>CAWUFW010007338.1:0-600000 GCA_963921515.1 Calotriton arnoldi
GGCAGTGCAGTGGTGTTCGGGCAGTGTAGGGGGTAGTGCAGGGTCTGGTGTTTCAGGGTTTAGGGCAGTGCAGTGGTGTTCGGGCAGTGTAGGTGGTCGTGCTGGGGGTGGTGTTTCAGGGTTTAGTGCAGTGGTATTTGGGCAGTGTAGGGGGTCATGCTGGGGGTGGTGTTTCAGGGTTTAGGGAGTGCAGTGGTGTTCGGGCAGTGTAGGGGGTCGTGCACGGGGTGGTGTTTCAGGGTTTAGGGCAGTGCAGTGGTGTTCGGGCAGTGTAGGGGGTCGTGCTGGGGCTGGTGTTTCACGGTTTAGGGCAGTGCAGTGGTGTTCGGGCAGTGTAGGGGGTCGTGCTGGGGCTGGTGTTTCAGGGTTTAGGGCAGTGCATTGGTGTTCGGGCAGTGTAGGCGATCGTGCTGGGGCTGGTGTTTCAGGGTAGTGCAGTGGTGTTCGGGCACTGTAGGGGGTCATGCTGGGGCTGGTGTTTCAGGGTTTAGGGCAGTGCAGGGGTGCTCGGGCAGTGTAAGGGGTTGTGCTGGGGGTGGTGTTTCAGGGTTTAGGGTAGTGCAGTGGTGTTCGGGCAGTGTAGGGGGTCATGCTGGGGCTGGTGTTTCAGGGTTTAGGGCAGTGCAGTGGTGTTCGGGCAGTGTAGGGGGTAGTGCAGGGTCTGGTGTTTCAGGGTTTAGGGCAGTGCAGTGGTGTTCGGGCAGTGTAGGGGGTCATGCAGGGGCTGGTGTTTCAGGGTTTAGGGCAGTGCAGTGGTGTTCGGGCAGTGTAGGGGTCTTGCTGGGGGTGGTGTTTCAGGGTTTAGTGCAGTGGTGTTCGGGCAGTGTAGGGGTTCTTGCTGGGGGTGGTGTTTCAGGGTTTAGGGCAGTGCAGTGGTGTTCGGGCAGTGTAGGGGGTCGTGCTGGGCCTGGTGTTTCAGGGTTTAGGGCAGTGCAGTGGTGTTCGGGCAGTGTAGGGGGTCGTGCTGGGGCTGGGGTTTCAGGGTTTAGGGCAGTGCAGTGGTGTTCGGGCAGTGTAGGGGTCGTGCTGGGGCTGGTGTTTCAGGGTTTAGGGCAGTGCAGTGGTGTTCGGGCAGTGTAGGTGGTCGTGCTGGGGCTGGTGTTTCAGGTTTTAGGGCAGTGCAGTGGTGTTCGGGCAGTGTAGGGGGTCATGCTGGGGGTGGTGTTGCAGGGTTTAGGGCAGTGCAGTGGTGTTCGGGCAGTGTAGGGGGTCTTGCTGGGGCTGGTGTTTCAGAGTCTAGGGCAGTGCAGTGGTGTTCGGGCAGTGTAGGGGGTCTTGCTGGGGCTGGTGTTTCAGGGTTTAGGGCACTGCAGTGGTGTTCGGGCAGTGTAGGGGGTAGTGCTGGGGGTGGTGTTTCAGGGTTTAGTGCAGTGCAGTGGTGTTGGGGCCGTGTAGGGGGTCGTGCTGGGGCTAGTATTTCAGGGTTTAGGGCAGAGCAATGGTGTTCAGGCAGTGTAGGGGGTCTTGCTGGGGGTGGGGTTTCAGGGTTTAGGGCAGTGGTGTTCAGGCAGTGTAGGGGGTCTTGCTGGGGGTGATGTTTCAGGGTTTAGGGCAGTGCAGTGGTGTTCGGGCAGTGTAGGGGGTCTTGCTGGGGGTAGTGTTTCAGGGTTTAGGGCAGTGCAGTGGTGTTCGGGCAGTGTAGGGGTCGTGCTAGGGGTGGTGTTTCAGGGTTTAGGGCAGTGCAGTGGTGTTCGGGCAGTGTAGGGGGTCGTGCTGGGGGTGGTGTTTCAGGGTTTAGGGCAGTGCAGTGGTGTCCCGGCAGTGTAGGGGGTCGTGCAGGGGGGTAGTGTTTTAGGGTTTAGTGCAGTGCAGTGGTGTTTGGGCAGTGTAGGGGTTCGTGCTGGGGGTGGTGTTTCAGGGTTTAGGGCAGTGCAGTGGTGTTCGGGCAGTGCAGGGTGTCTTGCTGGGGGTGGTGTTTCAGGGTTTAGGGCAGTGCAGTGGTGTTCGGGCAGTGTAGGGGGTCGTGCAGGGGGTGGTGTTTCAGGGTTTAGGGCAGTGCAGTGGTGTTTGGGCAGTGTAGGGGGTCGTGCAGGGGTGGTATTTCAGGGTTTAGGGCAGTGCAGTGGTGTTCGGCCAGTGTAGGTGGTCTTGCTGGGGGTGGTGTTTCAGGGTTTAGTGCTGTGGTGTTCGGGCAGTGTAAGGGGTCTTGCTGGGGATTGGTGTTTCAGGGTTTAGGGCAGTGCAGTGGTGTTCGGGCAGTGTAGGGGTCTTGCTGGGGCTGGTGTTTCAGGGTTTAGGGCAGTGCAGTGGTGTTCGGGCAGTGTAGGGGGTCTTGCTGGGGCTGGTGTTTCAGGGTTTAGGGCAGTACAGTGGTGTTCGGACAGTGTACGGGGTCTTGCTGGGGGTGGTGTTTCAGGGTTTAGGGCAGTGGTGTTCGGGCAGTGTAGGGGGTCTTGCTGGGGGTGATGTTTCAGGGTTTAGGGCAGTGCAGTGGTGTTCGTGCAGTGTAGGGGGTCGTGCTGGGGGTGGTGTTTCAGGGTTTAGGGCAGTGCAGTAGTGTTCGGGCAGTGTAGGGGGTCGTGCAGGGGGTGGTGTTTCAGGGTTTAGGGCAGTGCAGTGGTGTTCGGGCAGTGTAGGGGGTCGTGCTGGGGGTGGCGTTTCAGGGTTTAGGGCAGTGCAGTGGTGTTCGGGCAGTGTAGGGGGTCGTGCAGGGGGTGGTGTTTCAGGGTTTAGGGCAGTGCAGTGGTGTTCGGGCAGTGTAGGGGGTCATGCTGGGGCTGGTGTTTCAGGGTTTAGGGCAGTGGTGTTCGGGCAGTGTAGGGGGTCTTGCTGGGGGTGATGTTTCAGGGTTTAGGGCAGTGCAGTGGTGTTCGGGCAGTGTAGGGGGTCTTGCTGGGGGTAGTGTTTCAGGGTTTAGGGCAGTGCAGTGGTGTTCGTGCAGTGTAGGGGGTCGTGCTGGGGATGGTGTTTCAGGGTTTAGGGCAGTGCAGTAGTGTTCGGGCAGTGTAGGGGGTCGTGCAGGGGGTGGTGTTTCAGGGTTTAGTGCAGTGGTATTTGGGCAGTGTAGGGGGTCATGCTGGGGGTGGTGTTTCAGGGTTTAGGGAGTGCAGTGGTGTTCGGGCAGTGTAGGGGGTCGTGCACGGGGTGGTGTTTCAGGGTTTAGGGCAGTGCAGTGGTGTTCGGGCAGTGTAGGGTGTCGTGCTGGGGCTGGTGTTTCACGGTTTAGGGCAGTGCAGTGGTGTTCGGGCAGTGTAGGGGGTCGTGCTGGGGCTGGTGTTTCAGGGTTTAGGGCAGTGCATTGGTGTTCGGGCAGTGTAGGCGATCGTGCTGGGGCTGGTGTTTCAGGGTAGTGCAGTGGTGTTCGGGCACTGTAGGGGGTCATGCTGGGGCTGGTGTTTCAGGGTTTAGGGCAGTGCAGGGGTGCTCGGGCAGTGTAAGGGGTTGTGCTGGGGGTGGTGTTTCAGGGTTTAGGGTAGTGCAGTGGTGTTCGGGCAGTGTAGGGGGTCATGCTGGGGCTGGTGTTTCAGGGTTTAGGGCAGTGCAGTGGTGTTCGGGCAGTGTAGGGGGTAGTGCAGGGTCTGGTGTTTCAGGGTTTAGGGCAGTGCAGTGGTGTTCGGGCAGTGTAGGGGGTCATGCAGGGGCTGGTGTTTCAGGGTTTAGGGCAGTGCAGTGGTGTTCGGGCAGTGTAGGGGGTCTTGCTGGGGGTGGTGTTTCAGGGTTTAGTGCAGTGGTGTTCGGGCAGTGTAGGGGTTCTTGCTGGGGGTGGTGTTTCAGGGTTTAGGGCAGTGCAGTGGTATTCGGGCAGTGTAGGGGGTCATGCTGGGGCTGGTGTTTCAGGGTTTAGGACAGTGCAGTGGTGTTCAGGCAGTGTAGGGGGTCGTGCTGAGGCTGGTGTTTCAGGGTTTAGGGAAGTGCAGTGGTGTTCGGGCAGTGTAGGGGGTCATGCTGGGGCTGGTGTTTCAGGGTTTAGGGCAGTGCAGTGGTGTTCGGGCAATGTAGGGGGTCGTGCAGGGGCTGGTGTTTCAGGATTTAGGGCAGTGCAGTGGTGTTCGGGCAGTGTAGGGGGTCGTGCTGGGGGTATTGTTTTAGGGTTTAGGGTAGTGCAGTTGTGCTTGTGTAGTGTAGGGGGTCGTGCTGGGGGTAGTGTTTTAGGGTTTAGGGTAGTGCAGTGGTGTTTGTGTAGTGTAGGGGGTCATGTTTTAGGGTAGTGCAGTGGTGTTTGGGTAGTGTAGGGGGTCGTGCTGGGGGTAGTGTTTTAGGATTTAGGTTAGTGCAGTGGTGTTTGGGTAGTGTAGGGGGTCGTGCTGGGGGTAGTGTTTTAGGGTTTAGGGTAGTGCAGTTGTGTTTGTGTAGTGTAGGGGGTCGTGCTGGGGTAGTGTTTTAGGGTTTAGGGTAATGCAGTGGTGCTTGTGTAGTGTAGGGGGTTGTGCTGGGGATAGTGTTTTAGAGTTTAGGGTAGTGCAGTGGTGTTTGTGTATTGCAGTGGGTCATGTTTTAGGGTAGTGCAGTGGTGTTTGGGTAGTGTAGGGGGTCGTGCTGGGGGTAGTGTTTTAGGATTTAGGTTAGTGCAGTGGTGTTTGGGTAGTGTAGGGGGTCTTGCTGGGGGTAGTGTTTTAGGGTTTAGGGTAGTGCAGTGATGTTTGTGTAGAGTAGGGGGTCATGCTGGGGGTAGTGTTTTAGGGTTTAGGATAGTGCAGTGGTGCTTGTGTAGTGTAGGGGGTCGTGCTGGGGGTAGTGTTTTAGGGTTTAGGGTAGTGCAGTGGTGTTTTTGTAGTGTAGGGGGTCATGTTTTAAGATGCAACGCTCCAATACCTGACCAGTCTGCACTACATAAAACTGCAAAAAACTAAAAATAAAAAGTGTTTTGCACACTTTTGTCATTGGGCTATATGTGGGCTACATCTGGGTAATATTTGTGCTACATTTGGGCTCTTTTTCTCTGGTGGCCATCTTGGAAGACTTCTTTGTTATGAAGTTTCCTAATTTCCTCATTTACTGCAGTCTCCTCAGTAGGAAATGCTTTCAGTTTTTTACTTTGATTCCATCAAGAAGGCATTCAGATGTGTCTCACATTTGCCATAAATTCAGAATGTTAGCACTCTAGTTGCTCATTAGATCACTGTAGTAAAGCTACTGCTCACCAGGGAGTTAACTGGAAGTCTGCTGCTGGTATTGAAAGTGATTGTTTCAGTCTGCATGTCAGAATTTTCTAATGAAATAGAAGAGGATTTGATATCTCACTTAAAACATGCCCTAATTTTTCTTTCTGCAGCACTAACCATAATTTCTATTTAAAAAGAACCCCTCATTTTGTTCCTTTTTAAATTAAATGTTTTAAGTGTTACCGGTTTATTCCAATCAAGATGGCTTCAGGTGTGCCATACTTTTGTCATAAGTAAGGCTGTTAGCGCTCTAGTTGTTCTTTAGAACACTCTGGGAAGCTGCAGTAGAACACAAAGGCATCAACTGGCAGGCTGCTCCTGTTGAAATATAACAGGAAGATATTTGAGATCACACTTGAAACATGTCCTAATTTTTCTTTCTACAGCACTAACCATAATTTCTATGACAAAATGAACCCCATCATTGTGTTCCTTTTTAAATTAAATGTTTTAAGTGTTACCAGTTTATTCCAATCAAGATGGCTTCAGGTGTGCCATACTTTTGTCATAAGTAAGGCTGTTAGCACTCTAGTTGTTCTTTAGAACACTCTGGGAAGCTGCAGTAGAACACAAAGGAATCAACTGACAGTCTCTGCCCTTGTTGGATGTACATGTTTTACTGAGAATGTCAGACTTCATTCTCACATGACTGAGAAAGATAATGTGAATTTACAGAAAATATGCTCTCATTTTAGCCTCTGGAGCACCTTCCTAAACTCTATGGGACAGGCATGTGAAAATAGTTTTCTCTCAAACATGATTCATGATATCCCAGCAGAAGGTTTTTCACAGGGTAAAATCACCTTAGAAAACACCACAATTCCTGAAATTAGTATGGTACCATCAACAAATGAATTCTAATGTAACTAAAGTCTGTTATCACCCTTTATAGTTCTCCTTTTGGTAACCCTCAAAATCTTTGATTCACTACAATGCATTTCAATGGGGTACTATCATGTATATTGGTCCCAAGATGGCTACCAGCAATTCCAGGATGAAGTGCTGACAGCCAATCAGATCTCACGATGACATGTGTGGTTAGGCTCCGCCCAGATATATATGTGATTTTACTTTTGATTTTCTCAGCAACTACTGAACGGATTTACATCATTTAACAAAAAGGGTTCTTTCTGAACCAAGAACTACCTCTTTGCCAAATTTGGTGTAATCCCGTTCAGCAGTTCGGGCTGTAGCCGTGGCTAAAGTTTCCTATGGGAAAATGAATGGGGAAAACACGTTTTGGGACCCCCCTTTTTTCTCGGTCCCCGCTTGATGAATCTCCCCGAAACTTTCAGGGTAGGAGCGGACCGGAGCGGGCCATAAAGTTTGAAAATTTCGCGAAGATTCGTCAACCGACGCAAGAGTTATTTCATATAGAATGTTGCGGATTTCCTATGGAAAATAGGTCCTAACTATAACTATCTACTGGCGACTGCCAGTAGATAATATATATATATATATATATATATATTTGTAAATGTTTATATCTTTATAAAATTATAAAATTTATTAAAATTAATAGTTTATTAATTGTTTTAAAGTAAATATATTTATATATATATTACATTTTATATACGTATGTTTAAATTTTTTTAATTAAATGTTTTTGTTATATTTGTTACAATGTATATTAAATATAATTTGTTTTTAAGTTACTTTTATTATTTAATATATTTAATATTGTTTTATATATATTAAAATCGATATTTTGTACAACTATTTTTTTTACATCGATATTTTTTTCCGATATTTTTGTACTTACCATTATAAATATAGGATGTCAATATTTTTGACATTGATATTTATAACTCGATATTTGTGTATGGGGATATTTTGGGGGTCGATGTTCTATCAGTGGACCCAAAAATAAATCCCAGGCTAAGTACTTTAGTGACAGTTATGAGTGCCAGTGCTGGGTCACTAGACGACTAATCTGATGGCCAAAGCGAAGGGGCTTTACCGACAATTAAAACTTCACTTTTGTCGGTATTAGGGAATTATACCTCATCCAAGCAATCACAGCTGATAACTAGGAAGTGAAATTGGAGCTTACTGGACAGAGTACCTGCTGCAGAGAGGTCTGCGGGTTACAAGGTGCAAGTCTACTGAGATAGTTCAATAGGGAAAAGCACCTGTTGCAGATATCTGTGAATAAGAAGTTTAAATCCAGGCAGATATCTGTGGATAGCAACTTTAAATACAGGCAGTGGTACCTCCGTTTTTCACTTTTCTGACATATTCACATCTGTGAAAATGCTAAATGGCAATCCAGTTAGTTAGTTAGAAGTATTTTTATTGTTTAGTTTACTTAAAATCACATACAAAGAGAGTACAAGATGAAATATATATTCAGCTATAAAAAGATCATCATTTACGATACACAATAATAATGATAAAAGTAGTTCAAATTACATGCTTAAAAAGTTCGCACATAATAAAAAAAAAAATCATCATACATCCAATTGTTTTCCCGACATCCCCATGAAACAAAACCTAGAAGCGCCATTTATTGCTCACATCCCATGCTCTCTAAACAGCAGTCGTAAATATGTTTTCCGAATATCCAACAATTTAGGACAGATAACAGAGAACGTGTTCAAACGTTTCTTTCCTTAAATGACAGAAATGGCATAGCATAACTGATTCATTGTTTTGTTTCATACACCCTCAAATTGAATCAGTGAAATATAGAAAGGCAGAAACCTTTAAAAATTGTAATCATAAAAGGATCAATTGATAAATCCAAGTAGTCCTACCTTATAAGTTTGTAAGAATCTAAAACATAACTATTATTTTTATACCCTGACAAAACCTACTTATCAGCTTCAAGTTGGGATAATGAAATAGCTTGCTTAATAAGCTTTTTATGTGGGAACCTTTTTATATCAGCAAGAACAGTGAATGAAGGAAGATTATAGTTTGCCAATAAAGTGGATACATTAGAGTTTGAGAAAAAATCTTTTGACAAAATGTTTGAGGATGGTTCCGATCTTATAAAATATTTCACAGGATTCTCTTCAGTGTACGCACAATCACAAATGTGATTTAGTATTTTAATATTATTCTGAGAGAAAAGGCTTAATCTTAATTCCAGTCTCAGCCTGGTGTGAGGAGTAGATTGTCTAAAATTGAGTGTCTTCCTCACACAATTGTGCAAAATAATGCCTAATTTACCTACGGAGACAGAGTTCATTAAAATACAACCGTATCAATATAGATACGATTTTTTATTTAATTGTCTTAATGGCTGAACCTACAACATCCCCTCTATATCTAGAAGCAAATTATTTAATTGAAATTGTTGATTTATTACACTTGTTTTTCAAATTCTCAATCTTCTATGACCATAGTAATGGGTCCTGTATAATTATGCCCAAATAGGCATAACTTTTAACAACCTCTTTTTTGCTGATCTATCATCCACTTAAAACAAGCTTTAGATTTCCCAAAGCACAAAATGTTGGTCTTTTTATAATTAATTTTTTAATTGTTTATTTGATTGTAATCTTGGAAGCATATGAACTGAAATTAAAGACCTATCTGGGTCTAGAGAATAACACAAGATCATCAGCATAGGCCAGATACGGTATACTGTGCTGCCCCAATTTTGTACGGTCCCCCTCCTTATTTTCTAGTGGCAAAAACATCCACAAGATATAGAGAAAATAACAGAGGGGCTAGCATGCATCCTTGTTTTAATCCATCTTCTGCTTTAATCTGTGGAGTCAAACCTCTTTCATCACTTACTTTGACCTGCACCCAGGTTTCCGAATACAACTCTATAATTAAATTCAGTTGAGTATTATCAATCCTTGAATCTGCTTGCTTTGCCACAATAAGTTTCGATCTACCTTATCGAATGAATTTGAACATTTTATTATGTAGGCAAACATTTTTTTGTTTTTAGTAGCAAAGGAGTTTTTCACCAAACAGTTTAAAGCAACAATGTTATCCATTCTTAAACACCCTGATTTAAAAGCAGTTTAATGAGGAGGATTTATCGCAAGGCGTTCTGCCCAGTCTGCTAATTTAATTGATAATGATGTACTATATATTTTACCATCTGCATCAAGTAACGCAATCATGTTATAACTGCTGTGTTCTGATTTGGAACCCATTTACAAAGGGTTTGTAAAATAGAACCTTTCCATGATGCAGGAATAATACCAGACTAAAGAGTAAAGTAAATTAGACGTTAAGAGAGTAGACCAGTTTACTACATTACTCTTTAATATAGCGTTCAGGATTTGAAAAAATGTTACCAGACCCGCACTTCAGAACTTTAATTATCTACTCGACCTAACTAATGTTCTTGACCCGTAAATTGGTCCCAAATTGTGGGATCCTAGGCAAATATTTTATTTTACAGAGGCACCTTTTTCTTCATTATCACATTTGAGAGCACCTTCAAATATGTGAGTTCAGCATTTCTGCTGTACAAAAAAAACTCTTTTGTTTGATTAAATAGACTAAACGTTTGCTCGATGTATAATAAGAATCCACCTACATATAGGGTAAACATGATCACTGACTTGCCTCTTAGTTCACTAATACCATTGCCATCAGGGCAGGGACAGGAGTGTTTGTCAGTTCATGTTTAAAAACTCACTTTTAATAAATATATTACTAAAGCATGATGTGGTAGAACACAGTCGTTTACAGACAGTACATTTCCCAGGGAAATGGCCAAAATCTTTCCCATTAACATGCAGTTTTAGTGATAAAACTATATAGTGTATAAACAATAATCTATGAAAATTAGTTTTAGCAAACATATTTATCATTTGCACGTTATCAAGTAAAGTATTCTGATTTGTTTTCATCCTATTAAGATATTTTTTTCATCACACAAAATTACGAAAAATGGGCTTTCATAACTACTGAAATATATTTTGTATCGTTTGTACAGTTCACTTATTAGCTATTTAAATGTTGGGTGTAAAAAAACCAAAGTGCCAACCTACAGCCTTGCATGTCACACTCTTTGTACAGCAAACCAGATAGTTTACTTTACAAAATCCTTCAACTTTGCAGTCAGAGAAAGAAAAGTAATTTTAACAAGATGTAAACTGACTTCTGACCTCTGTCTCTATACACAGACAAAATGTGACAAAATAAAAACAAGATTTAAAGGCATCTTTATTACTCCTTTGCATTATGAGTGAACAGAACACCAGTTCTTTATCAGCTCGCCAGAGCAGGAGAGAAGGCCCTAAATATAGCTCACCCTGATAAAATCTGACTCGCCATAGCGAGTAGGCGAGTAGATTTCTCGAGGCCTGACTGCTTGAGATCCATTAGGGCCAGGAGCACAAGACATTTTAAGTTGAGAAATAATCCAGTTTTTCAACAAAGATTTGAGCCTGCGACCTTCAGATAACACACAGATCTCTGCATCTTGTGCTTATCAAACTGTCTTACGTAAAGGATAGTTTTTGTCTGCCCAAAAAAATGTTGAGTTACATTTCATATATCTAGTTTCATTTCTTGCATCAACTCAACCCTATGGGAAATTTGTGGTTTTTCCCATTGACCGCAATGTTACATTTTCACTCTATTATTTAGAATTGATTTTCTATGACTTCTGAAATCTATAACTCTGGTTGTATGTATTCAATTCCGTCTGTTTTGATATCTAAATTAAGATAAAAGTGCATTTTGTTTTTATAAATCAGTGTTAGATTTCTCATCAGTCGTGTCAATTACTTATCGTCCATGTTGGTACTCTGAAATGCTTAAGATGTTCCTCTAGTAAAGCCTCACTGCTCTTTGCCACTCTACCAGGACTGATCTAGGGATTTATTAGTAGTGTGAATCCAAGGACCATCTTTGGGGTATTGTGATAGTATTACATGGGGAGGACTAACACCCACACCACATAATACACTTTCCTGCACTGAGTACCTGTGAGAACCTGCCCAATTAAAGCACCAGTAATAAATGCAATGAGCTGCTTTGTTTCTTTGTAGATATCCGATTAAATTATCTCAAACAGTTGCCATATAGATAAGCGTTTCCCTAATTTTGGGTCCCCGACGCGCTGGTGGGTCACCAGCCGATCTTTAGTGAGTGGTGAAAGTCCAAGCAATAAATAGAAGATGCCTTCAAATTTTGTTTTTATCTCATCACATTTGCCCTGCTTCAAATACAGGGGTCAAATGTCAGGCTCTGTTTTCTGACAAAATTGTTGCTTATTTTTTATAACATGGAGATTGATTTTTACAAGCTCCTCTAAATTTGCCATCAGAGAAAGAAAGCAAAGTGAATTATGTGGCAAATCGTGCTGGGGGTACAGGCAGTGTAAAAGGAAAGGCTGTAGGATGTCATTTTTTGTAACACAACAAAATGTAAATACCTGTAAATGTACTCTATACTATACATTCAGCTGTTAGGAGAGCAAAAATAAAGCAAAATGTTTTTGTAATTCTGTAGTGTGATGAACAAAGATTTTAATAGGATCAAAACAAATCTAGGCTCTTTATTAAGTGATGCACACACGATAAATATTCACTGAAACCAGATTTCCACACATTATCATTTGTGTGCAATATAGGTTTTTCGGTAAAACTGTATGGCTGTGCAAATTTAGTGGCCATTTCAAAGGAACATTTGCTGTCTGAAAATGACTGTGCACTCCCACTCGATGCTTTAGTTACATTAAAAAATAGCTGTTCCTGTGCATAGACTGTGCTGATATAAAATATACCCAGCTATTTCAACTTACAGGTAACTTGTGTTTGTTGCCTGCTGGGGTGTACACATTGAGGTACAAACAGTCTTCAGAAACAGCAAACGTTGGCGTTTTTGCTTTCCACAATTTCTTTAGCATTTCGAATGGCTGCAACATTTGTAAGCACCTACAATAGAAACATATAATCAATCATATAAAACTTAGATTTCATAATATAGCACAACATAATTATGCAATTTTTTGTCAGGCTGCATGCTATTTTAACGGAAGGGTTGGTATTTCCAGGCAAGGTTGTATAATACACCATTTCTAGCCAGTTTCATACAATTCAACTCACTTATATATGAGCTGTAAATAAGCAATATAGATATTTAGACCTGAAACCATCTTTGTTCTCATAATTTAAGATACTTTTTCATGAGCAAATGCAATAAGTAGAGAGGTGATGTCTGTATTTGGAAATATTCACTTTAACTTGAATTTGTAACATAGTTCTTAAGTTTTCAACGAAGTGTGTAATTAGAATCTTTTCATTTTACCTTTACAGTATTTACACATGACTAATGGTTTTAGGGCTGCTTTCAAATAGTTATTGCAAGATTTACAAAAAAAGTGTATCAGGCATGTCTCATTCCTTTTGCTTCACTACGTGTCAAGGCACAGCAACAAAACATGATAAGAGCACAACTCGGGTCTTCATGCACAACATCAGATCCTTACTCACATAGGCCTCATGAGAGAGACACACTTTTTCATCCAAGCACTCCAAAAGAGTAAGGGGCAACCTGCTGTCACCAAATGCATTTCAGCATCTCCTTGGAGGTATGAATGACTTTGTAAATGCCACTACAGTGCAGCACAATGGGCACAATTCTGTGGATACACAGGTTTGGGAGGAAACATTGTTATACGATTTAGTAGAGCAAACATTTAGCACAAGCATGACTGGTATTAAAGGGTTTGTATAAATGCAAGAAGTGAGTGGTAAAAACATTCAGAGAATAGGTTCTTTTCTGATCATTCAGTCAGTCATCTCAAATTGCAATCCAGTTCCTTGGACATAGCAAACAACGGTTTTACTGATAAGCACATGACCAATGTATCAGTTAAGATGTTTAATTTGACATGTAATGATGTTACTAGTGTTGGTAGATCAACTGAAGAATCTGATGCTCAGTACTATTCTCTTGTTCTATGGTAGCACCCGCATTGATTCCAAGTTAGATAATCCTAGTGCAGAGTGAATCAACACACACGGTTGCTTCACAAAAGCCTACATAAGAGGTATCGGGTGAGTTTACAATTTCTGCATCCATTCTCCATTTAACAAAGAGATGGCCACTCTTCCCTGCAAGCACCTGATCCATGCAGTATCATGTCCGTCTATACTCCAGCATACATGCCTTAAGATCCTAATGGTAATTGAACTTTGCTAACACTTCTGGTAAGTTAGAATCTATTGGACCCACCTTAGAAGCAAACAGACATTGAACAGGATCTACATGAGGACTGCTTGACTGGTGTATAAAATAGTGCACAATTGGGCCCTTTTTTGGCCCTTCCTGGGGAGGATGAACAATGATGATATGGTTTTGAAAATCCTGAAAAAAGCTACAGATACCACACAATCAGTTGGTGAGGAATTTATAAAGGCTTAATTATGGAATCGCATTAAACCTGCTCAGAGAATGTGGGGCACGTAACTATCATAGGGGCAGGCGAACATCCCAGGATTGTATAACAGTGGACCAGGCACTCATGGCCATGGTTTTGTTTGGAAAAGTAAGGTGCAGGACCATGGCCCATGCTTTGGAATACTAATAATCTGGAGATCAAAACATTTTCAGTCCACATCGTCTTCAGGTTGAACCAATCTAGTGTTTCTTTGCAGCTAAGAGCCCAACCTTGAGTTTTTTAAATAGACCGCAAGGTAATCTCTAAGGAGAAAGCTTTTTTAGGATTAAGAATATTTGAAAAGAGAGTGTGGTAAAGGGGCAACCCATTACTTGAGAACAATTTAAAAGCAGAAAGGTTTAAATATACGCAACAAATACATGCAAAGACCATTTCAGAGGTTCTGACTTTGATATTCTCGCTGTCTTAAATGAAAACAAAATCACATATTAACCAGATTGTTAACATGTGCATATTTAAACAAGAATTTAATTTCTTTATATATTTGTGTTGGTTTTCCTGCCCAGGTCATTTTACAGAAAAAAGCATTAGTTAATTTTATGAACATTCCTATCCCTTCACAAACATGCTTAATAACTGGCCATTCCTTATGTTGACAACTTGCAGGTTACAGACAATGCAGCAACGCAATATGAGGCATACAAATATTTTATCTTACTCTAAGCCCTGTGTCATTGCCTCACATTCTTCATTAACTTCACAAACTCTTTCTGTTTCCCTGCATTTTTGTTAAATGTTTTAATTTACTTTGTCCATTTAAAACCTACTGTGCCCTAATCTGCTCCAAAGCAGGAGCATATCAATGGCGCTGCAGCCGCTGTGGCACAGGGGATCCCCAACCCATCAGGGGCCCCCCAACCCTTCAAAGGGGCCGAATTCAGCCCAAGGTCAATGAATATCTGTGAGATATGGGAGAATCAGGGGACCCTCATCACATTCTGCAGGAAGGTTCCATCAGTTTGCTTTGTGCTACTGATTCCAGCCCTCTGATGATATGTACCACATAAATTGTTACAAGCCTTCCCTTTCCCCTCATCAGCTACTCTCCTATAATGGCTGTGGTACGCATGTATTGTGTTGAATGCACACATCGATACATACAAATATAGTGAGTTTGGAAACCTCTCTATCGGTTTGAGGAGGCATAGGCAAAGAGAGATGGGGCACTCCGTAGATTTAAGGCTACATGGGCAGGATACTCCTCTGTTTCTTCCTCAATATAAGTATGGCAATTTACTGCTATTGGTGTAAAAAGGCCAAAGGTGTTTTATAGATAAAAATAATGCATAATTATTGTAACTGGTTTCTTCAGGGTACTTGCTGTAGTATGATTTGATAAAAAGTTTTAAGTTGTTGCTATTATCTGTAATATGAATTTTCGGAATGTAGTGTTAAATGAACTTAAGGATTATGCTTAGTGAATTGTTTTATCTGTCTTATACTTGCGGTTTGCACATTACTGTATTTATTTCTCTTGTATGACCTGTCTCCTCTTCTTGCTCAATAAAAAAAAAAAAAGTTTGGAAACCTCTCACTGCGTACTGAAACTACCTCTTGTAGGGCGAGAAGTCAGGGGATGCTTTGTGGGTGCTTACTTTTGGCCTTGTTGGAAGAAAAGGAGTAAGTACAGATCCCGTCTTTCTCAAGGGTAATTTCTGTAAATAGCATGAGAAATAGGAAACGGTCTTTAAAAGAGAAAGCCAAGCAAGAGGACTTAATTTCCCATCATTCATCAGCACAGTAAGTGACATCACTGGTTCTCCCATCATTCACCTACATGGGAAGTGACATCACTGAATTTCCTATCATCCATCGGGACAGGAAGTGACATTACAGGTTTTCACACCAAACCCGTCTTCAAAAGACACCTACACACCCTGGCTCAATCCTGCATTGGCTCCCTACATCACTACAGAAATCCCAGTGGGTTACAAGATCATTCAACAGGACTGCCTTCACAAGTCAGGAGGAGGACTTGCTATCATCTATAAAGAATCCATTGAATGTGCAACATTAGAGAGAACACCACCCCATTTATGGAACACCAACACTTCCAGCTGCAAATATCCAAAAACTTCACCCTGAACGGAACAATTGCCTACCGACCACCCGGACCACAAGCCACCTTTACCAACTTCCTCACCAACTTTGTGGCTCCGCTCATCATTGACTCCAGAGCCTACATTCTACTCGGTGACCTCAAATTTCACCTGGAAACCAAAACAACTCCTGCTGCACAGCATTCCTTGAAAGCCTGAGCAACATTTGATTCGCCCAGCTCGTCACAGAAACAACACACACTGGACCCCATCTTCTTCACAAGCTACAGCATTAAATACAACTCTACCACACAGCTCACATAGATCGACCACTCCACCAACACACTTCAAGTCAACACCCTTACTTGGTTCAACATTCCAAGCCACAGCTGGGGCAAAATCACAGAAGCAGACTGGCTCAGTGCCATCAGCACAGATCAACCTAGCCCCATAGACAAGCTTGACAAAGACGTCAACAACTGGATCAAGAACTACGCTGACTCCTTTGCACCAATGAAACCCAAAAAGCATAGTAGATCAAACAAGCAGGCCAGCTGATACACAGAATACTTCTGAGACACCAAACAACACTGTAAACAGCTAGAAAAGAAATGGAGAGCCAGTCACAACACCATTGACAGAACTACCTACAAGGCTGCACTCAGATGCTATCACCAGCAAATTAGAGACACCAAGAACAAAGCACTAGTGTACCGCATTAAAGGAAGCTCCAAAAGCTGCAAGGACATCTTCTCGATTGTCAAGGATTTCACCTCGCCCTCAGTTGCTCTCAACAACTTTGCTGCCTCACAACAACTCTGTGACAACCTATCCTACGTCTTCCACAGCAAAATCGCAAACATCCACAGCAACTTCACACACCAACCCAACCACAGAGAACTCATCGCTAATCTACCCACCAACATCCAAGACAGCCACCTGACTGAATGGACAACCCTCAGCAGAAATAACACAGAGGCAATCATGCAACCATCCACTCAGGGGTCCCAACGAACCCATGCCTCCACCACATCCGCAACCTGGGAACATCATCAATCAGCTCCACTGTGACCCACATCATCACCTCCATCAAGTCCGCCACTTTCCCAGATGAATGAAAACTTGCAGAAATCAACACCCTCCTCAACAAGCCCACAGCCGACCTGAATCAAGTGAGCAAAATCCGACCCATCTACCTGCTCCCCTACCCAGCCAAAGTGATTGAGAAGGACATCAACAAGCAACTCACAACCCACCTCGAACTTCACCATCTTCCAGACAACACTCAATCAGGATTCAGAAATAACCACAGCACTCATCGCGGCCACTAAAGACATTCGAAACATCCTGGACCAAGGAGAAACAGTGACCCTCGTCCTGCTCGACCTCTCCGCAGCCTTCAACACTGTCTCCAACAACACCCTCATCAGAAGAATCCACGAGACTGGCATACAAGGATCTGCTCTCAAATGGATCTGTTCCTTTCTCATGGGAAGAACCCAAAGGGTCAGGCTGCCACCCTTCACAACAGAGACCAAGAAACTGATATGTGGTTTCCCACAGGGATCGTCCCTCCGCCCCACACTTTTCAACATATACATGACACCTCTTGCCAACATAATCCAATCACAAGACAGAACCGTCATCTCCTACGCAGATAACATCCAACTCATCCTCTCCCTGACAGACAAGACAAACACCACCAGAACCAACTTTATCAACTGCATAAACATAGTAGCAGACTGGATGCGAACCAACTGCCTAAAGCTCAGCTCTGCCACGACAGAAGTACTGGTCTTCGGCAACAAGGCCTCACTATAGGATTCCACCTGGTGGCCATCGGAACTAGAACCAGCACACACACACCACGCAAGAAATCTAGGGATCATCCTAGATGATAAGCTCAATATGACAGCTCAGGTCAGCCAGTGCGCACTTCCTACTTCGACATCCTACGCATGCTGTGAAAGATCTTCAAATGGTTTCCTAAGAACAACAGACGGACTCATCACCAGCAGGCTGGACTACGGCAACACTCTCTACACCGAAATCTCCAAACAACTCCTACACAGACTTCAGACCATCCAGAAAACTTCAGCAAGACTCCTACTCGACCTCCCACACCGCACCCACATCACACCGCACCTCAGGAAGCTTCACTGGCTCCCCATTCAAAAGCACAGCCAATTCAAACTTCTCATGTAAACATACAACGCCCTAGCAACACAAAGGACTAGAATATCTGAACAGCCGCATACACTTTCACCAAACCACAAGACATATACGCTCTGCCTCACTCTCACTTGCAAACACTCCTGCATCCACAAAAGCAAAACTGGAGGTCGCTCATTTTCCTACATCGCACCCAAGGCATGGAACAACCTCCCTCAACACATCAGAGCCTCCTCCACACTTCTTGAGTTCTGCAAGAACCTGAAGATCACGTTCTTCATATAAGCACCTTGGGCCACACACCTACCCACCTGCCCAAACGCCTGGATAACTTGGGTGATTAGTGCGCTATACAAATCAACATAACATGACATAATATAACAAACAGGGAAAGCTTACCAGTATGCTGTCCTTTGTATCCTTCATTACTCTACAACACCCCTCTATATATCTTGTAAATTCCTCCTTCGCCCCCAGACTTCTCCACTTCTACCTTAACTTTTTCACCCTTCAAATGTTGTTACTCTCCACTTAATGCCTGCCTTAATACTGCCCACTGTAATGCTGTGCCTTAGATATAGTGTCAAATGCATGTTCATACTCATTATTACACACTTTCTAATATGGTAAAACAAAAAGAAAAAGTGATTATCTCACAGTGGCGGGTAGGAAGATGCATCTCTGAGATTGTCCCAGGGTTCTGAAGGCTGTGGTGGAGAAAACCTTAGCTGTCCAATAGGGGGCTTTGCAAAAGGGATTCCAAAATAGGCCTCAATCTCTTGGGACGTTCCTTTAACAGTGAATAGTTTTCCCTGGAGTTGTCCATATTTGGTGGTGACCAGAGGCTTAAACATCTCTTGTCCTGTTAATAATAACAAAAAAAATTATTTAAGGTAAGCAAAAAGTTCGAATGACTATTGCATTCACACAATCTTGTCATTCAAGTTGCTGTATCCAGTCATGGATTTGTTTTATGTGAAAAGAATGATGTTATTTTCCTGGAAGAGTATGTGTTCATTCAAAATCTTTATGATGATATCTTGCTTTGAATGGTTGCATGAGTACATGACAAGGAACGTGCTGGTGGAAACCTATCTGGAAACACCTTCTCTGCAAACGTGCTTCCATACATTTTCCAAATGAACGACAATCCCAAATTGTTAAATCCTACCTGGAGAATGCCTTTCATTTAAAAAAAAGTGCTATCTGTAGCTTTTATTCTAGGACTTTTCCTACTTTGTATGAGTGCTGTACAGTGCAGCACGCATGCAAAGTCGGAAAAGAAAGGAGAAATAAAAAACGTTTCTCCTTTTAATGCCTCCTTTCAAATGGTGTTAATTGTTGGTGCAAAACCCTGTCTACTATTGTTAATAGATAGGGTTTTGCGTCAAAAAGCATGGGTGGTTGCATGGGACGTCCATGTACCACCCATGTAACGCCCCCCTTGGCGCTAAGTAACACAAAGCAATGCTTCGCGCTGCTTTACATTACTTTTAGGCTACTTTCTTGTGCTGGAAGTAAATTCGAAAAAAAACACCTTGTGCTGGTTTGTGTCACTTTTGTGACACTAACCCAGCGCAAAATGTTTGTAAAACTACACCCTAGAATACATTTTTCCTGTATCTAACCTGACACAACCTTTCTACAGGTAACCAGGACTGCACTGTAGTGTACACAAAAGAGTGCCCATCCCATATAAAGACATAGGGGTTGGGTCCTTAGTATATGTGTATGAGGGGAAAGAGGTTCCTCCAAAGCCTATTATATTCACTAATTCATAGACTGATTATCATTCCTGTATCAATCACGAAGGGAGGCATAAATCAACACTGTGTATCTGAACCTCTTCCAATAGCTTGACTAGTTCTAAACAAGATTAAATAAGGCATTCATTCAATATTTGTCTTTCAAGATTCAAACATTAAAAGTAATTTATATAAAAGCTAACACTATTATGTGCAGGTCAAATTGTGTGAATGTGAGATACTTGATTTATAATTGAGCAAATATTAAAATTTAGCAAATATTAAATTGATTTGAAAAATATGCTCGCAGTGCAGTGTTTGATTTAACTGCCTCAAGATGTACTTGATAAATTGGTACACACACGTGATATTTCCCCTTTTATCACATGGATCACCGGTGACTTGTATATGATAGACTGCAAGTGGTGTTGTTTGTGGAGCAGATGTTCAATGGGGCTAAAATGCAGTAAGTGTGGAGTCTATGGCACCAAGCATACTTTATGGGTGAAACATACAGCAGCATAGAACTGCTGTGCAACATGTTGCCTGTTCTGCACAGTCTGTGGTTTGATGATGTACTGCTGCATGCAGTTGATGATGCAAACTGAATATCTGTTGACACACAGTATGATCGCCAAAGCATCGCTAGTCATTAATGATTGACAATCAACTTTACTTGATATAATGCAATCAGAGTTAGCACTATCCAATGTAAATTCCTAATCAGGAGTGAATTGCAAGATGGCTCATTTATCCATGTTCTACTCTTGGTAATTTGAATTTTGTACTCTTCCTCAGTTTATTACTAATTAATGTCAATACTTTCATGGACCGCATGCTCACTTTTAAGTACCAATCATGCAGTTTTTTTATGACCATTTCTTCATTTTGACAGGGTTTGTGAATCATTAACAGCTCGAACAAAATGAAGAAACTTTGTCCTGTGAACTTTGAACATAGAAGAATGCATAAAACATTTCCATTTAAAACTAGGCACTCCTTTTCTTGTTAGCAGCTGCAAACATCTTAACAAAATGTTTGTTTGGGCCAGTGGTCGAAGTGCATAAAGAAACGTATGGGGACTATGATCCTGAGTACAATGGGGCCAGGGTCAGGGAGTGTGGGGTCGGAGTTAAAGAAGAAGCTCAAAAGAACAAAATATTAACTATTTTATTGGCCTTTCACCTACAGGTAACTGCATTTAAAATAGAATGCACAAAAATTATATGAAAAACAAATGGAACTTAAATGTATCTATGAGAAATGCATTTTTCTGGTAGGATGGGTTGGTTCGATAATGTGATCACTTCAGATGTCTGTTGGTGTAAATGGATGGTAGGGGTGTGGAATTTACTAAAATATCTACTTGTTGATGGGACAGCTTGCGTCATATATCTACTTGTCCTGTAAAAAAATCCACTTGTCCCTTTGGTGCCACTTAGTGCAGCGACAAACTGTGGCAGTAATCTCATTATATAAAAGCTCTGATATTAGCCTTTCTGATTATACCAGGGTCATACTATAGTAGGGTGAGAATTCTAGCAGTTTCCTTATTTTGCCACCTTTATGCAGATCTACATACTTGGTCTGGAGGTAGTGTTAAGCAATAGTTGCAGAGTTGGAATACACTTTTGAGTCTGTGCAAACCACCTAAATTGCTTGTTTTAGGGGATTTCGCCACCTCTTTTCCCATACTGAGAAAGGTTGGAAATTTACTCTTCACAATGGCAGAAGTAAAACCTCTTCTAGGGTTGGGAAAAACGTGGTTGGAGGAAAGGTGAACTTGAGACACTCAACAGAATTTTGCGTGAGAAAATCTACACCTGCACATTTGCTCATGCTAAAACGTAGTTCACAAATATTTTCTAGGAGTATGATTTCCTGGCCTACTTCTGTAAATTTTTGTGGATTCATGACAGTTGTAAATCTGCACTAATGCAAGGATATATACCAATGGTGCAATTTTGTGACTTTCTTTAGGAATTGAGCCGCTCCCAATTTGGTCTGGAGTTAACCAAGACCTTTTGTTATTATTAAAACTCTATGCCTCTCTCTATCCATCTATCTTTCCATCGGCTGGCTTCCGCTTTCACAAGGAGCATATCAGCACACACTAAGTAGTTTTGTTCATTGCCAGGGACTACTGAGCAATGAGTGCTTTATGAGACCAAAAAATATTATTTCTTTTTGCCAATGTTTGTTATATAATTAATAGTGAGACTGGCAGCTACCACAAAGTTGTTAAAAAACATATCAAAATAAGACACGCTTTGATAAAACCAAAAGGCTTACCACCAATATCAGACCTATTGGCTTTGCCAATGATTGCTTATTTTCATGTTTCCCATTATCTTGTTGAAACTGGTTGCACTAATTTTCCATTATGAATATTTTTTGGAAACACTTGCATGCATCAACACATTTTGCTAAATCGTGCTTCATAGAATTGTTACCTACAATTTCCCAATAGTTTAGCAAAACGTTTTTTAGGTCAAACCCTGAGCCAGCGCGTAAGCGCTGCTCTGGGAGTGATCTGGGTTAGTTCAGCACGGGAGAGAAGCCCCTCCCACTCCCCCGCCCACATTTTTCATTGGGTTGTGTCTTTGTCCTTCCTAAATGCAGCCTCCTGATTCGTTTATGGGCTTGTTAGTCCCTCCTTAGTACGGCCGTGTCGTCATTTCATTCCTCCCATGGCTACTGGCCCCTTTACTTGGTTGTTACACGGGAGCTGTTCCATTTCCTTTATTGAGTTTCTCCTACCTCAAGCAGGACGAAGTGCTGTGCTTACAGTCAGCGGGCCCACCCCGCTTTCACTTTGCAGCAGCTGGGACAATGCGGCCGTTCGCCCCTCAGTGCTTGTTTGAGCTGCAGTAACACTGGGAAGGAGGAGAAAGGAGCTGAGCCAGGAAGAGCTCTCGAATCGTGCTTGTATTTTGGAATGATATAACCTTAAAAAAAACACGGCATCCAAAGCACCTTTGTTTGGTGAGGTATAGGTTATACGCATAAATACGCTGTTAAGCAAAATACAAAACGTATTTTCTCACATTTCTAATCTATACACTTATTAAATGTAACATGCTGCGCGACTTGCCGGACTCTTGGTTTCCACGCGCTGCACTGCGAGGGTGAGGTGGTCATTTCAAGATGGCATCACGCGTCACCTCTCCTACAGGGCTCTGTCCCGGGGAGCACACAGGAGAGGGCGCCTGGCAGTGCTGCCTCGTACGGGCCCAGCCCCGGGTGTGTAAGAGGCAGAGAGGGGAAGCGCCGTGGGACAGGGAGGCACTTTAGGAGATGCTCAATACGGCGGCAAACTTTCCACAGAACCATCTGGCCAGAGGTGAGGAGGGTGGGCATAGGTACCGCTGCACGTGCCGATTTCAGTAACCGCACCCTTTTCCCAAATCTTAAATTGAGAAAGAAAACTAAATAACCATTTTACATCGTAAGTGCATGGCATCACCTCGGCGCAGTCACAGTTAGGATGTGTTATAATGGCATTCCAGGCTGCTCTGACCCGCTGACATAACTTAATCCTGACCTTCTATATTAAGTACACGGCTGCTCATTTTGCCGCGGTGTTATTTCAGTCATCATCAGGGTTGTTTTTTATTATATTGTTTAGCTGCCTCACAGAGCTGTAATTAATCTGTTTTAATATTCCTCAATTTAACGGTACTCCAAGCAGTTGTTAAATGTTAACAAAACCATTGCTGAGGGCTTATAAGTCCAAGTATGGCGTTTTCAACTCTTACATTTTTCAGGACAACACAAACATTTTATATTGAATGTTGTTTCTTATGAAATTTGAACCGCCATCTGCTTTGTGTGCGCAATAAACTCCTGCAGAATAACAGTACAGCACAGGTGCACAGGAACGTATCACCACAAAACACTATTTGAATCTAAGTATAAGGCTTTGCTTTTTTTTAATATCTCCCAGAATTGACGTTTGTGTTTTATACAGCGTCTTAATTGTATTGTTCTTATAAATGTTATAGAAGTTGGATTACCAGTACGCTCTGTCTGCATTGTGCAATAACCACTTGTTTTTCTGAAGTGTTAGTCATCATGTGCTCTCTAGCCTTGTATGAGGGTAAAGGAAATGGTCCACTTTTTCAGTCGCTACTATGCCACTGGTACAAATGCCACTAAATTTCAGCAGGATGGTTGTATGTTACATTTTTTTTAATTGAGATTTTTTCAGAAAGCATATGTCCCCCCCCATCTTGACTTCTCTAGCCCACACCAACATACAATAAATACTATGGAATTAAATTAAGCAGCTGATTTGTTATATATGTGTGGCTATGACATAACTGCATGTCATACACCTTGTCTGAAGTTTTCTTCTACACATGAGCTATAATCGTGTATCAGTTAACTAATTGCTGCTTGTGTCTCCAGTCATATTGGCGAACACACAATTTGCTTTTTTTGGATGCTCAGATAACACTAAGTTTATTTATTTATTATTTATTTATTTAAGAGTTTTATATAGTGCTAGCCAGACCCGGAGGTATCAGAGCGCTCTACAACATATATTGTGATGCAATTAGTTATACAGTATTACAATAAACAGCATTGTCTTGTGTCGAATCTTGTTCCGGCGGTCTTGGGAACGAGTCAAACAAAAAAAACAGGCGATGGAAAGTCTTCTTATTGAGGTGACTAGGTTCTGTGCTTGGCAGGATTCCTTTGGTGGAGGGGCTCTGTCACATTACGAGGCATCTCTCCCTTCGGGTGAGATCGGTTGAGGAAGAGGACTTTGAGCTGGCTTTTGAAGTTTACGAAGGAGGGATTAGTCCTGATGTGGTCTGGCATGGAGTTCCAGACTTTGGGCGCATTTCCCGAGAAGGAGCGAGACAGGGTTTTTTGTTTGCGGGCTTTCGGCATAATGAGAAGAAGGGCGTTGGTGCTCCTGAGGTTCCTCGTTTGTCCTGCCTTTTTGAGTTTGGAAGCCAGGTAGGCCGGTTTTCCGGTGTGAAGATCTTTATGTGTGAGACAGGCAGTTCTGAAATTGGCACGCATTTCGATTGGGAGCCATTTTAGTTCTCTTAGAGAGGGAGAAATGTGGTCGTATTTCTTTGCTCCTGTGATCATCCTGGCAGCTGCATTTAGGGTTACTCGGAGGGGAGCTAAGTGAGATTTTGCCGTGCCCGTGAGAGTTGCGTTCCCGTAGTCCAATCTGGACAGCACCAAGGATTGTGTGGCCAGTTTAAGGTCGTTGGGGGGGGATGAAGGGATTTATTTTGTTGAGTAATTTTAGGTTCAAGAATGCGTTCTTTGCTGAGTTCTTGATATGTTTGTCCATGTTTAGGCTTGGGTCCAGGGTGATACCCAGGGATTTTACAGAGTCTGCCAGGGTAAGCTTGCAATTAAGAGCGTCAATGGATTTTAGCCATTCTGTGACTAGGGGGGTCTGCTCCTTGTTGGATATGAAAAGGATTTCCGTTTTGTCTTGGTTGAACTTAAGGTGGTTGTGGGATAGCCAGTGTTGGACTTCTCGTAGAGTGTTGTTTAATTTCTGTATGTCTCCAATTGAGGATGTTTCTAGGTAGATCTGGGTATCACCTGCATAGAGGTGGAAGGGGATGTTGGCTTTTTTGAGTATGGAGGTGAGGGGCTCCGTGTAGATGTTAAACAGTGATGGGGAGAGAACCGATCCTTGTGGGACTCCCCTGGTTATGGGGAGAAGGTCAGACGTGCAGTTGGTAATTTTTATTCTTTGTGAGCGGTTCTGAAGGAAGGAGGTAAACCATTGTAGGACCACCTCGTCTGCACCAATTCTTTCTCGGAGTGCATTTATGAGCAGATTGTGGTCAACTGTGTCAAAGGCTGCCGATAGGTCAAGGAGTATCAGTAGGCAGCCACGGTCTGCCTCGAGGGATTTGTAGACATCATCTATGATGTTCAGGATCGCTGTCTCTGTGCTGCAACCTTTTCTGAAGCCTGATTGGTGAGTATCTAGAAGGTTGTTGCTGTCAATGTGTTGGTCAAGTTGAAGGAGAACACACCTTTCCAGGATTTTGGATAGGAGAGGGAGATTGGAGACCGGCCTGAAGTTGTCGGGGTTGCTTGGGTCCGAGTCCATTTTTTTTAATAATGGCGTGACTTGGTCCATCTTTAGACAGTCTGGCATGATTCCAGTACTCAGGGAGCTATTTATGATCTGCGTCCAGAGAGGGGCTAGTGTGAGGTTGAGTTTTTTAGCCAGTTGTACGGGAATCGGATCAGCTATGTGTGAGGAAGGTTTGGACCTGATAATCATTTCCGTGATGTCTGCTTTGGAGATGGGGTTGAATGTCTTCCAGCTGCATGGAGGGTGCCGAGGAGGGTTGTTTCCTTCAATGCTGGGAGGCAGGTTGTCGTTGGCTGCCAGGAGGTGGTCATCAAGGGAGCGTTCGATCTTGGTGACTTTGTCGTGTAAGAAATTAGCAAAGGTGTCACATAGTTCTTTGGAAGCCTGTATGGTTGATGCAGGAGGTTTGGCTGTTTGTTGTTTGATGAGATTGAAGAGTTCTTTAGGACGATTTTTGGCATTATCTAGTGTACTACGGAAGAAGGTAGATTTTTCATTCTTAATATGGTTTTTGTATTTCCTGCGTTCTGATTTGAGTTGGTCAAGGTGGGTTGAGGATGGGTTGTTCCGCCAGAGTCTTTCTGCCGCTCTGAGATGTCTTCTTTCAGAGTTTAGGTCTGTATTGAACCAGGCTCTCGATGGGTTGTTCCTGACTCTTTTTTGCTTCAAGGGGGCTATTTGGTCTAGTATGGTTGTCATTGTTGTGTTGTAGTGTGTAGTGAGCTCAGTTGCAGATAGGTCATTTGAGTTGGGGGGGAGTGGTGTTCTTACCCTTTCTTCCAGGTCAGCAAGGGGAATCTGTCTTAGATTTCTCGTCCAATGAAGGGTATCCTGTGGACGGGTAAGGCAGTGGGTCAGATGGTTAATGTGAAATAGAATGATGTGGTGGTCTGACCAGTCTACAGGGAGGATGTGGTCGATAGTAACTGTATCTTCCTGAGCTATAATGGCATCCAGGATTGAGCCTCTATTATGCGTTTGCTCTGTGCAGTGTTGGATAAGGTTATTATTGAGAAGAAGTTCATTTAGGGATTGGATCAGAGTGTTTTGCATCATTTCAATGTGGGTTGAGGTCCCCTAATATTATGTTGTCGGAGTCTAGGAGGGAGCAGTGTGATATCAGGTCAGAGAGGTGCTTTCCGAAAGAGGGAATGTTGCCTGGCGGGTGGTAGAGGAGATGACAGTGAATCGTTTTGTTGTCCTTCGTCTTAATGGTGGAGGATAGATATTCAAATGTGTTGTAGGAGAGTGAGTCGATTTCAGTTATAGAGATGTTGCTCTTGTGGATGATTGCAATACCCCCGCCTCAATGGATCTTTCTGTCTTTGTTTATGATTGAGAACCCAGGGGGCACAAGCATGTCAAAGATAGGTAAGGAGGATTCGTTCAGCCAAGTTTCTGTGATGAACGCGATGTCAATGTCATGGGTTAGGATGGTTTCCGCCAGTTCTGTTGCGTGTTTGGTTGCAGATCTGCAGTTTATAAGCATGCAGTGGGTCGTTATCTTGTTGTCAGGTTTCTTTGGAGGAGGGGCCATGGGTACGTTCGTGAGGAGGGCCGGTGGCCTCTCCATTCTAGATGTGGTGTGATCTCTCCCATAATCCGTGATTACCTGGATCGTGTAGTTGGGGTTGTTAGTTGTGGAGGAGTCGTAGGAGTTGGCAAGGTCAGTCGCCTCTTTCATGGACATTGCGGCGCTTGTTCTTTTGGGTCTCTAAGGATGGCTAATGAGGGGGATTGAGATCCAGTTGTGTGTCCGTGGATTGTGAGGGCTTGGGTGTTTTTTGTTGGGGACAGTAGGAGGGGAGTGTAAGCGTTGGATAGGCTCCAGATGTGTGGTGATGTTCGATAGTATTTTGCTAAGTCGTCTTCAAAATACATTACACGCCAAGGTGTTTGGCAGTATTAATGGGGAAGGCTTGCAAAGACTGCATCTTATTAACAGTATTGCAGGTAAGTTGATCAGATGCACAGCATTTGAACTACATACTTGCTTCAGACATTTTAAATTTCATTAAGGTGTGTATTGTTAGCTTCACCAGGTTTGTGAAAAAGCTGAGGAAAAATTGCACACAATATTGCTCATGTTGGAGAAAAAAAAAAAACACAAAACTTTTTTTGGGCTGTTGAAATTACCAGAAGAAATATCTTTTTGAAGGTAAAATTTCCTGCATACCTCCATTAGCAGGACTTTTGAGTGTAGGCCAAGCTTCTATTTTGTCTCCTTTGCAGACACTTGCCAGTTACAATTCTATTTTGGCGCCTTCTTAATCATAGCTTTTTACAAAACTATACTTTGTTCAAATTTAGTGGTTGGTGATTTTGAGGCTACTCTCCTTCTTGTTCTGTTTGCTGGCGCCACAACCTACTGCCTTTCTGCCAAAGCAGTGGGACACCTGGATGGGAAATAGTGATGCCAGTGATGGAAGTAAAGAACCCCTTCTGGTAGGCAAATCTGCATTTATCTTGTTTGTCAAGGCTCCCTGTTTCTGCCTATCTGATGCTATGCTGTTTGACATGCCTATGGCCCACTGTTGCCCGTTAGAATGGCATCACAACATATCTGGTAGTCCAGGTGTTTGGTTTCTAAGCAGTTCTGATATTTCCATCACGTTTTGGAGTCTGGGTACGTTTGTTGAGATATGGTGTCAGTACGGTAATGAATGCACCTTATTTTTTAGTATTATTTTTGTTGCTCTTTCAATATCTCTGGAGAGGTTGTGAAGTCCTCTGATTTGTATTGGATTCCGGCGTGCTATTTAGAGTGCTTGATTTGTAACTTGACCTAAATGGGACATATTGAATATGGTTTGAAAAACATGGTGGAAGCATTGTGCACCTAATGTTGTGAATAAGCATGGGGTTAGCAGAGAGTGTAGATGTCGTTACACATGCAGGTACTTACTGTGAACCGTATCAAGGTAGAACTTACTGTTGATGTATGCCAGTTGGTTAAGTAGGGTATAAGGCAGTGATACTCAAGGTACGGCCCTGGGGCCGCTTGTGGCCCTCTTGACCTTTACATGCGGCCCCCCTGGTGAACAGCAGCTCCAGCTGCTGTCTAGTTGCTGAGCACTAATATTCAAAAAGAAATGTTAAATAAACGGGCAAGTATTTATTGACCTGCAAATAAATGCTTGCCTATTTATTAAAAAAAATTAGACCTCCTTACACAATACCTGACCCACCCAGACCCACTACCACAACCCTGCTGGAATGAGTGCCCTCAGTCACACCACAGACCGTAGTTTGCGGCCCCTGGGCAAATGTTTGTGACTACCCATGGTATAGGGTTTCAACTTACTGGCATCAAAACCCAAACGATTGGAAGCCTGTTAAGCAACCAAGAGTGTGCTACATGGAACCCACACAGGATCAACAGAGCTGTTAAGCAACTAAGGGAGTGCTGTATGGAGTCGTCCCAGGAGCAACAGGGAGCCCACTATTTAAAAAAAAAAAAAAAACAGACCCTTTAGGAATCGTGTTGTTGGGGTGGGGTTTCTTTTCACTATAGGCATTTTTAATGCTAAGACTGGAAGGCGATTTTTTGATTTGAGCATCCTGTGGGTCCCAAGTCAGTGCATCAAAGTAAAGCTCTAGTTTAGTATCTGTAGCTATATCCAGTCAGTAAAAGTCCTTGTGACTTAGACAGACGTGAACATTTCTTAAGTTAACAGTCCACTCAAGCATCCTATCCATGAGATCATTTTGGCCACCTGGCTCAATGCCAAGGGAGAACTTGGGACCTAGCACAGTGGGGCTACGAAGAAATTTTGAGTTGCAATCAGGTCCAAAGGTGCTAGCACTTTGTGGTTTTTGTTTGTCGTTGTGATTTCACGAGTAGTATTTACATGTTTATAAACATTCTTTTCTTTTCATAAACTAAAGCACTGACTGGATACTGAGGTAGTTAAGTGTGATCTATTGTGTAAAAAATGGATCGGATTCACCATACCATCATTTAAGAAATGTAGAGTATGTGCCCCTTCTATAATCCATCTCTCAGTGGCATATGTCTAATCAGTTTGCGGCTCATGGAGATAATCGTTAACAACTGCCAAGTGTGCAGTACGATAGTATAACTCCAGATACACCGCCCCAACACCCCCATCATACGCCAACTTTTAGAACTTAGTCATTGCCCTCCCATCCTAAAGAAAGTCCCTCAGCATTGAGCAGGTCTTGACAAAGAACCCTGCAAGAATTGTATATAGATAATTTTGTAGTTAGTACATGATCCTGGGAAGCGTAGCCATCTTAACACTAGCAGATTATCCATCCCTTGCTCTTTTTCTGTCCAGGATAGTCTCTTAAAATGTGGGTAACATCAGGAAGTCAATTAAAATTAACTTGATGTGCTAGTAGTAAACATTTACTCTCCCACCAAGAAAGATAAATGTTACTGTGTCTCTGGAGGGTATAGGTCACATCTGTTTTTAGGCGTTGTAATATATACACCATTCAGTTGTTCTCTGTTTGGCAACAATGATATATATATATTTTTTTTTTAGCTGCCATGTTTTTGGTTGCTGTTTAATGTCTGTTGCTTGATTGAGTCCCAATAAATTGTAAGAGAGGAATGGTTGATTTGGGGATCTGCATGAAATTGCATAAATTCCGACCTGCAGTGAAGAAGTAGAGTGTAGCAGGCCACATTTAACTTGTAGTTTTTTTTTGGTATTTTCTTTTATGGTATTTTTGGCTGTCAGAACGTAAAGGACTTGAATACCATACATTATTCTAATGGACTATGTAGAGGCATAAGGTCTCAACTAGAATAAACCCTGACTGTGTGAAATGCAGTGTTTCTTTGATACCTAGATTTAGGAAACGTAGCTGCTGAGAAATGGGCAAATGGCGAACTCCGGTTATGTGATGGATGGTGAAGATTATGCCCGGGCTCTCCTCATTATGACAGATGGAAGCTGGCTAATAAAAGGATTGTGATCAAGACCTGCCAGCTTCTCAGTTAGGAAAATGTGATATACAGATTGGCAGTAAGTAGATGTTAGAATTCCATAGCGATAGGCTACAGAAAAAACCTAGCTTGGAGATACTGCCACAGAAAGATATGTTGGGACTAATATCTACGAGGTACAGTATAGAATGAATTCAGCAGCACAAGCTTCAGCTTGGACTTTTGTTGAGGAAAAGCATGTCTCTTTCTGTTCCTGGGAAATGAAGTTATCTTACATTGGAGAATTGTTTGCACAAAGCTAACTTGAGAGTCTTGCCTCTGGTCCCACGCAAAAGGGCGTGAGAGGAAAAGACATTGAGGACGTGTCTCAAGAGGTTTTACCATCATTACTCCTTACCCTACGGCTGGCATACCTCTCATATTATTAACCTTGACAGATCGTGTAAGGATCAGTTAACCCATGTTTGGTGAACTATTCCGCGTACCTACTGCCTTTCTGTAAGCAATTGCCTACTTTCATTTAGCCCAAATTTTGGCCTCTGCATTGTTTTTTATTAAAGCCTTTATCCTATTTCTTGAAATGTCCTAATCAAGGCAAGGTACTTTGCATTAAACACAATGAACAATAAGTGCTTCTTCTAACTTGTGAACAGCATGTTTTTAAAGTCTGGGTGTCCTTAGAGCTTGCATGTTATGAGGGGCCATGCCACACAAGTCTCCATGTGCTCTTACTTGACTGAACTCAATACTCTCTGCCAGATTGGTATCATTCCTCACCCCCCTCCCCAACACCCCGCACAGTGTTTCATGGTTAGGGCACCGCTGTTGCGCACAGTGCACCACTGGCGTATATTGAAGAAGCAAATATTGCCAAACAGATTTGCTAGCAATTGATTGTTCACCTAATCTCTATAATCCTAGTTTCTCTTATCGTGGCAGTGACTCCAACTATGGGTGTTGGCTACTTTTTGAAAACCTGATTTTCTGGTTCTCTTTGGACCGTAGAAATGGAATACAGCAGAAAGCTTATCTTCCAGATGTACAACTAGTTATCATTTAGTCATCGCCCCTATAACACCTGCCTGTGCCTCCTCTGCAGCCAGAAATGCGACTGCAGAAAAGATGATGAAATGGCAAGTGCCACTTAAGAGTAAACATTCTGCACAGTGCTGCTGCTTCCTATTCGGTAGTACTCCTAGTAGCTGCTGCTCATTGTATAGTACATATTGCGCCGAGACTCTCAAAGCGCCTTGAGCTAATATGTATATTTTCTTTCTTGATAGATTGTATGACTCTCGCATGACGACTGTTGTAAAGCGCTCCGATACCTTCGGGTCTGGCCAGCACTATAGAAAACTCCTAAAATAAAAATAAATATATAGTACATGGTGTAGCATACATTTGAGGACACCACTCCAGGGAATGTAAAGTAATTTTGGAGGCTGCCATTGCTGTAATGTCATTACCCAGTGAGTCTTCATTGGAAGCCGGTGGAGGAAGGTCTTTTTGCTCGCGTGAGTAAAGGTATTGCATGCTAATACAAAATATGGTGACGTGGGGGATTAGGATTTGGCCACTTTACAGCTAATTTGTAAATTGCAGTAATTTGGGTGCAAGCAGTTTGCATGTGCACATATTTGAGGGGTTTCGATGCTGTCCTGAATGATCTTGTAAACTGTAATCATAAAGCAAATACTTGGAGAGTTTAATAAAGAGCTGCAAATCTTCCATGTTCTGTTGTAGCGAATTAACATGTACAACCTCGTCATGGGATTAACTCCTGCTCTTCCTCGGTTGTTCCAAGTGTGAGTACTCTGTGCTTTTGGTCTGTGGGTTAGTCAGATGGTAGCGTTGATTCATGCTGCTGCCCATTGTTGAAACTAAAAGTACACCAATTTACTGTTAAGTGTTTAATAATGTTTAAATCTGACTGATAATGGATTACCTTTATTTATAAATTGAACAATGTGGCAATTAGAGTGTTCATCACGTTTATTACTTTGTATAGTGGGGAATGTCAGCATGACTCGAATGGGCTGAGCCTCTTAGCCCCAACGTCCTATACAAACACCTGACTGAATACATTACAAGATCAAATGGAAAGCGTGGTTTCCAAATGGCCATTCATGTTCTTTCTAAGCGTGAATTTTTGGGTAAAGGGACCACTGAAACCCTCATGGACATTTATGCGCATTACAAAAACCCAGGTATCATAAAATGAGAGGAAAACATGCAAGCGCTGGAAAGATTCCATCCAACAATGCCTTTTGCCTAGTACTATGAGACTTACATAAGGCTAAGGTTCCCTTCAGAAAGGCAGGGTGAAGGCTCCACCATAACAGTGCACGGCAAACTAGTGTGGTTTTACAATGTTTCATATAACCTTTACAATATTTTCAGTTTAAAGCTTTGGTGCCCATCCTATTACTTTTTTTTCTAAAGTGATAGCTTGAACTATTTGTGTCACACATCCTCGCTGAACAATAGGTTTTTGACTTTTTTACTTTATTCTATAGGTTTGTAAAGAGGAATTCTTTTTTTTTTTGTTTCAACTGACGAGCTTAGCTGTGGTTCCAGAGGATGGGCAGCTTGTGTGGCAAAACATTGGACTGGGCAGCTGACATGTTACCTGTGGGCAGTAGGTGGAAGTTGGCTAATGTGATGGTCTGTGAGATTCGTAGTAAGGCTTTTTCCTCAAAAGGTGAGATTGTATGATAGGTCAGAATTGGTAAGCCATAATATAATCTTAACAGGCAACCATGTTTAAAGCAGAAGGATTTTGTTTTGATTGTGTACCTTTTTAGGTCGGTCCCACAGACTTTAGTCGTTTGTTGTCAAAGACATATTGTATACAGTAATTTTACTTAGTGTGGGCTGTGGGCCAGCCCATTTCTTATCATTCAAGACCTCTTGTATATACTTTAGTATATACTTATATGTGTATGTACTTTGTGGGCTCTGGAGATCAGCCCTAGGACTTGTCTGCTTCCGTGTAGGGACTTTTTTTTTGTTCAACTGCCTCTATTTAACTGTCTTGATAGAAAACGACCAGTAGGGGTCAGTAAAATACCAGAATTGCTTTCTGCTGAGGGACTTTCTTTTTTTATTTTTCTGGCAACTGCCTCTATTTAACATTCTTGATAGAAAACGACCAGCAGACGTCAGTAAAATACCAGAATCACTTTAGCATTCTCTAGATTCCAGTCAATAGAAATTGTCTTCCACGAGCACCCGTAGACAATAATATTTTTTTTAAATCTTGTATTTTCAGTGATATGACCACCGAAGGCCATGATTTTATATTAAAAATAGAGCTTTGTACTATACCATAGCAGTTTGGTGCTTACTTTCCCTCCATGTTAAAGAACAGCAGATTGTTTCAGCACCCAGGCTAATGTGCTGCATAGCTAAATACATATAAGGTCCCAAAGGCAAGACCGATTGCATTGCAAATGCTTGTTTTTCTTAGTTGCATTTTTTGTGAACATTTTATTTTGAAAGGAAAGGATCATCAATCTTCTGCAGATATTTGCATCTAATTAAAGAGCATTCTGGGAGCATTGTATGTAGCCTCATATTGTTAAATTTTGCAAACATATGTACACATTTTAAAACTGGAAGCACTGTAGTGCAGTCCGAGCTTACAACATTTCCTTAGAGCGCTCAGAATATGCCACGTTACCTCGCATGCTTTTTTAACGCATTCCATTACAACGCGGTCATTACAATCACCGCGTTGTAACAACACATGCCATTACTCCGCAAGTCGGAACAACGACTTGCTTTAGGGGGGGCGCTGGATGTTGGAATAGTATAATTTACTATTCCAACTCCAGTCTGTGCAACAGTAGGGAAGGAGTTGGATTTTAAATCCAACACCTTCTGACCCCTAGAGCAAGTCGTTGTTCCGACTTGCGTAGTAACGGCATGCATTGTGACAACGCGGTCGTTGTAAAGACCGTGTTGTAATGGCATGCAGTGTTCCAGTTTCGTGGTAAACGATGCTTACCGAGCGCTCACCCTAATAAGAATGGCTTTGCATTAATGAATCACAAATACAAGTTCAAACAGCATTAACATATGGACACAAATATGACCTTAACTGCAGAAAATGCCCTTCCTTGGTTCATAATGTGGTACTGTAAACTGGCAGCAGGACAAAATAAACATGAAAACATGTTGTTCTTGACCCCACATAATATGTCCTGGGAGTCTGGGATGGTCACTGATTTGAATCCTGGTTGGTGTACTGGTATTTATGGTGCTAAGAGGTCCAAATCTGTGATAGAAAGCAATGTGGACGTATGTTGTTAGTTTAAGAAATGAATTACACACAGTATAAGGTTGCACACAGTGTAAATAGGCTGCCGTAAAACATACAAAACAATTATTTAAATATTTACAGCGCTCTCAAAAGTTATGTTTTTAGTAGGACGCTGCCATGCCTAGTTTTATAGGTTTCCATTGAAAGGACAAATTCCAGATTCTATCAATTAAAGCCTGTACTGGCTCCCAAGCAGCCTTTAGTTTTGCTGATTAATCAATTGGACACATTTACATTTCTTTCAGGAAGCAGGCACCTTGGAGAGAAGGGTTGTTTCTTCTTCAACTGCCTCAGTCTTCTCACACTTCAAAGTAGAAGAGGCCCTTCTTCTGCCCTTCGTGAACGGTTAGTTTTTAATAAAAAGTATGGGAACTGTTTTGATCAACTTGATAAATCTTGGGAACATGTTCCCTCCTTCCCCTGCCCACTTTGACCACTGGTCTCGACCGTAGCAGCTGGTGACGTTTGAATAAGATGTAGCATAAATTTGGGTTCCATGGGGGTCTCCAGTAGGAGCCTGATGCTAACCCGCCCTTCTCTGTGTTGTATGCAGCCACTGCAATTAATAATAAATTTTGAGGTAAATACAGTGGAACTAGGTTGAGAAGGGAGTTCGAAAAATAGAACAATGTTAAATGTGATCAGCTTCCCAGTATACAACAAGGCATTCAGTAGCGAGACAGGAGACTGCCATGATCAAGAAGCAACAATAATTTGAATAGTTAATAATAGTACTTCGCATTAAATATGTGCAACCCAGTCCTTCTTCTTATGTCCTATATCAAAAAATGATTATAGTTTTCGTTCTTACAAGATGATGAGATAAAAGAGGGCTAGGAGAAAACCTACACATTGTGTCTCAGGGGGAAACGTGAAAAATGGGAGGAGCAGGAAGCCCGTTGACAGCAGTAACAGTCAAGCAAGTCGGGCTTCAGGATGGAGTAGCCGTAGGAACAAAAGTAGACACAATGAGACGAAATGTGCAGTGGCAGATAGGCATCTCAGGCTTTAGTGCGGAGGAACAGTAGGCATACATGCCAAAAAACCCGATTCAGGCAGGAAACTCCCAATTTGTTTAAGCCAAAAATTGCTTTATTTTTGCTTTTTCCCTCCTAAAATTGCCCCGTCTCAATAGAAGTCAACGGGGAAAATATATTCCTCCCATTTTGTTTTCAAAATCTCCCACTTTACACTTTCAAATGTTTGTCTTTATGACAGTAGACGCAAAAGTAAACACGATAAAACAAAAAGTGCGAAAGCAGACAGGCAGTTCAGACTTTAGGGCAGAGGAATAGCAGGCCTAAAGTAAACATAATGAGGAGGTCTTTTTGTAGCAATTTTCTTCTAAGTTAATGAAGAAACTGGAGAGAAGGAAAACAAAAAACATTAGGGACGGAAGACCAGGTAACCAGACACTGAAGTGGAAGTGGAAAGTCAAACACAACATGCTAAATTGCCAGGCATCATCTTGGTAGCATCTCTGCCAAGCGTAACCTGTAAATGCTGTCTCCACTGGACGGGACCCAGAAGTGACCTTGCAATGCTGTGGGCATCTCAGCGCCCCAGCCGCCATGTACACAGTTACCAATTATGTAATCTTCCCAGTGAGCACGGCCTATGCAAATGCCCCAGATTTTCAGGCACAAACTACCCAGAACGCATGCCTTTTCTTGGATTCATGCCATGATTATGTGACAGTAATATTGTTCAAAAAGGGTATCGATGCGTCTATCGATAAAAATTAACTATCGTTCTTATTAGTAGAATCGCCTGTTCTGAGCTTCACATCTACCTCGACACGCAAGTGTGTAGTCAGGCAGGCCCTGCGACCTAGGCCCGGGATTGCTGATTGATGGGTCGCAGGTGGGAGGGTGCATAGCTGGCAGGCGAACACATGGGCAGGAAACTCCTGATTAATCCCATAAATAGGTGCAGCGACATTACAATGGTCAAGGGAGTGTGCCCCCAATAACGCACACATGGCCAGAGGGGGTACGAACTTTCTGAAAACACCATAAAGTCAGATGCCACATGAGTTAGGAACAGAAAGCCAAACAGGACCTAGCACACCTAGTGATCACGCGCTCCCTATGATGGTCATCTGGACATGTTCACCACTGGCCACACTGTGTCCACGCAAGGTCAAGACCCACTTGTAGTAACCATTTGACCATTAATTTATGGATCTAAGGCAGCAACCAACATTTCTCACCATATATGGTACGCCAGAAACTTTTATTGCTTGTTGTAATTCTGTATATAAGATGAACGCTAACCCAGTGTAAATTGAGACAGTCCTCAGATTTTGTGCCTGTAACTGTTCTCCCAGCTGAACTGTTTAATTAAATAAACTGTTACTGTTTTGCTAAACGCCTCTTGTCTTCTGTTTTTTCTAAGGAATTAGAACCCAAGCAACAATAGGATCGAGCAAACTAAAAGAGTGAGCCCTAATCCCTCGACAAGAGTACTGGGGGAGATTATGCCCTGGGAACACATTTGGAATACACCATAAAATGGTGCATTTTACAAAAAAAGTCTCACATACTTGGCTAAACGTCCAGAGGTGCTGAATGTAATATTCAAGTGCATATGTTGTGCACCAGGCCATGCTTACCTTCAGTAGGGGTGTTTGAATTTGCCCGTCTTCGAGAAATCTATAAAAACATTGTTGCAAAATAGTATATTTGTCAGCACTAATATCCTAAACTGGCCAAAGAGCTTAATGGATTGCAGGCAGTTAGAACCCTTGATTTAGCAATTTTTACATGTCCCATCATTTTTCAAAATTATGCAGCATCATTTTCAGTTCATTTTTCCACCCTGCGTCTTCACTGTAAATTCTCAGAATGTGTTATGACTTTCTACTTGGAAGACATTTGCAACTAGGAACAATTGTGGTATAGGAGTCCATTTTAGTCTAGTGCAGTGCTATATGTATCCACCTGAAGTAATCTACCTTCAAAGACAAAATTTAGGAAAGGTTACAGAAAACTGTTCTGCCTCACAGATGTCGAAAGACAGCAACATTGTCCGATGGCTGTCAAGGCCGGTATAGTAAAAATTATTTGAGTGTTCCTGGTGCTCTTCTCATGGAAGCTAGGCACAGCTCCCTGCTACAGCTGAGTCCCAATTTCTTGAAGATGCTAGAAAAGTCAATCCTGGTCTCTCCCATGGCTCCCAGTCCTCCAGGGAATGTTCTTAGGAACCATGTCTTTCCAGGCAGGGCTCCACACAAGGTCCATTGAAGTCCTCTCCCAACTGAGCAGCTGGTTCTACCACACACAAAGGAGCTGTTCATCAGCTTTTGTCACTCTGAGGATGCGCCAGAGGTCCCCCAACTGATGCAATGAGCTGGATTAACCTCAGTCCTGTTCAAGGGTAGGTCTCGGCAGGACCCTCTTTCTTTTGAGTCTTCACCAGATCAAGGAAGGTTTGGATGACCTGGACATCTGGTGGCACTTTTGTCTTAGTCGCTAGCCACGGACTGGTGAAATTTCCCTAGCCAGTTTCAGCAGAATTCCCACCATCAGCCATCCCACTTTTGCAACACTTTGTGTCTTGTCTGTCTGCATATTAGCCTAATCAGAAGGCAGGATACCACTGGTGGCAGAACTTTCGTCTCTCTCCCAGCATATGGTTGGACTTGACATGCATGTGCGACTATCCCCAATGATGCCATGTTAGCTGACATGTGCACAGCTTGAATCTAGTGTCACGACATGTATGTATTGTGATTAGGTGAGGGGGGACTACTAGGATTGCCTCCAGGACCAGTGAAGTGTTCCTAGATGCCAACATCAGCGTTTGTTAAGAGTAACAAACTATAAGTGAGATAGTCTGTTTTCATTTGCCGCTGTAATGTGCATGCAGCAGGAGAGGGAGATGGGTGATTCATTGGGGTTTTGACACCTATGAGTTCACTATGGGCGAGCTGGCACTGTGTTTGGGCCACATTTATCTGCAATTTGATTTGTCCCAGGAAGAAAACTAACTTGAAGTTGGTTCTTCAATAAAAGAGTTAGGATGACACTAGAGAACAGCCAATAAAAAGCCTGCGAAAGTGAGTGTGTCTTTCTTTAACACTCCGGCAGCCAGTACACTGCACAGGCGACTACAGTGAGGCCAAATGCTCCATTCAAGCTGAAAGTCGCCCCTGATCACTGAGCAGTAAGTTGGCTGTGTGGTGGAGGCACTATTTACATAAATGTACGAGTGGCTGCACTCAGGAAGAACCTGCTTCTCTGAGACCTGCTGCCCTTTGTCTTGAATCGGTCCTTCTGCACTCATGCATCTCTTCGTCACTACAGACCCTAAGTGACCCGACAAATGTGACAGCACTTCCTAGTGCGGCCTGCCAGACAATCCTTTACTTAGACCGGAAGAAATTTTCTGGGCTGAGGTACATTGGCAGAGAAGTTTACAGTTCACATCAAGGAATCGCTCTATACTTTGCAGGGAGAAATATGATGAACTGATTAGCAAAACATAATGTACCACAGAATATAAAAAAGATGAGAAATCCTTAATTTTATTGATATTTTTTTAGTTTGGAATTGTGATGCACCTTCCTACCTCAGAGCAGTGCGTAGCACTCCCTATGATCAAATCTTAATACTAGATACAGGCACTGTATGTTGGGATTTACTTAACCTTTTAGCAGAATCAGAAATAGTGGAAGAGCTTGGATGAAAAATGTTAATATTTTCTCATAAGTGAGACTCATAAGATATAGATAAGCACAATACCTCAAAAAAAATAATTGTAACATCCTTGTGCAGAAAATATTTCACAATATAGTGCACACATTTTGGATAAATCAAAAACTCACATTGAAAGTGATGTCAGACAATTGTCACAGTGCAGTGTTGGTGCCAGTTACTGTGGTCTTATAAAAGACTTTACCCTGTCCTCGACTTCCTGAAGGCTGAGTGTTAGACTTGGCATCTTTTGGCGTGTTTCAGTGATTTTTGCTTTCTGACCTCCCGGTTTTGACTCTGTTTTTGCTGGTGTAATGATTCTGCGCACTTTCCTCACTGCTGTCCAGTGGGAAAGTGCAAGTGCTCCTGTATAAAATGTGTTACGGATTGGCGTTTCCATGATTGGCCTATTTGGTTTATGTGTCAGTCCCTTGTAAAGTGCACGGCGAGTGCCAGGGCCTATAGACCAAATGCTGTTGGTGAGCTGCAGCACTGGATTGTGCCACCCACGCAAACAGCCCGTAAAGTGTAACTCGGGCCTGCCATTGCAGAGCCTGTGTGCAGCCTGGGGCTGCCATGTCGACTTGGCAAGTGCGCACACTTGCAAGTCCCTAAACCTTCCCTTTTCTACATGTTAGTCACCCCTAAGGTAGGCCCAAGGTACCCCTGTGGGCAGGGTGCGTTGTATGCGAAAGGTAGGACATGCCCTGGTGTGTGTGGCATGTCCTGATAGTGAATTACAGCCTAGTTTGTTTTTCACTATTGCAAGGCTACCTGTTCCCCATAGGCCAGAACGGGCAGTTTTGATTATTACAGCTTATGATCCTAACTGACCCCGGGAACATGGTAGAAATTCGAGTTTAGTATGCCTGGACTCAGAATGATAAAATGCATCTTTTAGTGAAGTTGGTTTTAACATTCTGTGTTTGAAAATGCCACTTTTAGAAAGTGGGTATTTTCTTGTCTAACCATCCAAGCCTGCCTCTGCGAGGTTGTGTATTCCTTGTCTGGAGTGTGAGTGACAGGGGCTGGGGGATGCCAGGAGACAGGGTGAGTCAGCACAGGGCTGAATAGCAAGATCTACATGTAGATGGGTGGGAGGGGTTGCACCTGGGCCCTGAATAGGACAGTGCCTTCCCTCCACAATGCTGGCTCCACCTCCTGTGGTGCGTCTGATGTCCCTGGCCTACTCTCTGAAAGAAGGGACGGAGACTTGTCAACAAAGTGCTCCAGAAATGGTTTGGACTAGGCAAAGGCCTCTCTGCCTTCAGAGAACAAAGGAATTTGGGATATAAATATTGGGGCCCTGACCCCATGAATTTAGATCTCGCTGGAATCAAGGAACCTGTCAAGAAGAAGAGCTGGAGAGCTGCTAGGAGGAGTACTGCCCCTTTGCTGAGTTATTGCCTTGTTGGGTTGGCCTGCAGTTGCTGCTTCTGTCTTGGGCAGTGAAAGGACTGAACTTTCTACAAACTTGTGCTGAGTATCTCCAAGGGCCTGAAACCGAGCTGGCCTCCTGTAAAGAAGTCTCAGGGACTACAAAGACTTCACAAGCCTCTGGGTACCGCTTCTGGAACGCTGTTTCAGTTGCCACAGAGGAAGGGAACTGCAACCGACTCCGTCAACCGAATCCATCCCTGACCGGTGACCTGTTTGCACCGCAGACCGCATCGCCCCGCTTCGCATCGCAACCCTGGTCTCACCGTAGGCGACGTCCGACACTGTCAACACCGAGCCGCTGCTCGCACCGTGACCTGTGGGCACCGCAGTTCGCATCGCATCGCTTCACTGAACCAGCCGGACCCGACCGACGCGGACGCTGCAACTGGCTCAACAGTCGTGACCGCATCGCATTTGGGGCACCGCTCGCACGTTTGCGACGCACCGCTCCGACTCGCACCGCTGTCCGACGCCAGCTCCCGCACTCCGGCTGGGTCGCCTGCATCGCAACCTGTCAGCACTGCATCGTACACCGTCTCGCCCTGCACCGCACGCCTTGGACTCACCGACTCCGTCTGCACGACGCTCATCGAGCCGCTGCCTGCACCGCATCGAGGGACACCGCACCTTGCATCGCTCCGTCTTGCACCGCAACCGCGACGAACGCCGACCGGCTCGTACACTCCGTACCAGCCACATCGAGAAAGGTACTGTGACCGAGTCTGTTCACGACTCTGCTGGCCCGTAGCGACGCGGTCGGCTGGAACTGTTGGACTCTGTGTAATTCAGCATCGCGGTAGACCCGGACGGGGCTACCGACTCGTACGAACTTTGCTTTTGTGTTATTCCTGCAAAGAAGAAGTTACCTTATCAAGCATTCATTTTTAAAGTATAGTATTGTGGATTTTTGTCCTAATTGGTCTTGTCTTGAGTATATAAAAATAGTGGTTATTTTTCTAAACTGGTGTGGTGTCCGTTTGTAGTGCTTACACTGTATTACTGTTGGTTATGTGCAAATGCTTTACACACTGCCTCTAGAATAAGCCTGACTGCTCTTGCCAAGCTACCAAGGGGGTGAGCAGGGGTTATTTTAGGAGTGTAACTCCCTTACCCTGACTAAGAAGAAGGGTCCCTACTTGGACAAAGGTGCAAGCCCTTGCCAACTAGAGATCCCATTTCTAACATTGGTTGTCAGCGGTGAGGATAGGACCTGTGTTTGCACTTGACTTACAGTGATTGGTGTGCACTACTACCATATCGCAGACCATTACGTACCACATACTGGTTCTTTTTCTTTTGGCCTATTTTTGATCTTGCCAGTTTTCAACTCACTACTTTTGTCATGCCTGAATCAACTGCATCATCCGTTGCATCTCTGGAAGTTATCTTTGAGGAGGATAGGTTGGAAACCTACGCCGTAAAGGAGCTACGAGCAATTTGTAAAAACCTGAAAGTCCAAATTAAAGGCCTCACAAGGAAGGAGGAGCTACAGAAGGCGCTGAGGGCCTGGGTAGCAGCCAGACATGCCAGTGGGCAGCCTGGTAATCTCAGTGAGGAGGTGGAGGAGCCTATTTCCAGGGTGGATGTGCTTTTGGGTGAGGGGGAACCCGCCAGGTCAGGCAGCAGCAGTCTGTCCCCAGAGGAGCTGGAGGACAAGCGGGAGAGGCAAGACAGTTTGAGCTGCAGAAGCTCAGGCTGGAGGGTGAGCGGGAGGAGAAGAGGGAAGAGAGGAGATTGGCCATGGAGGAGAAGAAGATGCTCTTAGAGCATGAGAGAGAACTGAAGGAGCTAGAACTTAGGAGTAAGTCAGGCTCAGATGGTGGCAGCAATTCGTCCAGGAAGGCAGACAGGATTGTGCACATTCCCAAGAATGTAGGCAAGGAGTTCAAGAAGGGGGATGACATACAAAGGTGGTTTCAGGGTTATGAGGCAGCCATACACATGAATGGGGTCCCTGAGGAAAATTGGGGAGCAGGATTGTGGCCACTTTTCCCTGAAGAAGCAAGGGATGCTCTGATAGCTTTGGGTAAGGGGTATCACCTCACCTATGCTGACATGAAGGATGCCCTTCTCACTAAGTATGGTCTTACTCCTGAAAAGTACAGGGATCAGTTCAGGTCCAGTAAGAAGTCTGATGCCAACACTTGGTTGGAATGTGTGGATGTGTTCTGCAGGTCGCTGGATGGTTGGGTGAAGGGCAGTAGTGTAACAGATTTTCAGGGGCTCTACAACTTGATTGCATGGGAGCACTTGTCTAGTCTATGTTTTGCAGATCTGCGCCAGCACCTAGTGGATAGTAAGCTAACTGACCCCAGGAAGCTTGCTATGGAAGCGGACCGCTGGGTGAGTACCAGGGTCCACAAGAAAGCGTTTGGGGGAGACTCAGCCAAAGGTGGGCAGGGTCCCCAGCAGAAAGGTGGGGGGACAAGGGTAAAGCACAGGAGTTCTCTAAAGGGCCCCAAACTAGTACCCAGGGTAAAGGTTCCCAGCCCCCGGTGATAAGAAGAAAGGGGTCTCTACAGGGAAGCCTGTTGAGACCGGCCCCCGCAAGTGTTATGCATGTGACCAGGTAGGTCACTTTAAGGGGGACCCCAAGTGCCCAAAGGGGACACAGCCACCCACCGGTGGACAGTCCAAAGTGTTGGCTAGTGTAGCGCTTGGGGAGGAGGGGTGCCCACAGGAGGGTGGGGATCCCGCAGAAATGACCCTTGTCTCACTAGGGGACAGTGAGATGGTCCCAGGAAACCAGGTGCCCCCTAACACAAAGAAATATAGCACCTGGGTGACCATCAATGGGAACAGGGTAGAGGCTCTCAGAGATACTGGAGCCAGTGTGACCTCAGTCCGGTGTCACCTGGTCTCTGAGAAGCAGGTAGTCCCAGGGGCATTCCACCAAGTAGTTGCTGTAGACAACTCTGAGCGCCAGTGTATGGTGGCGCAGGTTCCCTTTGAATGGGGGGGGGGGAGTCTCAGGTCCCTTGAGGGTGGTTGCGAGCCCTACCATGCCTGTAGATTGTCTGCTAGGTAACGACCTGGAGCAGTCCTTATGGAAGGATGTTGAGCTCAGGTCTCACTTGGAGATGCTTGGGTTGCCAGAGTGGGCATGCGTGTCTACTCGGTCAATGGCAGCCAGAAAGGGTGATCAAGAGGACTTGGAGCCTGAAACAGTGGCCCAAGTCCCTGCCAAGAGAAAGGGCAGGGGCGCGGGAAACCGGCCCCCGAAGTTCCCACGGACCGGGAGGAGGCGGACCTCGAGGGGGACGCCCCGGTGCCTACAGGGGAGCAGGTAGCCGAACTGGGAGACATCTCTGAGCTGACCCATTGGCAGCAAGAAGGGGGTCCCACCAGGGAGGAGTTCTGCAGGGAGCAGAACGAGTGCCCTACTCTGGAGGGTCTGCGGCGGCAGGCTGCAGACCAGGCAGCTGGTAATCAGTCCGGGTCACATCTGATCTACTGGGAGAGTGGTCTCCTATACAGTGAGCCTAAGGTTGCTGAGCCTGGGTCAGCCCGTGTGCTGGTGGTACCCCAGCGCTTCAGGACCTTCCTACTGGGTCTGGCTCATGACGTGCCTTTGGCAGGACATTTGGGGCAGGACAAGACCTTTGACAGGCTTGTCACCCACTTCTTTTGGCCCCAAATGCGAAGGCAGTCAGATGCACACTGTAGGTCTTGCCAAACTTACCAGGCAAGTGGTAAGAGTGGGAGGAAGGTCAAAGCTCCTCTCCAACCTTTTCCTGTTGTTGGTACACCCTTCGAAAGGGTAGGGATGGATATTATGGGGCCACTGGATCCCAAGACAGCCATGGGCAACAGGTACATCCTGGTCTTGGTGGACCATGCCACCCGGTACCCGGAGGCAATCCCTCTCAGGACAACGACGGCGCCAGTGGTGGGCCGGGCGTTAATGGGGATCTTTTCCCGTGTGGGATTCCCCAGAGAGGTGGTTTCTGATAGGGGGGCCAATTTCATATCCAAGTATATGACATCCCTGTGGAAGGAGTGTGGGGTAACCTACAAGTTCACCACTCCTTACCACCTACAAGGAAACGGTCTGGTGGAGAGATTCAACCAGACCTTGAAAGGCATGATCAAGGGTCTAACAGAACCCATGAGGCGTAAGTGGGACGTCCTCTTGCCATGCCTACTCTTTGCATACAGGGAGGTGCCTCAGAAGTCTCTTGGGTACAGCCCCTTTGAGCTCCTGTATGGCCACCCTGTCAGAGGACCTCTGAGTTTGGTAAAGGAAGGCTGGGAGGCAGCTCCCAGGAAAACTCCCCAGGATGTGTTTAGCTACATGCTGGCCTTTAGAAACCAAACTGCCCGCTTCAGGAAACTCGCTCAGGCGAACCTGGAAGCAAGCCAGGAAGAAATGAAGAGATGGTATGACCAGAATGCCACTCTGGTCGAATTTCAACCTGGGCAAAAAGTGTGGGTCATGGCCCCAGTGGCACCTTGTGCCTTGCAGGACAAGTGGACTGGGCCATATGAGGTGGTGGAGCGCAAAAGTGATCGTCACCTACCTGGTGGATTTGCAAGCTCCAAGGAACCCTTTGAGGGTCCTTCACGTGAACCGCCTCAAGCCCCACTTCGAGAGGTCCGAAGTGAGTATGCTCTTGGCGACAGATGATGGGGTGGAAGAGGAGAGTGAGCCTCTCCCTGACCTCCTGTCTACCAAGGAGCATGATGGGTCAGTAGAAGGTGTGATCCTCTCCCCTACTCTGACTCAGGAGCAGCAGGGGGACTGTCACCAGTTGTTGGGACAGTTCGCCCCACTGTTCTCTCTGACCCCCGGTGTTACTCACTGGTGTACCCATGACGTGGACACTGGTGACAGCCCTCCTGTGAAGCACAAGATTTACAGGTTGACTGACCGGGTCAGAGCCAGCATCAAGGAGGAGGTCTCTAAGATGTTGGCGTTAGGGGTGATTGAGCCCTCCCACAGTCCTTGGGCCAGCCCAGTGGTCTTGGTCCCAAAGGCTGCTGCGCCCGGTGCCACTCCAGAACTCCGGTTTTGTGTGGACTACCGTGGGCTCAATGCCGTCACCAGGACTGACGCGCACCCCATCCCCAGAGCTGATGAGCTCATTGATCGGTTGGGAGCTGCCCGGTTCCTCAGCACGTTTGATTTGACGTCTGGGTACTGGCAGATTGCCTTAACCGATGGGGCCAAGGAGAGATCAGCATTCTCAACCCCAGAAGGTCATTACCAATTCCGGGTGATGCCCTTTGGGTTGAAGAATGCCCCTGCCACCTTTCAGAGGTTGGTCAATCAGGTGTTGGCTGGGCTGGAGGATTTCAGTGCCGCCTACCTGGATGACATTGCTGTGTTCAGTTCCAGCTGGGAAGAACATTTACAGCACCTTGAGAAAGTGTTGAGGGCTCTGCAAGGTGCAGGCCTCACGATCAAGGCCAGTAAGTGCCAGATCGGGCAGGGTTCTGTGGTGTACTTAGGACACCAGGTAGGAAGCGGCCAGGTGGCGCCCCTACAACCCAAGATTGACACCATTCTGGCTTGGGAGCCCCCAAGACCCAGACAGAGGTGAGAGCCTTCTTAGGTCTCACCGGCTACTATAGGAGATTTGTTAAGGGCTATGGCACCATCGTTGCCCCCTTAACAGAGCTGACTTCTAAGAAGCAGCCCAGGAAAGTGATCTGGACTGAGTCCTGCCAGAAAGCTTTTGATGCCCTGAAGGCAGCCATGTGCACGGCGCCCGTGCTCAAGGCACCTGACTTCTCCAAGGAATTCGTCGTGCAGACTGACGCTTCAGAGCATGGTGTGGGAGCGGTGCTCTCACAACTGAACGAAGAGGGCCTGGATCAGCCGGTAGTCTTCCTTAGCAGGAGACTACTCCCCAGGGAACAGAGGTGGAGTGCCATAGAAAGGGAAGCTTTTGCTGTGGTCTGGGCGCTGAAGAAGTTGAGACCATACCTGTTTGGGACTCACTTCCGGGTTCAGACAGACCACAGGCCCCTCAGATGGTTGATGCAAATGAGGGGTGAGAATCCAAAACTGCTGAGGTGGTCCATCTCCCTACAGGGAATGGACTTTACGGTGGAACACCGTCCTGGTACAGAACACGCCAACGCAGATGGTCTGTCCAGGTTCTTCCGCCTTAGTGAAGAGAACTCCAATGGGGTTGGGTAGTTCTCCCTACTTTCAGCTGGAGGGGACATGTGTTAGACTTGGCATCTTTTGGCGTGTTTCCCCTGACTTTTTGCTTTCTGACCTCCCGGTTTTGACTCTGTTTTTGCTGGTGTAATGATTCTGCGCACTTTCCTCACTGCTGTCCAGTGGGAAAGTGCAAGTGCTCCTGTATAAAATGTGTTACGGATTGGCGTTTCCATGATTGGCCTATTTGGTTTATGTGTCAGTCCCTTGTAAAGTGCACTGCGAGTGCCAGGGCCTATAGACCAAATGCTGTTGGTGGGCTGCAGCACTGGATTGTGCCACCCACGCAAACAGCCCGTAAAGTGTAACTCGGGCCTGCCATTGCAGAGCCTGTGCGCAGCCTGGGGCTGCCATGTCGACTTGGCAAGTGCGCACGCTTGCAAGTCCCTAAACCTTCCCTTGTCTACATGTTAGTCACCCCTAAGGTAGGCCCAAGGTACCCCTGTGGGCAGGGTGCGTTGTATGCGAAAGGTAGGACATGCCCTGGTGTGTGTGGCATGTCCTGATAGTGAATTACAGCCTAGTTCGTTTTTCACTATTGCAAGGCTACCTGTTCCCCATAGGCCAGAACGGGCAGTTTTGATTATTACAGCTTATGATCCTAACTGACCCCGGGAACATGGTAGAAATTCGAGTTTAGTATGCCTGGACTCAGAATGATAAAATGCATCTTTTAGTGAAGTTGGTTTTAACATTCTGTGTTTGAAAATACCACTTTTAGAAAGTGGGTATTTTCTTGTCTAACCATCCAAGCCTGCCTCTGCAAGGTTGTGTATTCCTTGTCTGGAGTGTGAGTGACAGGGGCTGGGGGATGCCAGGAGACAGGGTGAGTCAGCACAGGGCTGAATAGCAAGATCTACATGTAGATGGGTGGGAGGGGTTGCACCTGGGCCCTGAATAGGACAGTGCCTTCCCTCCACAATGCTGGCTCCACCTCCTGTGGTGCGTCTGATGTCCCTGGCCTACTCTCTGAAAGAAGGGACGGAGACTTGTCAACAAAGTGCTCCAGAACTGGTTTGGACTAGGCAAAGGCCTCTCTGCCTTCAGAGAACAAAGGAATTTGGGATATAAATATTGGGGCCCTGACCCCATGAATTTAGATCTCGCTGGAATCAAGGAACCTGTCAAGAAGAAGAGCTGGAGAGATGCTAGGAGGAGTACTGCCCCTTTGCTGAGTTATTGCCTTGTTGGGTTGGCCTGCAGTTGCTGCTTCTGTCTTGGGCAGTGAAAGGACTGAACTTTCTACAAACTTGTGCTGAGTATCTCCAAGGGCCTGAAACCGAGCTGGCCTCCTGTTAAGAAGTCTCAGGGACTACAAAGACTTCACAAGCCTCTGGGTACCGCTTCTGGAACGCTGTTTCAGTTGCCACAGAGGAAGGGAACTGCAACCGACTCCGTCAACCGAATCCATCCCTGACCGGTGACCTGTTTGCACCGCAGACCGCATCGCCCCGCTTCGCATCGCAACCCTGGTCTCACCGTAGGCGACGTCCGACGCCGTCAACACCGAGCCGCTGCTTGCACCGTGACCTGTGGGCACCGCAGTTCGCATCGCATCGCTTCACTGAACCAGCCGGACCCGACCGACGCGGACGCTGCAACTGGCTCAACAGTCGTGACCGCATCGCATTTGGGGCACCGCTCGCACGTTTGCGACGCACCGCTCCGACTCGCACCGCTGTCCGACGCCAGCTCCCGCACTCCGGCTTGGTCGCCTGCATCGCAACCTGTCAGCACCGCATCGTACACCGTCTCGCCCTGCACCGCACGCCTTGGACTCACCGACTCCGTCTGCACGACGCTCATCGAGCCGCTGCCTGCACCGCATCGAGGGACACCGCACCTTGCATCGCTCCGTCTTGCACCGCAACCGCGACGAACGCCGACCGGCTCGTACACTCCGTACCAGCCACAACGAGAAAGGTACTGTGACCGAGTCTGTTCACGACTCTGCTGGCCCGTAGCGACGCGGTCGGCTGGAACTGTTGGACTCTGTGTAATTCAGCATCGCGGTAGACCCGGACGGGGCTACCGACTCGTACGAACTTTGCTTTTGTGTTATTCCTGCAAAGAAGAAGTTACCTTATCAAGCATTCATTTTTAAAGTATAGTATTGTGGATTTTTGTCGTAATTGGACTTGTCTTGAGTATATAAAAATAGTGGTTATTTTTCTAAACTGGTGTGGTGTCCGTTTGTAGTGCTTACACTGTATTACTGTTGGTTATGTGCAAATGCTTTACACACTGCCTCTAGAATAAGCCTGACTGCTCGTGCCAAGCTACCAAGGGGGTGAGCAGGGGTTATTTTAGGAGTGTAACTCCCTTACCCTGACTAGGAAGAAGGGTCCCTACTTGGACAAAGGTGCAAGCCCTTGCCAACTAGAGATCCCATTTCTAACACTGAGTTAGAGGGTTGCTATTGCCAGATGCAGAACTACAGCAATACAATTGATTCTGAGCTAGCAGGAGTATTAACGATGAGTGTTGAATTAGCTGGCTGAATAAATTCAGTTGCTTAATTATTAGGAGTCAGTGCTTAAATTGTGTCTATGGTTACACTTGCTGGGGGCCACAACTCATGACCTACAGGATTGTTCCAAATCATTTACCTTTCCAAAAACCCACATGGACCACATTTGTGTATTGTAGGAAAGTGGAATATTATGTGGTATGGCTGGATAGCCCTACCATGTAATATGACCACAATACCCCAAAAGATGGTCCTTGGATTCACACTAATAAATCCTTAGCTCAGTTCTGGTAGAGTGACATTGGGCAGTTAGGCTTTACTAGAGGAACGTGTTAACCTTTTTCAGAGTACCTACATGGACGATAAGTAATTGACACGACTCGAGAGAAATCCGACACCAATTTATAAAAATAGAGTGTATTATTACCTTAATTTCGACACCAAAACAAACAGAATAGCATACATAACCGGAGTTACAGATTTTTGAAGCATTATTAAATCAATGCAAAATAATACATGGAAAATATAACATTGCAGTCAATGGCAAAATCCATTAGTGACAATTAGTCACTTGCAGGTCATGTTACATGGAACGCTTACAGGGTTACGGTCATGTGGGCCCCTAGACCAGGCCACGACAGTCAGATAAATTTTATCTTGCCCATGCAGTCTGGGTGCAGAGTTGTCCTGGTTGTCACTGGTGCTGAACGGGACCCACGGGATGCTGTTTTTACTGTTTACACAAGGCTGCAGGAAAAATAATGCAAAAACACAACAGATACACAGCTGCTGACAACGGATGATGGTTACACGGTGTTCTCTGTAGATGCAGCGCCGAGTGTGGGGGTAAGTTGCCGGACTGGCAACCAACAAGCCTTGGCAGCGGTAAGCACAGCGAAAAGGTTCAGGAGCTTCACTGGGTCCCAGGGAGTGAGGTTGCAGCCTGAAACTTCGTGGCAGGCGAGACTACAGCTCCCACAATGCACTGGACGACCTGGATTTGGACGATGGCCGGTGATTCTTCGGATCCGGTGAGTGTTTTTACCTGCTGGTTGCAGGCAACCAGTGCCACTACTCCAGGGAAGACTGGGGGTGCTTCTGGCTCTTACAGGGGTCCCTCTCTTTGGGAGTGCCGAGTTTTAGCCAAGGGTGAGGGTCGATCACTCAGTTCCAAGTCTGTTGCCACATGGACAAAGTTTGTGGGCAAAGTCCTGTTCTCTGCGACATGGGCCTTCCCTTGATGCAAGTTGTTCAGATCTGAGGATCTGGTGTAATGGGGTGTTCATTAAATCCTAGATTTAGGGAGATAGTAGACAATGGCCAACAAGTCCCTGCAGCTAGTCTGCCACTGAGGTCACCTTTTTCGACCCAGAACCCTCTATTCTGTCATTTCTAAAGTTGGCAGAAATCAAATTGTGGTGTACAGACCAGGCTGCTCACCCTGGAGGTGTGGCTAGCCTTCTGGGGGAAAACACCTCCATGCATAGCTAATTTCCCACCTCGCCAGGTTCAAATGTGCCTGGGGCAGAGGAACCTGTATGGTGCCACCTGGGTGCATGCCACGTCACCCACGGCACGGGAATCATGTCAGGGGTGAGAAGGCATGTTGTTTGATACCAAACATGACATATTTTAGTGGTACCATAATGGAGCTGCCAATCTTGAGAGTGCCTGGTTGGCAGTCCATGCTATTCTATGGATCACTAACACTTATAGTAGTTTCCAATGGGGAACACCACTATAGAGACATATAGGCTTGCACTTATATGTCCTCACATTCAATATACTGCAGAGGCCTACCTTAAGGGTATCTAACATATAGTAAAGGTAGTGCATTTGACTGTGCCACACATAGTGAGGGCACAGTAGAATTCAAGCAGCTTACACTGCTCCTGCAGTCTGCAATGGCAGGCCTACTGTCAGTAGTTTGCTTAGGTCACCCAGGGTGGCAGAAAACTGTGCTGCAGCCCTTGGGCTAATTTACCATCTACCCCTGGGTAACCCTGGTGCCAAATACTAGGGACTTATACGTGGGTTAAGTCCTTGTCAACTGGGATTGCCAATTCATACATAACAGTTTTAGGGAGAGAGCACTGGAGCCTGGTTAGCAGGTTTCAGTGCACTGTCAGAGTCGAAAACCAGCAGCTAATAGTTCAAATGGGGGCAAAAAGTGGGGGGACATCTGCAAAGAGCTCTGTTTTCTTACATGTATTTTTCCAGGGACAGAATAGACACAGGAAATGATTGTGACGACACACAAAGTTCTGAATTTTTAGGTGTTCCAAGTACTGTTATCTTCCTTCCCCCTACGCCACCCACCCCCACTATGACACTCAACTGTACTTATCTTTAGCCTCTCCTATCCCTCAACTTATGACATATATCATTGTTGTAGATTTTTCCTAGTCTCAACTTTAATTTGTGGTAAGGAAAATATTGAAACCTTGATTGTGTAAACTAGGATGTGGCATTTTCAGCTTTTTGTTCATCTACTGACACTTTGTTTGTAAACTATACCTCATGATTTTCACTTTAAATATTTGCTAGACCAAAGGTTTGGGCCCTGTCAGAGAGCCAAAGGACATATATGCACTTGGAGAATGAGATTCTATTGCTTGGATTGATCACAATTTTAGCCAAAATGCCGGCAACATATAGAGTTACTGATAGCTTCTATTCGCTTAGTGTGTTTGCACTTCTTTATTTGTTAATGTGTGAGTCAGGCAGTGCAATAATTTCATTCAGGTTGAAGTTAAGCATATGTGCCTTCAAAGCAGACTTTATAAAGTTTATTTTGACATTCATGTATTTTAAAACTGTGTCTTGACTTTTAAACATTAACTTGCAACTGTTTTGTTGTATTGGTTTTCATGAAGTTAGCCTGCTCTTTTTTAATTTCTCACTTAAGATTGTCGGTACAACATTTTTTAGTCTGAATTCTGTAGCACTTCACATTTGATGTGTGCAAGTAAAAAGTAATGTGGTTCATTTGGGTATGCCTCTGCTGAATTTCCGCAAAGTTCTAGGTTCCTTTTTTTGGTAACTTGTGAATCACCTTTGGTTTTCTGATTACATTTTATTCTCTGTTCTTCCTTCAGCTTGCAAGTGCACAATATCGTATATAGCCCCCGTTTATGAGTTTGAGTTTTACCAGGTGTGGTAACTTCTCACCTAGCGATACCGATGGCATGGGGGGTGGTGAAGGGGGAATAACAGGCCTTCAATCAGGGACAGACTGGGACAGAAAAAAGGGCCAGGCACCAAAGTAAAAGTGACCTCTATTAGCAAATCAGATACATAAAAATGTGGCCCACATTTGCAAGTCGGGTAGTTTTGAACTTGTAAAAGACACGCAGTATAGGTGTTTGCAAGATATGGGAGACTGCATACATTTGTGCTTGCCGCAGGCAAAGGTTGAGGCAAAATCAGGCAAAACAACAGTAGAAAGTGTCACACCAGACCATAAAAACAAGTCCACAACCAGCCATAAAAAACTGCCCACACACAGACCTGTCAGACTGGTCATTTTGGCACTGTCAAATTTCCCTATAGGCCAGTCCAACCTTGAAATCTCAGACCATTCTGTTGCTGCAACTAGATGCTGCTTAGGGGGTCGATGAAGATCTATTTGAATTGTTAGCCTCTTCATATATCAGTGTTGTAAATTGCCTAGAATTCAGAGATGTGATTTTTATAGACTCTCTAGGTCTTGTCACCAATTTAAACAACCCATCCAACTGGATTCACTTTTCCCTGGCATATTCAGGTTAGTTTTGAGGGGTGCACAATGATTAGTGTGCCAATCTTGCACTCTCCTAGCTCTTCTGGTGTTTATTCACTATTTCTCGCTCTGCCTCTCTCTGTTTCCTCATTTCTGTTGTGTCCTGTATTTGTATATACGAGGCCTCTAGTAGTTCTCTGTGGACTCCTTCCACATATTATGTAATCTTTTGTCCAATCTGCTGGGAATGAGTGGAGAGTTCAGGTTTCCACCTTCTTCCCCATAGTTATCAATTTGGACTAGGGCCTCATCCTAACCTTCTTCAGGTTCTGAGGAATTGCCCTCCCTGTCTAGTCCTTCTTTCTCATAGGAGTTGAGGAGCTTCACTAGTTCCTCCTTTTTAGCTGTCACATTGTAGCTAGTGCCCCTTGCTTTGCACACACCCTTAGATCCATGATCCTCAGGGCTGGGATGACTGTCAGGTCGAGGAGATTCTGACCAGTCTCCATAGTGCCTAACTTTTTACTTAGTAGTTAGGACCTTTTCAAACATTTAAACAGACTTTTAGAACTTTTCCTAACTTAACTAAGCCTTTTAAAATGTGCTAATGAAATGGGGGTATACAAAGGGCCCTAACAATTCAATAAGAAAAAAATGGATAAAAAATATTTTTGAAGCAAATGTCAATTAAGTGAATTTCTCGTACAAAATCACTTATGACCAAGTGGTACTGTGAAACACAGGTTCAGGATCCCCACTGCTGTAACACCAAAGTAGAAAAGTGGAGTATTATGTGGTATGGGGGTTAGTCCTTGTGAGAGGCTGGCCTGGTATATGATGTCCACTAATTAAAGTGGGCACCCTGCACCAGTCCAGACAACCCTTATGGTGTTTTAAGACGTCTCAGACAACCTTAGAAAGCTATCCAAGTGGTAGCTGTGGAGAGCAGCCTTCAGGCTAAGTCTTGAAGGAGTGTAAAGCAGCTTGTTTTACCAGAATGCAATCTTATAGTATAGATTAAATGAAAAGAGAACCACACAGTAGTTATAAAAAATATGTTTTCATTATATATAGGCTGTCCGGTTTTAGGCTTAAATCTATAATAACTGATAAAACCCCACCGAAAGGGAAATAGCCCTCGCCAGTGTAAACATATAAACACTGAAAAAACACCTGCACAACCACAAACTAAATGCCATTCAAAGAATGAAAAGGAGAGTGAAGGAGTCATTTTTTTTCTTCCTGAAGGGGCCAATACAATGTGACTTCAAACTGTAACTGTAAAGCAGCAAGAAAGACTGGGCTAACATTATTCTGCTTGAGTTTTGTTGTTTAGGGATGTCACTAAAATATTGTTTCTTCTTCCTTTTGCTTTTTTCAGTTTTGTGGTCTTTGGTCTAAAGATGCAGGGTTTAGAAGCATGTTTTAGGTCTTGTTTAATTATTATATAAACTGTAGAGAATCAGGAAATGTCAAAATCATATTTGATATTTTGGCTGCGTTTGATTCTTCCACTGATAGGTAAAATGGCTGGTTTCATAAGAACCTTTCCCAATATGCGCAATCACAATTTCCCACAGAGAGTGGGTAAAAACCCTTGATACATCAGCCCCCAGTTTCTAGTGAGTCAGTATTGATAGTAGGTGAATTGCCAACACCTCAGGCTTTAATCATTCAAAGCAAGGTATATGTGAAAAGAGTGCTATCACCAAGCATCGGGATAGTGGTGAAAACATGACACCAGACTTTTGAAAAACATGGAACACAGTGTCACTTGGAATGCTGCTGCAAAAAGGTTCTTTCCAAGTTCAACAAAGATTGGAGTGATATTGTTTGTATTTGCAGCTACGTATATGAAAAAGTTGTGTAATGACCTGTCAAAATCGGTACCTGAGCTGAAGTGCTTTCCTGTAAGAGATCCTTGCCACTTATTAGATGGTATGCTGAAAGCATCTTTACAATCTTCAGAGTTAATGATGAATGCTATTGACTTTTTAGTCCATTCTGGTGCACTGTTTTGTTATGCACGGGAACTAAAACGCAAATGTTCATTTTGTGCTTTGTGTGGCATCAAAGAAAGAGTCATCCCACTGTATCGCTTAGCAGATGGTTCTCAGTCCAAGGGGCTGTGAATGCTATATTATCCATGTGGCAACTGTTTACAGAATTTTTGCTGAGTGATAATGCCAAAGGCAAGAAATGTGAGGATCTTTGGTCGCATATTGATAGTGATGTGAAAAAAGTACACTATTGCATTCTTAGATTTTTACAGGAAAACATAACTGCTGTAGTGGACATAATAAAAAAACTAGAGACTGAAAACACCCTTGGCTGCCAAGTGTTCAGCATAATTCAGATCAGTAAATCATCTCCTTGAGAGTAGGCTGGGTGGCACCTTTAGTGACTTTGGAACGGCAACATGTTTCATGTTACAGTGCTTGCCACTTGGTAAGCAAAGCAATGTTGAAGAGCAATTCAGGAACTTTTATTTTACAATGTATGAGAAATGGCTTGCAATGATGCATAGAAATGTCCCTTCACACCTTTTGAGAGGGAACCGTGGGAGGTGACACGTGTTCAAGGGTCCATGATCACGGCACGGAGAGGAAGGCACCAAGTAACAAGAAATGCTTCGTGGTTCAAGAAGGTGGTGGGACATGGACCCACCTGGGTGGAAAAAGAGGCTAATCATCAGGAAGGGACTATACCACCGGGTACGGGTGACACGCGGCCGGCGGAGGTAGAAGACGCTCCGAGGGACGAGGAAGGACGGCAGGAGGATGAATCGCCAGCAGGAGCTACCAGTGAGCCAGCTGAGGGGGTCTCATGTCAGAGGAGGAGGTCCTTACAAGTTAAGGAGCAATCCCCCACCCAGTACCCGCTTAAGAGACTTCCTGTGCTGAGACAGCTCTGATTGACATACTGGCGAACCCACAAACAGTTAAGCAGTTTGGTTAAGTGTTCAGGACGTTATTTGGACCACCCGTTGGTGGGATGGGATGTAGTAAGCCACCCGGCTCATACCCTACATTGTTTCACTGCAACTCCCTGGGCCGGGCGCGGACCAGGGGGTATAAATAAAGGGTGACGTCAGCGCTCGTGGCTGACGGCACGAACTACAGTTGAGAGTGGTCGTGTCCTTCTTTTGTCCCCTCATACCCAGTGTGCCCTCCCTTGATCCCTAGTGTGCCTACGCCCCTTTAGCGCCCCACCGAGGCCCCCAACCTACAAGGATGTGCCTGCTGTCTCGAAACGGGTCTCCATCGGGCTGTTTTGTGCCCTGGCACAGGCGGTCCGTTTTTTTCCGGACTGCAATGACAGCAGTCTGCTGTCACTGCAGTCCGGAAAAAAGTGCCAGGGCACAAAACAGAGCCCGATAGAGACCCGTTTCGAGGCCCCCTTTAAAAAAACTGCCGGTGCTCAGCACCGGTGAGACCCGGCCCACTTAAAGCCCTGGGTTAACTCATATCGCTTGCACTTGCACCCGGGAGCTGGTTATCGGTGTCCATTGCATTTCACTGCCACCTGATCTCCAAATTAACTTCTGACAACAAATCTATTGAAACTATAGGATACATCTGGCTTTTTATCCAATAGTACCGTAGCACTCTGGGACCTGCAGTTTCCCTTTATTTTACAAGTGTAGGTAAATTGCTTTTGGCTAAAAAAGACAAGGACTGTCAGGAGGTGCCAGAGATGGCATGGAAACACATACCAGCTGTGCATGACCCAGGTATGTGAGTGTGTTCGGCTGAACTTTGAGGAAAGCAGGCGTCTCAGCTGGAACCTCCTTTAGTTTATGCGTTGTCTGGTACTACTTTGTCATCATAGCCAGTATGAAATAACTGCCAAAAAGAAACTGACGTTATACTGGTCTAACAATTTAAGTTCTGCGCCCAGAGAACGTCATCTACCACTGCCAGTTAACGTCTGCCTGTGAGAGATAATTGGGGGCAAAATCAAACCCGGCGGCACTTGAAATAACCCTTCGCGTTGCTGTTCAGTGCAGGCTAATGAGCGGGCGTTCTCGACAGCGTGCTCCTGGCAGTATGGTGCTACATTAAATCATTTCAGGCAAGCGTTTTTTGTGGTAAATGAAACTTGTTAAGAATGAGTCTAGCACAATTTCAACTCGCATTTTAATGATAGCATTCCTGCGGATTACTCATAACTCACACGCCCTCCTATAAATTCACTTTAAATTGTGCAAGCGCAGCTCACATTTATAGTGGGATAACAGGAGCTCCAAACCCCGTTCGAACACGACACAGTACAACAAATGATTCAACTTTCAAGGAGCATTTAAAAAAAGCTTGTAAACAAATGTACTTTCCTGTTTTTATATAGAAAAAAAAACTAAAACCAGACTGAAACGTAGCACAGAAAGACTCAGAAGCGTACTACTATACCGTCTGTTTTCCTGTGTGGCTTCACAACGAGAAAGGTGCGGTCAGCGGTCGAAGTGCATTATAGAGTTTGGGAACTCAAAATCTGTGGGAGGGGGGGTGAGTAAGAGGGTGGTCAAAGGTGAGGCAAAAAAAAAATCTGTAACTTTTTTAGATCTTTCACTTTCAGATAACTACATATAAGATCACGCACAGCTTAAATGAAAATTAAATACAAACGATGTTAATCAGTGGGAAATGCACTATCATACATTAGGAACCCTCTTTTGGCTGGCACCAGAGAGCCACATAATTGATGCCTGGTTCCTGCAGTGGAGAATAGTGAGTTGTGTATGTTTAGTGCTACGAGGTCCCAGTCTGTGCCAGAAAGCAATGTGAACATGTAAGTCATTACTTTAAACGTGCATTACACACAGGATACGATAGGCTGCTACAAAATGCACAAACAGGTTTAAGATAAAAAGTGCTTCCAACATGTAGATTTTTGGCATACTATACGTAGTGCATTTATTTTTAGAGCAGACGCTTCAGTTTAGCTGGTAGCTCCCCGACAATACCCCTCAAAAAAGAATAAACGGGTGTCACCAGGAACCAAAGTTTTTTTATAACTGTATTTTCAAAGCACACACTTCACAGCTTAGCTGGTAGCTAGCTCCCTTACAATACCTCTTAACAAGAATAAATGCATGTCAACATGAAGTTTCAAGTGATTCCCGATCAATTAAAGCCAATACGGGCCACCAAGCACCCGTTACATTTGCAGAATGGCCAGTTGCGCGCATTTACATTTCTTTTAGGGACGCAGGCACCCCAGGAAAAAGGCTTGTTTAGGTGTCTGCGCCTCCCTCGCTCGGTTTCACAGCACAGAACTATAGCTCCCTGCCTCGCACGTCTGCTGAAGCTTTTCCGCTCTCGGAATTAACATCCCGGTGGTCTCACAAAAAGTAGAACTGTTTTTCTAAAATTAAAAACAGTATGGGGCACTCGTGCCCTCCGATCCCACCCACTTCGACCACTGGGGGCGGCTTGATTTACTTTCCGTACCTCTATCATGTGAGACGTCTACTCCCCCTCCCGGGCACGTTTGGTATAGTTCAATCTGAACGAAATCGCATCCACCTTCATGAACTTTAATCCACAAAGTGCTCCCAGTGTTGTGTTATATTTGGTATTTCCTCGGTAGTGTTTCCCCTGCTCGGACGGCTCTTCTATAGCCGCGCCCTCTCAAGGAGAGGGGCTACCAGCTCTGCCTCCGCGCGGGCAGACAGAAGCAGCCGCGCTCCGAGCAGAGCTACTGTTTACAAAATAAATACCCCTGTCAAATGTTTAAAAGCGCCCCTATGTTAGGGTCTTCGGAAAGCTCTGAACTGTCCTGGTTTGTTTATGTTATCATCAGCAAAGATCGCAGGCAATGACAACCTCGTGGGAGCGTAAACAATATAGATAATCAAATGTAAAATAAACTGGGAACAAGGAAAATATGAGAAGCCCTTAATACCAAATAAATTTGAAATAGAAAGACATGAACCCGAAGAGAAGGCAAACAAGGGAAGACAACAGTGGCAGTGATTGGAAGGAAATATGCAAAACGAAAAGATCACGAGGAAACGTGTAGGAGTTAAAAGAGAATGGGAAACAAGCATTGGCAGAGCCAATAGGTCTCACCTTTGGGTGAGCTATTGGCTTTGGTAATCGGGTAGGTGCACAGTTAGACAGTAAGTATTTAAAATAAGCATTGGCATAGCCAATAGGTCTCACCTATGGCTTTGTCAATATGTTTTAGCTATGTTGTATATTAGTGTGGTTGCTATTTCGTGTAGCTAAAAGTTATTGATGTAAAGGGGCCTTGATTGAAGTGTTTTAAAGCTGAGTAGAGTTTAGTGTTGTGGAGTGGCTTGGAGTAGAGTGGTGTAGAGTTGAGTTGAGTGGTATGGTGTGTTATGGAGTGGCGTGTAGTGTTGTGTTATGTAATGTAGGGAGTATAGTTCTGTATAATGAAAGAGCGTAGAGTTGAGTGGAGTAGATTGCTAGAGTGGAGTATAGTTTTTAAGTGGTGTGCAGTGTTGTTAAGTGCTATAGAGTCCCCTAAGGGGGGGAGGGGCTGAAATAAACAGGGTGTCAGGAAGTTTCTTGGCTGTGGGGATTTAGGGGTACGTCTAACAGTGGTGATGTGGGTGTGTGCACCTAGAGTATGGGTGAATTGGAGCTGTAGGCCTGAGTGGTAAAAGTGGAAGAAGCAGAGGTGCGTTTGTAAAAAAATGTGGATGGGTGAGCGAGTGGTTGAGGTGTAGGAGTGTGGTTGGAAATTGCAGATGTGATGGGTTGTTCCTTAGGTAGATGTGGAGAGGGGAGGTTGTATACCATGGTACTCAAATTACGGCCCGCGGGCCGCCAGCAGCCCGGCAGACCTTCCTAGGGGGCCCACGGACCTTTTCTCACGGAACCAAATTTGTAGCTAGCTCCCGAGGCGCTTAGTAAACACAAAAAGAGGGCCACTGGAGCATGCGTGTTAAACAGCTTCCCTGCGCACTGAAGGAAGTGGCCCACTTAGGGTCACCCGGGTCACTCACGACCACCTCTCAGCCTTCCATACCAAATGAAAAGTCGGTCAGACAATAGAGAATACAAACCAATATACGTTTATTCAGATACGCTCGAGCGGAGCCCGGTCTGCCCAGTCGCTAAGAGTGCTGCAGAGAGGGACTTACATCAGCAAACATGGAGACATTATGTACAATTCAGAACCAATGAAGGCAGGCCCATAATGGAATTTTCCGAGCAGATGAAGCTAAACAAAGAAGTACAGAAGGATGGGTTTCGATTGTGAGGCCGGGCACACACTATCTCCATGCCAAGGTCACTCTGCCCGTACCCGCCACTAGACTAGTGGGAGAAGGCCTCTATCTAGTGGGAAAGGTATGCGCTAATAAGAACAGTGTATTCATTAGCAAAGCAAGGCCCAACCTTGGAGAAACGAAACTTTGCACAACCCATTTTCTCGAAGAGGCAAGAAGCAGTTTCGAGCATAGTTCAAGATGGCGGCTAAACATAAAATGGTGCAGCGAATGCTAACTTACATAGATCAATGCACAGGCAAAATAACGAAAACATTTTCATTCCAACAGACCCTACTTTTAGCATGAGCTAACTATTTTAGGAAATGATCAAAGAAAATATAACATGTTCGAGGACAAAAGAACCTCAGTGTTGTCATGTGGTTTGTGGTCTCATGGTCTGCCTTGCTAAGTTGGCTTAGGCCTGGCTGCCATGATGCTCTTTTGCGCACGTTACTTTGTGACTTTGTTTTTCCAGCCTCTGCTTGTGCCCGGCTATATTAGGGCTGTCTGCATTTCTGCCTTTCACCTTTTCTCCTGTTCCCTGTGGGTTACGTCTGCACAACATGTACAAGGTCAAAAAACAACGTCCCTTGTTCTTGCTGATCTGGCCAGTCCCTCGCACTTAGACATAACACTAAGTACAGCTGCACTGGAGATATTTGTGTGCTTTTAATATTGTGATTTCACTGTTAGAGGCACTTGGAGAAAAACCTTTCCAGGGAGAAGAGCTGTGCTTGTCTGATGATGTAAACCTTGCATCTAGATATTGAGGTATGAGGGTCTGCCTGACAATGCCCAGAGGTCTTCTGTTTTTATAATAAACTAGCTAATAGCACGGGGAGGGTGGTATGGTCATTTAGCCCTATATCCACTGCTTTATGAAATGCTTTCCCCGTTTGTATTCTATGGAATTGTAACTATGCTTATTATTTTATCCTTATGCATTATGCTGATAGTACTGGCCCGTGTACTGTATCTTAGAGCACGATAGTTGAAATAAACATTTTAAACTATACTGTGTCTCTTATTACGCGCGTTGTGGACAGGTATGAGTGAGTTATGAAAGGGTGTTCTTGCTCCCGCGAGTCCTGAGAGAGAGAGACCGTGTTCTGGGTTGTCTAATCATTGGTAGCATCGCTGCTCATGAGACGCTAAAGCTAGTCGGATTGGGATTGTGGGTACTAAGGTGCATGGTTGGTTCACCACTATACTCCGAGGTCCTATTATCCTGTGCATAGCTCTGTGTATGTGCAGAATCCCTACAACATGGCGCCCAACGTGGGGCTGCTTATCTGCGAGACGCTTGAGTAGTACTTGTGCTTGTCCACAACTCCCTTCGCATGCGCTTCCGGAAGCATGTGTGAGGGTGATACCTCCTATATTGACGTTTTTATAGGTTCTTTCAAGCTTGAAGTTGTTTAAAGGGTTTTATATAAAACCCTATATTGTGCTGCCTCATATTAGGTTGTCGATCATTCCTGGTCTTAATGGCTGTGAATGTAATTATCCCAGCACATAGCCGCGCTGCGCTCCGGGCTCATTTGACACCGTATGGAGTGCCTGACGCGGGTGTCGATCTGATCTTTGTGGTACAAGCGGATCCTGCTTACCACTTTGAGGTGTTTTACTCTTGGGTCACCTTCCCGGCGGTGGATGGGACTGATAATGTGTTCCATGAATATACAGCCACCGCTCTTCCTATCATTTATAGGCCTTATCGAAATCTTGAAGTACCGCTCACGGCATGGCAACACCGTGTTTGGTTTAATGGTGCCCTCCCCCAACCGGTAACCCCGATTCGTTTAGGCCCCTTGTCGATTGAAGGGGCCACTTGGCCAGTCTTGGCCGGGTATACCCCACATCCGCGTTATATGACGCTAGCAGTTGCTGAACTACGTGAATTACATACGTCTTTGATACGTGTGCACAGAGCTTTGGTACAGTATGTTACAAGCAACATCCAGGGAGCCCCGCCTGGAGTTGCAGCGCATCCAGCTGGACCAGGCGGTGTAACCATAAGTCCCGTCATGGTTAATTCGGTGATGGGCAAGCGCCCACAAAATAAGGACGATTTGCCTTATTGGCTTGCAGAAAAATTTGACCAGCTGGAGGCAGTTTTTCCAAATACTTCTCCTGTGGAAAAACACAGGATTTTGACGATTAGTTTGCCAAAAGACTTGATCCCTGAGTTGGCAGAATGCAACAACTGGGGTAAGGTATTCGCAGCAGTGTATGCAAAGTGTTTCGGCACTCCTTCCATGACAGTTCTCCCCTCTGTAATTAAACGAGTGCAGGATGAGCATGGCCCTGAAGCGGCTGTGGAATTAGGGATGAGACTGGTGGGAGTGTTCGATGTAGTAGCTGATTTGATCCTTGCGAATGTCAAGGGCGATGCAGTTAACTTTCAAGTAGCTAATGCTTTGGCTTTGATCCCAGAACCGGACAAGCCGCACGAATTACCGAAAATTATTGCACAGGCTTACAAAACCATTGGCCGCAATAGCCTGGGAGTTAAGCCTTTTGCTTAAACGCAAACACAATCGCAACCACAACCAAAAACTCAATCTGAGAAAGATGAGAAACCGTTCTTTACTAAAAAGAGCTGGAGGTTGAAAAAACAGGGTAAGCAACAGAAAAAGCCAGGGTCGTGAGGCGCATCCCCGGTTTCCGTCTCTTCTGAACGCACTTATGATTTGCCCGATAGAGCGAGAATTAAATCTCCAGAGAGATTTCAAGTCCCTGATTCGCGTTCTCCTCGTTCTTCACAGGCACCATCGACCTCACAGACAGGTGGGGGAGAACGCCAGGATGGAGGCAGGGGTCGTGAGGCTCCACAGGGACGAGACTAACCTCGACAACAAGTCCGAGGGAAACCAGAAGAATTTCCACGTTCTCGCCCACAGTTTCAGAAGAAGAAAGTTGCAGCTGTAACAGCGAGGTATGCCACAGACAGTGAGAACGAGACTCCTGAATTGGACGTGGGCAGTGATGCTCCTAGACAGCGCAGCGGAAGTTACCATAGTGCGGGAGGCGCTACGTCCTCATGTGGAGGCGACAGCAACTGATACATTCATTACTGTCGAGACAGCTGACACCCGAGTGGCACCCCCTGACAGACTATATAATATCGTCTTTCAAATTGAAGGTGACATACAGCGTGTTATTAAAGGGATTTTTTGGGAGAATCTGACCTCTTCTTACGACATTCTGTTGGCAGAGGCGGATTGGCCGCCCCCATTCGTACTTGCTGCGCGTAGAGGGGAAGAGGTAATCCTTCTGAGCTTTTCTCGTCATGTCCCCAAGGACAAAGCGGAGGCTCTCGCAGCTGAATGGGCTGTGGCCCTGGCTCCGGCGTTATACCGTAATCACGTGGGCTGGGATGAAGACTCTCCCCCCCCGTGATATTCCTTTGCGGTTGCTACCACAGCCACAACCCTAATATCCCATCAAGCGGGAAGCTAAAGGTCCCGTTTCCGAAATTCTGACACAGTTAGAATATCAAGGAGTAATTGAAACATGCGTGTCACCCATGAATAATCCCCTTTTCGCGGTTTCTAAACCCGACGGATCATACCGCTTAGTTTTGGATTACCGACATTTGAACTCTCATTGTCGGACCTTTGCGGTGCAAAATACACACAGTTCTGCGCTTGTAGACAGTCTTGTTCGTAAAAAATATAAAACGACACTTGATCTATCCAATGGATTTTACACGCACAACTTGTCCCCGGAGTGCAGCCAATGGAGCGCTTTCACTTCCGGTGGTAAACAATTCAAATTCCGGCGTTTACCCATGGGCTACAAGAACAGTCCGGGTGTATTCGCCGCCCGTGTTGTCTCTCTGTTGGACAGCATAGACCCAGATGCGTGTTCGTACGTCGACGATATCTATCTGACGGACGACGAATTATGGCCGCATCTTTCCCGAGTGGACCGCATTATTCTTGAATTTGCAGTTTTAGGTTACAAATTTAATTTTGCCAAATCTCACATTGCTGAATTTACCGTTTTGTTTTTGGGCTATGAGCTCAACAATGAAGGTAAGGGCTTAGCTCCCCATTTTTTGGAGAAATGCGCACTCTTGTGCCCTCCAACTACTCTGAAGAAGCTTCAGTCTTTACTGGGTTTTCTGAACTTCGGGCGTACTTACATTCCCGAATATGCCCAGCGTATCAAGCCTCTTTATGCCTTGATACAACCTAACTTTCGAAGTCTTGCTGGCTTCCCGAGCATTCCTCTATACTGCAATCTTTGCAGTCTGATCTACTTGAATCTAAATTCTTGTTGACTCGTGATAACCATACAAACCTGGTAATTAGAATCGTTCCAGGGGCAGTGGGTTTCACGTACTTAACCTTTAATGAAGGTGGCACAGTACAGATTGCATACAAGTCACATCTTTACACTTCCGCGGAAATGCGCTTTTCCTCTGTGGAGAAAGTTTTGACTGCAGTGCAAATGGCGATTCTAAAGGAACGCGCACTGGCACAGGGAAAACGCATTTTGGTGGTAACACCATATCCTGCCCTTGAGGCAGTGACGAAAGCAAGTGTACCGAACTCTAAGGCTTTGCACCCCCGTTGGATACAATGGGCTACATCTCTGACGTCTCCGGATGTCACTTTTATCTTTGATTCCTCTCTTCAGACACAGGAGTTTTTACAGTATGAATTTGTTCATCCTCCTCCTCTGTCTTTGCTACCGTTGAGGAGTACAAATGTATTATCTATACCGATGGTTCGGCACAACCGGCCACGGGTTCCAAGCATGCTTATTCAGCAGCATGTGCTAGTGTTGCAGGTACCATGGTGAACGGTGAGTTCAAATCGACTGTAGTGCACACTCAGGCACTAGGAGACTGTACTGCACAATTGGCCGAGCTGCGCGCTTTGGTGCTCGCACTTGAGTTTGCTAATCCCGACGTGACGACCCTCATTGTATGCGATTCTTACTACTGTGTTCAATCTTTCAATGACAATCTATTCTTTTGGTCGCAAAACAACTATAGAGATGCAAAAGGCAGCACAATTAAGCATAAAATGCTTTGGGTTCGAGTGGCAGATCTGAAACAACGTCTGCCTCTCACATAGGTGATTCACACTCTTGGCCACCAGCGTGTGGGCGCACACGCTGTCGGTAACGGTTTGGCAGATGAAGCTGCCAAATCAGCAGTTGCCACGTGTTCAGTAGCAGCAGTTACAAGATCCATGACTAAAATAGATAGTGCTATTTTGGCAGCTATTGCTGCAACAAAGGAAGGTGCTAATTACCCAAGGGGTTTCCCTTCCAAATACTCTTATCAATTAGGTTCCGAACAGGCTCCTTACGTAAAAATTCCAGATGTTGGTGATCGGCTGATTCCCAAAGCGGACCGCAGACTTTCCTTGATAACGGCCGCACACGAAGGCTTGGCTTCGGCCCATGCTGGCGTGGCTGCGACGGTTTCCATCTTGCAGCAGCGTTACTGGTGGGGTGGTTTATATAAGCAGACCCGTACTTATGTGCTTTCTTGTGACGTTTGTCAGCAAATTAAGCCTTCAACGGTTACACAACCCCCACAAACACCGCTTTGCATTTCTAACAGACCTTTTGGGTGTGTTTACCTGGATCACTGCGGTCCATTTTCTTCTGACACTGCATATAAGTACATCTTGGTTGCAGTGGATTCGTGCACATGTTTCATCTGGGTTTGGCCACAATGGAGTGCTGACGCTCGAAATGTCATAAGGGATTTGCGTGTCTTTGTGGGAATTTTTGCCTGTGGCACCTTCCATTCTGACCAAGGTCCAGCGTTCGCCTCTAAGGCGTACAAGGACGCGATGGGGGTGCGGGTGAAATTTTCGTCTCCATATCGGCCTGAGAGCAATTCGATTGTTGAACGAATGAACCGTGACTTAAAGCAATCCTTGACAGCTAGAGTCTTAGGTACTGGCAGGAACTGGCTGGCCCACTTGTATACCATACAACGTGCACTTAATAATCTCCCTAGAAGACCTCTGGGTGGGCGGACCCCATACGAAATGCTCTTTGGCATACAAATGTTTGTGCCCGACCTTGATGGTCTAGACATGGCGGCGCAATCCGCAATCTTTGATGTAGATAACCATTCTACTATGTTACAGGACTTACAAGAAGCCAGAGACAAACTTGCAAACGAACATTTACCTTCAGCCACAGACGCTGCGCTGCAGATTCCGGTGGCCGGCTGGCTTCCGAAGGTTGGAGATTTGGTCCGAGAGAAGGTGGAGAACAAAAAAGAATTTGGCCCCTCTTATTATGCACCGGTTCCAGTCCTTGGCTTGAAGGGTACTCGTACAGTCATCTTACCACCGCTTCCTGGTCGCAAGGACAACAGATACATCTCAGTGGACAATGTCAAGCTACAACATCTGGCCGATCCTGAATAGTGTAACACCAGCGGTCTCTTGTCCAGTCATTTCCCGGACAAATGTTTCTGGCCCTCCAGCCCACACGGTCACTGATGTTGCTATCGAGATGGTAGATTTGCCTGATCACTTACTCGACTACCCGGATTCCCCCTGCAATGAGGAGACTGAGTATACCTACCCCGCCACCGCGTCGGTGGCTCACCTACCAACAACGCCACTGAGCCCAACACGTTATTCCTTTGACTCGGATTCCACCTCAGCACTTATCCCATCCAGATTCAGTATTTTTGTATCCTGGTTCAGAGACAATTTTTTGATCCCACCATGGACATACATCTGGTTGGTACTATTCCTGATTTTTCTGTTCATGTCCATTGGCTTTGTGACTGTTTTTTTCTTACTCATCAATGGTCACTATTTACCAGAATGCTCTGCTGTCAACTGTGTCGCTGGAACTTTGGCTCCGCATTCTTCATCACACATCATGAAGCGTGACCACACATTTGTGAACATTTCTGCTTTCCCAGTCGCTGATGGCATCGTATGGGATGCAGTAAATTTCCAAATTCATGGACCAACCGAGATTATTAATGTACCAAATGTCCTCCCTGTTTCAATGGGTGATGTCGTTAAAAGTAATATTCATTCTGACGATTGGGATGTACATGCAGTTGAATCGTTATTTGCTGATTTGAAATATTATGCTGCTTTTAATGCTGAAGATTTGTACATGAATTCTGCAAGTTATGCCGATTTATATTGTTACCAGCATTGGGGCAACCACTTTCTCCATAAACCAAGTACCCTTCGGGGTCCTTTTAATTACACCCAATGGGAGCATTGTCCGACCCCTTTGCCAGGTAGCTCCCAGACTCTTAGAAATAAGTTTACTTATTTTACAGACTTTGATAGATCGAACCCTGGGTCCTATTATTTTAAATTAAACACTTCGTCCACTCAGAAAATCATGTTGACCCACACCAAATTGCTATATTCGGGTTCCTTTTTGAACGCCTTAGCTGTGGGTGGTTATGAGTACTGGCAGGACACCATTGTCTTGAAATCTATTTGGGGCTCCAAATCATGGCAGGTGCAAGGCACGGAAGCCTTGCACCGTGCTTGCCTCATTCCGGCCCAAATTTTATTTTTAAATCATACAATCTATCAAACAACGTGTTGGGGTTTGGCCACTTCCAAACAATTGAATGCACCTTCCGTTCCTGTATTGTCTTCCACTCCCAACGAAAGCTTGCATTTCAATATTTCCCTTACATCTGTGCAAGCTTTGTTTCAGAACAATTCGTTTAATATCTCCACGTTTGTTTAGTCACACTGGTTGGCTTGGCCGACGGCAGCAAATGCCTCCCAACTGCGTTTTCATGACTCAGCTCCTGGTTACAAACAGGATAGGCCAGACCCGAGGTTTTCTGACTCTCGTACTGTTACAACATATTCTGTTGGTAAATTATGCAAACAGTGGTTGCAACACTCTTCATTAGATTCTGTAAAACAGCATTTATCCCTGCTATCAGGCAACATTGATCTGTCCGATTTTGTTCTGGGGCCTCGTGGCCCTCGACCTAAGAGGTTCATTTATGAGACTTACAATGAACTCTGGAAGCTTTCGCAAATTGAAGCTGCTTCCCGTCTACGGGAAATAGATCAAGCAAATTTAGAAAAGGTGCTTGCTGTTGTTGACAATAATATAAATACCCTGTTTTCCCGCATTTACACATTAGGGAATATTGTTTCCTCTGTTGTTGATATTGTACAAGATGATGTTTCTGTGTTATATCATGGTCAAAATCAATTGCGTTCAGTAATGCAGTTTGCATGGACCTTGCAAACACTTAAAATGGATAAAGTTCCTTGGCACTTTTTGAACACCTCTGCCTTATTCCTGCCTTTTAATTTAACTGAAAAACAGAAATTCATGTCCATGAAAGATGCAACATACACTCTATTACATATCGAAAAAATAGAGCCCTTACCATTCTCTGTGGCGGAATTGGATTCTGCCGTGTGGCTAGTTCACGGGGTTATCGCCTTGCCTTTTTCTTTATTTGAATTTAGTTCGTGCATGAAACATTATCCTGTGGGCCGCTTTCAGCCCTTGGACAGTGCCTTCCTGCATGAACTTTGGTCCCTGCCTTTCATGTATAAATGCCTTAGGGACGGAAAGGAAGTTTTTCTCACAGGGGAGTCATGCGATTCTACTGTGGGTCATTCCCTTATTTGCAAAAACATTAAATTGCACGGAGCTTGTAATGTTTCGGCTCCGAATCTTGCTTGTGTTTTAAAGGGCATTCCTGCTCCTGCTATTTCTCCTGCTTTCACTGTGCTTGCAAATGGTAGCTATCTCCTTCTGAATAATCAGGACTGCTGTGGAATGCTGGCTGGCATCCCCTATATTGTAACTTTCCCACCGGGTTGTGTGCTGTAAAAATGTGCTTTTTCCTCCTCCGCACGACATCATAGATAGTTCCATTTGGCCTTCCATTCCGACTTTGAAGGCAGATTTCAATAAATTGAGCAGAATAAAGGCGCTATTATTGAACCAGGAGGTTATGCTCACATCTGCACGGGAGACATTCATCCTCCAGGTGGCTAGTACCCACAGTGAAATACAGGCCCTTTTGAACACAAACCTCCCACAGCATTTCGGTGAACTGATTCACCGTGTTTTCAATGCATCACGCACTGAAGGTCTTGTGCACTTTTTTAAAGTTGTGGGCTCTGGCCTTGTTACCTCCTTTCAAACTATCTTTGGTGTAATACCGGCTTTTATTCATTCCATTTTTTCCAGTGTCTTTGGCGGCTTTCCGTTGATCCTCGCCTTGGCAGCTGGTATATTGCTTTTGGTCTGTTTGCTCCGCAATGGCTGCACCTCCTGGGGGCCTCCTCGACCACGGTCGACTCCGGATGCTCCGTGAACGCATCCTCGCTGGCTTCGGCATCCTGCCATTGGCAACACTCAGTGTTTTTATAGACTTTCTTTTCGCTTTGCGTATTTCACTTGCGTGCAACCTGTGATGTCTTGCATCCGATGTCCTTTCTCATGGTCCTTGGATTATTGCCTATCCAATACGTCTCTGTCTGCCCCGGATTTTGTCCAGTTAGTGGGTCCCTTAGAGGCCCATGAACGAGACTGTTCCGGGGATGGCTTCATGGCACGTGCGGCTGCACTTGGGATTTTGGCACAATGGGATATCTGGGCGGCTGCTCAGAATCTCCTACGACAAAGTTATATTGAGTATCACGCAAGTTGTCCCGCATGGCTGATCACTGCTCTCTCTTGCGAGGACCATGAATGCAGTTTTGATTTGTTGAACTGGATGGCGTCTCTTTTTTCTGACGATTCCAATGGTGTACTCTTGGAAGGTGTGGCGTTTTTCTGCACTTACACTCTATTGGATTAGGGGGCCTCCGCGTTCAGCATCCTGCCTCACTGGATTTTTTTTTTGTTTCTTTTCTTTTTCTTCTTTTTCATTGTCCTTCATTGGGGACTGTTCCACACCAGATGTTTCCGTTCTGCTCCATCTAATTGAACTCTGTCTTCGTCCTATGTCTTCGCCACTGGACTGACCAGGGGAGGGTGTCATGTGGTTTGTGGCCTCATGGTCTGCCTTGCTAAGTTGGCTTAGGCCTGGCTGCCATGATGCTCTTTTGCGCACGTTACTTTGTGACTTTGTTTTTCCAGCCTCTGCTTGTGCCCGGCTATATTAGGGCTGTCTGCATTTCTGCCTTTCACCTTTTCTCCTGTTCCCTGTGGGTTACGTCTGCACAACATGTACAAGGTCGAAAAACAACGTCCCTTGTTCTTGCTGATCTGGCCAGTCCCTCGCACTTAGATATAACACTAAGTACAGCTGCACTGGAGAAATTCGTGTGCTTTTAATATTGTGATTTCACTGTTAGAGGCACTTGGAGAAAAACCTTTCCAGGGAGAAGAGCTGTGCTTGTCTGATGATGTAAACCTTGCATCTAGATATTGAGGTATAAGGGTTCGCCTGACAATGCCCAGAGGTCTTCTGTTTTTATAATAAACTAGCTAATAGCACGGGGAAAGTGGTATGGTCATTTAGCCCTATATCCACTGCTTTATGAAATGCTTTCCCCGTTTGTATTCTATGGAATTGTAACTATGCTTATTATTTTATCCTTATGCATTATGCTGATAGTACTGGCCTGTGTACTGTATCTTAGAGCACGATAGTTGAAATAAACATTTTAAACTATACTGTGTCTCTTATTACGCGCGTTGTGGACAGGTATGAGTGAGTTATGAAAGGGTGTTCTTGCTCCCGCGAGTCCTGAGAGAGAGAGACCGTGTTCTGGGTTGTTACAGTGATTTCTGTAACTGGATTGTCCAAACCCTGGACTCCCTCATCCCAGCTAAATGGATGAAAGGCCGCTCTGCGGACCCTAGCCCATGGTACAATGACACACTGGCCGCTCTGCGGAAAGCATGTAAGAAACTAGAGCACTTGTGGAGGAAAGACTATGACCCTATAACAAAAAAAAACTATTTGGCTGCGATTAAAAACTACCATAGAAATGTCTGCACCGCCCGGGCTGCCTACTATGCTAACGAAATACAATTAAGTCCTAACGCGGCTAAATGTATTTTTAAAATTTTGAAAGATCTGAGAGTAAGAAACAAATCCCAGGCCTCTGCGATCATTTCTGAGCAACAATGTGAAGACCTGGCCCTGTTTTTTGTAAACAAGGTGGACACCATCTATCGGTCCTTTCCACAAAAGCCGTCTTCTACGGCCACTCTTTGCGGACCTTCCCCCTTGCACTCTCTGACAGCTATCCCCAGTATCTCCCAGGAAGAGCTTACTCTCCTGAGTAAGAAAGTTAAATCTGGCTCTCCGGCCGACCCTCTAAGACCTGCCCAGTTTAGGGACTCACTGCCTCTCTTTTTGACACCTCTGTGCCAGATCATTAACACTTCATTTACCACTGCTGTGGTCCCTGTGCTCTGGAAACAGGCTAGGGTTTCTCCCATTCTTAAAAAACCCTCGTTGGACCCAGCAAAGCTGGAAAATTTCCGGCAAATCTCCCTCCTGCCGTGGGTAGCTAAGATTGCTGAGGCCCATGTCAATAACATCCTTACTAAATTTCTTAATACCAATAACATTCTGGACCCTTCGCAAAATGGTTTCCGTGCCGGTCACAGCACAGAGACAGCTCTTCTGGCAATGACTGAACACCTTCGGACCATCCTGGACTCCGGTCATACTGCGGCACTGATTTTACTTGATCTCAGTGCCGCATTTGACACGATTTCACACGCGACTCTGCTACAACGTCTGGAGGCTGCTGGGGTGGTGGGCCTCGCACTCGAATGGTTTAAGTCATTCCTGAGTGAAAGATCCTTCCGCGTGTCAGCCCCCCCGTTCCTCTCCCAGTCCCATTCCATTGGGCAAGGGGTACCCCAGGGCTCTGCTCTGAGCCCCGTATTGTTCAACTTATATGTCCAGCCTCTTGCTACTGTGGCCAGGAAGATGGGCCTCACTATGGTCTCATATGCTGACGATACGCAGCTAGTGGTGGCCCTATCCGATGGTTCCCCTCTGGACGCCCTCAGGTTTAGTAGCGGCCTGGCCGCCGTGGCAGAGTGGATGACCTCTAACTGCCTTCAGTTGAACGCCACTAAAACGGAGGTATTGTTGGTAGGGAAGGACAGGAACCTCTGGAATGAGCAGTGGTGGCCAAGTGTGCTTGGAGACACCCCCACCCCTAAGATGGCGGTCAAAGAACTTAGGGGTTTGGATGGATTCCACCCTCAGCTTCCAAGAACATACAAAAAAAGTCGCGGGCACTTGTTTTGGTCTCCTGCGGGGTCTCAAGCCGTTGCTGAGGTTTTTCAACCCGCCTACACGCCAGCTGATTGTCCAGTCTGCTATTCTATCCAGACTGGACTACGCTAACTCGCTCCTCTTAGGAGCCAATCAGGCTGAGGTAATGCGACTACAGCGTGTGCAGAATGCGGCTGCCAGAGCCCTCTTAGGGCTCCCACGTCATGCTTCCGGTGGCCAAACGGATCCAATTTAAGACACTTTGCCTATCCTTTAAGATCTTGAAACTAGCTTCACCCAGCCTCCTTGCCAATATGTTAACCCCCTACGTATCCACGCGCGAGCTGCGATCCTCAGGGCAGTATTTAGTCACTGTCCCCCGGGTGAAGCGTGTCCGGGCCGGTGGTCGATCTTTCCACTACATGGCCGCTAAGCTATGGAATTCTCTGCCCCCTCAGATTCGCTGCTTAAATCACTTGTTGGCTTTCAGGAAAGCAATTAAAACCTTCCTCTTTCCGCCAGCTTAGGCCGCCTGCTCTTTTTTCCTGTTACTTACCAGTTTCTCCTTTACCCTGCTACTCTCTGTGGCTGGCAGCGCCGGGACGCCTCTTTGCTGGGGCAGCTGCGCACTATATAAATCTAGTTAACATAACATAACATAACATAATCATTGGTAGCATCGCTGCTCATGAGACGCTAAAGCTAGTCGGATTGGGATTGTGCGTACTACGGTGCATGGTTGGTTCACCACTATACTCCGAGGTCCTATTATCCTGTGCATAGCTCTGTGTATGTGCAGAATCCCTACAACAGTATTAGGAGCAGGTCATATATTCAGTATCAGGGATGGAGGCTGCAAGGAAAGATGTAGTCTCAAAAATACCTTCATCAATCTGCATCAAATCATCAATATCCTTTTGTAACATAATTGCAGCATTAGTATCATGAATTGACAATTTTTGCTTGGGAGTGAGGATATTAATACAATAGGAACAACAAGCTGGGAAAAATTGCATGCAGAGGCAACATGTGAAGAAGATACCGGCAACTACGGCCAAGAAAATGAGGATCTTCCAACTCCAGGAAGTTAGCGTGTTCCAAAACCACCCAACAGTGTCCAAGTACCTACTTCTTGGTGTATTTCAGCGGATAGTCTATGTAATTTTTGTATAGCTGAATAAACATTGGGAGCGTTGTCAGGTAGGTAAACACAACAGCTGCTGCCAATGACGCAATAGGCAGGCTATCTACAAGTATAACGTCTAGAACCATCCTGTTCTGCAAAGTGACTAATCTCGTAGCCTGGAGCTCAGCAGTGATATTTGTCATTATCCCAGCAGTCGTATTGATAACCCCCTCAACAACTCTTGTTAGCTGATGAATTTGAAGGCTATTAGCCATGGGGCCCCAATAAGGTAGTAGGCCTTTCACAGCGTCCCCAAATTGCTGTGTGGTGGTGTCAGTCTGATCTATATCTTTCGTATCAACAACCCTCGTGACTCGGGACAGGAATGGACTTCTACTTTGCAGTAAGTGAGTTTTGTGATAGTTAGATGGGGCAACATATACAGGGGGAAGAAGAAAGGAGAGATAACATGTACCACACCATCCCCTCGGGAGCCAGACGTGAGCTTGTGATCCACAGACAAAATAAACATTATGCAGTAGAATCAAAGGCGGACTATTAGTTGTATTCAATCTGTAGGTAAAATTACATTTACTGTCTTCCACCTTTATCTCCCCAGTCCCCTGGACACAAAAACTAGCTGTCGTATTAACCACTGACACAGGTATCGGTTTATCTTTGGTAATATTGCGACCTTGGAAGGATTGAAAATACTCAGATGTGTTAAACCGTTGGAAATCATAAATTTCCATTTAAAACCATGCATTATCCTTTACTTTACGATACATATTCAAACATGACTTTGAGGACAATGTGCCTAGAGTCCCTTGTCCTGCCGGTCCTATGGGGGTAAACCCTTGGTAGAAGTGTAAATATTCAGTCGCAGTGTGTGAATCAGAGGATTTCATACCCAAAGCAGAAAGATGAAATTGGAAGTACAGCAGTCAAAACAATTCGTACCAACCATTGCAGCTGCCAGTATACAACAGGGGCATCGACGACAAATTGTCGCTCTTATGAGTGACCGAAGGAAGTAACCCACAAACTTGACAATTAGTGATATTGGACACATTATGAGCCTGATGCAACATTTGTTTAAATACATTGTCTGTGTAGGACTTTCTATGCGCTTCTTTGTGAGGGGCTAGAGTAACAAAAATGTGTTCAGAAGTGTTTTAAAGCTGAGTAGAGTTTAGTGTTGTGGAGTGGCGTGGAGTAGAGTGGTGTAGAGTTGAGTTGAGCGGTATGGTGTGTTATGGAGTGGTGTGTAGTGTTGTGTTATGTAATGTAGGGAGTATAGTTCTGTATAATGAAAGAGCGTAGAGTTGAGTGGAGTAGATTGCTAGAGTGGAGTATAGTTTTTAAGTGGTGTGCAGTGTTGTTAAGTGCTATAGAGTCCCCTAAGGGGGGGAGGGGCTGAAATAAACAGGGTGTCAGGAAGTTTCTTGGCTGTGGGGATTTAGGGGTACGTCTAACAGTGGTGATGTGGTTGTGTGCACCTAGAGTATGGGTGAATTGGAGCTGTAGGCCTGAGTGGTAAAAGTGGAAGAAGCAGAGGTGCGTTTGTAAAGAAATGTGGATGGGTGATCAAGTGGTTGAGGTGTAGGAGTGTGGTTGGAAATTGCAGATGTGATGGGTTGTTGCTTAGGTAGATGTGGAGAGGGGAGGTTGTATACCATGGTACTCAAATTACGGCCCGTGGGCCGCCACCATCCCGGCAGACCTTCCTAGGGGGCCCACGGACCTTTTCTCACGGAACCAAATTTGTAGCTAGCTCCCCGAGGCGCTTAGTAAACACAAAAGAGGGCCACTGAAGCATGCGCGTTAAACAGCTTCCCTGCGCACTGAAGGAAGTGGCCCACTTAGGGTCACCCGGGTCACTCACGACCACCTCTCAGCCTTCCATACCAAATCAAGAGTCGGTCAGACAATAGAGAATACAAACTAATATATGTTTATTCAGATACGCTCGAGCGGAGCCCGGGCTGTCCAGTCGCTAAGAGTGCTGCAGAGAGGGACTTACATCAGCAAACATGGAGACATTAGGTACAATTCAGAACCAATGAAGGCAGGCCCATAATGGAATTTTCTGAGCAGATGAAGCTAAACAAAGAAGTACAGAAGGATGGGTTTCGATCGTGAGGCCGGGCACACACTATCTTCATGCCAAGGTCACTCTGCCCGTACCCGCCACTAGACTAGTGGGAGAAGGCCTCTATCTAGTGGGAAAGGTATGCGCTAATAAGAACAGTGTATTTGTTGGAAATGGCCCTTTTTGCAGGGTTATCCCCAAACTTTTTGCTTTTTCCTCCTATTTTTCCCAAACCTGTTTGTGTTGGTTTTAGGACTCTGGGCACTTTACCACTGCTAATCAATGCTAAAGTGCATATGCTCTCCGTGTAAATTGTGTTATGGATGGGTGTTTCCATGATTGGATATTTGATTTACCTGTTAGCACCTAGTAAAGTGCACTGCGTGTGCCAGGGCTGGTGAATCAAATGCTACTCGAGGGCCTGCAGCACTGGTTGTGCCACCCCGTGAGTAGCCCTGAAAACGGTAACTCAGACCTGCCATTGCAGAAGTCTGCGCGCAGTTTGTAACTGCCATGTCGACTTGGCCAGTGCACACACTGGCCGGTCCCTAACCTTCCCTTTTCTTACATGTCAGACAACCCTCAGGTAGGCCCAAGGTACCCCTGTGGGCAGGGTGCAGTGTATGTGAAAGGTGGGACATGCCCTGGTGTGTGTGGCATGTCCTGATAGTGAATTAAAGCCAATTTCGTTTTCCACTATTGCAAGGCTACCAGTTCCCCATAGGATAGAATGGGAGGTTTGTTTATCACATCTTATAAACATAACTGGCCCAGGGAATTCGGTAAGAAAATAGAATTTAGTATGCCTGAACTCAGAATCTAAAGATGCATCTTTTAGTGAAGGTGATTTTTACATTCTGTGTTTGAAAATACCACTTTTAGAAAGTGGGTATTATCTTGCTCAGTCATCCCGTGTGCCTCTGCTGGAATGTGGATTGCCTGTCTGGGTTTTGGATGACAGAAGGCTGGGGAGCAGGAGCGGCGCCAGATGGTCTAGGTAGGTCAGGAAAGGGCTGAAGAGACCTGGGTTACGATGGGGGAAGGGGAGGAGATTTCCTTGCACCTCAAAGGGCCTGCTCTGCCTCTGACAAATGCCGTCTCCACCTCCTGCCAGGAATTCACACCAGAGAAGGCAGAACTGGTCCTGACGGGCACAGGCCCTCTCTGCCTAAGAGATCAAAGGATTTTTGGACATAAATGCTGGGTCCCAGACCCCTGAACTTTAGAACTCATCTGGACAAGAAGACTGCCAAGAAGAAGAGCCGGAGAAGCTGCAAAAAGGAACGACTGCTTTGCTGGGTGCTTTGCTGGGCTGACCTGCAGTGGCTGCTTTTGTCTTGGGTAGTGAAAGGCCTGGACTGGACTTTCTGCAACCTAAATTTGTGAGTCTCTCCAAGGGCTTGAGGTAGAGCCTGCCCCCTGTTCACGAAGTCTCAGGAACAGCAAAGACTTCAAGTTCTTCGACCCGCAGCACTGGGGACTGTGTGTTTTGTGCTGCAACTCAAAGAACACCAACTCGACGACGTCTACGACGCCACTGCCGACTCCGTGTCCTGAAGGCAACGCAGAGGGCACCGCCGCAACGCCACACCGCAACCCTGGTCTCACCGACGCCGCCTGTTAACGCCACCACCGAGCCGCTGCTTGCACCGCGACCTGTGGGCACCGCACTCTGCACCGCCTCGCTTCACGCAGAAGTTTGGCACCGCAGAGGGCACCGCTGCAACGCCGCACCGCGACCCTAGTATCACCGACGACGCCTGTTGATGCTGCCACCGAGCCGCTGCTCACACCGCGACCTGTGGGCACCGCACTCCGCACCGCCTCACTTCACGAGGACGCCTTGGCCTGCCTGACGCCGCCACTTCCCGCCGAGATCGACGCCGCTGCTTGCACCGTGATCTGCCATCACCGTGACGAGCACCGCCTTCATCTCGCACCGCAACCCTGGTCTCACCGACGACGCCATCTGACGCCGCCACCGAGCCGGTGCTCGCACCGCGACCTGAGGGCACCGCACGCTGCACCACTGCACTTCGCACCACAGCACCCGATGCCTGCCGATGCCAGCGCTCCTGACTCCATCAGAGAGGAGATCGACCTGCAACGCGTGTGACTTCGAGGGCCCCATCGCCCTGCATCTCTGAAAGGTACTGTTTGCTGGTCTTCCCGACACCGTAGCTGGCCTGCAACCCCGCGGTCAGCCAGAACTGTTTTGGATTTGTGTGTTCACGACGCCGTGGTAGCCCGGACGGCGCTATCCACACAAGGAACTCTTTTTAATCAGCGTATTTTTTAATTGTGAACTTTTAAGTATAGTATTGTGGTTCTTTATCGTTTTTGGTCTTGTTTTAACTATATAAAAATATTGGATATTTTTCTAAACTGGTGTGGTGTCCTTTTGTAGTGCGTACACTGTATTACTGTTGGTTATGTGCAAACGCTTTACACACTGCCTCTAAGATAAGCCTGGCTGCTCGTGCCAAGCTACCAAGGGGGTGAGCAGGGGTTATTTTAGACGTGTAACTCCCTTATCCTGACTACAGTGGTGGTTTTTGCCTGGCTTTGGCCCACGCCCTAGCCTACCAAAAATCCCATTTCTAACATTGGTTGTCAGCGGTGAGGATAGGACTTGCGTTTGCACTTGACTTGCAGTGAATGGGGTGCACTACTACCACATCGCAGACCTTTACGTACCACATACTGTGTTTTTGGTCTATTTTTGCCTTTCCATTAGTTTTGAACTTGAACTTTCCAGTACAACATGCCTGAATCAATTGCATCATCTGTTGCATCCTTGGAAGTGGCCTTTGAGGAGGAGAGGTTAGAAACCTACAATGTTAAGGGATTGAAGGCGATCTGCAAAAACCTCAAAATCCAAATAAGGGACCTCACCAGAAAAGAGGAGCTACAAAAGGCGCTGAGGGCCTGGGTAGCAGCCAGACATGCTAGTGAGCTGTCTGGGGATCTTGGCATGGAGGCAGAGAAGCCTATTCCAAGGGTGGATGTGCTTTTGGGAGGGGGGGCACCCTCTAAACCAGGCAGCAGCAGTCTGTCCCCAGAGGAGCTGGAGGACAGGCGGGAAGCGAGGAAGTTCGAGTTGGAGAAACTCAGGATGGAAAGTGAGAGGGAAGACAAAAGAATAGCCATGGAGGAAAGGAGGATGATGTTAGACCATGAGTTTAAAATGAGAGAGCTGGACTGGGAAGCCAGTGGGGCTAGGCCCAGCCCAGATGGTGGCAGCAAAGTGTTCGGTCCAGTACTGAGGATGAGGCACACACACACACAGGTTTGGGGCCCTGCTTCAAGGAGGGGGTTGACATACACCAGGGGGTTCAGGATTGAGAGGTTACCCCAGTGGTGTGCAGTGTCCCTGAGGTGGATTGGGGAACTGGATCAGGGGATCATTTTCCTGGTAGTGGGAGGGACACTCTACTGAGAGGTGCAGGGAGAGGGGTTCCCCCATGATAGAAGCCCTGGTAAGTGTGTATGGAGACCAGCCAGAAGAGTATGGGTTAAGAGACAGCAACAGTCACCAGTCTTGTGGGAATGATGTGGGGTACTTTTCTGAGGCACTGGATGATTGGGTGAAGGGTAGTTTGGTTAACACCTGTGTGGGGCTGTGTGATTCAATTGTTGGAGAGCATATTTTAAGTCCCTGTTTTCCAGAGCTATGCCAACACCCACTGGAGTGTGAGTTCTCTGACCCCAGGGAGCTTGCACGGGAGGCAGACCTTTTGGTGGATTCCAGAGGGTCTGGAGAAGCATCTGGGGGTGACCCGGAAGGAATCGGCTTAGGTATTTCCCAACCGAGGGTGGTGGGAAAGGTTTGTGGTAGCCCAGATAGGTCCCGGTGTCGTGGGAAGGGTGTAGGGACTCACGTCCTGTCTCCGCGGAGAAGGAGTGGGAATGGGCTGCGGCCCAAGGTGTCCAAAACCCGGTCCCAGAGCCTGGGTGGTTCCAGGAGGGAACACCAGGTGGGGAGCCTAGGCTGTACTGGTAGGCCGTCCGTTCAGGGGAATCTCCTACTGTCAGGAGAACGTGGAGTGTCTGTAACCAGAGCTCCAGGGGTTCTGGTGTCTGGCGGTGCCGCTCCTAAGTGGAGGGTGCAGAAGTCCGGATGGAGGGGTGGGAGGAAGATGCGTTCCCCAGTGGGAGGACCAGTGGGTCAGGGGCCAGCCAGAAGGGCTGAGCCTCCTAGGAGTGACCATGGTGACACCACTTCTGTCCTGGGGGATCTTCGCGCACTGTCAAATGGACAGGGGTCAGGAGATCTGTGCCAGGCAGACTGTCACACAACACATGAGTCATTTGTTACCCTCAGGGGGGGCATGCGTGCTCCCAAGGAAGTCCTGGTGCGCCGGGCAGGTGCTCAGCCGCAAGGTTTAGTCCCTGGGTTGGGAGGCCAGGTTCAGGTCCTGCCTGACCTGGAGGGAAGGACGACTGTAAGCAGTGTCCTGACCGGTTTGTCTTCTAGGGGTACCACTCTGGGTGGGAGGGTACAGAACTCTGGAAGGGGTGCAGAGGGAGGGAGTCCTCGCCTCTGACCCCGGTTCAACCTGAGGGTTTAGATCCGAGGGTGGTGGATCAGTTGCAGGGTCAAGGCCCTGAACTGGTGGAAGAACTGTGTAGGAGGTCCGATTCCAGCATCCTGACAGTTTTTGGTTCTGGGGGTGCTTCTCCTGGAAGGAGAGTGCAGGACCCCAGAAGGAGGGATGAGGGGAGGAGAGCCTCGCCCGAGACCTCTGGTCAGCCTGAGGGTACAGACCCTGGGCTGGTGTACCAGTTGCAGGATAGCGCCCCTGAACTGGTGGGCGAATTGTGCAGGACACCTACCACAGGTGCCCTGACAATTCTGGAAGGAGTACCGCTCCAGGTGGGAGGGTACAGAGCCCCAGGGAGAAGGAGAGGGTGTGGGAGAGCCCACCCCAGTCTCCTGTCCAGCCGCAGGGTACAGACCCTGGGCTGGTGGGCCAGTGTCAGGATGCCATACCTGACTTGGCAGGGGGAGAGTGGAGAAAGGATGCCAGGCATCTGGGGCTACCGCCCCCATTTTCTGACGCCACAGTGGTTGGAGTGGCCGGAAAGGCATAAGGCCTGGCTCTCCTCACTGACAATTGTCAGTGGCCACTGTGGCTGGCTGTCCCGGTGGACAGAGTTGCCCCTGGGAGGGGACAGGAGTCACACCCGGGGGTGGACTGGGCCACACCATTGTGTTGGCCATGTGGGTACTGACTGCCTGTTGGGACACATCTGTGAGCCAAGTAAGTTTAGGTGCTGCGCAGATGGGGTCCACAGGTGAGGAGAAGGGTTCCCCATGGGTCAGCTTAGTGGGCCCTGAGACTATGGATAGAGGGATCCAACTAGGTTCAGGAAGGCAGAGAACGGGAAGAAAACCCTGCTGTTGCGGGCCAGGTTCCTTCTTCTATCGCCCCAAGCAGGGAAGCCCATCGAGGTATGGATTGGTCTCCCCTGGCTTTAGGCTGGAAGGGGGTTGTGTTGGAAATGGCCCTTTTTGCAGGGTTATCCCCAAACATTTTGCTTTTTCCTCCTATTTTTCCCAAACCTGTTTATGTTGGTTTTAGGACTCTGGGCACTTTACCACTGCTAATCAGTGCTAAAGTGCATATGCTCTCTGTGTAAATTGTGTTATGGATGGGTGTTACCATGATTGGATATTTGATTTACCTGTTAGCCCCTAGTAAAGTGCACTGCGTGTGCCAAGGCTGGTGAATCAAATGCTACTCGGGGGCCTGCAGCACTGGTTGTGCCACCCCCGTGAGTACTGAGTAGCCCTGAAAACGGTAACTCAGACCTGCCATTGCAGAAGTCTGCGCGCAGTTTGTAACTGCCATGTCGACTTGGCCAGTGCACACACTGGCCGGTCCGTAACCTTCCCTTTTCTTACATGTCAGACACCCCTCAGGTAGGCCCAAGGTACCCCTGTGGGCAGGGTGCACTGTATGTGAAAGGTTGGACATGCCCTGGTGTGTGTGGCATGTTCTGATAGTGAATTACAGCCAATTTAGTTTTTCACTATTGCAAGGCTACCAGTTCCCCATAGGATAGAATGGGAGGTTTGTTTATCACATCTTATAAACATAACTGGCCCAGGGAATTCGGTAAGAAAATAGAATTTAGTATGCCTGAACTCAGAATCTAAAGATGCATCTTTTAGTGAAGGTGATTTTTACATTCTGTGTTTGAAAATACCACTTTTAGAAAGTGGGTATTTTCTTCCTCAGTCAACCTGTGTGCCTTTGCTGGAATGTGGATTGCCTGTCTGGGTTTTGGATGACAGAAGGCTGGGGAGCAGGAGGGGCGCCAGATGGTCTAGGTAGGTCAGGAAAGGACTGAAGAGACCTGGGTTACGATGGGGGAAGGGGAGGGAGATTTCCTTGCACCTCAAAGGGCCTGCTCTGCCTCTGACAAATGCCGTCTCCACCTCTTGCCAGGAATTCACACCAGAGAAGGCAGAACTGGTCCTGACGGGCACAGGCCCTCTCTGCCTAAGAGATCAAAGGATTTTGGACATAAATGCTGGGTCCCAGACCCCTGAACTTTAGAACTCATCTGGACAAGAAGACTGCCAAGAAGAAGAGCCGGAGAAGCTGCAAAAAGGAACGACTGCTTTGCTGGGTGCTTTGCTGGGCTGACCTGCAGTGGCTGCTTTTGTCTTGGGTAGTGAAAGGCCTGGACTGGACTTTCTGCAACCTAAATTTGTGAGTCTCTCCAAGGGCTTGAGGTAGAGCTTTCCCCTGTTCACGAAGTCTCAGGAACAGCAAAGACTTCAGGTTCTTCGACCTGCAGCTCTGGGGACTGTGTGTTTTGTGCTGCAACCCAAAGAACACCAACTCGACGACGTCTACGACGCCACTGCCGACTCCGTGTCCTGAAGGCAACGCAGAGGGCACCGCCGCAACGCTGCACCGCAACCCTGGTCTCACCGACAACGCCTGTTGATGCCGCCACCGAGCCGCTGCTTGCACCGCGACCTGTTGGCACCGCACTCCGCACCGCCTCGCTTTACACCGAAGCTTTGGCACCGCAGAGGGCACCGCCGCACCGCGACCCTAGTCTCACCGATGATGCCTGTTGATGCCGCGACCGAGCCGCTGCTCGCACCGCGACCTGTGGGCACCGCACTCCGCCCCGCCTGGCTTCACGAGGACGCCTTGGCCTGCCTGACGCCGCCACTTCCCGCCGAGATCGACGCCGCTGCTTGCACCGTGGTTCGGAGGCACCGCTCGTAAGTTACACGACGCACCGCCCTCATCCCACACCGCAGCCTTGGCCTACCGACGCCGGCGCCATCGAATCCAGTTCGTCAGCCGACGACGGCGCTTCAGCAACGACGACGCCGCTGCTTGCACCGTGATCTGCCAGCACCGTGACGAGCACCGCCTTCATCTCGCACCGCGACCCTGGTCTCACCGACGACGCCATCTGACACCGCCACCGAGCCGCTGCTCTCACCGAGACCTGAGGGCACCGCACGCTGCACCGCTGCACTTCGCCCCGCAGCACCCGACGCCTGCCGACGCCAGCGCTCCTGACTCCATCAGAGAGGAGATCGACCTGCAACGCGTGTGACTTCGAGGGCCCCATCGCCCTGCATCTCTGAAAGGTACTGTTTGCTGGTCTTCCCGACACCGTAGCTGGCCTGCAACCCCGCGGTCAGCCAGAACTGTTTTGGATTTGTGTGTTCACGACGCCGTGGTAGCCCGGACGGCGCTATCCACACAAGGAACTCTTTTTAATCAGCGTATTTTTTAATTGTGAACTTTTAGGTATAGTATTGTGGTTCTTTATCGTTTTTGGTCTTGTTTTAATTGTATAAAAATATTGGATATTTTTCTAAACTGGTGTGGTGTCCTTTTGTAGTGCGTACACTGTATTACTGTTGGTTATGTGCAAACGCTTTATACACTGCCTCTAAGATAAGCCTGGCTGCTCGTGCCAAGCTACCAAGGGGGTGAGCAGGGGTTATTTTAGACGTGTAACTCCCTTATCCTGACTAGAGTGGTGGTTTTTGCCTGGCTTTGGCCCACGCCCTAGCCTTCCAAAAATCCCATTTCTAACATTGGTTGTCAGCGGTGAGGATAGGACTTGCATTTGCACTTGACTTGCAGTGAATGGGGTGCACTACTACCACATCGCAGACCTTTACATACCACATACTGTGTTTTTGGTCTATTTTTGCCTTTCCATTAGTTTTGAACTTTCCAGTACAACATGCCTGAATCAATTGCATCATCTGTTGCATCCTTGGAAGTGGCCTTTGAGGAGGAGAGGTTAGAAACCTACAATGTTAAGGGATTGAAGGCGATCTGCAAAAACCTCAAAATCCAAATAAGGGACCTCACCAGAAAAGAGGAGCTACAAAAGGCGCTGAGGGCCTGGGTAGCAGCCAGACATGCTAGTGAGCTGTCTGGGGATCTTGGCATGGAGGCAGAGAAGCCTATTCCAAGGGTGGATGTGCTTTTGGGAGGGGGGGCACCCTCTAAACCAGGCAGCAGCAGTCTGTCCCCAGAGGAGCTGGAGGACAGGCGGGAAGCGAGGAAGTTCGAGTTGGAGAAACTCAGGATGGAAAGTGAGAGGGAAGACAAAAGAATAGCCATGGAGGAAAGGAGGATGATGTTAGACCATGAGTTTAAAATGAGAGAGCTGGACTGGGAAGCCAGTGGGGCTAGGCCCAGCCCAGATGGTGGCAGCAAAGTGTTCAGTCCAGTACTGAGGATGAGGTACACACACACACAGGTTTGGGGCCCTGCTTCAAGGAGGGGGTTGACATACACCAGGGGGTTCAGGATTGAGAGGTTACCCCAGTGGTGTGCAGTGTCCCTGAGGTGGATTGGGGAACTGGCACAGGGGATCATTTTCCTGGTAGTGGGAGGGACACTCTACTGAGAGGTGCAGGGAGAGGGGTTCCCCCATGATAGAAGCCCTGGTAAGTCAGTATGGAGACCAGCCAGAAGAGTATGGGTTAAGAGACAGCAACAGTCACCAGTCTTGTGGGAATGATGTGGGGTACTTTTCTGAGGCACTGGATGATTGGGTGAAGGGTAGTTTGGTTAACACCTGTGTGGGGCTGTGTGATTCAATTGTTGGAGAGCATATTTTAAGTCCCTGTTTTCCAGAGCTATGCCAACACCCACTGGAGTGTGAGTTCTCTGACCCCAGGAGCTTGCACGGGAGGCAGACCTTTTGGTGGATTCCAGAGGGTCTGGAGAAGCATCTGGGGGTGACCCGGAAGGAATCGGCTTAGGTATTTCCCAACCGAGGGTGGTGGGAAAGGTTTGTGGTAGCCCAGATAGGTCCCGGTGTCGTGGGAAGGGTGTAGGGACTCACGTCCTGTCTCCGCGGAGAAGGAGTGGGAATGGGCTGCGGCCCAAGGTGTCCAAAACCCGGTCCCAGAGCCTGGGTGGTTCCAGGAGGGAACACCAGGTGGGGAGCCTAGGCTGTACTGGTAGGCCGTCCGTTCAGGGGAATCTCCTACTGTCAGGAGAACGTGGAGTGTCGGTAACCAGAGCTCCAGGGGTTCTGGTGTCTGGTGGTGCCGCTCCTAAGTGGAGGGTGCAGAAGTCCGGATGGAGGGGTGAGAGGGAGATGCGTTCCCCAGTGGGAGGACCAGTGGGTCAGGGGCCATCCAGAAGGGCTGAGCCTCCTAGGAGTGACCATGGTGACACCACTTCTGTCCTGGGGGATCTTCGCGCACTGTCAAATGGACAGGGGTCAGGAGATCTGTGCCAGGCAGACTGTCAGACAACACATGAGTCATTTGTTACCCTCAGGGGGGGCATGCGTGCTCCCAAGGAAGTCCTGGTGCGCCGGGCAGGTGCTCAGCCGCAAGGTTTAGTCCCTGGGTTGGGAGGCCAGGTTCAGGTCCTGCCCGACCTGGAGGGAAGGACAACTGTATGCAGTGTCCTGACCGGTTTGTCTTCTAGGGGTACCACTCTGGGTGGGAGGGTACAGAACTCTGGAAGGGGGTGCAGAGGGAGGGAGTCCTCGCCTCTGACCCCGGTTCAACCTGAGGGTTTAGATCCGAGGGTGGTGGATCAGTTGCAGGGTCAAGGCCCTGAACTGATGGAAGAACTGTGTAGGAGGTCCGGTTCCAGCATCCTGACAGTTTTTGGTTCTGGGGGTGCTTCTCCTGGAAGGAGAGTGCAGGACCCCAGAAGGAGGGATGAGGGGAGGAGAGCCTCGCCCGAGACCTCTGGTCAGCCTGAGGGTACAGACCCTGGGCTGGTGTACCAGTTGCAGGATAGCGCCCCTGAACTGGTGGGCGGGTGTGCAGGACACCTTCCACAGGTGCCCTGACAATTCTGGAAGGAGTACCGCTCCAGGTGGGAGGGTACAGAGCCCCAGGGAGAAGGAGAGGGTGTGGGAGAGCCCACCCCAGTCTCCTGTCCAGCCGCAGGGTACAGACCCTGGGCTGGTGGGCCAGTGTCAGGATGCCATACCTGACTTGGCAGGGGGGAGAGTGGAGAAAGGATGCCAGGCATCTGGGGCTACCGCCCCCCATTTTCTGACGCCACAGTGGTTGGAGTGGCCGGAAAGGCATAAGGCCTGGCTCTCCTCACTGACAATTGTTAGTGGCCACTGTGGCTGGCTGTCCCGGTGGACAGAGTTGCCCCTGGGAGGGGGACAGGAGTCACACCCCGGGGGTGGACTGGGCCACACCATTGTGTTGGCCATGTGGGTACTGACTGCCTGTTGGGACACATCTGTGAGCCAAGTAAGTTTAGGTGCTGCGCAGATGGGGTCCACAGGTGAGGAGAAGGGTTCCCCATGGGTCAGCTTAGTGGGCCCTGAGAATATGGATAGAGGGATCCAACTAGGTTCAGGAAGGCAGAGAACGGGAAGAAAACCCTGCTGTTGCGGGCCAGGTTCCTTCTTCTATCCCCCAAGCAGGAAACCCATCGAGGTATGGATTGGTCTCCCCTGGCTTTAGGCTGGAAGGGGTTGTGTTGGAAATGGCCCTTTTTGCAGGGTTATCCCCAAACATTTTGCTTTTTCCTCCTATTTTTCCCAAACCTGTTTGTGTTGGTTTTAGGACTTTGGGCACTTTACCACTGCTAATCAGTGCTAAAGTGCATATGCTCTCTGTGTAAATTGTGTTATGGATGGGTGTTTCCATGATTGGATATTTGATTTACCTGTTAGCCCCTAGTAAAGTGCACTGCGTGTGCCAGGGCTGGTGAATCAAATGCTACTCGGGGGCCTGCAGCACTGGTTGTGCCACCGCCGTGAGTAGCCCTGAAAACGGTAACTCAGACCTGCCATTGCAGAAGTCTGCGCGCAGTTTGTAACTGCCATGTTGACTTGGCCAGTGCACACACTGGCCGGTCCCTAACCTTCCCTTTTCTTACATGTCAGACACCCCTCAGGTAGGCCCAAGGTACCCCTGTGGGCAGGGTGCAGTGTATGTGAAAGGTGGGACATGCCCTGGTGTGTGTGGCATGTCCTGATAGTGAATTACAGCCAATTTAGTTTTTCACTATTGCAAGGCTACCAGTTCCCCATAGGATAGAATGGGAGGTTTGTTTATCACATCTTATAAACATAACTGGCCCAGGGAATTCGGTAAGAAAATAGAATTTAGTATGCCTGAACTCAGAATCTAAAGATGCATCTTTTAGTGAAGGTGATTTTTACATTCTGTGTTTGAAAATACCACTTTTAGAAAGTGGGTATTTTCTTCCTCAGTCAACCTGTGTGCCTTTGCTGGAATGTGGATTGCCTGTCTGGGTTTTGGATGACAGAAGGCTGGGGGAGCAGGAGGGGCGCCAGATGGTCTAGGTAGGTCAGGAAAGGACTGAAGAGACCTGGGTTACGATGGGGGAAGGGGGAGGAGATTTCCTTGCACCTCAAAGGGCCTGCTCTGCCTCTGACAAATGCCGTCTCCACCTCTTGCCAGGAATTCACACCAGAGAAGGCAGAACTGGTCCTGATGGGCACAGGCCCTCTCTGCCTAAGAGATCAAAGGATTTTTGGACATAAATGCTGGGTCCCAGACCCCTGAACTTTAGAACTCATCTGGACAAGAAGACTGCCAAGAAGAAGAGCCGGAGAAGCTGCAAAAAGGAACGACTGCTTTGCTGGGTGCTTTGCTGGGCTGACCTGCAGTGGCTGCTTTTGTCTTGGGTAGTGAAAGGCCTGGACTGGACTTTCTGCAACCTAAATTTGTGAGTCTCTCCAAGGGCTTGAGGTAGAGCTTTCCCCCTGTTCACGAAGTCTCAGGAACAGCAAAGACTTCAAGTTCTTCGACCTGCAGCTCTGGGGACTGTGTGTTTTGTGCTGCAACCCAAAGAACACCAACTCGACGACGTCTACGACGCCACTGCCGACTCCGTGTCCTGAAGGCAACGCAGAGGGCACCGCCGCAACGCTGCACCGCAACCCTGGTCTCACCGACGACGCCTGTTGATGCCGCCACCGAGCCGCTGCTTGCACCGCGACCTGTGGGCACCGCACTCCGCACCGTCTCGCTTCACGCCGAAGCTTTGGCACCGCAGAGGGCACCGCCGCACCGCGACCCTAGTCTCACCGATGACGCCTGTTGATGCCGCCACCAAGCCGCTGCTCGCACCGCGACCTGTGGGCATCGCACTCCGCCCCACCTGGCTTCATGAGGACGCCTTGGCCTGCCTGACGCCGCCACTTCCCGCCGAGATCGACGCCGCTGCTTGCACCGTGGTTCGGGGGCACCGCTCGTAAGTTACACGACGCACCGCCCTCCCACACCGCAGCCTTGGCCTACCGACGCCGGCACCATCGACTCCAGTTCGTCAGCCGACGATAGCGCTTCAGCAACGACGACGCCGCTGCTTGCACCGTGATCTGCCAGCACCGTGACGAGCACCGCCTTCATCTCGCACCGCGACCCTGGTCTCACCGATGACGCCATCTGACACCGCCACCGAGCCGCTGCTCGCACCGCGACCTGAGGGCACCGCACGCTGCACCGCTGCACTTCGCACCGCAGCACCCGACGCCTGCCGACGCCAGCGCTCCTGACTCCATCAGAGAGGAGATCGACCTGCAACGCGTGTTACTTCGAGGGCCCCATCGCCCTGCATCTCTGAAAGGTACTGTTTGCTGGTCTTCCCGACACCGTAGCTGGCCTGCAACCCTGCGGTCAGCCAGAACTGTTTTGGATTTGTGTGTTCACGACGCCGTGGTAGCCCGGACGGCGCTATCCACACAAGGAACTCTTTTTAATCAGCGTATTTTTGAATTGTGAACTTTTAAGTATAGTATTGTGGTTCTTTATCGTTTTTGGTCTTGTTTTAATTATATAAAAATATTGGATATTTTTCTAAACTGTTGTGGTGTCCTTTTGTAGTGCGTACACTGTATTACTGTTGGTTATGTGCAAACGCTTTACACACTGCCTCTAAGATAAGCCTGGCTGCTCGTGCCAAGCTACCAATGGGGTGAGCAGGGGTTATTTTAGACGTGTAACTCCCTTATCCTGACTAGAGTGGTGGTTTTTGCCTGGCTTTGGCCCACGCCTTAGCCTTCCAAAAATCCCATTTCTAACAGTATTCATTAGCAAAGCAAGGCCCAACCTTGGAGAAACGAAACTTTGCACAACCCATTTTCTCGAAGAGGCAAGAAGCAGTTTCGAGCATAGTTCAAAATGGCGGCTAAACATAAAATGGTGCAGCGAATGCTAACTTACATAGATCAATGCACAGGCAAAATAACGAAAACATTTTCATTCTAACAGACCCTACTTTTAGCATGAGCTAACTATTTTAGGAAATGATCAAAGAAAATATAACATGTTCGAGGACAAAAGAACATCAGTATTAGGAGCAGGTCATATATTCAGCATCAGGGATGGAGGCTGCAAGGAAAGATGTAGTCTCAAAAATACCTTCATCAATCTGCATCAAATCATCAATATCCTTTTGTAACATAATTGCAGCATTAGTATCATGAATTGACAATTTTTGCTTGGGAGTGAGGATATTAATACAATAGGAACAACAAGCTGGGAAAAATTGTATGCAGAGGCAACATGTGAAGAAGATACCAGCAACTACGGCCAAGAAAATGAGGATCTTCCAACCCCAGGAAGTTAGCGTGTTCCAAAACCACCCGACAGTGTCCAAGTACCTACTTCTTGGTGTATTTCAGCGGATAGTCTATGTAATTTTTGTATAGCTGAATAAACATTGGGAGCGTTGTCAGGTAGGTAAACACAACAGCTGCTGCCAATGATGCAACAGGCAGGCTATCTATAAGTATAACGTCTAGAACCATCCTGTTCTGCAAAGTGACTAATCTCGTAGCCTGGAGCTCAGCAGTGATATTTGTCACTATCCCAGCAGTCGTATTGATAACCCCTTCAACAACTCTTGTTAGCTGATGAATTTGAAGGCTATTAGCCATGGGGCCCCAATAAGGTAGTAGGCCTTTCACAGCGTCCCCAAATTGCTGTGTGGTGGTGTCAGTCTGATCTATATCTTTCGTATCAACAACCCTCTTGACTCGGGACAGGAATGGACTTCTACGTTACAGTCGGTGAGTTTTGTGATAGTTAGATGGGGCAACATATACAGGGGGAAGAAGAAAGGAGAGATAACATGTACCAGACCATCCCCTCGGGAGTCAGACGTGAGCTTGTGATCCACAGACAAAATAGACATTATGGGGTAGAATCAAAGGCGGACTATTAGTTGTATTCAATCTGTAGGTAAAATTACATTTACTGTCCCCCACCTTTATCTCCCCAGTCCCCTGGACACAAAAACTAGCTGTCGTATAACCACTGACACAGGTATCGGTTTATCTTTGGTAATATTGCGACCTTGGAAGGATTGAAAATACTCAGATGTGTTAAACCGTTGGAAATCAGCAATTTCCATTTGAAACCATGCATTATCCTTTACTTTACGATACATATTCAAACATGACTTTGAGGACAATGTGCCTAGAGTCCCTTGTCCTGCCGGTCCTATGGGGGTAAAGCCTTGGTAGAAGTGTAAATATTCAGTCGCAGTGTGTGAATCAGAGGATTTCATACCCAAAGCAGAAAGATGAAATTGGAAGTACAGCAGTCAAAACAATTCGTACCAACCATTGCAGCTGCCAGTATACAACAGTGGCATCGACGACAAATTGTCGCTCTTATGAGTGACCGAAGGAAGTAACCCACAAACCCGACAATTAGTGGTATTGGACACATTATGAGCCTGATGCAACATTTGTATAAATACATTGTCTGTGTAGGACTTTCTATGCGCTTCTTTGTGAGGGGCTAGAGTAACAAAAATGTGTTCAGAGAGAGCGGGAGTTGTACCAAACAAGGAATATACAGGAAATTTCTCCTCTAAAAACCAGGATATTCCAAGTATTGTTGCTAGTGCAATCACAACTATTAATATGCCCAGACAGGATAGCAGTTGTGAAAATGGCCTTTCTCCCAAAATTGCTATACTTTTTTGTTAATATCCCCATTAAATTAAACGTGGCAATGTTTCGTACCCTTCAGTCTTCCCTGCTGACGTTTGTCTGGGGTGATAAGAAACCTCGCTGTAAATGGGACCTCCTGGTGCAGCCCTTTGATCGTGGTGGTTTTGAGGCCCCTGACCTTCGCTTATACTATTTGTGTGCACAGGCGCAATTCGCGCATTATTGGCATTTTCCTCAGCGTTTTCAGCCTCATGTGGCTATTGAATCGGATGCTGTTCTCCCCATGCCACTGCAGGCGGCAACTCTCTCGGGGGGCTCAGGAGGCCCGCGCAAAGAAATAAGCCCCGTACAGTGCACTGCGTGGGCTTGGCGAATGCTTGCAAAACGAGCTCAGTTACCCTATCTTTACGCACCGCTGCTGCCCCTAGCATCTCACCCCGAGATCTCTGCGGCACGGGAACCATTGGCCCTACGGGAGTTGGCTAAGGCTGGTATCTCTCGGTTGGGTGATCTGTACAGGGATGGTCAATCCAAAACATTACAGGAAGCTAGAAATGGTATTGACCGGGGCTTTATGTTTGGCTTTACAATTGTTAGAGTTCGACAGGCGATTCGGGCGGTTTATCCGGATTACCCTACGGAACCCACTACTCTACGGGCATTGCAGGTGATGCTGTCGGGAGAGGGGCACAAGGGGTTAATCACGAAACTATATAATGCTTCCCTACGTGAACGGGAGCAGGTTGATCACCCCTCTTATCTACGTTGGCAGGTATCGTTGGGTTCTCCTCTTGCGCCGGAGGTCTGGACGGCGTGCTGTCAACTCACTGATCGACTAACGGCCAACTGTAATCTCCGTATTATTCATTTTAAATTCCTCCACCAGCTCTATTACACCCCTTTACAACTTTATCGGTATGGTCTACGGGAGACTGCCAATTGTGTGCGTTGTGGAATGGCGGATGCTGATTTCTTCCATGTGGCCTGGCTGTGTGCGGGTATATTTGCTTTTGGAAGGCTGTGGTAAGAATGCTTACTGATGTTGTGCTGGAGCCCGTGACATGTACTCCTGAAATCTGCTTACTTGGGTATGTCAAGCGTCTTAAACCCTGCAATAGACGAATAGTTGCAGTCTCCATTTTATTAGCGAAACGTGCTGTTGCGCAATGTTGGGGTGCTAAAACTACTCCTACGGTAAAAAATGGCTACGTGATCTGACCTACTGCAGGGACCAGCTCCTGATCTACGAGGAGGAGCTACCAGTTGCATCTCGCCCCAAGGATTTCTGGGCCCCGCTTACAGCATATTTAATGTCCAACCCGGACCTGTTGTGAGTCTCTAATCATTTTTTACTTATTATCTCTGCAGACTACTGCATTGCTTGGGGGTGCCTGCCCCACGCACTGGCGTGTGCCGTCCCGGCATGTAATTTTGTATCTTTTATAATGCTCCCCATACCTGGAGTAGTGGGCCACATGAATATGCCAATTCATTTCCAATCACTGTTATTGGTTTCTATATGATAGTTTCTTATTGAGCATGCATTGTCCGAATGTTCTCGACCCTGACCACATTCTGCCTGGGGGTAAGGGGGGTAAAGGAGGGTTTGTTTGATTTTATTATTCTGCATCGAATGTGCATTTATTGATTGTACCTGTCTTTCACAAAACTAATAAACACATTTAAAAAAAAAAAAAAAAACTATTAATATGCCAATTATTTTACTCTTTGTCGACCAACCCCTAATTGAGCGCGGCAGTGCAAATGGCTGTTCCTCCTCATCAATCGGCCGGCCAAAGGGATGCATAATTAAACAAGGAGAGAAGTGCCACAAAAATGATGGTGCAACAAAAATGATAGTAAAGGTATGTGTTCCCAGTGTCCGCCAGAGCCTCACTGGTACAGGCTCCTTTTGTTCATCAATACATTGGCGCTCTTGAGCACCGCCGGTGGAGCTTGCTCAGTCCTAAGCTCTTGATGTATCCCACATCGATCAGGATAATGTACCCCCAAAGGGATACCTTTTGAACTATCCTGTCCAATGTTCGAAAACAAACAGTGCACAGGTCTCACATCACCCTAAACTAATTCCGTTGGTACTATCACAAAGTACACCTGACTTACACAGTCCATCCCTACCTAATCTGACTTCTCCTTCTGTGCACCGTCCCTCAACCGAGGACGCAAATTGTACCTGGCAGCCCCAGGCACCGTTGGACCAACAAACAGCGGCTCCTTAATAGCTCATATCTCCAGTGGAACTGCTGCATTCAGCACTTCATCATTCTCCAAATCCGTTTGGGTCCAAGTTAGCTTTGCATTACTGAAGGGGACGGACTGAGGCACCTTCTCGCACTCAGAGTCCCCAATGCCTTCCCTCACCCATTGGTCATAGTGCAAGGGCAAAGGGATCCTGCGGCAGTGGGTAGCGTGCGCCCAGTTCTTTTGGCCGGCAACCTTCACAGTGGTGCACATGGATAGGAGCACTTGTTCTGGTCCCTTCCACCGTGGCTCCAAACTCTTCTTCCATTGGAAGTTACGCACAAGGACCCAATCACCAGACTGGATATCGTGTCCAGGCCCCTCTGGTATATCTGGCAGGGTTTCCCGGACCTGTTGGTGAATAGAATGCAGATTTTCAGTTAACTGGCACAGGTAGTTAATTAACAAGGGGTACTCAATATCAGAGAACCAACGAGGTCGTGGGACGCCCCAGACATTTGCCAGGCGTCCAAACACGACCTCGTACGGTGACAATCCTGTTATAGAATGTGCTGTTGTTCTTGTTGACAAATGAGCAAATGGCAAAGCATCAGGCCACTGTAACCCTGTTGTCTCCTAAATCTTTGCCAATTTCAGCTTGAGAGTACCATTGTACTTCTCAAACAAACCTGCTGACTGCGGGTGATTTGCAGCATGAAACCTCTGTTTTATGCGCAATCCATCGCAAATTAGCTGAATGACCTTGGCATTAAAATGACTTCCGTTATCACTCCAAATCAAATGGGGCAAGCCGAAACAAGGAAAGAACTCATTCAGGAGTGCCTTTGCAGTCGTAACATCTGTATTGTCTTTAATGGGGTAAGCCTCAACCCATTTACTAAATGCACAGACAACCACCAACACATATTTCAAATTATTACACCTGTCTAGATCTATGTAGTCCATCTGGAGGACCTCAAAGGGGAAAGAAGGAGGTGCAAAATTACCGGGTGGTGTAGGGGTACCCTTTCCAGAATTGTGCATCATACACACCATACAGTATTTCACTAAATGTGCAGCTGTTTTTGGGATGTTGTCATTCTGCCATACAGGGTCTAACAACTTGCAAATACCTTTAGCGCTGATATGGGCTGGGCCATGGGCCATCGTGACCCCGGGGAGAACATATGCATCTGGCAACATCCATCTCTGTTTCCCTGACTTGTCAATCCAACATCCCTCATCGTTCAATTGTGCCGTGCTTTCTTGCCATATTGCTAATTCTTCTATTGTAGCCTCGCTTTGTATTTCCTTCACATTCTCAAGCGTATCCTCAAACATAGTGACTTCAGGCACCCACCTAGTGGGACCTGCTACAAACATCTTCTTCATTTTAGTCCATGCCGTTTCCTTAGCTGTCTGGTCAGCAAAAGCATTTCCCCTACCTACTTCATCAGTAATTTCCCTATGGGCGCTACACTTCACTATTGCCAACTTCTTAGGGAGTGTCAAAGCAGACAAAAGCCTCAATATAAGGTGGCCATGTTGGATCTTTGTACCATGGGAAGTAAGGAACCCTCTCTCAGTCCAGAGTCGCTCAAAATTGTGTGCGGCTCCGAAGGCATACTGTCTGTCAGTATAAATATTGACAACCAGTCCCTCGCTCAATTCACATGCTCGAATAAGGGCGGCTAACTCAGCTGCTTGGGCTGACTGATAAGGGACTCGTGATTTCTCTACAACTCTACGCAATGTGGTGATAGCATAAGCAGCAGTTGTAGTGCCATCTGGTAATTTGAAACAAGAGCCATCGACATATAGTTCCCCTTGTGGGCCAGATAAGGGAACATCAGTCAAGTCTACCCGTCCTTCCATCTCTTCTTCCGTCCAGAAGATACAATCATGTTTCTCATTTTCATCATTTTCAGAAGGGAGGGGCAGTAAAGTGGCTGGGTTCAGAGTGGCACATCTTTTGATCGTGATGTGTTTTGCGAACAGGGTCAATTCATAACCTGTCAGACGTGCACTGGTGAGGTGCTGTGTCTTGGCCTTATTCAAAAGTGTATCCACAGCATGGGGTACCATAACTGTGAGGTCAGTATCAAGTACGAGTCCAGCCGATTGTCTTATGGAGACAGCCACAGCTGCGACCGCTCTTAGACAGCTCAGGAGGGCTCTTGCGACAGGGTCAAGAACAGCAGAGAAATAAGCACACGGCTGTTGCTTATCTTCAAATTTTTGTGTTGAAACAGAAAGCGCACAACCAGCCGTCTCATGGACATATAATACAAATGGCTTGTTGTAGTTAGGCGTGCCAAGGCACTGGAGCCGAGCAAAGCACACTTTTTAGTTGCTCAAAAGACTGCTGACATTTAGGCGTCCAAGGCAGTGGCTCATGCACATCTTTAGTGGTTAGTGCGAGCAAGGGCTTGGTTAGTAAGGAATAGTTAGGGATCCACTGGCGACAATAGGAAGTGATACCTATGAAAGCGCGCACTTCTTTCTGAGTTTGTGGAACGGGCATTTTAACAATGGTACTGATGCGCTCAGGAGTCAGTCTCCTACCCTCCTTCGACAGTAGGTGACTGTTAGAAATGGGGGTCTCTAGTTGGCAGAGGTAGGTACCTTTGTCCAAATAGCCACCCTTGCTTCTAGTCAGGGTAAGGGGGATACACTCCTAAAATAACCCCTGCTCACCCCCTTGGTAGCTTGGCACGAGCAGACAGGCTTATCTCAGAGGCAGTGTGTAAAGCATTTGTGAACACATAGAGTAATACAGTGAAAACACTACAAATGGACACCACACCAGTTTAGAAAAATAAGTAATCTTTATCTAAACCAAAACAAGACCAAACAACAAAAATCCACAGTACAGTATCAAAAATATCCTTAGAAATAGGTTATTCACTCAAATCAAGCTTCTAGCAACAAATAACTCCACCTGGAGGTATTACGACGTTGTGACAGATGAAAATCCCAAGGAACAGTGATGACCACGAGGTGCACGGAGTTGGGCTCGGAATCAAGCAGACCCACAAAGAACAGTACCTTGGAATTGATGAAAGCGAAGACGGTGCACAGCTTCGGGAGGTGATGCTTCGTTTGTGCCTGCGGCGTCGGTTCCATACGACCCCAAGGGAGGTGATGCCTCTGTTCCTTACTGCAGCGCAAGGGAGGTGAGACGTCGGTTCCATACTGTGTCGGGGAGGTGACGTCACGGATGGCGGCGAGGCGTCGGTTCCTTACGACGGTGCGATGTCGATGGATTCTTGAGTCACCCACGTCGAGGATCGGCTCAGCGTTGATGAAGCACCGGCATCGGTGAAGTCAGGGCTGCGGTGCGAGTCGGATGTTGCGTCCTGGACATCATGAGCAGTGTCCTCGGCTCCGGTGCAGGCAGCGGCCTCGATGACGCCTTCGGAGTCGATGCGGCACGGTGTCAGCAGGCATCGGGCCTACGGTGCAAGTCGGGGCAGTACGTCGTGCTCTTCACGAGCGGTGCCCACGGCTTCGGTGCAGGTTATGGCATCGCTCGCCGGCGTCGGTGTTGCAATTTCCTTCTGTAGCAGCTGAAACAGCAGTTCCAGATGCAGAGAGACAGAAGGGATGAAGTCTTTGTGTCCCTGAGACTTCAGAACAGGAGGCAAGCTCAGTTTCAAACCCTTGGAGATCTTTTCTTCAAGCAGGTGACAAAGCAAATAGCAAAGTCCTTTTTCTCCTTTCCTTGGCAGCAAGCAGCCACTACAGGCCAATCCCAGACAGCAAACAGCACAGGGGCAGTAGTCCTCCTCAGCTTGATTTGCATATAGCTGTGTCTGAACTGGGGTGGCGAAGTGAGCAAAAGAACGATGATGGATTCAACCCAGATCTGTGACTGGGGGTGAGTGTTTGAAAAGTTTCAGCACTCCGTCCATCATCTCCTTGTGTTTGCTTTGTTTGCACTAAGTTGGCAGGGTATGCCCAGACGTGGGTCTCTTGCTCACTTTGCCACTGGATTCAAGCTAGCCTGGCTGATGAGGGGTGTTACCCCGAAACCGGTCCCAAGATGCTTGTTTCCGGTCCAGGGAAGACATGCTTGGCAGTTCTGGCTGGACTGTTCCCATGAAGCTCAGGGTCAAGACTGATTTGCATATAGCTGTGTCTGAACTGGGGTGGCGAAGTGAGCAAAAGAACGATGATGGATTCAACCCAGAACTGTGACTGGGGGTGAGTGTTTGAAAAGTTTCAGCACTCCGTCCATCATCTCCTTGTGTTTGCTTAGGCAAGAAAATACCTGCTTTCTAAAAGTGGCATTTTTAAACACAGAATGTAAAAATCACCCTCACTAAAAGATGCATTTTAACATTCGGAGTTCAGGCATACTAAACTTTATTTTTTGACCTTGTTCCCAGGGCCAGTTATGTTTATAAGATGTTATAAACAAACTCCCCATTCTGTCCTATGGGAACAGGTAGCCTTGCAATAGTGAAAAACGAAATTGGCAGTATTTCACTCTCAGGACATGCCACACACATCAGGGCATGTCCTACCTTTCACATACAATGCACCCTGCCCACAGGGGTACCTTGGGCCTACCTTAGGGGTGACTATTATGTAGAAAAGGGAAGGTTTAGGGACTGGCAATTGTGTGCACTTGCCAAGTTGGCATGGCAGTCCCAGACTGCACACAGGCTCTGCAAAGGCAGGCCAGAGTTACATTTAACAGGCTGCTTCTGTGGGTGGCACAATCAGTGCTGCAGCCAACTAGCAGCATTTGATTTACAGGCCCTGGGCACACACAGTGCACGATACTAGAGTCTGACAAGTAAATCAAATATGCCAGTCATGGAATCACTAATCCATAACAGTAATTTACAAAGGGAGCACTTGCACTTTGGCACTGAACAGCAGTGGCAAAGTGCTCAAAGCATCTAGACCAGCAAAACAGAGTCCAACATACAGCAAAAACAGAGGAGGCAAAGGCAAAAAATGAAGGGGAGACCCACGCCAATGGTGCCAGGTCTAACACGTGTCCCCTCCAGCTGAAATGTGGGGAGAACTACCCACCCTCTTGGGAGTTCTCTTCACTAAGGCGGAAAAATCTGGACAGACCATCAGCATTGGCGTGTTCTGTACCAGGGCGGTGTTCCACCGTGAAGTCCATCCCCTGTAGGGAGAGGGACCACCTCATCAGCTTTGGATTCTCACCCCTCATCTGCATCAACCATCTGAGGGGCCTGTGGTCTGTCTGAATCCGGAATTAAGTCCCAAACAAGTATGGCCTCAGCTTCTTCAGCACCCAGACCACAGCAAATGCCTCACGCTCAATCGCACTCCACCTCTGTTCCCGTGGAAGTAACCTCCTACTAATGAAGGCTACAGGTTGGTCTAGGCCCTCTTCATTTAGCTGTGAGAGCACCGCTCCCACACCATTCTCTGAAGCATCTGTCTGCACAATGCACTCTTCTGAGAAGTTGGGTGCCTTAAGCACGGGCGCAGTGCACATGGCAGATTTCAGGGCATCAAAAGCCTTCTGGCAGGCCTCAGTCCAATTCACTTTCTTGGGCTGCTTCCTGGAAGTCAGCTCTGTCAAGAGGGTAACAGTGGTGCCATACCCCTTGACAAATCTCCTGTAATACCCTGTGAGTCCTAAAAAGGCTCTCACCTCTGTCTGGGTCGTGGGGGGGTTCCCAAGCCAGAATGATATCTATCTTGGGTTGTAGGGGCGCCACCTGGCCGCTCCCCACCTGGTGCCCCAAGTACACCACTGAACCCTGCCCGATCTGGCACTTGCTTGCCTTGATCGTGAGGCCTGCCCTCCGCAGTGCCTTCAACACTTCCCAGAGGTGGTGCAGATGCTCCTCCCAAGTGGCACTGAACACTGCAATGTCGTCCAAGTAGGTGGCACTGAAATCCTCCAGCCCAACCAACACCTGGTTGACCAACCTCTGAAAGGTGGCAGGGGCATTCTTCATCCCAAAGGGCAACACCCGGAATTGGTAGTGCCCATCTGGTGTGGAGAATGCTGACCTCTCTCTTGCCCCATCAGTTAAGGCGATCTGCCAGTACCCAGATGTTAAGTCAAACGTACTGAGGTACCGGGCAGCCCCCAACGATCACTGAGCTCATCAGCTCTGGGGATGGGGTGTGCGTCAGTCCTGGTGACTGAATTGAGCCCTCGGTAGTCCACACAGAACCGGAGTTCTGGCGTGGCACCGGGTGCGGCAGCCTTTGGGACCAAGACCACTGGGCTGGCCCAAGGGCTGTTTAAGGGTTCAATCACCCCTAGCGCTATCATCTTGGAGACCTCCTCCTTGATGCAAGCTCTGACCCTGTCAGTCACTCTGTAAATCTTATGTTTTACTGGAGGACTGTCCCCAGTGTCCACATCATGGATGCACCACTGAGTGACACCAGGGTTCAGGGAGAACATATCAGAAAACTGTCCCAACAGTTGGCGGCAGTCACTCTGCTGTTCAGGAGTCAGGGTGGGAGAGAGGTTCACACCGTCCACTGACCCATTTTGCTCCTTTGCAGACAGGAGGTCAGGAAGAGGCTCAGTCTCCTCTTCCATCCCAGCATCTGTTGCTAGGAGCATGCCCACTTCGGACCTCTCCAAGTGGGGCTTCAAGCGGTTCACATGCAGGACCCGCAAAGGGTTCCTTGGAGACTGCAAGTCCACCAAGTAGGTGACATTACTCTTGCGCACAAGGCTCCACTGGGGCCATGACCCAAACTTTTTGTCCAGGCTGAAACTCGATCAGAGTGGCATTCTGATCATACCACAGTTTCATCTCCTCCTGGCGGGCTTCCAGATTTGCCTGAGCGAGTTGTCTGAAGCGCTTAGTCTGGTTTCTGAAGACCAGCATGTAGCTATATACATCCTGGGGAGGTTTACTGGGAGCTTTCTCCCAGCCTTCTTTCACCATGCTCAGAGGTCCTCTTACAGGATGGCCATACAGCAGCTCAAAGGGACTGACCCCTAAGGACTTCTGGGGCACCTATCTGTAAGCAAACAAAATTCATGGTAAGAGGACATCCCACTTACACCTCATGGGTTCACCAAGACCCATAATCATGCCCTTTAGGGTCCGGTTGAATCTCTCAACCAGCCCATTACCTTGGGGGTGGTAAGGAGTGGTGAACTTATAGGTTACACCGCACTCCTGCCACAGGGACTTCATTTACTTCGATATGAAGTTGGTACCATGGTCGGACACCACCTCTCTAAGGAACCCCACACGGGAGAAAATCCCCATCAACGCACGACCCACCACGGGGGCCATCACAGTCCGGAGAGGGATGGCTTCCGGGTACCGGGTGGCATGGTCCACCAAGACCAGGATGAACCTGTTGCCCATGGCTGTCTTGCGATCCAGAGGCCCCACAATATCAATACCCATCCTCTCAAAGGGGGTGCTGACTACAGGGAAAGGTTGGAGAGGAGCCTTGCACTTCCTCCCACTCCTACCACTTGCTTGGCAAGTCTAGCAAGACCTACAGTGAGCATCAGAATGCTTGCGCATTTGGGGCCAGTAAAAGTGGGTGACAAGCCTTTCAAAGGTCTTGCCTTGCCCCAAATGCCCTGCCAAAGGCACATCATGAGCCAGACCCAGTAGGAAGGCTCTGAAGCGCTGGGGTACCACCAGCACACGGGCCGACCCAGGCTCAGCAACCTTAGGCTCGCTATACAGGAGACCATTCTCCCAGTATATCCAAAGTGACCCGGACTGATCACCTGCTGCCTGGTTTGCAGCCTGTTGCCGCAAACCAATGAGAGAAGGGCACGTCTGCTGCTCCTGGCAGAACTCCTCCCTGGTGGGTCCTCCTTCTTGCTGCCAATGGGTCAGCTCAGGTAGGTCCCCCAGTTCAGCCACTTGTTCCCCTCTAGGCTCTACAAGGTTTGCCCCCTCTTGGACCGTGGGAACCTCGGAGGCCGGCTTCCCGCGCCCCCTGCCTCTTCTCTTTCTGGCAGGCACCTGGGCCACACTTTCAGGCTCCAGGTCCTCTTGAATGCCCTAACCGGCTGCCATTGACCGAGTGGTCACACATGCCCACTCAGGCAGACCCAACATCCCTAAATGAGACCTCCGCTCCACCTTCGCCCAAGGGGAGCTCTCCAAATCATTGCTTAGCAGACAGTCAACAGGCATGGCTGGCCTCACAGCTACTTTCAAGGTACTTGAGACCCCCCCCACTCAAAGGGAACCTGTGCCACTTTGCAAGGGCACTCTGAATTGTCAGCAGCAACTACTGGGTAGAATGCGCTGGGGACCACCTGCTCTTCAGACACCAGCCGACAACTGACAGCTGTCACACTGGCTCCGTTGTCTCTCAGAGCCTCCACACTATCGCCATTGATGGTCACCCACTGCCTGTACTTTTAATGTTATCAGGCAGATGAGCCCTTGGGACCATCTCACTGTCTCCTAAAGAGACGAGGGACATCTCTGCGGGAGCCCACCCACCTTGGGCACCCAACTCCTCCCCCAAGGCTACACTAGCCAGTTCCCGGGGCGGTGCACCAGTGGGTGCGGTGGTAACCGGTTTGGGACACTTTGGATCCCCCGGAAGTGGCCCACCTGACCAAAACTAAAACAGGTCTTGGGACTCCTCTGAACAGGCTTTCCTGGCGGGACCCATGTTTCAGTGGGAGGCTGGGAATCCTTACCTTGGTTCCCTTAGGGATTACTTTGGGGCCATTTTTGGAACTCCTTTTGTTTACCCTTGTCCCCCCCACTCTTCTGCTGGGGACCCTGCCCACCTTTGGCGGAGTCTCCCACAGGACCTTTGTGGACCCTGGTACTGACCCAGCGCTCTGCCTCCACAGCAAGCTTCCTGGGGTCAGTCAGCTTACTATCAATCAGGTGCTGCCGTAGATCTGGAAAACAACTACTGGACAAGTGCTCCTATGCAACCAAATCATAGAGCCCCTGCAAATCAGTTACCTTGCTACCCTTCACCCATCCATCCAGTGCACTGCAAAAATAAGATACATATTCCACCCAAGTACTTGACTCCAGCTTCTTGCAGTTTCTAAATTTCTGCCTATAAAACTCTGGGGTCAACCCATACCTGGCTATCAAGGCTTCCTTCATGGGGGCATAGGACATCTTATCCTCAGTGGGCAAAGCTAGCAAGGTCTCTCTCCTTTCACCGATGTAGCGGCCCCACAACCCCGCTCCCCAATTTCTCTCAGGGACCCGGTGGGACTTCATTGCTATTTCACAGGCCTTAAACCACTGCCCAATGTCCTCATGCTTCATGAAATCTTTGATAACATCTTTGGGAATGTATACTTTTCCTTCCCCAGGCACTGATGGTGTGCTGCCACCAGAGGGAGTGATCTCTAGACTCTTTGCTTTCAGCTCCAACTCCCTCAACACTCTCTCTGCGCTCTAAAAGCATCTTCTTCTCCTCCATGGCCAATTTCTTGCTCTCCAACTCCAACCTCTTATTCTCTAAGTCACCCTGGCTCCCCAGCTTGAACTTAGCAAGCTCCAACTCATGCACTCTGCTTTTCTCCCTGTCCTCCAACTCTTCTGGAGACAGACCCCTTGAAGACACATTGCTGCCTTCCCAGGGAGGCACCCCCCCTCCAGTTAGGCCCACTAGCATATCCTGCTGCCCTTCTAAATCCTCCCCCTCCACCATAGGCTCCTCGGTCTGCCCACTGGCATTCCTTGCTTCCATCCAGGCCCTCAGCGCCTTTTGGAACTACTCCTTCCTGGTGAGGCCTCTCATGGAGATTTTAAATTTTTTGCAGATGGCTTTAAGTTGTGGCACAGTGTAGGTATCAACCCTCTCCTCTTCAAATTCAATATCCACAGATGCAAGTGATGCTGCTTTGCTCATGGTGAAAATTGGCAGTTCTCAAGATGCAAAAAATTCCAAGGAAAAACTCTACAAAAATGTATGTGGTTGCGTAATGGTCTGCACTCACTAGTAGTGTACACCAATCACTGTATGTAAGTCACAAATGCAAGTCCAGATCCTCACCGCTGACCACCAATGTTAGAAATGGGGGTCTCTAGTTGGCAGAGGTAGGTACCTTTGTCCAAATAGGGACCCTTGCTTCTAGTCAGGGTAAGGGGGATACACTCCTAAAATAACCCCTGCTCACCACCTTGGTAGCTTGGCACGAGCAGACAGGTATAGCTCAGAGGCAGTGTGTAAAGCATTTGTGAACACATACAGTAATACAGTGAAAACACTAAAAATGGACACCACACCAGCTTAGAAAAATAAGTAATCTTTATCTAAACCAAAACAAGACTAAACGACAAAAATCCACAATACAGTATCAAAAATATCCTTAGAAATAGATTATTCACTCAAATCAAGCTTCTAGCAACAAATAACTCCACCTGGAGTTATTACGACTTCGTGACAGATGAAAATCCCAAAGAACGGCGCCGACCGTGAGGTGCCCCGCGTCGGGCCCGGAGGCAAGCAGTCCCACAAAGAACAGTACCTTGGAATTGATGAAAGCCAAGACGGTGCACGGCGTCGGGGAGGTGATGCTTCGTTGGCGCCTGCGGTGTTGGTTCCTTACGACCCCAGGGGAGGTGATGCCTCTGTTCCTTACGGCAGCGCAGGGGAGGTGAGACGTCGGTTCCTTACTGTGTCAGAGAGGTGACGTCACGGATGGCGGCGAGGCGTTGGTTCCTTACGACGGTGCGATGTCGATGGATTCGGGAGTCACCCACGTCGAGGATCGGCTCCGCGTTGATGAAGCACCGGCGTCGGTGAAGTCGGGGCTGCGGTGCGAGTCGGGATGTTGCATCGTGGATGTCACGAGCTGTGTCCTCGGCTCCGGTGCAGGCAGCGGCCTCGATGACTGCTTCGGAGTCGATGTGGCACGGCGTCAGCAGGCATCAGGCCTACGGTGCAAGTCGGGGTGGTGCGTCGTGCTCTTCACGAGCAGTGCCCACGGCTTCGGTGCAGGTTACGGTGTCGCTCGCCGGCGTCGGTGTTGCAATTTCCTTCTGTAGCAGCTGAAACAGCAGTTCCAGATGCAGAGAGACAGAAGAAATGAAGTCTTTGTGTCCCCGAGACTTCAGAACAGGAGGCAAGTTCAGTTTCAAGCCCTTGGAGATCTTTTCTTTAAGCAGGTGACAAAGCAAACAGCAAAGTCCTTTTTCTCCTTTCCTTGGCAGCAAGCAGCCACTGCAGGCCAACCCCAGACAGCAAACAGCACAGGGGCAGTAGTCCTCCTCAGCATGTCCGGCTCTTTTCCTTGGCAAAGGTTCCTCTTGATTTCCCGGAAAGTGATCTAAAAGTCTGGGGTCTGGACCCCTCTTTTTATACACAAAAATCCTTTGTTCTCTGAAGGCACAGAGTGTCTGTACCCAGCCAAAACCAGTTCTGTCTTCACTGGTGCAGCTTCCTGGCAGGGGGTGGAGACAGCATTGTTGAAGGCAGACCAGGCCCATGCAGGTGAAAGGAAATCTCCTCCCCCTACTCTAAATACAGCCCAGGTCTATTCAGCCTAGCCCTGACCCATCAGACTTCTGGAGCCATGGCCCCTCTCCAGCCCCTGTCATCCAAAAGCCAGACATGCAATACACAAACCTAGCAGAGGCACACTGGATTGTTAGGCAAGAAAATACCTACTTTCTAAAAGTGGTATTTTCAAACACAGAATGTAAAAATCACCCTCACTATAAGATGCATTTTAACATTCTGAGTTCAGGCATACTAAACTTTATTTTTCTACCTTGTTCCCAGGGCCAGTTATGTTTATAAGATGTTATAAACAAACTCCCCATTCTGTCCTATGGGAACAGGTAGCCTTGCAATAGTGAAAAACGAAATTGGCAGTATTTCACTATCAGGACATGCCACACACGTCAGGGCATGTCCTACCTTTCACATACAATGCACCCTGCCCACAGGGGTACCTTGGGCCTACCTTAGGGGTGACTAATATGTAGAAAAGCGAAGGTTTAGGGACTGGCACGTGTGTGCACATGCCAAGTCGACATGGCAGTCCCAGACTGCACACAGGCTCTGCAATGGCAGGCCAGAGTTACATTTTAAAGGCTGCTTCTGTGGGTGGCACAATCCGTGCTGCAGCCCACTAGCAGCAGTTGATTTACAGGCCCTGGGCGCACACAGTGCACGATACTAGGGTCTGACAAGTAAATCAAATATGCCAATCATGGAATCACTAATCCATAACAGTAATTTACAAAGGGAGCACTTGCAGTTTGGCACTGAACAGCACTGGCCAAGTGCCCAAAGCATCTAGACCAGCAAAACAGAGTCCAACATACAGCAAAAACACAGGAGGCAAAGGCAAAAAATGCATGGGAGACCCACGCCAATGGTGCCAGGTCTAACACGGTCCTAAATAGGTGACCTCCTGTCGACAATACTGAAATTTGGAAAGGGAAACCTTATGTCGTGCTGTGCCAAATGCAACAATAATTTAACCATACTATCCCTGCAACCTTGTTCTGTGTCAGAAGCGATGAGGAGATCGTCAACGTACTGAACCAAATACATTACCTGTAGGAAGCGAAAGGGAATCCAATTGGCTCTTCAAAGCTTGACTATAGATACTTGGACTCTCAGGATAGCCCTGAGGAGCTCAACAGAATCTAAAACTTTTGCCAGCTAGTGTAAAACCGAACAAATACCTGCTATCTGAATGGATAGGAACACTGAAGAATGCATTTTTTAAGTCAATGACAGAGAAGAATTTAGCAGTAGAAGGAATCATTGTCAAAAGAGTGATAATGTCAGCGACCACAGGAAACTGGGGGACTACTATTTTGTTAACTTCACGCAAATCAATCACAAAATGATAAACCGCTACATGATCATCAGAGGAACCCGAAGGTGTTTGTTTTAGATTGGGAAGAATGGGGCTATTACAAATATTAGCAGTCGTCTCCTCGACCACACCTTTCTCAATCAAATCGTGTACAATTTGCAATAAAGCTCTCTCACCTGCCTGCGGTATTTTATTCTGAGGGATACAAGGCAAAATAGCATTGTCTTTAACTTGGATCAAAACCGTTGGTATCTGTAACATTCCCACATCTGTGTCACCTGTTGCCCACAAAGTGGGTGGCACATCTTTAAACTCACCAGGAAGAGGCGCGTCTTTGGACAGACACTGCTTAGCGCGTACCACATCCGGACCCATTATCATGTAAACACCTGCCGGGGAGCAATAAATCGTAGCATGCAATTTTTTCAACAAATCCAAACACATCAGATTTTCTCCACAATTAGATGTCAATAAGAATGGCAAATCCACAGTGAAAGGACCATTAGTCAATGCAAGAAGTCTCGAAATGGGGCTTACAACCGGTACACCAGAAAAACCTACAGAAACATTATTATGGCCAGACAGAGCCCCCCAGGGCCGAAAGAGCGAGAAATAGAACTGTTTGTTGCACCTGTATCCACCAAAAATTCCTTAGCTGAACCATGCAAGTTCGCAGTAACATAAGGACCGCGTTGATCTACAGGTATCGGAACTGGTCCCTCACTCTGTCCCTAGCTGTCCTAGCTGTAAGACATTCCTGTCACCTCATCTATGTCATAATCATCATGATAATACTGTCCGCCCCAAGGGTCATCAAAGCAATTATTATCGGAACGACCCTGTGAGGCTGCAACATGCTGAGCCCTGTCCTCTCCACCAGCTCCAAGACCCCGTCCATGAGAACCTCGTCCTCTGGGGACCGCCACCTTCTGCAACAACACAGGACACTGAATACGCCAGTGTCCCTCCTCCTTACAATACACACACTGATTCGGCCCTAAAGACGTAGTATTAGGCTGCCTGATAGTACGTGGAAGCTGTCGGGCCAAACCACCACATCCTCTGCCATTCCCTCTAGAAGCCTGCTGCAACAACACCTTCGTCTTCAAATCCTTGTGCTTTTTCTCCGTCCTCTCGTTATCCTCATTTTCCCTGTGCTCATAATAATGCGCCATATTCAAAATAACAGAAGGGGAAGAGGGGGACCAAGTGCTCTCGGAAGCCTGCAATCGAGTCGCTATTTCAGGAAGCAAATTAAAAACAAATCTATTGACAAACAACCGAATACCTCCCTCAATAGACAAATCCTGCCCATTATAATCCAGAAACACAACTTCAAACCTAGTAAAAAAATCAGACACACTCTCATCTTCTGGCGACAAGCCAATAACTTGTCCCAATCAACCTTTCTCGGTGGGATAAGAGAATGCATATACGTGATAATGCAGCCTGGCAAAGCAAGTATCTCTGCCTTAGGCTTATCACCTGGCTTCCTTTCCTGATCCCATACTTCAATTTGCTCCCATGTATCACCCAATTCCGCAACATGATCCTGTGTGTGCACTTGCCTCCAAATATCAACCGGAACCAGTAAACCAAAGAACATTTCAATATCCGCAAGCATCATTACTGTTGAAGAGGCCGCTTCAGTCAATTCCTTATAATATGCAGTGGGATTTTTCCTAGGATCAGGTAACTGAGTCATAAAATCTGTGGTGCTGCATCTTTGAAACACTGCTCCCAGAGACCGATCAGAGTAGCGAAATATGCTTAAGGGCATGCTGTTGTACAAAAGGCTCATAATCTTTCATCACATTTCACACATCTTCCACACTGTAAATGGGGTTTCAGGCCCACTGCGCAGCCTGGTTAGCCACTACCTTTTTCTCTGCATCACCCACTTCAGATCGCACATACGGACCCATGCGCTTCTTAAACTTTGTCCAATCCCCGTCTCCAAACCCACGCACAGGAGTCCCATCACTCAAGGAAACCGGGGGATGAAAAACCAGGGAAGGAGAGGCAACCGGAGTGACGGGTATCAACGATGCTGAGGGCTGCGTCACAGGAGAAAAAACTGGTGAGAAAGATGCTGAAACAATGGGCGTGAGGGGGGCGCTAACAGTCACAGTTGCTGCGGACGGTAAGGAAGCAGGAGGAAGAGAACGAGGAGAAGGAGCCGATGCCACGGCCATCGAGAAAGCGGCAGTAGATGCAGGAACAGAGACAGTTGAAGCAACAGTAACAGGTGGGTTTGAGGGCAAGGGAACAGTGGGATATATTTTTTGTGGGGCATACGGAGGTGGGGGTCGACTATCTAATAATTCCTCCACAAAAGTATCATTTTCTTCTTGGGCTACATAAGATTTATCAATATGTAATCGAAACCTTCTTTCTTCAGGTTCAATCCCTATCTCTTGTTTCTCTCTATCATATGCTACAGCTTTCTGAGTCAACGTTTGCATTCTCCCCTTTAGTGCCTCCTTTTCTATCTTTAATCATCTCTGTTTAGCCTCCTTTTGCCACGTTCGAAGAGAATCAAACATAGACTGCCTACTTCGCTTCGCAAACAATGTTTCCTATAAAAACCCAATTTTTTGTTCATCAAAAGTGCCCGTCAACGGCCACTGCAACTCAGCATTGTCCCTCGTATATTTTTGCCATAATGTACTAAACATAATAGGGCCAAGACCATGTTTCACATACATATCAAAATTAGGAGTGCCTTCCGGAGGTGCTGGATGAGCTTCTACCAATCTAGCATCTGCAGAACAACAGCGACAGCACAAAGAAACCAATTTACTTATTCCAGGCATTCTCAAAGAAAACAAATTCACTATTCTATGCCTGGCAAAACATTTGCAAACATTTTATCCAAAAGACGGCCCTTAGACCGTACCAAATACAAGCCAAAATGGTACCATATCCACAAAGAACCAAAACAAACTCACCTGATGTATGCAGGTCAAAATGAATTTATTCTCCACTGCCGACTCTTCAGACCAAACGGTCAGATCCAAGGGTTTCGCCGTTCAGGACTCCAGTCGGTATGACCACTGGGCGAGGCCCCATCCGGCGGAACAGAAGGGGCAGCTGTGAGTACAGGAACTCTCTCATGCAGGGATCCCTGATCCGTCCATCCGACCCGATGATAACCCTGACCTCCCCACCCGTCCGCGGAAGGGGATGGGTCACTCACCCGAAGGAGTCCCTGTTCGGGCACCAACTGAATGAAGTGTCCCGCTTAAGGTCACCCGGGTCACTCACGACCACCTCTCAGCCTTCCATACCAAATGAAGAGTCGGTCAGACAGTAGAGAATACAAACCAATATATGTTTATTCAGATACGCTCGAGCGGAGCCCGGTCTGCCCAGTCGCTAAGAGTGCTGCAGAGAGGGACTGACATCAGCAAACATGGAGATACATTATGTGCAATTCAGAACCAATGAAGGCACGCCCATAATGGAATTTTCCGAGCAGATGCAGCTAAACAAAGAAGTACAGAAGGATGGGTTTCGAGTGTGAGGCCGGGCACACACTATCTCCATGCCAAGGTCACTCTGCCCGTGCCCGCCACTAGACTAGTGGGAGAAGGCCTCTATCTAGTGGGAAAGGTATGCGCTAATAAGAACAGTGTATTCATTAGAAAAGCAAGGCCCAACCTTGGAGAAATGAAACTTTCCACAACCCATTTTCTCCAAGAGGCTAGAAGCAGTTTCAAGCATGTTTCAAAATGGCGGCTAAACATAAAATGGTGCCGCGAATGCTAACTTACATAGACCAATGCACAGGCAAAATAACGAAAACATTTTAATTCCAACAGCACGCTGCAGCAGCCCTCTTTTGTGTTTACTGAGAGCCTCAGTGACGTTTCAAGCCTGGCACTGGCGGGAAGCAAAGGCCCCTTTAAAGTCAGCTGTTGCAAATTCACGGCTGAATTTTATGGGGCCTTCTGAAAGCTTCCTGAGGCCTTTGCCAATGACGTCGCCGTCCGCAGCCTGATCTTTTCTATGCCGTCTGCAGCCTTTGAGGACTGCAGTAGGGGGGCCTCCCGTGGATCAGGCCAGCCTGCACCCCTCTTCTCCGCCTGCAGACCAGCTTCTTTCCCAGCCTGATTGCCACCAGCCTGCCTTCCTCCTTCCTTCAGGTCAGTGATGGACTATTTTATAGCTGTTTGTGGGCCAGTTTTACATTGTGCTGGGCCAGGTATAAGATATACTACCCAAGCTATTATAAAATGTATGGATCTTAAAATAGGTAAAACACATAACCAGCTTTGAAATGTCGAACTTTTGTTATGTTTGGTCACTAAAGATTTTGGAAATTGTACAAGATTTTATTGACTGTTTACTATTGAATTTATGTTTTAGGCTAGCTGTATTTTTACCACCCAACCGTCAATGGTACCCACAGCCCTGCAACAAGCCTCAAAATATCTGATCCTCTGGTTGTATTTTTTGTGCAATATTGATGCCTGGCCATATTGACATAACAGCGTCAGTAACACATTCTGCAATACTAAACTGGCACTACATTGCCACAGGAATTTTCTCGTTGAAATGCAGGGCATGCTGTTCATTTGCCACATATCTTTTTCTTCGTAGCACTCGCTCTGTTTCCTTTTGCCAGAAGGTGGGATTTCAGTTAGCTGGGAGAGGAGATGATACGGCAGACCATCATCTCCTACTAATCCTCGCAGTATAATGTTGTATGCATATTGGGGGCATTCAGGTGCAGAGAATGGCAGCTGGGGAAAGTTATGCACTGGGACACTGGGAGAATGTGGGTAGTTACATACTTCTTCATGAAATGTGAAATTCCCTGAATTCATCTGAATTTGCAGCTGTAATTATAATTTGCAAGCCCCTTCTAATAAGCTGTGAGAGGGACGGGCGGAAGAAAAAACGAGGAGGCCGAAGTCGGGGCTCAATGATGCTAGGATTTATTTAGATTGTCCAACACAGAGGCAATATAAGAGGGGATGGGGTCGTCCCCGTCTCCTTGTAGCCGTGGCTGCTGTCTCTCTCCACCTCGGGCCGTTCTTCTTTTGGTGGGTGTCCCGGGAGGCTCACGAAGGAGAGGAGAAAACAAAACAGAAAGGAGTGGTAAGTTAACCTGATCCTTGGTAAGTCAGGCAGGACAGAGCCCTTCACCTCTCTCACGGGTCGGTAGGCATGCAGTCTCCAAGTAAAGAAGAACAACAAAAACGGAAGGGACAAAGAGCCAAGGTTTGGGTCTTATGACCTTTTCATACCAAGGTCTTTTGGAACGCTTTCTGCGTTTGTGAGGGGGGTTTTCTGTGAAGGGTTTCAGTGCAGGGCAGGTCGGTGACAGAACGTGAGGGGTCGGGTACAGTGCAAGAAAACGGTGAAAACAGCAGTATATACAGTGATCCCGTAGTGAATTCCCCTCGTTCCCCTCCCTTTTCTCCCTCCCTTCACTCCCACCCAAGTCACATACCGCGTCAGCCGCAACTCTCCTGAAATGTGGCAGCTCTCCAGCGTCCTCTGGGGGTGTCCACCACTCGTCCGACCAGACTTCCCGAGCTCCGCCTTCGTCAGGGTCTTGAGGGTCGAGGCCTTCTGGAATCTCCTCCTCTTCTCCAGTCGCGGGTCTTTGCTCTCGGTTGGGCTCTCGGAGTGCAGCGTCTCCGTTCTCCTGCTCCTTCTCTTCTGGGCTCAGCGTGCCTTCCGGGTTCTCGGGAATCTCCTTTAGTGGCTGAGGCCCTGCCCCTTCAGGTTCCATTGGCCGAGGTCTCCCAGCCGGGCCACACGTCCCTGCACGCAAGAGGTAGCAGGCAGAGTTAACTCTTGCTTCCCCGGCATCCTTGAACAATCAGGGGTATGTACGGTGTTCGAAGGACATAAAGGTATGGGTTGCGTCTCGGAGTCCGCGTCGGCCCTCTCACATAAGCCTAATCATACAAGCACAGTGTAAGACCCCTCCACCCTTCCATATCTCACCTGCCAAAGCACGCACAATGCACCCCCTTAGTCCTCCATATAAACTGAAACACACATCCAATGACCATCTCCATTTCCTTGCTCAGCTTCTGAAGCACACACAATGGCTCCCATCGCCTCCTATCCTACATCCAGAAAGAACATGTGATGCCCCCCTTTACTGTCCCTGCAGTTGCTCAAAAGCCTCTCTGCTTCCAATGTTGGCTGCCCAAAGCTCAATCTGTAGTCCTCTCTGCTTCCTTACCCTGCTCTCCCAAACCACATATAATGGTTCCTTCACCCATTTGCTTGAGGCTTACCCATATTTATCTCCCTCCTCCTTTGAATGCCAATAGTAACTTTGCCTGCGGTATTCCAGCCATGCACAGGAGGGGAGATGCAGCCCCTGGAAGTGGGAGTTAAGTGTAAAAAAGAAAACTGAAATGCCTCAAATACTGTGTGTCTTTGTATTTGAGTGAGTGTGTGCATATAAACAAGCGCATGTCTATGAAAGTGTGTGTGTGCGTGCTTGTGTGTTTGTGTGTGCACGTGTGCATGAGCATTGTGCCCATTGCCGACCATGGTGCAATAAAGAATTCTGAATGCATTAAAGTTAAAGTAGGCACAGAGAAGAGAGGAACCAATGCAAGGGAATACATGCAACATTACCCTACAGAACAGACTTACATAAACCCTCTTGCCTCCTTGTAGCTTTGTAGTTAAATCTGCTTTTGAAATACAGCACTGTCAAGTAATGTTTTGAAAAGGTGGTGATTTTTCTTGACTCTAGTGGCCCCGCCCCCACCTAGCCCCACCCCCACCTGCAGGCCTATCAGCACGGCCCTTGGCCACAAACCAGACTATACTTTTGGACTGAGATAAAGTTTGTGAGTACCCATGTTGTAGAGAATTGTGCCTGAGAGTCGTTGGTGTGCTAAGCAACCCATATAGTACCACATTATCATGGACAAAGTATTATTGTTAAAAAGTATTGTGACCTAAATGTCGATTATCAAAATATCGTGAAGGTAATACATAATACAATTCACTATATTTAACCCTAAAAAATATATCCCATGACAATATATACATTTTTTCAAGGTACATACATGTATGTTAAGAATAGTAAATCTATTCCTACTTTCACAATATTTTGAGTGTCAGTATTTTGGCCATGATATTTTTGTAGGGGGATTAATCAGTCTTTGCCATTCTGACTTATAACTACTAATTGCATCATTTATGGGGAACGGAAACATAGACCTATTTCTGAGGAGATGCCTGAATTTAACCAGCCCTCTTTCCAAGAACCTGCTATTGTGATTTTGATAGCATCATACTAAAACTGTTGCCCTCCAACCCAAGCGCATTACTAATTCATACCTGATGCACTATCTACTCTCATCCCAACTGTTAAAAAGTTCTTCTCCCTCCAATCTTCGTAGGCAAGGGCAAAATTATAATTGAGCATCTTGTGGAAAGTTGTTTAATGTCACTTTTCATTTTGACAATTTTCCTGCGAACTGATTGTTTTGTAAAATCTTTTAACCTTTGCTGTTATTTTTACATAGTCCTTATTTGATTTGATTGTAATAGATTTCTTTGTCTTCCCTTTTCTGTGCCGAAAACACTGCAAGGATTAAAGTGTTAATAAACTTCTACTCACGCTGTTTTCGAGGCAACGCAGAGGTCTGTAACAGACATCTGTGCACTGTAATAACAACCATTTTCAATGCAATAGGTCACGCATTTGTGAGAGTTAGAGCTATTTTTGGCAACAGAGACACAGCTGCAGCACTGTCCAGCGGACGTAGAATGAGGAATTACTGATGAGACCAGAGAAGCAGCTAGCAGCACTGTGTAGAGGACTTAGAATGAGGAATTACCACTGGGACTAGAGAAGCAGCTGTGGTACTGCCTAGAGGACTAAGAATAGCGAATTTTGCACCAAAGGTCTTGGACAACCTTATTACAAATCCATCGTACATTGCTGCTCTCCCACAGTTGTCGAGAAAGTAAACAACCCTATGCGAAGCTAGGCCCCTTTATTAATGATGCTTCTGCTGGAGGAGCTTCCAAATGGGCTGGGCTGCAATTCATGCTGAAAATAGGGATGACCTGTCCAGACTGATGCAGCAAGCACATACCATGCATCTACACATAACGTATGCAGCAAAGTAAGTGCAGCATACTGTAAAAGTCGTCTGCATGTTCTGAGCCAATCCTGCGCTTTTCTAATGCAAAGATGGCCTTTGAACCTTATCAGAAGCATAAAAATGGAAATTATATCCAGACATAAATTATCTTCAGATATGCAGCAATCAATTACTGAGTTTCCCCGTGAAATAGAGACACTTTTTCTGAATTCCTGGCTAGCATTGAGGGTTGTGGAAGCGAATTATTAAGATAGGATTAAATTCAACAAAGTAGCATGTTTAAGGAACAGTATTGTCACATTTCAGTGACAAACCATGAATAATTTAAGCCACTTTGCCATTTTCAAGATGAGAGCTTTCACCAAAATATATGTAAATGCCAATGTCAGTTAAAAAAACAAACAAACATGAGAAGCATAGTCAAAACTGTAATGGATCCGGTCTTAGCACATACTTCTCTAAAAACACGTCAGAACAGTAACGTATATGCTGCACGTAAAGTAAATTATTAGTCAAAATTGAATGCCCATTTCAGTACTATACAGCATGAACTATAAATATTATCTGGGATTTTCTGGCTTTGTTTTGGAGATATAACACTACACGCTGCAAGTATGACTGTGCATACACTTAGCATCCTTTAACCTGGGATATTAAAGTATGCACAAAACATTGTCACCTCATCCCCCCCTCCAGGAGCCCAACTTATATGCTCCCCTAAGTTTAACCTCAAAAACAAAGCCTCATGGTCCTCCTTCACTACATACAGTGAACAAGCGATATCAAAAATGCTCACATCTCTGAACCCCTCCAACCACTTCACAGACCCCCTTCCCGCAAATCACATAAAAGACTTAATTCCACTGTTACTGCCTCTATGGACCAAGATTATAAATACATCTCTCCTGCAAGGAATCATCCCAGATATCCTTAAATCTGGGCAGGTGTCCCCTATCTTAAAAAAGCCAACGTCCGACCCGGCGGACTTAAATAACTACCGCCCAATATCCAACATCCCTACTCTGGCCAAATTATTAGAAAAATGTGCTCACATACAGCTTAGCAAACACATTGACCATTTCAACCTGCTTAATCAATACCAATCCGGCTTCCGCACAGGGCACAGTACTGAAACAGCCATGACCCATATAATAGATGACGCTCTAAAAATCCTTGATCAAAATGAAGCCTGTCTGCTAATCTTGCTTGACCTATCCTCAGCTTTTGACACCGTCAAACACGACAACTTATTAGATCTCCTGAAGCACAGAATGGGATTATCTGGATCAGTTCTAAACTGGTTCTCTTCATTCCTTCAAAATAGATCACAAAGATTCAAGGTTAATCAATCCTTGTCCAATCCCGTCCCAGTCACTTTAGGAGTCCCGCAAGGATCTTCCCTCTCTCCTACACTCTGCAACCTATTCATGGAACTGCTCACCGACATCCTCAGATCCTCTAATGTCCAATATCAAATGTACGCGGACGATACACAAATATACTTAAAAATCCATTCACTAGAGGACATCAAATCTCTCAACGTAACGCTACAAAAAACTCAGACAAAGCTGGCTGAAAACCATCTGAAACTAAACACCCTCAAAACTGAATTCCTCCTTATCGTTCCCCCCAACCAATCGACCATCATCCTTGATTTGCTGAAACACCTCACAACACTCAACTGCCAGCCTCTTATTATCGACTCAGCGAAATCACTGGGAGTAACTCTCGATAAAAATCTAAACATGCAGAAACACATTAGCAGCGCAACAAAAGGAGCAAATTTTCAATTGAACACCCTAAGAAGACTAAAACCCTTCCTCTCCCCAAATGACTTCAAACTTGCAGTTCAAGCTCTAGTACTCCCTAGAGTTGAATATGGGAGTGCTTCTCTTTGTGGGCTCCCCAGATCGACGACAGCCCCCCTAAGAGCCTCAATCAACTCAGCTGCTAGACTCATCACTGGCTCCAAAAGAAACTGCCACATCTCCCCTGACCTTAGAGCCCTCAACTGGCTACCTTTCCAAGCCAGAGTTCAACCAAAAATCGCATGCATGACGCACGAGGACATACATCACAATACTCCAAGCTACCTGGCACAGAAATTGGTACCTTCTTGTGGTAACAGATCCTCCAGAAGCGCCAGTAACCTACTGAAACCACAACGATTTTCCAAGAAGAAAACATACAACCGGACCTTCTCGGGGATTGCTCCCAGGATCTGGATTGCACTACCTCCAGAAACCAGACTAAATCCCTCTATTGTATCGTTCAAAAAAGAAGTGAAATCTATTCTCTTATCCAAATTCACATGAACTATGTTTATAAGTTGTAATACTATTGTATGATATGCACGGAACATAATTTTTTCTTGTAATACGGGTTTTGTTTACTATATCTGCTTGTAAAGTGCTCTGATACCCGCAAGGGTCTTGTCCGCACTATATAAAACCTTCAAAACAAATAAACAGGAGGGGTAATGTTAAAGTCTACACGGGAGCCAACCCTTTTAGTTTCAAAATGAATTTAAACACAAAGCTGCTTTAAGAACCAGCAGTGTTTTTGAAGGTAAAGTGTTTTAAAAAAAATCAGGGTCTTCTCTCTCGGCGCTCCTACTCACTAACTCCTTTCCCTAATCTTGCAAACTTCAGCTTCCATGCCTAACAGGCACACAAAAAAGAAATAAGTAAATAAATATGGCATGCTATCGTGTGCACTCTGAGCACACAAGTTAGGTGATGACAGTAACATTTCTGCTCGACTGTTCACACACAAGTAATTCAAGATGGTGGGGGGTGGGGCACCGAAGCAGGGGAGGTTTTCTGGGTTAATTCAAGAAACACACAGGACATATTTGTGTCCACTAGCCGCCAAATGAATAATGTGAGCATCACTTTTTTGCCAAAATAAATGTCAACAATTTTTAAAGTTACACCCGTTTCCCTCCTATGAAGATAACTCGCAGTGAAGGGCTGTCAGCCCCACTTGCATGGACGTTAAGTAATCATCTGACAGCGAGAGGCGAGAGCCTCGCCAAGAAACCCACAAACAGTCACCCTGCCCTGTCCAGCTGCCTGCCACTTTCTGAGCCAGAGAAGAGCTGAAGAGGGTTGGCCATGGGATCTACCAATGCAGGGAGGAGGAGGGGGAAATGTTCCGCTAAAATGCTGCTTTGCTTTGACCAAGGGCACAAGTTCTTTGCTTTTGAATTGCTATATTGTTAACATTCGCAGAGAGACATGCTGGGCTGCTGAATGTGGATAAAAGCAAGCTTATTATCTTCCCCCATATATAGGTTTGGTACAGTCTAGTTACAGTCATACATTCCAGGGCAGCTCCAAACGGCAATTGGCTGTGAGTGAGCATGTTCTTGTAGAGGAAGAAACGCTCACATTTCCTGCTAATGATATGTTGAATTGTGCTTTTAAAATGCTTCACATACCCATGCTGAGTAAATAAACGGTCTGTTTTCCATCGCGCTCAATATCGAAAGGCGGGGGGGGCAGCTGTGTGACCAGAGAGCCTTCCCATGCCTGTTTACAGAAAGGCAGAGCTCAGAGCACTGACAAGATCATAAGATGCAAGCAGCTATGGCGCTGAGCAGGAAACCAAGAAAAAAATAGACCCCCAAAGAACATATATACAACCAAGGCTTAATGATACAGTAGGTAATAATCAAAAGAAGAGCGAGGAGATAGGGGCCAGTTCACTTCCCCTGGGTATAGTATAAATATCAAAGGGAACTAGCTACTAAATAGGAGCTCCTGGTATGTGTATGTATGGCAACACATATGTGTTTTTAGAAGACCCTCACTCACCAACCTAGTTGGTGACATGCTTCATCATCGGGTCCCACCCAGGTACCGAATGTACCTTGGGTGTGCAGCGACGCCTGGATACAGCGGAGCTGGTTCTGTGCAGTGAGTGTGCAGTGAGAGTGAGATGAGTGTGGTTTAAAAGCTGTCCATAGGTCCCGTTCAGGTAACAAAGGACAATTTTAATGTATGGCCCTCGGCAGTGGTTAAAGAGATGGATATCTCTGGAGTTAATTAGGTTCCGATATCCTGGTCAACATGTTTCAGCCAGTCTCTCTATACTGGGCTGGCTTCTTCAGGACCTTATGTGTGAGGTTAAATGGTGGTCTGGAACAAATGTGTAAGAGACCATCTATGTGGTGCACTCGCTAAGGTGCATTATGTGATAGAGGATGATTTCCTCTAGCGACGCATACTCAGGAATTGTCTGAGAAATGCCCCATGAGTTCCGTGGAGGCCCGACCTATTGTCACACTTTCTTCAAGATCAAGGGCTCGTCTCCGTACCTAGTCTGGCCGCATCGGAACTCCGACGGCCAGACTAGGTACGGAGACGGGCCCTTGATCTTGAAGAAAGTGTGACAATAGGTCGGGCCCCCCACGGAACTCATGGGGCATTTCTCAGACAATTCCTGAGTATGCGTCGCTAGAGGAAATCATCCTCTATCACATAATGCACCTTAGCGAGTGCACCACATACATGGTCTCTTACACACTTTGTTCCAGACCACCATTTTAACCTCACACACATAAGGTCCTGAAGAAAGCCAGCCCAGTATAGAGAGACTGGCTGAAACATGTTGACCAGGATATCGGAACCTAATTAACTCCAGAGATATCCACCTCTCTTTTTTAACCACTGCCGAGGGCCCATACATTAAAATAGTCCTTTTGTTACCTGAACGGGACCCTATGGACAGCTTTTTAAACCACACTCATCTCACTCTCACTGCACACTCACTGCACAGAACCAGCTCCGCTGTATCCAGGCGTCGCAGCACACCCAAGGTACATTCGGTACCTTGGGTGGGACCCGATGATGAAGCATGTCACCAACTAGGTTGGTGAGTGAGGGTCTTCTAAAAACACATATGTGTCGCCATACATACACATACCAGGAGCTCCTATTTAGTAGCTAGTTCCCTTTGATATTTATATTAATGATACAGTACTCAGTCCCTGCTGCCTGGGAGGAATGAAAGAGAATAAGGAGGGACAGAGAGGCAAGACTGACCACTAGCAAGCAAAGATTTTTAAAGGACACTAAAAAAGACAGATAGAAAGCAGGGGGATGGCTTTAAGCCAACAAGAGAAGTTACAACAGGTCTCGAATGCTCGACATAAAAAGGGGTGCTGACAACCACCAGACACACAGATACATACAAACACAAACAAAACAAAGCCAGTCGCAATCTACTCAAAATCTATCAGAGGCTCACAGGACCTCGTTCCTGATACCATCCGAAAAATGCTTTTAGTGGAATGACAATGGCACTACTAACATGTTCTATGTATCCTTTTAATCTACTTCATTGTATCTTTTAAGGTATTTCATTGTGTACTGCATTGCAACGGTTTTAATAATCAAGGAATGAAGAAGATTTGATTTGATTTGATTAATACCATCCAAATTTTGGAAATAATTGGGGATCTTACTAAATGAGAAAATCTGGGCAATAATCAACAAAATATCAAAGTTTTACAATGAACCAACCAAGCAGAAGCACAACAGATCAATTCCCCCAACAAACTTTCCATGTCCTAGATCTTAAAAAACCTCAAACCAAAACTAATGCATAAAGTGCAATCATACGCTCACGATCATATGCAGGAATATACACACTTAAGCACACACATATACAGGTACACGCATGTGCAAGCATGAGCAAGAAGCATCAGGCACCCACTAAATACATGCAAGGAAGCCACCCAGCCCTACAAAAACGTATGAGCAGAAAGATATATGAAGGAGGTAGCCAGGTCATATACATGAAGTAATGTACTCCAGCATGTGTGCTCAAACAGACATGCTTGGAGGTACACATAGATGCACATAGGAACATACACAGAGAGGTGCAAAATGTCCACAAACATACTCCCACAACCATATGCACGAGTGTACACACACACACTAGCAACACCCTGAGAGTCTGCACATGGGAAGCTTCACAAAACACGCACATGCATGCAGGTGGGTAATAGACACAAGCACAGGAAGGCATACGTGCCTACACAAACATACTATAAGTTTTTCTTATAGGCATATGCAGGAAAATATGCACAAACACAAAAGTCATTAAAAAATTTCAGGAAAACACACAGAAACAAGCAGAAAGGTGGACATATACTACTGATGGGGGTTACCCATAATGAAATAGGAGTGTATACCGACATAAATGCATGAAGGAAGGTACTTATACACAAATAGGCATACACAAACTATTATAAGCAGACGCAGACGTTTACTCATCCACAAATATTTCCAGTAAGGTATACAACATATTTACCTAAAATGAATTAATAATGTATCCAAGTTATTAACTATATACAGGAATGCAGGAGTGTACACACACACTAGCAACACCCTGAGAGACGGCACACAGGACGTTTCACAAAACACACAGATGGGAGCAAATGTGTAATAGACACAAATGCAGGAAGGCATACGAGCCTACACAAACTTACTATAAATCTTTCACATAAACGTGTGTATGAAAATATGCACAAACACACGTCAATAAAGAAATACAGGAAAACATGCAGAAACAAGCAGACAGGTGGACATATACTCCTGATGGGGGTTACCCATAATAAAATAGGACTGTATACCAACATAAACACATGAAGGAAGGTAAGTATACACAAATAGGCATGCAGCGACTAACATAAGCAGACATATATGTTTACGCATCCACAAACATTTCCAGTAAGGCATGCAACATGTTCACCTAAAATGAATGAATAATGTATCCGAGTTATTAACTTTATGCAGGAAGGCACGCAAAAAAGTACACAAGAGAACATTCGGAAGGATATATACACATACGTTGACCCAAACATTCACCACAAGGTATGGACACGCATGCTCACATAAACGTGCGTGGAAAAGGTACAGAGACGCATAATAATGACATATGTGGAATAAGTTACACATACACACTGGTGTTCACACAACCCAGAGCTAAGGAGGTACACAGAGACAGATCCTACCACAAGCACACACAAGTGTTAAGACAAAGAAATGCCGGTCACAAGGCACGCCGCGATTTTCAGCAGCAACAAAGCTGCACATTAACACACGTCTCAGGACTGCTCTTCTCAGAAATGGCAGCACAGAGGCATTCTGAGAATGCAAGTCTGAGGGAGGGGCTCAGCACATGGAGGAAGGGAGCGTGGGTGGTGGGGGGGCGAGACCGCGACGCACACTTACAGACCTACAGAATTGGTTACGTAGCCAACAGCTGGGATTGTGAAGGCACAACATAAAAGCGACCAGGCAGACTGAGGCTGTTTTTGCTGTGGGTGGCATGGGGAGGGCGGTGTAACAGGGTACGGTGAGCTTTGGTGGGCCACAGGGGAAAGAGCACACATCTAGGAGTAGGGTCAGGGTACGAGGGCCTGCAGCAAGCCACCATGCAGTGCAAAGATAAAGAAAGGGGCGCGGCCTCCGAAAGCGGCTGCCATGCCATGCAGAAATAAAGAAAGGGGCACGGCCTCCCAAAGCGGCTGCTCTGCCATGCAGAAATAAAGAAAGGGGCACGGCCTCCCAAAGCAGTCACCATGCTGTGCATTACAACAGTGACTTGAACGTGTTTATGTTGAAATTCACTAACCGCCCTACCTACCATACCCATGTCAACTCATACCCTTCAGAGACTAACAGCTCTCCCTAATAACCTCACTGGCAGTGACAGCATCAGCTCCCATAACCTGATGCAAGCAAGCCTGCAAATTAAAAGAAAGGGCAGCTGCCTCCTGAAGAGGCAGCCATGCCAAAAGATGAAGCGCAGTGTGAGAAGTTGGCCTGGTATATGCTGTCCACTAATTATAGTGGGCACCTTGCACCAGTCCAAACAACCCCTTATTGGAGATAGGTTAAAGACAACCTTATTGAAAGCTATCCTAGTGGTAGCTATGGAGAGCAGCCTTCAGGCTAAGTCTTGAAGGAATGTAAAGCAGCTTGTTTTACCAGTCTATAATCTCTTGAGTGACCAAATGAAAGAGCACCACACCAGGTATATATTCAAAATATATGTATTTATTGCTAAGCACACCCCTCTAGTCTCTTTATGAGGCTAGAGTTCGAAGTACACAAGTTATAAGTTATTTAAACACAGTAATAGCACAAATACACGTTTGGGCCCTAGGGGCGTACCAAACCATATACCAATAAAGTGGTATAAGAACCACGACTGAACTAGACACTAGGCCTAGAGCCTCTAGAAGTGCTTGGACCACAAGGAACCACCCAAGGTAGTGACACAGGGGACCCACGGGGGCAGCGTGCAGTGTAAATACACAACCGCGATACGCCGTTGACTTCTATGGAGAAAGTCGCGATCAGGAAATTAAAGAAAAGGGACACTTAAAGGAGGACTTGGAGCAAACCCTTTGAGAACTAGTACTTTGAAGAGTCTCTACCCACGGGAGCACCGGAGTACTCGTGTTACCTCACCCAGGGAAGCCGGGTGCATAGGTGCCTTTCGGGGTCGGGTTTCGTCGTCGATTTGAATGGCGATCTGCTGCAAAGTGCTGCTGGCGACCAAGTGGAAAGTGTCCGGGTGGATCCAAGAGTGGATCGGAGATCTGAAGAACCTGAAAGCAGAGGGGACAGAGTCTGGGTCACTAGCCAGTGACCAGGAAGGCGATGGACAGATGCCCACCGATGTCGAGTGCTTCAGGTGCATTGACGGTTGTCTTGACTCTTCAGCTACGAGGTCCAGGAGGCGTTGTCGGTGACCAGGAGCAGGATTCGGGCTGGTACACGATGTCTGTCGAGTGCTGAGGTGTCGGCGACCGGATTGAACCCAACAAGCCTTGGCAACGGCAAGTCTCGATGAAGATGAAGATCGTCGATGGTGCAGATCAGCAAGGTCTGGGGAACTCACCCAGCGAGAGTAAGTGAGGGCAGGCCTGGAGCAACCAGGATGCCCAAGAAGAAAAAGATTGGCCTTCATTAAGGGCTACTAGCCAACAGGCTAGCGACCGCGAAGGAGCCTCAAGACGTCGCACGTGAATCTGGCTCACAGGACACTCGTGGAGTGGAGGCCAGTGATCTTCGGTGCAGTTGGTGCTGGAGGCTAGGGCTACTCGGAGCCCAAAGCATGACTTTGTGGAAGACCCAGAAGAGGATGCACTTGCAAATGTGCTCGGTGTCCAGGGGTCATGGTCTCACGTCACCCACGATAGCTACAGGCCTCAGCTTTGCTGGGAACTCAGGGTAGCCTCGGGGAAGTCTGAGAATCCACCTCTGGTGATGCGAAGACTTCGGCGTCCGACGGGAGCTTCAGAAATGCAGACCGGACAGATGCATCTTTGGTGCCTGCCAAGCAGGGGAGTCACTCCTTGACCCCAAGGGAGATTCTTCTGTCCTCTAATCTTGAGTAGAGCGTCGAAGGTCCAGGATTCTGTTTCAGAGTTTCGTCCAGGGATAATCTAAAGTACTAAGGACTGGGTTCCTATACTTATACCAAGTTTAGGGGTTGGACTACTCTGTGGCCCCACCTATGGGTGGGTCAGGGCAGAGGGGTGGCTACACCCCTTTCCCTTTGTCCAGTTCGCGCCAAAGCAGGGGCTGCAAGCCCCTGATCCGGTTTGAACTGGGGTATGCACAGGGACACCAAATGTGCCCCCAGTGCAGGACTTCAAAGCACCCGAAAGTGCTCCCGCCCAGCCCCAATACACATTATCCTGTCTGGGGAGGTGGTCACACCTCCCTGGGACAGGAAACCTATTGTCCAGGCCTCCCCTGCCGGAGTTTCATCCACCAGCAGGAGGCCAGACTCGTGTCTGTGGCAGCAGCATCTATTTTGTGATGCCAGGGCTTTAGAAAGAAGTTACCGGGCTAGCCAGAGTTAACATGTCTTTCCCTCTAGAAGGGTGGAATGCTACCCCCGCCGCCAGGATTGGCGGGGGGTAGTATTCCAAGATGTTTGACACCAAACACGACATGTTTAGGTGCAGCCATTCCAAAGTTAGCATTTAACGCGAGGTTATAATGCGCTTAAGAGTATATGGTCAGGCTGCACTACAAACAGCATCAGAGAAGGGTCTCCGAACGCTGCAGAGGGGCCCTGCTCATGCAGGGGCACCCTCTCACATAGGAACCACGCACTCTGCCTTCAGGATTGATAAGGCCTGCCATAGGAGTGACTTATAGGTTTATATGTGTGTATGTATGTAGTGATATAGGTAACCTATATCACAGTAAGGGGTGCATGCACCACCTTACCCAGGCTGCAGTAGCAGACCTGTGGTGTCAATTTGGATGGCCTTCCAGGGGTGGCACAATACATGCTGCAGCCCCTGGTAGGCCTCTGAGGTACCTATGCCCTTGGTACATAGTATACCATATACTAGGGACTTATAAGGGCACTCCAGATTCCAATCAGAGATGTGCCTAAGGCACATGGAAACCTTTTTGCAGAGAAAGCAGATAGACTGGGGCCCTGAATAGCAGGATCCCAGTCCAACTAAGTCATAAACCAGCAAAACACCATAAAAAAGTGGGGGCAACCATATAGTCAGATTCCACCTTCCTACACGCAGCGTCCATGAAGCGGATGCCATGCTGATTGTAAGCAAAATGTAACAAGCGTGTAGAAAAATAAAACGGCGCACGACCTCCCGAAGCGGCCGCTATGCGGGAAGGATAACAACAACAACAACAGGGGAAGGAAGGGGCGGGAGTGAAGATGCAATAAAATACAGGCGCTGAAGCTGAACACCACCCCCAGTGTAACACTAGCAAGAAAGAAATTAAAAAAATAGTCCCCCAAACGAACAGATAAACAACCAAAGCGTAATGATACAGTACTCAGTGGGAGAAAATGAGAGATAAAAAGAGGGACAAACAAGAAGGATTGACCACTAGTAGGTAAAGGAAAAATATGTCCCTTGGAAAGGAGAAAGAGCTCAGATTCATGCAAACACAATTCACTCAGGCTCATAAATCTCTGCAAGCGGGGAGTGCACATACAATAGAATCACTTAACTAAAATACCACCAGGCCCAAAGATGTAGCGTCAGAGGCTTTATTCATATAAAAGATAGGCGCGTATTTTAAACATTACACTTCACATCTAAAAACCTTGGTTACCTTGCAATTCATAAAAAACACAATATATCTAATGTGCATTAAAAACAATTCATAAGCAACACAATACATCCAATGTACATTTAAAACCAACACATTATACTGGTTGAGACAAACATATGAACAATAAAGACAATATGTCGATTTTTAGTAGGGAAACATTTTACACAAAGATATGCAATAAAGAGAAAACTGTGAAAACCTAGCAGGGAGACCCTATTGCACAGTCTAGGAGGTACTGTTACAGAACCTGATCCAACTTCTCACGTAGAATTCATATCATCATTACTGTCCATCATAGTTTGTTACAGTAATTTTTCTCGTGGTTGGATTCAGTAATTTTTCAGCGTCAACGCGTTTCGGTGGTCTTGGAATTGTAAACCCGACCTTCCTCAGGACAAAAGGTGTATCTGGGATTAAAACCTCCCTCTTAGAGGAACTACAGTTAAGTCAGATCACTCTCAGTGATGTGCTTCCCAATGACATCAAGAAATTAATGCAGCAAATGAAGTGTCAGTCTTTTTACTGCCAGAACGAAAGGTTCCTGTCCTCTGTTCTGAGAAACAGGTGTCAGGAACCGTCAGACAGAAAGTAAGTCACTGACCTTTAGAGATGACAACCAGCAGGGACGATGGGTGGATGTTAAGTCCCCTGATTCCCCTAAGCATAAACCCCCACAGCGTACCAACAGACACCGCTCTGAGAGTAAACACCCCGGGGAAAGGGGGAATGGAGAAAACAATAAATAGTGCAGCTAGATCTGTTGTCCTCTTCTACGGCCTTACGGATGAGAGTGTGGAGTTCGGGACAGGAGCCACTTCTTACTCTTTGAAGTACTACAGAGAGACACAAGGAAAAAAGGTGAGGCAGAGAAGCAAAGAACACAATACACAATGACTGCAGCGAGTTTGGACACCCCGAGAACTTACACAAATGCCAGCAACACAGGAATAAGCAGAACTGAAGCAGCGCCTCAGTACTCCATAGTGAGCACAAAGTTTAGGATACCAGCCTTTAATATCCAAAGTCAAGCATAAAATAATCCAAACGTACCAGAGAACAACAGTCTCAGTCCCTAAGCACTAAGAAACTAACCTAAATACCTATCCAAAACTTGAAAGGGGTGCAAGACCGGGTATTGTACAAAATACCACCAAAGGCTGTCTCAGGAAGCTCCCCCACAACATAGAGCTACTGGACAAGGCACGGAGCACTCCCACCACTCCGCAACCTCTAGTGCACGTCCAGCGCGGGGTAGGAAATGAACAATCACGTTTTGGTTCGAGGGCTGTTGAAGGCACAGCCCCGTAAACAACTTTGTGCGCTGTTGAGTCACAGTGCACCAAAACAGAAGGAATCCTTGTATGCTGTGCGGGACATCCCACAGCGTCATAACATGATAATGTCAAAATAGAGAAAGGCGGGTGGAGAGATCCGTCTCTCCCGACAACCCGCAATGAATACCTGGTCAAAAACGAAGCCGCAGAGCACGCCAAGTATCTGGAAAACAGCCGGATTGGCTGTTTACATATCGCCAGCAGGAATCCTCGGACGCCGCGCTGGAGAGCCTTCAATCCATACGTCCTGGAAACAAAACAAGGCAGGAAACAGGATACCGGATGCAGATTGTCAAGCCCCGACCTCAGGAAAGGGAGGGGCTTATGTAGCAAACTGTAACACCAGGATCGTTCCGGCTTTTCCTTTTTGCCTGGTATCCCACTGACTTCTGGGATATGCAGTCTCTCGGTGGTGTCACGATGAACGGGCCATCAGATACCATTCTCGCTCCAGTCACTGCATGATAGGATAAAGGAGGACAAGCCCTAACGGTGTGTGTGATTGACCCCTTCTTCCTGAGCTTCCGCTGAATAACCATGACACAGGTTCCTATTTACCATCAGGTATGCGATAATTTTAGGGCCTAAATAGACCGTAATGCATATCCCTTATGAAGAAAGAGCAATCACTCCCGGTCACTTCATTGGCCAGAGATTTAACAATTCACTGGTTCCTGATTGTAGATATAAGGGGACTTATAATGCCAGCAGCGGGCCAGCCTCCTCTGTGCCTAGGTCTCCGCACTGGGTGTCGATATACAACTCGTGTCAGCTGGTTCTCTCGTCTCAACGATAGTGCCCCTTCCGTTTCCAACCACTATTGGAAACTATTGACCACTAGTAAGCAAGGATTTTTAAAGGACACTGAAACAAACAAATGAAAGGCAGTGGGTGAGCTGTAAGCCGAGAAAGTATATAGAACAGGTCTCACAGCTAGACTTAAAAAGTACTATGAAGTGGCCAGTGCTGGGAGCGTCATAGCACTTTTTTCCTTGAAGCAACACTTACAAGAGGTGGGAGGGGAAGAAGCCACACGTGCTGGCTGCTTAATAGTGCTTTTTTGTTTCTAATATTTACAGCCCCGGTGACTCTAGTTGTGCATCTCTACCCAACTGACAAATCAACAGCTCACCCATAAGCAAGACCTATTGGCTTTCCAGATGCTTGTTAAAGCCTATCAACACTGTCCCCTTCTGAGCTTGGGAAGTATAAGCACACATGATTTCTAGCGTGCATAAAAAAATGAGCGCAACCAGAGTGTGAGAAGCAAAGGAAAAGTTGAGCAAAATGTGAATTTATAGGTAGTAGTCTCCAGTGCAAGTCTCCGGTTGCGATTTAAGGTCACTGCTTTTAATAGGAAACCTACGGATCTCCTCTAGTTTGCCATCAACGGCCAAGCCAGTAACCAGAGCCCTACATGGCTGTAGATGGCAACGGAGCTCGGTAAGTTGCCACAGCCACTTGCAGACAGACAGGGCCATGTGGAGCAAATGGACGAAGGTATGTGGGAGTCTGTGGCGGTAGACAATGAGGCACAGGACCTCATTGCTGATAAAAGACAGGCGTGTGATCGCATGCTAAAACATAAAGCGTGGTGGCCGTGAAGCAGGCATTGTATTTATAAAAGAAAGGTGCGTGGCCGCCTGAAGTGGCCGGCATGCTGACGCCTGATTTCTACTTACAGACGAACGGCACGTCTATGGGCAGTGTTTTTGCTCCCAGTGTGGCTGGACTTTACGTCTACCACTTTGAGAAAACACACATTCTACCAACTAATAACCCATACAGCCAAAACATTCGATTCTGGCGCCGTTACATAGACAACATCCTCCTGATATGGACAGGATCAAATGATTCATTGACCTCCTTTCTCACATGGCTGAATGGACGGGACCCTTTCCTACGATTCACCCCAGCAGTGCCAGTAATTCCAAAATCGCTTTTTTGGATCTCAACATCATGGCCATAGCGGGCAAACTCCGGACAACCACCTACTACAAACCAACTTCAAGAAACTCCTTGCTTCAATTTGGAAGTTTCCACCCCAGGCCTCTCCGGGAAAACCTTCCATATGGCCAATTTTTGCGCATACGTCGCAATTGTAGCCAAATAGAGGATTACAAAACACAATCATCAGCGCTGGCAATGAAGTTAGGGGAACGTGGCTACCCAGATAAAATCATTCGGATCACCAACAAACGGGCACGTAACCAACCAAGAGAATCCCTTTGGAAGACAATACACGGGAAAATACTCCAACCCCACTTACCTGTGTCACCACGTACAATGCAGCCTCCAATCAGGTGGCCAAAATATTTAAAAGAAACTGGCGCTTACTCAATACTGGTAACCTCTCTTGGGACCCCCCACTTTTTGCCTATAAAAAAGCAGGTAGCCTCAGGGACCGTTTGGTCTCCACAAGACCAAAGGAAAGACCCACCCCCATGACAAACACCATACTGAACGCATGGAGCCTCCCAGCGATAGTAGGTCACTATCCCTGTGGTGATTGCAGCGTCTGTCACTTGACTAAAGCAACTAAAACCTTAAATCTAGAAACAGACAAAACCTGGTACCAAACCAAACACACAAACTGCAATTCTAAAAATGTAATCTACCTAATTGAATGCCCATGCAAACTACGTTATGTAGGCATGACAAGCCGTAAAGTAAGGACGCGCATTGTGGAACACCGCAGCACCATACGCTGCAAAAAGAATTTGAGCAAACTTACAGACCATTTCCTCACTACAGGACATACACCTAATGACATCAGGTGGACGGTCATAGAACAGATCACATGCCATAGTAACACTCATGAGAAAATCCTTCTGCAGAAAGAACAACGTTGGATATATCGTCTTTCCACTAATAACACAGGATTGAATGACAATATACCGTGGAATAGTATTCACGTTTGACTATATGTACTTTTCTCACTACAAAAAACCCCTATGTTTTGATTAAGAGCCCTCTAATACCTATATGTCTTCATCATGACCACTTCCTTATGTACTACTCAGTTATACACTGCACCATGCAGAGGGTAATATATGCACACCCGATCTAGGCATATAACGAGTCTTCAACTAACAGGTGTCCCACTTAAAATCGGCCTCCCTAACCCATAAAATATTGCTAAAATATCTTGAACATATGTACGATACCCACAGGCGAGGCACCAACACGTGTGCATATGGTTAAACGTCCCCTAGGAGGCAGTCCCAGCACGGAGTCCTGTCTATCCCCGAGGAGATATACCCAAACAACCAACATTCTAGCGCGCTTTCTTCAGTATAATACAGCCGATTAAAATATCCCTTTTTAATTATAAAGTTAAGCAATACCATAAAGGGAATTTCCAGACATTTAACTTATTTACAAGTATTCCTAACTTAACTTTATCCATACGCAGCGTAAACACACAAACACGTGCGCACGCTTTCTTCTCTGTTTATCCTCGCAGGTGCAAGGAATGGAAACTGATCACCCGCACCTCGAGGTCGTTAGAGAAAACCTGCTTTTACCGGCAGAATCTGCTAAGGTATTTAAACTCCCATCGCGTACCAGTCATTCACCGTCGCAGTTCCGATGCGGCCAGACTAGGTACGGAGACGGGCCCTTGATCTTGAAGAAGTAAGTGGGGCTTTGTTCAGGGGGTCCCAGCCAGAGAGGGACTAATAGTCCTGCAGTAATATGGCACGCCAGCAACTCACGATGTGTGTGCTTTTACTGTTTACTCCTTTTCATTTTTTTCATTTTCTTTTCCGAAAACACACAGAGTGTGACAATAGGTCGGGCCCCCACGGAACTCATGGGGCATTTCTCAGACAATTCCTGAGTGAGCAAACATGGTTTTACCTTTTTATCCCTTTATTTATCACCATGTAATATCGTATATTGATTTTCACTTGTTAACGCATATATAAGAGGCGTATACATTGTTTTGATTTAATTACAATGCACTAAAACGCCACGGTCCATCCTCACTACGCAATTTATTCGATTAGAGCACGGACACCACGCTCCTGATTCACAATAATAGATGTGCTTAAACAACAACATCTAAATGGATCAATGTGTATGTTTGTCTATCGTCTTTTTTATCCCCTATAACAGGTATGCGTCGCTAGAGGAAATCATCCTCTATCACATAATGCACCTTAGCGAGTGCACCACATAGATGGTCTCTTACACACTTTGTTCCAGACCACCATTTTAACCTCACACACATAAGGTCCTGAAGAAAGCCAGCCCAGTATAGAGAGACTGGCTGAAACATGTTGACCAGGATATCGGAACCTAATTAACTCCAGAGATATCCACCTCTCTTTTTTAACCACTGCCGAGGGCCCATACATTAAAATAGTCCTTTTGTTACCTGAACGGGACCCTATGTACAGCTTTTTAAACCACACTCATCTCACTCTCACTGCACACTCACTGCACAGAACCAGCTCCGCTGTATCCAGGCGTCGCAGCACACCCAAGGTACATTCGGTACCTTGGGTGGGACCCGATGATGAAGCATGTCACCAACTAGGTTGGTGAGTGAGGGTCTTCTAAAAACACATATGTGTCGCCATACATACACATACCAGGAGCTCCTATTTAGTAGCTAGTTCCCTTTGATATTTATACTATACCCAGGGGAAGTGAACTGGCCCCTATCTCCTCGCTCTTCTTTTGATTATTACCATTATCAGCAGCGCACAGCTGTAAGAGTACATTTCCATTATCACCGCCATTTACCATGGCGGAGAACCCCGGCCTAACTTTCGCTGAAGAAGAGATCAGTGAAATTCTTTCTAACCCACCTCTAATGGCTGATGTTAACATATCCCAAGTAATAGCCCAGACAACTGACTGGGACAAACTCACTGAACAAAAGCGCAATAGAATTCGCACCATTTTACATGGCGTAATCCTTACAGAGTATCTCCGTACCAATACAGCACCTAAGGGCTTACTAGTGACCAATGCTCCCAGGATTTTCCTGGAGGATGCCTCCTTCAGGAAAGACTGGGCACAGATAGCGTGGCATTGCACCAGGGACTGGTTAGTGCTCATTATAAAGACCGCTAAACGCCTCTCTGATGCCATGATTATTGACATTCAAGCAACCGAGAACCACTTTAAAACAACCCTCACATGTTTCAAGAAAAAATTGGAAGAAACCAATAGGGAAGTGACAGAATACAAGGAGTACCTTACCCAGTCCAAAATCAACAAATTCCAGAAGGACCTCAAACGGTTCTCATACAACAAAGCTTATCCATATGCTGATGAAAATTACTCTATACCCCAACGACAGGAACCCAAATCAGATAATTCAGAGGATGATAGTTCTTTCTCCAGTGGATCCAGTACTGGCAGTGCAAACAATACGCGAAACAGAGGAAGGACACCAAAATGGCGACAACCATGGGGTGCATACCATCACCAAGGCCAACATTATGGCCCACCACTATTCAACCCACCACCACAGAACCCATTCTTTGGATGGCCACCAATGTACCAACCCGGTCCACAGGTCTACTACCAACCCAACCAACGCCCCTTTTTTAGGGAGAGGCCATCGTACCAGAGGAAGGAGACGAAATCAACCCCAAGTACATTGGTCGGACGAAGAGGGACCAGCAGGGGCAACCAGAAGCAAAACAAGGGAACCACAACCAGGACCCAGTGGGATGAGATAAATAAAACCAATCAACACACACCATCCCTGGTGTTTAATCTGTCAGATACTTCACTCTCCATGACGGAGGAAAGGGTCCTCAACAAAGGACTCTCATTTGTGCCCACGACCCGTCTAGACAAATTCCAACTTCAGGTGGAATTGGCCGAATTTTTCCGTAAATTAAAACTAAAGGCATTCTTTGAGAAGCAACCGCCGACAGAGACTACACGCCTAAGCAATGAAACAGGACTTAGACCTAAGTCCACTTTTTTACCACCACCAGTATGCATCCCAGTTGAAGTAGCCGCCTTTGAACAGGCGGTCTTTAACCAAATTGAGGAACTGAAACAACTCAAACCTTTTAACAACTTCACCAAAAAAGAAAGGGAAGCTGTACACAATCTCCAAGACAACCCCCAGATTGTCATAAAACCAGCGGACAAAGGGGGCGGTATAGTCATCCAGAACAAAATGGATTACACTAATGAATGTAGAAGACTACTGAGTGACGCCAGAAACTATAGACGCCTCCAGGAAGACCCTACTACCACACTGCAGAACACCATTATCTCACTGGTAGAGACAGCAGAGGCACTTAACAAGATCTCTAAACAGGAGGCAGACTTCCTCTGCATCAAAAAGCCGAGAATACCATATTTCTACACAGTTCCAAAAATTCATAAGGAAACAAGACCACCACCTGGTCGCCCAATAGTGTCAGGAATCAACTCCTTATTGGAACCGCTATCACGTTTCTGTGATTTTTCCTAAACCCTATGGTGCAAAAGTCGTCTACGTACATCAAGGACACAAAACATCTACTGAACCTGATTCAGGACATCGACTTTGATCCCGAGTCCCAACTCCTAGTGGGACTGGACATTGAAAGCCTATATACCAGCCTCCCACAGGACGACACTATTAGGGTCCTCAGAACCATGCTACAAGAATCCACTTGGGAACACACCACGCCAAGAGAATTCATTTTGCAATGCGCAACTTTAGCCCTCAAACATAATTATTTTGAATTTGAGGGCGATTTCTACTTACAGACGAACGGCACGTCTATGGGCAGTGTTTTTGCTCCCAGTGTGGCTGGACTTTACGTCTACCACTTTGAGAAAACACACATTCTACCAACTAATAACCCATACAGCCAAAACATTCGATTCTGGCGCCGTTACATAGACGACATCCTCCTGATATGGACAGGATCAAATGATTCATTGACCTCCTTTCTCACATGGCTGAATGGACGGGACCCTTTCCTACGATTCACCAGCAGTGCCAGTAATTCCAAAATCGCTTTTTGGATCTCAACATCATGGCCATAGCGGGCAAACTCCGGACAACCACCTACTACAAACCAACTTCAAGAAACTCCTTGCTTCAATTTGGAAGTTTCCACCCCAGGCCTCTCCGGGAAAACCTTCCATATGGCCAATTTTTGCGCATACGTCGCAATTGTAGCCAAATAGAGGATTACAAAACACAATCATCAGCGCTGGCAATGAAGTTAGGGAACGTGGCTACCCAGATAAAATCATTCGGATCACCAACAAACGGGCACGTAACCAACCAAGAGAATCCCTTTTGGAAGACAATACACGGGAAAATACTCCAACCCCACTTACCTGTGTCACCACGTACAATGCAGCCTCCAATCAGGTGGCCAAAATAATTAAAAGAAACTGGCGCTTACTCAATACTGGTAACCTCTCTTGGGACCCCCACTTTTTGCCTATAAAAAGCAGGTAGCCTCAGGGACCGTTTGGTCTCCACAAGACCAAAGGAAAGACCCACCCCCATGACAAACACCATACTGAACGCATGGAGCCTCCCAGCGATAGTAGGTCACTATCCCTGTGGTGATTGCAGCGTCTGTCACTTGACTAAAGCAACTAAAACCTTAAATCTAGAAACAGACAAAACCTGGTACCAAACCAAACACACAAACTGCAATTCTAAAAATGTAATCTACCTAATTGAATGCCCATGCAAACTACGTTATGTAGGCATGACAAGCCGTAAAGTAAGGACGCGCATTGTGGAACACCGCAGCACCATACGCTGCAAAAAGAATTTGAGCAAACTTACAGACCATTTCCTCACTACAGGACATACACCTAATGACATCAGGTGGACGGTCATAGAACAGATCACATGCCATAGTAACACTCATGAGAAAATCCTTCTGCAGAAAGAACAACGTTGGATATATCGTCTTTCCACTAATAACACAGGATTGAATGACAATATACCGTGGAATAGTATTCACGTTTGACTATATGTACTTTTCTCACTACAAAAAAACCCCTATGTTTTGATTAAGAGCCCTCTAATACCTATGTGTCTTCATCATGACCACTTCCTTATGTACTACTCAGTTATACACTGCACCATGCAGAGGGTAATATATGCACACCCGATCTAGGCATATAACGAGTCTTCAACTAACAGGCGTCCCACTTAAAATCGGCCTCCCTAACCCATAAAATATTGCTAAAATATCTTGAACATATGTACGATACCCACAGGCGGGGCACCAACACGTGTGCATATGGTTAAACGTCCCCTAGGAGGCAGTCCCAGCACGGAGTCCTGTCTATCCCCGAGGAGATATACCCAAACAACCAACATTCTAGCGCGCTTTCTTCAGTATAATACAGCCGATTAAAATATCCCTTTTTAATTATAAAGTTAAGCAATACCATAAAGGGAATTTCCAGACATTTAACTTATTTACAAGTATTCCTAACTTAACTTTATCCATACGCAGCGTAAACACACAAACACGTGCGCACGCTTTCTTCTCTGTTTATCCTCGCAGGTGCAAGGAATGGAAACTGATCACCCGCACCTCGAGGTCGTTAGAGAAAACCTGCTTTTACCGGCAGAATCTGCTAAGGTATTTAAACTCCCATCGCGTACCAGTCATTCACCGTCGGAGTTCCGATGCGGCCAGACTAGGTACGGAGACGGGCCCTTGATCTTGAAGAAGTAAGTGGGGCTTTGTTCAGGGGGTCCCAGCCAGAGAGGGACTAATAGTCCTGCAGTAATATGGCACGCCAGCAACTCACGATGTGTGTGCTTTTACTGTTTACTCCTTTTCATTTTTTTCATTTTCTTTTCCGAAAACACACAGAGTGTGACAATAGGTCGGGCCCCCACGGAACTCATGGGGCATTTCTCAGACAATTCCTGAGTGAGCAAACATGGTTTTACCTTTTTATCCCTTTATTTATCACCATGTAATATCGTATATTGATTTTCACTTGTTAACGCATATATAAGAGGCGTATACATTGTTTTGATTTAATTACAATGCACTAAAACGCCACGGTCCGTCCTCACTACGCAATTTATTCGATTAGAGCACGGACACCACGCTCCTGATTCACAATAATAGATGTGCTTAAACAACAACATCTAAATGGATCAATGTGTATGTTTGTCTATCGTCTTTTTATCCCCTATAACAGGTATGCGTCGCTAGAGGAAATCATCCTCTATCACATAATGCACCTTAGCGAGTGCACCACATAGATGGTCTCTTACACACTTTGTTCCAGACCACCATTTTAACCTCACACACATAAGGTCCTGAAGAAAGCCAGCCCAGTATAGAGAGACTGGCTGAAACATGTTGACCAGGATATCGGAACCTAATTAACTCCAGAGATATCCACCTCTCTTTTTTAACCACTGCCGAGGGCCCATACATTAAAATTGTCCTTTTGTTACCTGAACGGGACCCTATGGACAGCTTTTTAAACCACACTCATCTCACTCTCACTGCACACTCACTGCACAGAACCAGCTCCGCTGTATCCAGGCATCGCAGCACACCCAAGGTACATTCGGTACCTTGGGTGGGACCCGATGATGAAGCATGTCACCAACTAGGTTGGTGAGTGAGGGTCTTCTAAAAACACATATGTGTCGCCATACATACACATACCAGGAGCTCCTATTTAGTAGCTAGTTCCCTTTGATATTTACACTGACACTGCAAAGCACATTGTGTGACATGCAAATTTATATTTTTGTATTGCAGCTTTGTATTGGATGCACACAGTTCAAATGTTTTTTGCTTTGTTGCCAAGATCCTTGTGCTACTTGCAGGTCACAAGCTACACATTTTGTCATATAGCTTAATGAGTTATGAACCTGCACCAAGGAGCTGCATGCAAACTGTAAGGCATAGGTGTAGAACCTTAGGGGAAGATTTACTAAGCCTTTTTGCTGCCCTTGCAGCACGCAAGGTAACGCAAGACACCTCCATACACAGTCTTGTCACCTCACTCACCACAATACATTAACTATAATTTGCCCTTTCTTTATCTATTCATTATTCCCTTGCATATTACATGATATATAGCATGTGAAATTCTAGCATTCATAACAACACTTATGACAGCTGAAATGACATAATTTCAGAGAACACAGTGTATAGTAGAGTGGTGAGTTATAGTTAATGTAGTGTGGTGAGTGAGGTGGCAAGACTGCATGGAGGAGCGCAATTTGTAGTAAATTGAAGGTGGTATGTAGATTATAAATTAAAGTTATAACTGGTTGGGGCGTAAATTATACATTTATGTTATAACTATAACCTTACAATTTCTCAAGTTTCTATAGTTTAAGTTGGGTTTGAGTTGAAAGAATAAATAAACCTTTCCTAACTACAGCTTAGCTTTAACCTTTGTTTTTTTCATTAAATTTAAATGGTTTTTCTTTTTTAATAAAAATGTATTTCAAATTGGAGTGTTGTGTGTCATTTAACTGAGTGTTGTTAAGTACAGTGTCGTAGGGTATAGTGAAGGACAGTGTCATACACTCTGATATCATAGGGCCTGATTCACAAAAGCAAACACAATTTTGTGTAAGTTTAGGATTCTTTGCTACTCTCAAAGGTATTTTGCTAGTAGTAACTTTATGACTGCAGAGTCTCCGCACATAAAAAGTTAGTACAGTTTTAGCTTTTTATGTGCAGAGATTACACACTCATAAAGATACTACTCGTAAAATACATTTGTGAATAGTAAACAATCGTAAACTTACACAAAAGATTAAGTTTACTTTTGTGAATCAGTCCTAAAGTCTAGTGTTTTATAGTGGTATAGAGTGTAGTGGAGGAGAGTGGAGTGGCGCTTCACATAGCGGAGTAAAGTGTTATAGAGTGGAGTGGAGTGTCGTAGATTGGAGTGGCGTGTCATACAGTACAGCTGAGTGTCGTACAGTGGAATATCGTTGACTGCAGTGTCATGGAGTTGAGCGGAGTGGAGTGGTGCAGACTTGCATGGAGTTCTCTAGAGTGTTGTACACTCGAATAGAGTGGAGTATCCTTCAGTGGAGTAGAGGGGCATACAGTGTAGTATGCTGTTGCACAGTGGCATAGAGTGTACTAGAGTTTTGTAGAGTGCACCTTTATAGAGTAGAATATTGTAGAGTGAAGCAGCTTACAACAGAGTGTTGTACAGTGGAGTTGTATAGCTTAGAATTGTCCAAAGTGTCAAATAGTGGAGCAGCGTCTCGTATAGTACAGTGCCTTAGAGTACAGTGTAGTGACGTAGCATAGAGTGGAGTAAAGTGTTATAGACTCGAGTGGAGTGTCAGCAACATGGGGGAAAAGAAAGATGGCGGCGGACTGATCTTGCCATGAATGTATTCTCCCCATTGCTCCATCCCTGCTGACCACTACCTGCATCCACCTGATGTCTCCTGCTGAGTGCCTACTTTTCCAAGCTCCATGGTGGTAAATCTGAAGCTCTGGCTGATGAGGTTACCCTGCCCCTGGGTTTCTTTTGGAAGCCTCACCAACCCATGGTGAATCCATCTTCCACATCGCCCATCTCTCTGTTTGGATATGGCCCCGTCAAAGCAGAGCCCATCTCAAGGAGGGGGAGGCTTGCCTTGCTGCTGGTGCCCCCTAATGTACGGCAGCTCCTAGGCCGAGTTCCTGAACAGAGATCGGATGTCCAATAATCAAGCTGTTCTGAACCGAAGCTGTGGCCTGCTTCAGGAGTGCTCAGAGGCTGAATTAACTCCTGGCACAACTCCTCCAATTGCTGAACTGTTAATGGGTGTGGTCAGCGTTGGTGAGTCACCTTCAGTTTCTCAGTCTGTCTTCCAGGCTCCTTCTGCCACAATGATTTGCTACAATGGTTCAACTGTCACTCTTTTTGAAGGCAACACTGTTACTGCGGCTGGTTCCCTCTCTGATCCCCTTACTGCTACCTCATGGGCCAACGATGGGACTAACGATGGGGATCTCTCTAACTCTGAGGTAGGATGGGGAAAAGAAGTGGCGTCTCTATAACTCTGCCCCCCCCTCCTGTCAGACTCGGACACTGCAAAACAGCTAACCACCCTTCACCAGCATGGCATGGCAGCCATGAAAGAAATCTTGCAGATGGATTCAACTGGTCATAAAAAGGCAGATGTAGCATCAGCCACCATCGTGAATATGGACGCTCCATTAGTGTCAGTGGGCAGTGGGGCAGAACTCTATGAGGGGTCTCAAAAGCATAATGATAATACCTTCAATGCCGCCGAGGGGATAGCAGAGGCTAGGCCTGGCTATGTTGGTTGTAAGACAGGGACCAGTACACAGAAGTACACAAATATAAGTGACCCACCTACAGCTCAGTCTAAGGGCAGCCCACTGTGGCACTGGGTTACCTCTAAAAAAAAAAGTAATCTCATCTAAGGCATCCAGTAAGAATTTTAGCAGAGGTCAGCCTAATTCTATAAACAATGTTGGAAAATGTCAAGCTGTTTCTCCTAATGGCAATATGCCCTCACCTGGTGGCACACATGTTGGACATACTGAGACCCCCCGACTGTTTGTCAATGATTTAGCCAGCACACTAGCGCCCCTTCCATCTAATACTGGCGCAGCTGGCAGGCTAACTGCCTTGGATGTCAACTCTATTTCTCTTGATATATCTGCCTCATCTACTGTGCCTATTACTCCAGAACCCACATTGTCTACTAACCTGCAGATGATCCAGTTCCAATGCCCAGAGGCGCTACAGCACTATGCTCAGGTGAGAAGTGATAATTTGCAGTTGCCGCAATCTATGGCTGAGATTGCAGGGAAAGTTGTCGCACTTACCATACAAGTTACAGAAATTCAACAGCGGCTAGCATGGGCCGAGGAGGTCGGGACGGTATCCGCTAAGGCACTCAGAGATCATGAGGTCTGGCTTATTTCGGTCTTGTCTAAGATTGAAGATTTGGAGAATCGCCAGCGTAGCAACAACCTTCAGGTCTTTGGGATCCCCAAAGGGAAAGAAGGGGATGACCCACGGCAATTCATTGTACAATTGTTCCTGAGATCCTTTCCTGATCTTTCGGACTGGGACAAGTACTGCCAAATCCAGGGCGCACATTACCTGCCATTGCATCTGGGTGCAACTAAAGGCAATGAACTCATCCTCAGCCTATGCTGATCTACATGGGTAATTTCTTGTTACGAAAATCTACCTGAAAGCTCGACCCTCAGACCCAGTAACCATCGATTCAAACCCTTTGGTTGTCCGATCAGATCTCTGGAAGCTAAAAATGGACCGGCGTTGGAAGCTACGACAGCTGATCAATCCATTAAGATCGGTTGGGGCACCAGTCTTCCTTCAGGAGCCAGCTAGGCTCAAGATCACGAAAGAAGGACATACTCAGTTTTGTTACACCTAAGCCGACATAACTCACATTCTTAGCCAGTGGAAGGGTCATCAGGCTTCTGCCTGATTTCTCTTCATGTTACTAATTTATAGGTTTTGTTGCTCCACTTTGTTCTATTCCAGTGGGTTGCAATAGACCTGGTATGATATGGTCTCTAAGTTTGCAGCTCACATGTTACTTTTGGAGCTAACTTAGCTACTATTTAGACCTGTAATGCTATTTTTATTTTGCGATGGGTTCTCCTCTTTTTTCTTCCTTCTTTATTTTTGGGGTAGTGTGTGGGGTGGCAGGCACGTGAGGTGGTAACACACTAGTACTGTCTGGGCATCTGACAGCTGAAGAGGAGGGATGTTTTTTTTTCCAGGTCATGGGGGCAGCGCACCCTGGGGGTTGTTTGGCATCTAAATCTGACATTTGGTTAAGGGTTTTTTCTCTTTGGGTGGACTCATTGCGGTTGGGGAGGGGAGGGTGCTGGGGGAAAACTGAGTTGGTCCAATCACTTGATTAATATGGTGTGGGCATCAGTTCTGTGTTTGGCAATAGGTTGAAATGTGAGTTGGTTGTCTTCTGTGTTAAGAAATGTCTACTGTGTCTCAGTTTAAGTTAATGTGCATGAATGTGGCTGGTCTTAATCACTCTCTCAAGCGTTGTTTAGTTAAAGAGGAAATTTCTATCTATAGGCCTCATGTGCTCTGCCTAACGGAGACCCTTCATGCATGTAAAGATCGGTCTCTTCTGATCCAGCTGGGTTATATTTATGTTCCTTGCACTAGTCAATCAACCTCCATCTGTTAGGTGGCTATAATTTGCTCCAGGCACTTAGATTTTAAACTTCTCAAATCTTCCTCTGACTCAAAGGGCAGACGGGCCATCGCTTAGATGATGATGTCCCATAAGGCATTTACTATATGTGTTGTATACGGCCCAAACATCAATGACCCGGGCTATTTGATTGGTCGAATTTAGAATTACTAGGATGGACAGAAGTTCTGCTACTTATCAGCGATTTCAACTGTATAATGAACTACTCGATTGATACTACTAACTGACCCACCCATCCCTGTATGATAAAAACTAGAGCAACTATCCTCAAGATAATCTGGGTGCATGGCCTTGTTGACATATGGTGGATTTTACATCCTGTGCTGCCTGGCTATACTTTCTACTCCTCGCCCCAAAGCAGTATTCTAGAAGTGATATTTATTTATGTATTTATATCATTTATAGAGCGTGAACTGTCACCAAAACTGGTATGCTGGCGCTAAGACACATGTAGATAGGTACCGACTGCCAACATATAACGATCAAGGGGAAAAAGGCGATAATTATTGGGAGGAAAACCATGTCTTCAGAGCTTTCCAGAAATGCAGCCGATCGATTGAGGATCTAGGAGATGGCGACAGTTTGTTCCAAAATTGGGTTGCTTTGACTGAGAAGGCCCGACCCCCATTTCTGGATATGGCTTTTATCGGGCAGAGGTTAATCCAACTGGCTAAGATATAGGTTTGTCCCTAGATAACATCTAATCATAATCCAATTATACTGACTTTGATATTACCTGATACTGGCAAGGATGTTCATCACTCTACATTTCCTTGGTCTATTCTTTCTGATGGTGCTTATAGAATACGTCTTTCTGATCTACTTAGAGAGTTTATTACTGTGAACTCTGGTTCCGCTTCACCACATATTGTCTGGGATGTGATGAAGGCATATGTAGGGGGTTACGCAACAGTTTACCTTTGATGTGAATAAATCAGAGAACGATGCAGCATTTAAAATACGGACACGTACACAAAAATTGGAGTCTTTGCATGCTCAGGCAGTCTCGAATAAAAGTCCTGAAGAGGCATTTGTCCACTGTGAATTAGTCAAACTTATCTCTTTTCTGGGCCTTGGGCTTAGTGATAAGGTAGCTCTTTAGTATCATAGGAATAAGGTGCTTGAACACCAATATGCTGAGAACATGGCATAGGATTTTCTCAATAGTATTTAATAAGCACATGCCAGTGTTATGGTTTGGATTGCGTTCTGCATTCTGTGGAATGATTTAGCCATGGAATACAAAGTGAAGCCAGTTGATCTTTGGCTGCCTTACTGTGAAGGCACACTTGCTGTGCTGCTAAGAATAAACTTCTCAACATATACTTGGATTTGTATTCCTGTCAACAATGGCGACGAGCTACAGAGGTACCTGCCACGGAAAGAAGCATAGGAATGGATTTACCTCTGAGAACCATTTTCAGCCTGATGAAGGTTTTGTTACATACTCTGGGTGGATTATTACTGCTCGAATGTGTATTTAATTAACATTGTCACCAACTATTTGTTGGTGAGTGATTACGGCAGTTTTAAAAGGTCCAGGATGTATGGATTTGCATGGGCCAGGCGTACATTTTACTGGTCGTGTGTGCAGCACAACCACAACATTCAAATCATCACACAGTGCGAATGAGAAAGTAAGCCTTACCTCGCTATTGGAAGCTGTGTACAGGCGGCACACTCTGATTTAGAGTGGGCAGGGAGGAGCACGATACAACAGAGCAAGTGCTCTGCTGGCCAATACCGTTGAAGAGGTGGAGAGAGGAATTTATTACTTACATGAAGGCTATTGATGGTGAAGGAATTGGAGCGGAATGGAAAAAAAATATTCTTTTGCAAGGTCATGTTGTTTAGAACATTGCGTCAAGTAATGCCATCAGATGGCCAAGGAGATATTAACACATATGAAGAAGCACTGTTGGAAATGGAACTCAGGTTCTAGCCCACCACCAACATCACAATGAATAGGTTCAAATTGTATACAAGGGTGCAAAAGGGTGGGAAGTCTTTTGACTAATTTTTAACAGCTTTGAGAGCATTATCCATGACTTGCAATTTCAATCCTATGACAGATAAAATGATTAGGGACCAAAATATAGTCCATGTAAAAAACTAAAAAACCTCAAGAGTAATTGTGGGTCATGGGTGATCCTAAGTTGCAGGATACCATATCCACAGCAAAAGCATTAGAACAATCTGAGAAATAGATGTCAACTGTAAAGGGCGCTAGTATAGAAGTGGTTTGTACTGAGGATGTATGTGTTGAAAAACGTCCTGATGAGTACCGGATGTATGTGTGCAATGTGAGTGCTCAAACAACTGTGGTGGTTTTAAAAAAACAGAAAAGTCAGAGAAAGTTGGTACATGTTATAGATGCAATAGTAATACACATATTGGCTCTTTGTCTTAGTTTCCTGCCATCAACAAGGAAAAAAATGTGGTTGTGTAGGGCACTTTGCATGTGATTGCAAGGATCTCAAGAAAAGTCCTGGTCAGATGGGTGGTAAAGTGTCATATGCTGCAGAAGTGATGGAGTCTTAGTCATTGTGTGAGTGTGGAAAAGTCACAGAGAGTGGAAAGGGCACTGTGTTATCCATTCAAGAGGGTGGGGATGGTGAATCTGACCAAGTAGTTAAGAATCCTCCCAAATGTGTGGTTAGCATTTCCAGTGTACAGCTCGAACTTATGGCAGATTCTGATTCCCTCTGGACCATAATAATTCAATAATATTTCCCGGAGAAGTTTAGTGATAATTTAGATATAAAGCACTTGCAACCTTCTGATATATTCGCTGAGAGCTTTGATGGTTCCACCATCAGTATTGATGGCTATGTGAGTGTGAAGTAGGAATTTAAGAGTAGATGCACCCAAGTTAAACTCTATGTAGCAATAAAAGGGGTGAATGTTTTACGGTGGAGGGATCAGGGTAAATTGGGCATCCCGTGGCAGTAAGCCTGTGTCACTGTTCGCTGAAGGGAGTGATGAAGGAAAGAAGGAAACATTGGTAAAAGAATTTTCCAAATGTCTTCAGTGATAAATTGGGAAAATTGAGAGAATTCGTACACAGGATCAGAAGAAAAAGCAATGCAGTACCAGTGAAACAGAAACTAAGGAGAGTGCCTATTAATGTCAGGGAAGAGTTGAGGTAAATGCTGAATTAATTGGTCAAAGAGGGTATAATTGAAGAAATTGAGGCAGCTGAATGGGTTTCACCAATAATCTTGGCTCGCAAAGCTGACCAAAAGTTGAGGTTGTGTGTGGATTTGAGAGCCTTAAATTCCAACATATTGGTTGATTGTCACCTGCTGCCTGATATCAACGAGGTAGTATTAATCCTAGAAGGCGGCAATATCTTTTCTACCCTGGATCTAAGGTCAGTATAACATCAAATTGAACTTTCAGAAGACTCTAAGCAATTGACGGCGTTCATCATTGTATTGCTTCTCCCTCTCAAATAATGGAAAATACCGCCCTCCCACATGGAGGCTCAAACACGACAAAGCAATAAAAACAAAACACCACCTGGAAAGGAATTTCACTTTTATTAAAGGAGACTCGTCAAAAGACTGGGTGTGATTTCTGATATTGTTATGTTTCCCTTCTCTTCACTGCTTGATTTTACTTGTGAGAAAGTGTCACTCATAGTTGTTGAATGTCAGTCATAATTACACTTACACTCATAAATAAACCTTGACAGCTATGGAAAAGACATGCATCAAGTCCAAAAGCATGACCTGTGCTTTACACGTCGTGCTTTTGGAATTGCTGCATTTCTTTTCTTCATAGGGAATGGCTGCGGGCTGATTGTGGGCATTTGTGAAAGTATTCCTGTTAATCACAGCGCTCGTCATGCGCTGCAATTAACATAAATACAGTCCTGCCAAGTACCACGCATCAGGTGCTAGACTAACGCATTTCAGTGTGGTGGTCCGCATCACCACACTGAAATGCATTGTCAGGCATAATAGGCATAGTGCCTGCCTCCTCTGTCAAGCCTTCACAGTGCTTCTATGACTAAACTAAAGCTGGAGTGGCAGCGCACAGGTCTTCCATCTCCTTAAAACCAAATGTTGGCATCTCTCTTTACACAACCTGCTTTTCTGCCTCTGTCACTTCCTCTTCCAACCTCTTAACTTCCTCCCAATTATCAGCAATTGTTAGCAAAAGGTTGTAATCGCTTTCGTCTACTCCCTCATTAACATACTCTCCATTAAAAGTACAAGCATTAGCAGCACAATACTTTGTGACTTCATCAGCATATCTGTTGCCAACGGTCACATAATCATCTCCTTTGCAATGTGCAGAACATTTCACGACCGCAACTTGTGTAGGCAACTGCAAAGCTTTCAACAGTTTCTCTACTTGTCCACCATTATGAATGGGGGAACCTGATGAGGTCATGAACACCCTTTGAGACCATAACTGTCCGAAGTCATGCATGACACCAAAGCCATACTGACTAGCAGTGAAAATTGTCTCCTTCAGCTAGTCTGAAACACAGCATGCTCTGGTAAGGGCAATTAATTCAGCCACCTGAGCGGAGAATGCACCATGGAGCCAGGCAGCTTCCACTACTCCTGAAACTGTGCAAAGTGCATAGGCAGCTCTCAAAGTTCCCTCTTGGTCTCGCAAACACAAGCCATCCACAAGCAGTGCATAGTCAGATTTAGGCAGTGGCTCATCTTCTATATCTGGTCTTGGCTTAGTGCAAAGTTCAGTAACATTGAGGCAGTCATGTTCTATTTCATCAGAATCAACATCACAATCAGGAAGGGGCAATAAAATGGCAGGGTTCAAAACAGCGCAACGCCTTAATGTTACATTTTCTGCCGCAAGAATAATCTGCTCATACTTAGTGAGGTGTTGTGTACGGGTTTTGGTCAACAGAATTTCAACAGAGTATTGAACATAAACAGGCAAGGGGTGACCCATTGCAATCCTTTCACACCTCTCTATAGTGACACCTGTGGCTGCCACAGATTTCAGACATCCAGGCAACGCTGCGGCTGCTGCGTCTAATGTAGCTGAAAAGTAGGTGACAGGCCTTCGTCGACCTCCATGATTTTGTGTTAGCTCTGAGAGAGCGCAGCCCTCCCACACACTGCAGAAAAGTGAAAACGCTTTATTGTAATCAGGCATTCCCAGTGCTGGGGCACAGCAGAGGTTTTCTCTCGACTCTAGGAATGCAAACAAACAATCGTTGTTCCAGGGCACCGGATTCGACACATCCTTGTGTGTCAGCCTCTTTAAAGGCTTAGCCACTAGGGAAAAGTTGGGTATCCACTGACGACAGTAGCCCACCATTCCCCAAAACATCCTGACTTCTTTCTGAGTTGTTGGCGGGTTCATCTGCAAGATCTGGTTGAAGATGAACAGACTCTACCTATACCCATGAGGAACTTGGCACCCTGCCAAAACATGACTGCTAAACCGAAATGTGAAGACGAACTGACTGTTCTCGATCAATAGCACAGAGAAAACTGCCTGACAAAGATCAACGACAGTGAACCATTCATCTTCACATGGAATTTGAAATAATGGTTCAGCAAAGCAATAGTATCAATCTTGCAGGCTTCTCTAGTGTTTGACGCAATCAGTAGATCATCAAAGTATTGAACCAATACTGAATTGTGAAGCATGATAAAGACTCCAGATTTTTTTCAAGATCTGGTTGAAGATGAATGGACTCTACGTATACCGATGAGGAACTTGGCACACGGCCAAAACATGACTGTTAAACGCTGTCAAATACATGTCAAGACCTTCCCCAAATAGAAGGGCGGCCCATACCAGCATTACTGTACGCGGATGATGCTGTTTTAATGTCTCGCACACAAGTGGGCCTACAAAAAATGTTAAATAGCTTTGCGGCATTTATGCATGATTTAGGGTTGAGGGTAAATACGACAAAAACGTTTGTTATGCGATGTGGTATTGGTAGTCACAAGTGTAAAGATATGTTCATCGATAAACAAAAAATTGATTTTACAAATAGTTTTAGCTATCTGGGTATCTTATTTGACCATGAAGCCACATGGACTCGTGCGGTCCAATCTAGAAAATTGGCTTTTATGAAAACGACTGCGGCCCTAGTACATTTTTCAAAAAGCTAGGCAAGAGGCCTCCGTATGAGTTATTACAAATATACAGGGCCAAGTGCATTTCGACGGCAATGTACGAAGCAGGAGTTTGGGGATATTCTGATCCCAAAGCTCTGCAAGTAACTGAAAATTTGTTTTTGTAAATTTATATTGGTAGACCCGGGCAGTACTTCCTCGTTTGTTTGCCATTCCGAATTGGGGGTCCCTTATCTGACAGATTTAATAAAGGTGGAGCCTATCCTGCTATGGCACAGGATATGGACATCTGTAGAAGCTAATCTTAATAGGGACATTCTTACAGACATTCTTAAATCGGAGGGTGTTATGAAAATTCCATGGTTGAAGTATATCCGGGATTTTATGTTTGACTTAGGCCATCCTGAGCTTTTTAGAGAGCCGAATAAAATGAGCGGTTGGTCAAGAAAAATGTTGAAAGCAAAAGCCTTGAATCTATTGGAATCTCTCAGACTATCGAAAGAAATAATGAAACCGTCAGTACTGCATAACCAAACGATTTTAATTACTTACAGTATGCAACCATACCTTATACATGTTTGTGGTCTGTATCATAGATTCCTTTTGACAAGATTTAGACTCGGGACACTCCATAGAATAACCAGCTTTCCAACAATGAATGATTGGACAAAAATCATGCAACTGTGTCCCTGTGATGATCGCTCAGAGCAAACAACTATCCATGTGGTTTTATTTTGCAAATTTTATAATATACAAAGAAAAAAATTGATTTTACCTCTCTTAAAAAAGTTAGGTATGAAACAATGCCGCCCGGCTTTTTTAGTGTTACAGTTCCTGGAAGATAAATATGTAATCTGGATTTTATAAATGTTCTTAAAAAGTGTAGTTAAATGTAGGAAATCAATTTTAATGTGCTGATTTTTAACTTTACAGTAAGCAAATCATGTAATTAGGGGTGCATCAAAATTCGTTTTTATGAAAATTTTTAGAATTGTAACTCGATTTAATGAATTGCTGTGCTTTCATGATTTTTCTGATGGAAATCGAATAAAGCTTTGCTTGATTTTTTTTGGTTTGACTGTTAAACCGAAATGCGAAGACGAACTGACTGTTCTCGATCAGCAGCACAGAGAAAACTGCCTGACAAAGATCAACGACAGTGAACCATTCATCGTCACATGGAATTTGAAATAATGTTACAGCTGGATTCGGTACCATGAGACAACAAGGAACTACAATGCAATTAATTTTCCTCAGGCCCTGCATGATGCGGTACTTACCGCTTGGCTTCTGCAGGCCCATAATGGGTGAGTTACAGGAACTCCCCATGATTTCTTTCAAGATCCCTTCTTAGATAATATTCTCAATCACTGGAATAATACCAGCAAGTGTTTCAGGGGTCAAATTATCCTGTGGTGTTCTAGGGTACTCAGCATTGGGCTACACTTATATACGGACAGGCTCAACTCCCTTGATAAGACCAATGTCCTTTCCTGAAAAATCCCAGACTTCCATCTTCACCAGGTCTCTGAGATCTAAAGGCAACGCATCAACTGTCATCATTGTGAACATTGTAACAGCTTCATTCTGATTTGCTAACTTGAATGCAATATCCTCATCATTTGTCTGAAGTTCTATGCCATTTGGTGTGCAGTAAATTATGCAATTTAACTTGCACAACAAATCACGTCCCAACAGACACACAGGACTGGAATCGCATACCACAAATTGATGACTGGAATCGTATACCACAAATTGATGATTTTCAGCAAAGCACCCTATTTTTACTGGTACCTCTTCGATCAAGGTGCTTGACAATTGCTTATTCATCACTCCAACAACTTGGATTCTTCTTGAAGAGAGGGGTAGGTTTGGAACCTCCACTGTTCTCACAGTAGAACGGGTAGCACCAGTGTCAATCAAGAAAATCACGGGTTGGCCATCTACTTCAGCATCTAAAAGTGGCTACTCTGAGCTACCTCTAAGACTGCGCCAAGTGCACAATCTTCCTTCCCTCTCAGGCACCATAAGAAGGACTGGTCAGAGCAATATCCTTCCGCCGACTCAAATACAGGAAACTGCTAAGCTATGTTTTGGTTCTGGAAAGAATTCTGGTTCATGTTCGGGATCTGATTTGTATGAAATCTGGGATTATTTGCAGTTTGCTGTGGCATTGGGGGTTGTGGGACTTGTATCATCGGACCATGGGGCGCATTGACATTTTGAGGTCTCAGTACATTTTGTGATTGCAAAGGGTTGCTACTCTGAGGCTGTGTAAATCCTGAATTTTGTCCTTGATTTTCTGGATTAAGATTACATTCCTGCTTCCAATGCTCCAACCGTTACAGTAGTGGCATGGATTAGACTTTTTCAAGGTCTAATCTTGTCTAGTAACATCCTTGCTCATAAACAAAAGTTCATTTGGTTGTAAAACATCTATTCGGGCCAACTCAAGACTTCCACTTATCAAAGAAAAAAATTAATTTAAAAAAAAAGACATCCGCTTATCATTTCATCCAGCTCCAGTTTCAATTTGACTATATCCCCCAAATTTACATTTAGTGTTGACCTGATTGTTCCCTGACTTAACTCTGTGCTTCCACTCCCATTTGACTATTCATTAAAGCTTTTCCACCACTCATCCAATTCCGGAACACTCGAATTACATTGTCCACCAGGAGCCTTATACATTCCTGCCTCTTTAGTTGTACTAGTATTTGCATTTAGAAGTGACTCCCACGTAATCGTGTCAATTTCTGGCAATCCCTGGAATGTCCTTAAAGGTAGATGGGTATGCACTCGCACCACAAGGAGAACTCGCATTAATTGTAACTAATGGAATGGATCCTCCAGTTCCTGAACTTGTAGGAGCATTCCCTGAAACTTGTAGTTTAGGTGGAAGAGCCAAAGTATGTCTCCCATTTCCCAAATAATTAGGATTATATGCAGGGACCACTGGACCGACAGTACCTGGAACAGTAAGGGCATCTGGAGCATTAGGAGCTGTGGAAGTGCCATGCTCACACATCTCTGAGTTCCTCCCATCATATTTTGATTCATAGTCACAGGAGTCGCCCCCATCGCATTGGAATTCCCATTTCCTGGCTGGGGTAGCCACTCCCATCTGGCCACTTACATTAGAGCTACCCCCACTCATCATGTGAGGCTCATTGAGAGGAGGTGGGTGTTCTGACAATAACACGTCCAAAAGATGTGTTGCTGTCGCTATCTTCTTACCTTTCTCCTGATCCTTTTGATTTGCCCCTCTTCTCCGTCTTTCTCCCTGTCCCCACTTTCTTCTCCGGTCAATGCAGGGTACAACTTCGCTCCCTGTATCATGTCCGTTCTCCACCTTTTCTGTTCTGCATCCCATCTAGCATCAGCATAAGTGTGCACTGCCTTCCTATCTCTCCTCTGATAGCTCTCCTTTTCTCTGGCATGAGCCGCTCACTCCCATGCATTTAGTGCTTCAAACTGTGTAGGTCTGGGTAACGGTTTCCTCTCATATAAAATTCTTCTCAAATTCTCAATGATTCTCACATTAAATATACTATAGCGTGGAAATGCCAGTGCACCTTCTTTCTCTGTGATCTTATGCCATTGACTAAGCCAAATACAAGTGTGCAGCCCTACATTTATCACCATATAATGACCTGCTGTATCTTTTGGCGGTGCCTCTTTTCCCTCTCTGGCGGGTATACATCACCCCTCACCAAATCAAGTAACATTTTAAAACATTTGTTAGCAACAGTATTTCAACCTAAAAACAATTGCTTCCTCCACAATACTTGTACCGAGCCCCTGACCAATATTAGCGTGGCACTCGATGATGTGACCAACCAATAACAGCGAAGTTTTACACCAACCAGCCAATCCCAGCGCGTTACTCTATGACGTCAATCTCACTCCAATCAGCGGGCTCATCCTCGTTTACAATTTTCACAAACTCATTCGCTTCACAATTATATACAAGCAACTGAATGACCAACAACATTTGTCTGCTTTATTAAGGAAATCAACAGAATATACTCACTCAAGAAATGTTTCTATTCTAATATACATCCAAATGAAACTTTGACCTGCGGGGAATCACCCTGAACAGCACAATTTCCCTCTGCACAAAGGTTAACAGCATTGATCATACCTCACTATCACACATAAAGATAATGTCCCTCTCTCAGTTGGGTTGTCGACGACATCTCACAACACATCCCACAAAATCCCAGTAGAAAAAATTACAATACATTGTCTTCTACACTTTTAATATCATCCCAGGATCTTAGACCAGTCGGACCGGATAACAACTTCAACCTAACACCACACTCATACAACATTCAAACAATTCGGCTACACATCATATCATTGTCATACAACCCGCAAGCTAAGTATAAGCCACTGTGACATGCAAACCAATAAAATACTCACTCCTCTTCTGCTGCCAATCTCTTCCAAACAGCTGGAACTTCCCCGATCCTTCAAGTCGGGACATGGACTCTAAGGGATGGGGTGTGGGACTAAACTAGTCTAGGATAACTTTTCTACCTCCTTCTACTTCATGAACTAACCATCTTTGCTCTGCTACCATCTGAGAAAGCTCTGAGCCCATTGATTTCTCTTCTCTTTGGTTGGTGGACATCTTATTAGTTGCTAGAGAGGTCAGAGGGAGTTAGTATCAACTTCAATCACCATGACAAATGAATCCAATGTAGTCACGCAAGAAAGCCAAGACTACTATATAAGGTTAAAGAGTTGTATTACAAACTCAGAAATAGACTGATAAAGATGAGTCTCAAAAGCATGTTGTAAAAGTACAATATCACAAGAATAAATCAGAATCTCCTAATGAAATTCAGTCTAAACAATAAGAAGCACACCAAAAACTCAGTGGCAGCAATACAGAAAATGAGAAAGAGGATCTGAAGATTAAACTGCAAGATTCGATCCTCCTGCCTAGTGTAGGAAAGTGGGTTTCTGTTGCAGTAACCCCCCCACTTTTTGCCTGATAACTGATGCACTTTTCCTTGGTGTGCCCTGGATCCCTGCCAATCAGGTACCCAGGGCCTGTGTTCCTTCCCTAAAAACTGTACTCAGCCTAAACCCAATTGGCATCTCTGGCCACAGGTAAGCCCCTGGTAAATGGTACCCTAGGTACCCAGGGCACTGTGACCAGAGAAGACCCCTAAGGGCTGCAGCACTTATTGTGCCACCCTTAGAGGCCCTGTACCCTGACACACACACACTGCCCTTGCAGGCTGAGTGTCTTGGTGCAGAACAAAACAGAGAGTCGACATGGCACACATCCCTGTGTGCCATGCCCACAAACACACTGCCCTGGCATACCTCAGTCACCCCTCTAGCTGGGTGCCCTATGCCAGTGGTGAGGGCACAGGTGCATGAGCCCTGTGCCCCTACAGTACCCAGGCCCATTCCTGGGCACTGTAAGTGCAGGGCTGCCATTCCGAGTATATGGTGCTGGGAGGTCGTCAGCACGTACTCCACAGCACCATGATGGCTGCACTGAAGACTGAGAAGTTTGGTATCAAACTCCTCAGCACAGTAAACCCACACTGATGCCAGTGTGGGATTTACTGTAAAATGCACGTCAGAGGGCAACTTAGAGTTACCCCCTGAACCTAACCTACAATCCACGTCTTGTCTGAGGGGCTGCCTAGGCTGCCACACAGCAGACATGTTGCTGGACCCCTGGGCAGAGAGCCATCCGCTCTCCCGGGCCTGCAACAATGCACGTCCTGGGTGAGGTGCTAGGCCCCCTCCCCTGGATGGGCAGGGGAAGCTTCAAAGGCATTCCGCCTTTGTGAGCTTCCCCAGACCACTTGCTGTACTCAGCAACTGGTCCCCACCGGTTCCTCCCCCATCCTGGTGGGAAGACTGGAGGGAAACACCAAGGGAGGAAAGGGGTGTGCCACCTTCTGCCAACCCCACCCCTCAGGTGGGGGAGGCGAGGTGAAGCACATCTCCGGGCTCTCGCCATCTTGAAGATGGGGAGCCCTGCCCAATCAGGACTAGGCTCCTGCCCCCTCCCACAGGAGAGTGGCAGGATAGGGGGTGTACTCACCCCAGGGCAGGGACCCATTGGTCCCTGCCCTTTACCTACCTGTAACGCCCCTAAATCTAGTATTTAGGGGCACCCTGAACCTTCCTTCCTTAGATTCCCGCAACCTAAGAAGAAAAAGGACGAAAGAAGACGCCCAGCAGAGGAGACTGCAGAGAACAACTGACTTGGCCCCAGCCCTACCGGCCCGTCTGCAGTTTCCAGAGATCCTGCGCCAAAAATAGTCTTGTCCTGCAGCCAGCGACCTCCAGAACCCCAGGGAGGACTGACTGCCTTCAACAAAGACCGGATCTCCTGTGAACAGCAGCTCTGTTCAAAAGAAACACCAAACAAAGACTCCGAGCCTGCTGAGGAGAAAGAAACCCGACGCCTGGAACCACCACTGCACCCGTCGCCTACAGCCCGAGTTCAAGTGGCCCACCGGTCCCAGCGAGGTCCCCCAGCTCTCCAGAGTCCGAGTCCACCGTGGGTTGCCCCTCCAGGACTCCCCGACGTCGCCTGCAGCCTCTGCACGGAGAACCCCCAACCGCGAGTGGCCCGGTAAGGTGAAATCCGACCTCAAAAGACACCCCTGCATCCAGACGCCCTGCGCCCTGGAGAAAGGAACCCGAGGTGCACCTACGTCCCCGAGCCCTCCAACTTACCTGCCCAGCTGTTGGTTCCTCCTGGAAGTCTTCCTGGACCGAGCCTGCAGCTGAAAACCAAAACCGAAAATTTCCATTGAAATCAACAGGGCACCCGACCTCAAAACAGCACTCTGCACCCGGCCGCCCTAGTGCCGCTGAGGGTGCCTCTTTGGTGCTAACTTGGTCCCCAACGTGCCCTGAGCTTAACCCTAGGAGCTTTGCTCCCACAACCCCGTGGCCTGCTTGCCAGCCGCCACCAACCGGAGTCCCCCTATCCTCCATAGGATAACATTGGGCCTCAACACTCTGCACCCGGCCGCCCTAGTGCCGCTGAGGGTGCAACAACAGTGCATCACTGACCCTGGGAGACCCCTGAGTCTAACCCCAGAACCCTAACTCAAAAGACCGATTACTTACCTCGAGACCGATAACTCATTTTTCCTCATAGGATAACATGGACACTTTTTCTTCCAAAAAGTTTCTAAGTGTCGACTTTTGAAAACAAGAATATTCTTTAAAAATCGTACAGACTACCAAAACGTAATTACTTACCTGTTTTAAGTAAATGTCCCAGGGCTGAACCTAGGAGTCCAGCACTGGATTACAAAAGTAACGTTAAAAGTAACTTACCGGCGAATTGAATTTTCTTACATAGGGATCCATTGACTGGTTTTCTGTGAAATTTCTTCTAAGTGTCCACTTTTGAAATACCAAAATATTGCTTAAAAATCACAACAGTAACGAATTCCAAATTACTCACCTACTATCAGGAGAGACCTCAGTACTGCATCTTTTAGTCCAGTACCGACCATGAAAAGTAATTTTTACCGTACTTACCAGTAACTGGAAATTCCTCTCATAGGATATCATTGCCTGCTTTTTGTTGAAAAAGTTTCTAAGTGTCGATTTCTGAATCATACAAATATTCTTTAAAAATCGTACAAACTACAAAAACGTAATTACTTACCTGTTTTAAGTAATGTCCCAGTGCTGAACCTAGGAGTCCAGCACTGGATTACAAAAGTAACGTAAACATACTTTGCTTGCAAACTGTATTTCCTTCCCTAGGATAACATTGGTAATTTTACCCAGAAAAGTTTCTAAGTGTCAACTTTTGAAATACAGTAATATTCCTCAAAAATCACTACCATAACCAAAACGCTTTTTCTCACCTGTTTACAGGAAGTGTCCCGGGACTGAATCCAAGATCCAGTCCCGTGGTTAGAAAAGTAATCCAAAAAGTAATCTATTGCATTTAACCAGAAATTTCCATTGAGCTCAATGTATAATTGTGTTTAAAATTGTGTTGCATATTGCAACAACTGTAACTATTGCATTCAAAAGTCTATTGCCAATTGAACAGTAGTTAACTAAAGCATCTCATTCTGAGAAAGTATATTTTGACACCCATTGTTGGTTCTAAAATAAAACAACTATATTTTTATATACAAACCATTGGCCTAGAGTTCAGTTCTTGAGTGTGTGGCTTCATTTGCTGACTGAGTGTGTACAACAAATGCTTTACACTGTCCTCTGATACTGCCTTACTGCTCGACCAAGCTACCACTTTAGAGAGTAAGGTTATATCTAACTTTAGCCTCTGCCAAACCTCTGGGGACTGTGGACTCTGTGCACACTGAACCTTACTTTGGTGCAGTATATACAGAGCCACTTTCTTACATTGGTGGATCAGCGGTGGGATACAAACTTGCATTGTTGGACTACTTGGTTACCATCTGATCACACGACAGAACTCTTAAATTGCCTTTAGAATTCTGATTTTTTCAAATTGGCATTTTTTACCAAATTACTAAAAGTCTTGTTAGGGCCTTGCTTAAGTCCCTTTAAAATTGTAGAAAATAAAAAGTCACTATAGTCAAGGGTAGAGGGGTTAGAACTTTTTGTTAGAATGTCTCAAGAAAACAACCCAGCTATTAGTGAAAATAATAATGACATACAGGACATGGTTGAGGAGCTCGACCTCACCCCTTATCTTCATTTGTCTTTCAAAGAGATAAGGTCCTTATGTAAACTGAAAAATATACCAATGGGCCAGCATCCAACCAAACAAGGGCTCCAGGAGCTCCTGGCTGAGTATGCTAAGGCCCACTCCTCTGAGCATGGTGATGACCACGCAGAGGAGGAAAGGAGTGAGGAGGATGGGGATGGTAACCCACCTCCACCACTTCCTAGGGAAGACAGGGTCACTGCACCCTTATTTCCAAGAGTAAACCTCTGGGGACCTAGGGGCCACCTAGGTGGTTCAGGTCCCAGAGAGGACACTGAGGATAGCCTTAGTGAGGAGGACCACCTTTAGCAAGGTTGGCCAAAGACTGGACCTAGAGACCAGACTCCTGGCTCTAGAGAAGGAAAGACAGGAGATGGGTTTAGCACCCATCAATGGTGGCAGCAATACTAAAACTAAGGATAGGGAGGAAACTTCTGATCCTAAAATCCCCAAAGGGATTGTCCCTAAATTTGAGGAAGGTGATGACATCACTAAATGGTTCACAGCCTTTGAGAGGGCTTGTGAAATAAGAAAAGTAAAGAAACCTCTCTGGGGGCACTCCTGTGGGAACTGTTCTCTGGTAACTGCAGAGACAGGCTTCTGACCCTCTCTGGGCCAGATGCAGGGTCCTATGACCTCATGAAGAATACTCTGATTGAGGGATTTGGGCTCACTACTGAGGAGTATAGAATTAGATTCAGGGGGCTCACAAAACCCAGACCCAGTCCTGGATTGACTTCGTAGACTACTCAGTAAAGACACTGGATGGTTGGTTAGCTGGACATAATGTGCAGGATTTTCCTGGACTTTACAATTTGTTTATGAAGGAACACATACTAAGTAATTGCACAAACGAAAAGTTGCATCAGCATTTGGTAGACCTAGGTCTAATTTCTCCCCAAGAATTGGGAAAGAAGGCAGACCACTGGGTCAGAACAAGGGTAACTAGGACATCCACTGGGGGTGACCAAAAGAAAGGGGTCACAAAGCCTCCCCAGAAGAAAGATAGTGAACCCCTTAAGGATAAAAGTAAGGAGTCCCAGGCAGCCCCCCAAAACCTGCCCAGGAGGGTGGGCCCAAAGACACCTCACAAACTAAACCAGGGTACCAAGGTAAGAATTGGGATCCCAACAGAATATGGTGTCACAACTGTCAGAAGTCAGGACACCACACCAAGGACCCTAGCTGTCCTAAAAACAAGATCCCTAGTACAGCCCCAGGGGTGACTAGTGTAGCCCCAGGAGTTGCCAGTGTAGCTCTGGAGGAAGGGTCCTCAGATGAGGAAGTCCTCCTAGCTTTCAACTGGAAAATGGGCCCAAGAGGTAAGCTGGAGATCCCAGAGGGGAGTAGACACTTCCACCGCCTACTGGTGAATGGAATCCCAGCCACTGCCCTGAGAGATACCTGTGCCAGTCACACTGTGGTGCATGACAGGTTGGTACTCCCACACCAGTATGTCCCAGGGGAATCAAGGAGAGTAAGGGCTGTCCCAGGGGAGTCACTGTTAGGCCTGTGGCTGTAGTGCCCCTAGTCATAGCTGGGTCCCTTAGATGGAGAAAGGTGGTAGTCAGTAAAGACCTCCCCTTGATTGTCTCCTGGGGAATGACCACTTAGAGGTGGACCTGAGCCAAAGAGAGGCACTGGCCCAATGCCAGGCCTCACCCAAGAAACTTGGGGGCTCAACCTGCAGTCAGTGCAGCTGAGCCCCAAAAGAGTAAAAAGGAACAGGGTAGGAAAGGTGGGCAACTGTTAGCCACAGTCCCAGAGGGCCAGGGAGATTCTATCCCAGTGAGGGAAAACTCCAGAAGTGGCCCTGGTAAAGCCCCCTAGCCAACAAGAAGACCTGACTAGTCAGGCAACTGTCCAGCCTGAGTTGGTGGCTCCTCAGCTGGCAGAACAAAGGGTGGAGGAAGGGTGCTCACTACAAAGTTTAGTGACCCCCCACCCTAAAGCAACAGGCAGACAGCCAGGACCCAAAGAGACCTGTAAGATAGCCCCTTCACTTGCCAGACAGGAGCTAAAGGTGTGGTTCTGGGCACTGACAGCTGTCAGCAGCCTCTGCTGGGTGTTAGCCTTCATGGCAGCCCTATCCTTGGCATGGTGGCCTAACCCCTGCCAAATAACAAGCTAGGCCCCCTGACCCTATTGGTCATGGTGGGGTTGCTCAAACTGTGGGTGACCTCTGTGGGTAAGCTGGGCTTTGCCCTGGCTAAGTTAGACTTTGCAGAGGTGGGCACCTCTGAACCCAAACTTAAAAGATGGGGTGAAGACACTAAAGAGCAAGGAGAGGAGCTTTGGGAATTAGGTCCTGAAACTGATGAGGTAGGCCAGCTCCCCAAAGGGACTGACCTGGACAGAAGGATATAAGGCGGAGTAGGCCCTGCAACTTTCAAACCACTTCCCCAACTCTTCCTCGCCTGAAAGACTAGACAGGCTCTCCCAGCGTTGGCTGAGTCTCCTGGCCTTTGGGCTGGGGGCTTGTGTAGGAAAGTGGGTTTCTGTTGCAGTAACCCCCCACTTTTTGCCTGATAACTGATGCACTTTTCCTTGGTGTGCCCTGGATCCCTGCCAATCAGGTACCCAGGGCCTGTGTTCCTTCCCTAAAAACTGTACTCAGCCTAAACCCAATTGGCATCTCTGGCCACAGGTAAGCCCCTGGTAAATGGTACCCTAGGTACCCAGGGCACTGTGACCAGAGAAGACCCCTAAGGGCTGCAGCACTTATTGTGCCACCCTTAGAGGCCCTGTACTCCTGACACACACACACTGCCCTTGCAGGCTGAGTGTCTTGGTGCAGAACAAAACAGAGAGTCGACATGGCACACATCCCTGTGTGCCATGCCCACAAACACACTGCCCTGGCATACCTCAGTCACCCCTCTAGCTGGGTGCCCTATGCCAGTGGTGAGGGCACAGGTGCATGAGCCCTGTGCCCCTACAGTACCCAGGCCCATTCCTGGGCACTGTAAGTGCAGGGCTGCCATTCCGAGTATATGGTGCTGGGAGGTCGTCAGCACGCACTCCACAGCACCATGATGGCTGCACTGAAGACTGAGAAGTTTGGTATCAAACTTCTCAGCACAGTAAACCCACACTGATGCCAGTGTGGGATTTACTGTAAATGCACGTCAGAGGGCAACTTAGAGTTACCCCCTGAACCTAACCTACAATCCACGTCTTGTCTGAGGGGCTGCCTAGGCTGCCACACAGCAGACATGTTGCTGGACCCCTGGGTAGAGAGCCATCCGCTCTCCCGGGCCTGCAACAATGCACGTCCTGGGTGAGGTGCTAGGCCCCCTCCCCTGGATGGGCAGGGGAAGCTTCAAAGGCATTCCGCCTTGTGAGCTTCCCCAGACCACTTGCTGTACTCAGCAACTGGTCCCCACCGGTTCCTCCCCCATCCTGGTGGGAAGACTGGAGGGAAACACCAAGGGAGGAAAGGGGTGTGCCACCCTTCTGCCAACCCCACCCTCAGGTGGGGGAGGCGAGGTGAAGCACATCTCCGGGCTCTCGCCATCTTGAAGATGGGGAGCCCTGCCCAATCAGGACTAGGCTCCTGCCCCCTCCCACAGGAGAGTGGCAGGATAGGGGTGTACTCACCTCAGGGCAGGGACCCATTGGTCCCTGCCCTTTACCTACCTGTAACGCCCCTAAATCTAGTATTTAGGGGCACCCTGAACCTTCCTTCCTTAGATTCCCGCAACCTAAGAAGAAAAAGGACGAAAGAAGACGCCCAGCAGAGGAGACTGCAGAGAACAACTGACTTGGCCCCAGCCCTACCGGCCCGTCTGCAGTTTCCAGAGATCCTGCGCCAAAAATAGTCTTGTCCTGCAGCCAGCGACCTCCAGAACCCCAGGGAGGACTGACTGCCTTCAACAAAGACCGGATCTCCTGTGAACAGCAGCTCTGTTCAAAAGAAACACCAAACAAAGACTCCGAGCCTGCTGAGGAGAAAGAAACCCGACGCCTGGAACCACCACTGCACCCGTCGCCTACAGCCCGAGTTCAAGTGGCCCACCGGTCCCAGCGAGGTCCCCCAGCTCTCCAGAGTCCGAGTCCACCGTGGGTTGCCCCTCCAGGACTCCCCGACGTCGCCTGCAGCCTCTGCACGGAGAACCCCCAACCGCGAGTGGCCCGGTAAGGTGAAATCCGACCTCAAAAGACACCCCTGCATCCAGACGCCCTGCGCCCTGGAGAAAGGAACCCGAGGTGCACCTACGTCCCCGAGCCCTCCAACTTACCTGCCCAGCTGTTGGTTCCTCCTGGAAGTCTTCCTGGACCGAGCCTGCAGCTGAAAACCAAAACCGAAAATTTCCATTGAAATCAACAGGGCACCCGACCTCAAAACAGCACTCTGCACCCGGCCGCCCTAGTGCCGCTGAGGGTGCCTCTTTGGTGCTAACTTGGTCCCCAACGTGCCCTGAGCTTAACCCTAGGAGCTTTGCTCCCACAACCCCGTGGCCTGCTTGCCAGCCGCCACCAACCGGAGTCCCCTATCCTCCATAGGATAACATTGGGCCTCAACACTCTGCACCCGGCCGCCCTAGTGCCGCTGAGGGTGCAACAACAGTGCATCACTGACCCTGGGAGACCCCTGAGTCTAACCCCAGAACCCTAACTCAAAAGACCGATTACTTACCTCGAGACCGATAACTCATTTTTCCTCATAGGATAACATGGACACTTTTTCTTCCAAAAGTTTCTAAGTGTCGACTTTTGAAAACAAGAATATTCTTTAAAAATCGTACAGACTACCAAAACGTAATTACTTACCTGTTTTAAGTAAATGTCCCAGGGCTGAACCTAGGAGTCCAGCACTGGATTACAAAAGTAACGTTAAAAGTAACTTACCGGCGAATTGAATTTTCTTACATAGGGATCCATTGACTGGTTTTCTGTGAAATTTCTTCTAAGTGTCCACTTTTGAAATACCAAAATATTGCTTAAAAATCACAACAGTAACGAATTCCAAATTACTCACCTACTATCAGGAGAGACCTCAGTACTGCATCTTTTAGTCCAGTACCGACCATGAAAAGTAATTTTTACCGTACTTACCAGTAACTGGAAATTCCTCTCATAGGATATCATTGCCTGCTTTTTGTTGAAAAAGTTTCTAAGTGTCGATTTCTGAATCATACAAATATTCTTTAAAAATCGTACAAACTACAAAAACGTAATTACTTACCTGTTTTAAGTAATGTCCCAGTGCTGAACCTAGGAGTCCAGCACTGGATTACAAAAGTAACGTAAACATACTTTGCTTGCAAACTGTATTTCCTTCCCTAGGATAACATTGGTAATTTTACCCAGAAAAGTTTCTAAGTGTCAACTTTTGAAATACAGTAATATTCCTCAAAAATCACTACCATAACCAAAACGCTTTTTCTCACCTGTTTACAGGAGTGTCCCGGGACTGAATCCAAGATCCAGTCCCGTGGTTAGAAAAGTAATCCAAAAAGTAATCTATTGCATTTAACCAGAAATTTCCATTGAGCTCAATGTATAATTGTGTTTAAAATTGTGTTGCATATTGCAACAACTGTAACTATTGCATTCAAAAGTCTATTGCCAATTGAACAGTAGTTAACTAAAGCATCTCATTCTGAGAAAGTATATTTTGACACCCATTGTTGGTTCTAAAATAAAACAACTATATTTTTATATACAAACCATTGGCCTAGAGTTCAGTTCTTGAGTGTGTGGCTTCATTTGCTGACTGAGTGTGTACAACAAATGCTTTACACTGTCCTTCTGATACTGCCTTACTGCTCGACCAAGCTACCACTTTAGAGAGTAAGGTTATATCTAACTTTAGCCTCTGCCAAACCTCTGGGGACTGTGGACTCTGTGCACACTGAACCTTACTTTGGTGCAGTATATACAGAGCCACTTTCTTACACCTAGTCAATAGTAGATTTTAGAAATTCGAACTTATCCTACTCTACACTAAAGTGGGGAAAAATCCTAATTAGTCTAAGGAAAGCAAGGAACAGGTGTCAGCATAATGGAGTCTTCTGTAAAAGTACTGCAAGTCTAAGGAATATATAGCATGAAGCCACACAGTGAGAGGAATAGCAAAGAGGTCTGCACCTCATGAAATTCTAAAGGTCTCTGCTCTCTAACTAACAATGCAATACCTATTAACACACAAAGCATTCAAGGTAACTAACATCATCATTTCCAGGACATTTCCATCTTCCTCGGTAGAAATTAGCAACATTCACACCTTCCATAGGGTACATTCAATTGACCGTGAGCATCCTTTCTCTACCATGAGAACTCATCTCCAACTTCGTTTAGTGCGCCTTCTTCTTGCCAAGAGTATCCTCCCATACCTTACTATCGCTACAAACATACAATGAATTTTCACTAACTAATGAAGCCTGGTATCTGCATCTGCAAAGGAGAAGTTAAACACTGAAACTCAGAAACGTAGGGCCTTTGGTTACGCTAAGTTAGCACAGCAGTTACAGAGCACCCAACATTTGAATACATGTGCACTGATAATTACGATTGATACAATTTAATTAATATTCTGGGGAATAAATCATGGCTACATATGAGTGAGTGTTGCATCTTAAAATATTAATTTAACTATGAATGAGAACTACATTTTCTCTAGAAATCTTTCACATTGGTATGCACACATCAAATGATTCTATTATTCTAATGTGGAACATTTCAGAAATATATTTGAAACTCCATCATTCATTAAGTTGTCAGACCACGCGGAATATAGGAAGTGCCAATCTGCACAAATCAACGTAAATATGTGACGTATAAGGGAGGACCAAAATTAAGCTGCTCCAGAGTTCTCCATCTCTGGGATCTTTTGTATTGCCATCCTCTTCTTGTGGGGCTTACAAGATCCCTGAATTTCAACGACAGCTACAGACAGTCTAGCTTCAAATACTTGAATAAGGCTGCCTTCTTCTGGTAGAACGTAGTTCCAGATGATGTACATTTTCTTATTCATCTTGTTAATAGAAGGAGAATTCCAGAAAATCTGGGCTTGTACCTGATCAATCATTGCCGTACCAAGCTCCCCATGCTTATGTAATAAATAAAAAGTAAATCACATACAAACTACATACAGAGACAGGCCTTGGGTCCACCCGCTGCCGCCATTGCTGAGGTGAAATGTCACACACATATTGCATCAGCCCACAGGAGAGCATACCTAGAGAGAGTAGTGGGCCAGTATGGTTCAGCCATTGGCTTTTTTGCCAATGACTTTATATCTTGGGTCAGACCACAGGAAAGTCATTTGCTGTTTGGACTATCTGGCTGTGTGAGGGGTGGTGTTTAGTCTGCTTACTGTACACGTCTGTATCCAGCAAAGAGACATCAGGCAAGGAGGTACGACAAGAAAGGAGTTTGCCTCTGAAGACATAACAGATGCATTAATGAGCAGAACGGTTCACTTTCAAGAGTATCATTTGATGACTTTCTTTCTCTCCTGCAGCCCTTGTGACCCGTGATGCTTTGGGGTGCTAGCTCGGTGCTTACAAATGTTTTTCTTTACCAGCGGGGACACTTCTTGTTTACTATCATCATAATTTGTGTGATTAGGTCTGTAACTGATAAATAGAGTCATGTAGAGATAAGAGAAATGTATGTGCTCAAAACATTGTTGCCATGGACACCCAAGCTGTCATTGTTTGAATGTTATAAACAACCAGTGAATAAGCAGGAGCACATTGTTCATATACATGCAAATTGATGGGTAAATATATGCACACAGTAGGGAGAAGTGCTGTCTGAAAAATGTCGCTGTCAGGTTTTGTGGTACATGGCACACAAAAGCTGTTAATTAGGTTGCCAAGAAAGTAAAGTAGCTTCTGTTTTAAAGTTGCTGACACGTTCAGTAACTATTAGTTTGAAAATGTTAAGGTTTGCACCAGAGCGTATAAAATAAAAATGTTTTGATAGCGCAGAACGAGTTAAATTTTTTTTATCCAGTACCAGTTCAACCTGTAACTTACAAAAATGGGCTCCAACTCTGCGCTGCATTTTCTTCTTCTGGGTGACAGATCTTTGCCACTATTTTTCAATAGAAGCTAAATCAAAATCAGGTCAATCAGCATTTCAATTAACAATTTCAAGTTCAGTCGATGAGAGTTTTAAATCGGTTTCAAGCTTTATTCTCACAAATAGATTAGTATATTCTTTTTATTTTCTTTATTCAAGTAGTATGTAGTGATCAGGACCACGCTTGTAGGATGAGGTTCAAGTAGGTTTATTCAGGTAAGTAAACAGGTAGCATGAATCCTCATCTTCAGGTGTATAAGTGCTGTAGGGCAGCCCCACCAGGAGCAGCCTGCTAGCTGCTCAGCCCCATCCACCAACTGTCCTCACTCATCCAGTCACCCAAACATTCCACTCATGGCCCATTCACCAACATTCCATACAGAGCACACACACACAGGCTGAGCAGCTAGGACAAGGTAACATAGGGCATGAATCATAACACCAGAATATTACATATCTCTTCCCTATTGAACAGAAGAATAACAAAAGCAAAACATTAAAACTATGAGCATGAAAGAAAAACTATAAACATGAAAGTACAGCAAACGTAAACAGTCTACAACCCAAAGGTGAGGGAAACACCGCCTGCATCATAAAATGGATATGAACTATTACAATAAGAGTCAAAAGCCCAGACCCAGAGATGACGGGAACACCGCATCACGAGAGGGTAAGGAACTAAAGACAAGAAGGAAAGATGGATACAGAATACCCATCCCCCTCCTCTAATAAGGAAAAATAAACGTCAAAATGTAAGTTCTCCATGGAAGGAGACTGGTCATGTGGACCAAAGGGACTGAAACCCAATATCCTGCCCCCAACTTAAACAAGGGACAACATGTAAATTCATATATACTCTCCATGTGAGAAAGCACGACATGTGGACTAAAGGGACTGAAACCCAATATCCTGCCCCCACTTTTACAAGGGACAACAACGTTGCGTATATGCTCTCCATATAAGGAGGCAAACAAGGACAAAACCCTGCACAACCAAAACAAACGTGCGGCACATGGTGTCTTACGCACACAGGAACCAAATCCTGCGCCCAAAATAATACGTGCAGCACAAGGTGTCTTACGCACACAGAGAATAAAACCCTGTAACAAAATAGTACATGCGGCACAAGGTGTCTTACGCACACAGGGAACAAAACCCTGTAACAAAATAGTACATGCGGCACAAGGTGTCTTACGCACACGAGGAAAGTGACTCCTTGCAACAGGACAAAAAAAGGAAAAACCCCTAGAGCCCACCCTCATGTAAAGGCACAAAAACTCCCAATGTAAAAATGGTAACAGTACCCATAAACTTCAAAACATGTAAACACTTTCTACATAAATAGGGTAGACTGTGGCATCACTAAAAGAAATAAACTGTACAAATTCTGCAATAATTGACAAAACATATTTAGCCATGCTGGTGAGCGATCTCTCACCCGAATAGCATGAAAGGTGGCACACAGGGCACACTCTCAACTCGTGCACCCCAACTGTCATCTGTAATGAAAACACGAGCCAAACTGTAGACCTGGTAACTACAGTCGGTGAAACTACGAGAAAACAATTATCCACTTATTGTTGAAACACGACAGTTATCTATAAATGCCATCCACTAAAAACAACTCATCCCAAAGGCAAAACCTGTAAGCGATTTCCCACATGAATGAGCAACAGTCATTAACTGGGGGTAGTCAACACCTGTGAACGATGTCTCACCCGAATTAGCAACAGTCAATCTCAGGCTCCTTTTAGTAGCAAAAGTGTTATCGGCTTCACCCCCCTGACTGTGTACAAGAGTTCCAACAAAGAAAGGATGGAAAGTACCTGGGAATATTTCAGTCTGGAAAACTGACTGGAGACAAACAAGCAGAGAAGACATGAAAATCACGCTCCCATGAAGGCACTCCTGTCCGGCTTAAACCTTCAATTAACTTTGTTGAAAACGCAACACCAGACGAAGACGTGGTTGGCAAGCAGCAAGTAATCCCAAGATGGAGGCACGCTGGTGGCTCATGGCGCGCCGATGCTGCAGTGCATCTCTCAGCAGTTCTCCAAGATCCTTAATGACGAAGACAATGAGAAAAGGCATCGCGCGACAGCAAAATGACGGTAGGCTTGCACGCGCCCCATGCGACTCGTGCCTCATTTTCAAACCAGCATAATGGCAGTTTTCTAACGCCAACGTCGAGAAGTCCCATCGGTCACCAACAATAATAGACAAGAATTGACTTACCTATCTTGGCCCCCATACGCTGCTAAATAAAACTGCAACCGCAGCGTAGAGGTACAGTATCAAACAATGTTGTTCTCAGAAGAATATAATTCACATCCAAACAAACACTGAGAACTCAAACCTGTAACTTGAAAATACTTTGAGCACTTACTCTTCCAAATGACACAACACAGCCTGCAGCTCGTAAATTAGGAAATAAAAGTCCAATGTGAACACATTTGTACGCAACCATGCGTGTCTCTGTGCATGTCTCAGTGTACAGGAACCACCGCTCCAATGCAGGCATAAATCAATTTGTAAAGACCATGGGTGCAAGATCCTAGGAGCACTAAACAGATAGTGCAGGCTCTTCCCAAGTGAGACACACTAGATAATTTTGTAGATTTTGTTGGGGTCAAAATGTACTTGAGAAGCATACTACGCGCAGCGTCCATGTAATAAAAGAATAGTCTTACTGTACTAGAAGACTCACTCTGCGCAGCATCCATAAAGTAAAAGAAGTGTCTCACTGTATTTGAAGTCTCAGATCTTGTTGTTGTGGCCTCTTGATATGAGGTACGGCACGCTTGAGTAGGGGCTGTCCGTTGTAATGGACACTGGTGGGGCTGCACTGCGCGCTGTACTAAATTCATTAGTTCCCTTTGTAGCATAAAGTGTTTCAAGTTATCTTCTTGTGTGGCCACTAGTGACTCATAGTTTTTGCGTGTTGTCCTTGTTGTCTGTGCCTGTCGTCTTCTCCTTGTTGTAGCTTCTTCCCAACATGTTGTAGAAAGCATCTTTAAATCTCTTCAGACCACTTGTACCAACCGTAGAGCGAGGGGACGTCTTCAACTCGTCGCTAAAATAAATGTAGTGATCAGGACCACGCTTGTAGGATGAGGTTCAAGTAGGTTTATTCAGGTAAGTAAACAGGTAGCATAAATCCTCATCATCAGGTGTATAAGTGCTGTAGGGCAGCTCCCACCAGGAGCAGCCTGCTAGCTGCTCAGCCCCATCCACCAACTGTCATCACTCATCCAGTCACCCAAAGATTCCACTCATGGCCCATTCACCAACATTCCATACAGGGCACACACACACAGGCTGAGCAGCTAGGACAAGGTAACATAGGGCATGAATCATAACACCAGAATACTACATAGTAAATCAGATAAAGCAGTTTACACAAATTATCAAGAAAAATAAGATTAGTATCATCAGTAGTAAAATTTAACAAGGGTGTTCCATAAAGGAATGTGTCCCTATTCTACCTATATGTAATCAAATGCAATAGAACTGATAAAGAGTTCGGGAAAAGAAGTGAGATTAAATGAGCACCAAGTTTGAAATCAAATTAAGTAGTTGAACTTCCCATAAAGAGTAGTCCATGAAATTCAGCCGAGTCTCAATCTCTAAAATGCATCAGCATACAGTTGCAGTAGCAGTCTGCATCAAATAAGCCTAAGCAGAAAATATGGGGAACAGATGCAGCAGCAGCTACATCCTTCAGGATAGGAATAAAGGTAGAGTCACTTCCAAAGAGGCAAGCAACATTAGCAGCTGTCAGCAGTAGCTTACAGCAAATCGCTCTGGGTACCATGGAAAGAGACTCCGGGAATGTGGTGCTCTGCTCTGCATCTGCTAACTTAACTAGAAACATGCACTTATATAAAAGACAAGAACACATGCAAACAACAATGTTTTGGTCTGGATCACTCCATCCAATGTGAAGACATCTTTAGATGGTGAGCAGCTTTGTTCTTCCTTTCCCACTGAAATTACATGGAGTTCACAGTCAACGATCAAATGTGTAACAGACGTCACTAAACATTTGTATGACTAGCAACGTCTAGCCTTGGTTCCAAGGGAAGTTTATTGTAGTGTCTATTCTATAATTTATTCAATGTTTCACTGAGTAACAATGAACTACACTAAAGACAGAAACATTTGCTTGCAGATTAATAGTTAAGTAATGCTTTTTGTCTTTCATGTAAGAAAAGTTATTGCTAAAATGAGTGATTCTCTATTCAGCATTATAACATGAGAAAGATAGGAAGTTCAAGCTTAGTACATCAAGGATATGTATCTTAAGAAAGGAACACATTAATTAAACTTGGACATTCTGCAGCTTTGACAAAATATAAGCAAGTCACATTAAGGTCAAACAATCAAATACATTTATGCATGGTTCAGCAATTTTCTAAAGCCTTCTAAAAAGAAAAGAGAAGTCTTACTAAGGCCTAAAAGGGAAAAGGAATGCCTGATGCATTTTTGCACATTTCAACTACTAGACATTTTAAAGTGCATTTTCATGTTAATACCTAAGGCAACTTATCATTTTTGTTAATTAATTTTTATGCACATTTTCTTCTGCAACAATTTCCCTGTCTGATGGTGATCTTAATCATCACACTAAAGACATTCCACATGTGGGTTCAATCAGAGAGCACTATCATCATCTGTTGAGTATCACCTTTTCCTTTTTTGTGCCCAATAATTTAATGGTTTCATATGGTCCTCATTCATGAGACTATTTAATGCCAAATCTTTTTCAAATCTCGTATTAAATTATTTTTTCCTTCTTTTTCGCAAGCTATATCAACAGCTCAAAAATAATGTATACAGAAACAGCAAGTAAAGCCATATTATTTCTACTGGCATAAGAATAGCCTTTAAACTACCGCTCCTCCTGTCGTTGAAACCCAATTTCCACTTGTCTTTGCAAAACCCTCAATTTCCTTACTCTCATCGGGTATGTTTGATAGCAATGGGTTAATTTAAGCATTTTGCAGACTCCACCCTTTTCTACGAGAAAATGTCCAATGCAAGATCGTCTTGCAGGACCATTGAACGTATAGCAATTCATTCAGTATGCACTACTGGTAAAGCTCCAGAAGTGCTAGTTGACATCTTACCGAGAGCGGCAAACAGGTTTCTAATCTTTTGCCATTCAATATAATGCCTACAGGTGGAAGGATTGCTCCAAATATATCTCCTACTAACTTAGCTCATGGTTCAGTACTGCGTTTGTGCCGATGTGCTGGTGTCATTGTTCATGCATCTAAGCTCTGCACATGATACATTTTTGGAATTAATACACCTAAATAGCACAACCTCCCAGTCAGCAGGTAGAAGCATTCTGTCCACAAATAAAATAGGCTCTGGGAATTGCAGATTCTTCTCCTTGTAAAATTTGACATGTTCCCCCTGCCAATTCCAATCTGTGTTCAAAACTACTAATTCCTACATGTCTGGTTCATTTGGGTGTTCTTTCTTCTGTAAACACAAATTTCCCCTTTGTGTTGACTAGCTAACCTTAATTTAGTGTAAATCATTTTCTTTCTAAATTCGTCTTCTTCTTTCTTCCAAGCATTTTTCCAAACATCACTATGTTATCTTTAGTATGTTTTATGTTCGGATGTATGACATAATCACACATGCTTTTACAACACATGCCTTTACAATGCAGGCAATACAACGAACACTTTGTTACCACGCGTTCAATTACAATGCAAGTTGTTACAACGGCTTACCTTAGGGAAGCGCTGGACTGTGGAATATGTGGATGTGTTACTATTCCAACTCCAGTCTGTGCAACAGTAGGGAAGGTGTTGGATTTAAAATCCAACAACACGTTCCTTAAGCAAGTCATTGTAACGACTTGTGTGGTAATTGAACGGCGTGGTAACGACACGTTCATCGTAGTGCCTGCATTGTCATGCGTTTGCGTAACTAAACGCTGTTTCCCCTTTATGTTCATGTATCTTTCTTCTAAAGCCATTATGTAAGTCTTCTCTAAAGGTTTCATCAGGTCAAATTATTTTTGTAAGCCTTAACACTATAGGTTTGTGGGGAAACAACTAATACCAAGCAGTGTCCATTTCTTTTGCTTACGGGTGTAAATTCATGCTTTCTATTAAAAGTATTAGATTATAACTAGAATAGAAATATTCATAGTGTTCTCACCTATACACAAGTAAAAGCAAAATACTACAAGAAATAGCATATGACAATGGCATGTGATAATAAATGTCCTCTTCTGATGCAGATATGGGTAAATGAGCTCAGACATAACAATCCTTGGCATCAATAGCATGAGTGCATTCTATTACTAATCTAGAGTAAACATTACTAGAGAAATCATTTTTCTTGCAGCTAACAAACGAGGAATTTAGTCAGTCCTCATCACTAAGGTATGCATGTGGCTTAGTTGTATTATTTGATCTATTCTGTACTTCTGGGGTTAAATAAAATCCCACTAATAACTATTGTAATCATTATTACTGTTATTACGAAGATTGAGCACATAATATATTTACATTTATTTTTAATGCTATACATTTCTCCCAAATCATGCTTGATATATTAACGTTCAGCAGTTCAGTAGCTCAGCAATTCAGCAACTCGGCTGAATTTCGTTAGTAGCTTTTCAAGACGACTTAGGGTCGATTCCGATCTCGGTTGGAAGGCCTCCGAATCGGATTCGGCTTTACCGGATCTGAGTCGGAGGCTTTGTTTCCGACCGAGTCGTACAGAGGTCCGGACGCCCAAGTACAATGCGAATGAACGCGAAATCGCCGACCGACTCGTTTCCAGGTCCGAACCGCTCCATACGACTCGGTCGCAGACGAACCGCACCGCGCAATGGAGTCGATTTCCGACTGAGCTAGTACAATGCACGATTCGGACAGCCGGATCGAGTCGGAGTCTCCGGGTCGAAAAAGCTCCGGGAAGCGGACTTCGGGGTCCGTGCCGGACTCCCCTTCACCCATAGCCTTATGAGTCGGACACAGGGGGACCCAAGGGTCCCCCTATGCATGCATGTACGGTGCGGATGGCACCAATGCGTACCCACTACAGGGGGCACCCTTTTGCGCAACGTACCCATTGAGTCAATGGGAGCCCATGTACGCGTCGTACGACCGGCTCCCATTGACTTCAATGGGAGTCCGACCGAACCGAGTCCGGCAGCATGCGGCCGCATCGTACTCGCTCGGTCGGACTGCAGGAGTCCGGCTCGGTCGGAAAACAATCCGGATCCGGATCGGTCGGAGTGCTTTATGACCCAGATCAGAATCGCCCCTAAGTATTTGCAATGTTGATTTCAAATTAGACAATCCTTAACCCTACTCTGTGTGCTTCTATATTGTTATCCCTACTCTTCTACTGCAGACTTGGGCCTCGATTGATCTTCCGTAAAATAAGATATTAAAATTGTAAAGGACTAACAGGACATTTCTTTTTAATTGATCAGTTATTGTTTCTTTCTTCAGGTTTTGATGCTTCTCAGTTTATTTAGTTTTGACTTTTCTCAAAATGTCTTTCAAGTTTATACATCAGGGTGGTTCATACAGATCAGATCTCACATCACACAAATCATCTAATGTGACGTTCAGTACTTGGTCAACATAGTATGTCCAAACAGGTACTGAATACCTTTGACAAGGTGCTCTTGCTCTCCTAGATCTTCTGAGAGATTGTTTGTTTTGCTCTATACCACTCTCATTACTTGATTCAGTTTCTTCAAGTATAGTTGCTGGTATTCGATTAACTGATGTACTCCTTCTCAGTCTTTCTTGTTCATAGGATTGTGGCCCTTCAGCTTTGTAGGTGACTCTTTTCATCCCAGTGCTTGTTCTTTCACCCAGATCCTCCAGTAGTAAAGATGGATTATCACCAATTTTTCCATTTTGATGAACAGTCTCTGCTTCTATTTTGTTAGAGACTCTGATGCCACTCTGTGTAAATTTAGGCACTTGAATCTGTTTTTTGACTTGCCCATCTTCACCCATTTCTTTTTTTTCTTGCTGTATTTGTGGTGGTGCTGCCACTGGTCTAGGTGGTCTTTCAGGTGGTGGTGCTGCCACCAATGCTCTTCGTTGGAACCAAAGACAACAATTGCCTCTTCTGGGTTTCTCACTTTCTTGGTGTGAGAAGCATGAATCCATTTCAGAACTTCAGCAAACTTAACAGCAGTATTGATCACAAGGATTATTTGGAAGGCGCCTTTCCATCTCGGTTCCAAACAAGTCTTTTGAACATGCTCCTTGATCATGACCCAAACACCAGGCTTGAGGTCATGGCACTGTTCCTGGTGTGGATCTCGTGTGGCAGCTGAAACCTGGTAAGAGGCAGAACGGACCACATCAACCAACCCTTTGCAGTAATCTTGTATCATATCATCTGTGATGTTCAAAAGTGCACTTGCAGGTACAGCAGCCAGTCTCATTGCCCTGCCCATCAGAATCTCATGAGGCAATAAAGCCAGTCTTTCTATCTGGGATACTTCGGATACTCATAAAAACCATAGGCAATGCATCTGGCCATTTCAGTGATGTTGAGGCACAAACTTTTGCTAATTTTGATTTGAGAGTACCATTGACCCGTTCAACGATCCCAGAAGCTTCATGTCTGTAACTGCAAAGTAATCTTTATTCGATCTGTAATGCTGTGCAAATCATCTTCAGGACCACATTATTAAAATGGGCCCCCTTGTCTGATTTAAGGGAAATCGGCATTCCATAATGTGGGATCAATTCTCGCAATAACAGTTTTGCTACAGTGAGGCTGTAATTTTTTCAAGTTGGGTAGGCTTCCACCCATCTCAAGAAGACACACTATAACTAGGATACATCTCAGCCCGTTGAAAGCAGGCATCTGGATAAAATCCATCTGTATTCTGTTGAAAGGACCACCTGATCTCCCTATGAGACTTAATGCAACATGCATTTTCTTTCCTGCATTAATTTGTTGACATATTACACATCTATGACAAACTTTTTCTGCCAGCATCCTAAATCTGGGATTGAGCCAATTCTGTTGGAAAAGTCTAATCATAGCATTTCTACTCTAAATGTGTATATCCATGATAGTACTGTGTCATTGGAAACACCAAACTGTCTGGCAACAAGGGTCTCCCATCAGCTGACATACAAATGTCATTATAATTTTGCTCACAACCTGCTTTAATCCAATGATTTTGTTCTGCTTCTGAAACATTTTCCTGTACCCTTTTCAATTCATCCCAAGTATCAGTCACTTTCATCAGCAAGGTAAATGAAGTCTTCTCTTCTGACTCACATGTGAAATTTCCATTAAATGTATAGGCCAACACAGCGCAGTATTGTGCTACTGAACCAGCATATCTATTGCACATGGCAATGTATCCATTACCACTTTGATAAACAGCACACTTAACCACTGCTATTTCTTCAGGTAATTGTAAGGCTTCCAGCACATTTTTAACAGGCATTCCATTTGTAATTGGTACTTGAAGATGTCAGAATTCCTCTTTGCAACCACAATTGCCCCAAATCATGGACAACACCAAAGCTACACTGAATATCTGTAAATATGGACACTCTCATGGGAGCAGTTAAACTGCATGCTCTAGTAAAGGAAATCAATTCTGCAACCTATACTGAGGTAGCCCCTTGAAGCCAGGAAGCTTCAGCAACTTCATTTATGGTGCACACGTCATATGCTGCTCTCAGTGTACCCTCATTACTTCTGAGACATGAGCCATCTCCAAAAAGAACTTGGTCGGGCTCAATCAGGGGTTCATCCTTAATATCAGGTCTTGGCTTGGTGCATAAGTCCGTGACATCTAGGCAATCATGTTCAATTTCATCACAAACAACATCATTCATTTGCAAAAGAGTTGATTGATTCAATATTTGGCACCTCTTTAAAATAACGTCCGCTGACAACATGGTTTGCTCATATTTCCTCAAGCGATTATGAGACATTCTTGTCAATAGAAGCCCCGCAGAGTGTGGGACCATAACAGTTAAAGGGTATCCCATCATTATATTCTCACTATTTTCCAAACTAGTGCTCACCGCGGCAACTGCTTTAAGGCAACCGGGAAGACCTGCAGCTACTGGGTCAAGGATGGTAGAAAAGTATGTCACTGGTTTTCGGGCATCACCATGCATATGTGTCAGCAATGAGAGAGCGCAGCCCTCTCTCGCACTACAAAATAAAGTGTACTCTTTTGTAAAATCTGCCATTTCTAGTCCCGGGCGCAACACAATTTTTCTTTCAGCTCTAGGAAGGCTTTCATACAGTCATTGTCCCAAGGGATCAGATCAGACACATCTCTGTGTGTCAACCTCAGTAAAGGTTTTGCCACTGGGGAAAAGTTTGGTATCCACTGTCTATAGTAGCCAACCATTCCCAAAAACTTCCTGATCCCCTTTCGTGTTTGTGGTGGATTAATTTGAAGAATGGCTTTCACTTTCTCTGGTGACACCTTTCTAGCTCTTTTCTCAATTATGTGTCCTAGATATTGAGCTTCTTTTTGGCAGTACTGCAGTTTACCTGGGGACACTTTATGTTCGTTCTCAGCCAGGCGATTCAATAAGGCAATGGTGTCTTGTTTACAAGCTTCTCGTGTCTCTGATGTTAGGCTCACAAAAAAGTCATCTATGTTCTGTACAAGTACTGACCTATAGGGCATCTGCAATGACCCCAGATTTCTTTTTAGAATCTGGTTGAAAATGGAAGGACTCTCTGTATACCCTTGTGGGACACGACACCATGCTAAAGCTTTCTGCTGGAATACAAAAGAAAATAGAAACTGTCTCTCTTCATGCAATGACACTGAGAAGATAGCCTGGCACAAGTCAATCACTGTAAACCACTCAGCAGAACATGGAATCTGAAACAGTATTGTGGCTGGATTCAGTAAATAAATTTGAAGATTTATATAGCGTAGCTTATCACCAGTGAGGGGATCCAGGCGCTGTCCATGGGCATGGGGAGATTAAGTGATTTGCCCAGAATCACAGGATGTTGCGCCAACACCGAGACTCGAACCCAGATCCCCAGCTACCGAGTCAGCAGCTCTGGCCACTGCGCCACATCCTCTCCCCTACCGGTTCCACGGGACAACAAGGGACCACTATTTCATTAATATTTCTAAGGTTCTGCACTATCCTATATTTTCCATTGGTATTCTGTGAACCCATAATTAGAGAGTTACATGGACTCCCAATTAACTGCCTCAAAATTCAGTTTTTGTTACATGTCCTCTATAACAGGTGTTATTCCTGCAATTGTATCAGGAGTCAAGTGGTAAGGTAGTGTTCTAGGATATACTGCACTAGCCTTTACTGTAATCCAGACTGGTTCTACATCTTTAATTAATCCAATATATTTTCTTGTGAGATCCCAAACTTCTGTATTTACTATGTCTCTTAAATCTGCAGGTAATTCCGCGACTGCCATTAAGGGAAACATTCCAGTAGTTGTCTGTTGTTGAATCATTTTGAATTCTATATCCTCATCATGTGTTTGAAAAGCTACACTATCCGGTGTGCAGTAAATAGTGCAATTTAACTGGCACAATATATCTCTCCAAAGCAAATTTACAGAACTTGAGTCACAAACCACAAACTAATGTTTTTCTTCACATGATCCTACTTTGACCCGAACCTTTACTGACATTGGATTGGTAAACTGTTTATTTGTCAATCATACAACTTGGATATTTTTCCCTGAAAGAGGTAGGTCTGGGACTTCCACTGTTCTAACCTTAGATCGGGTACCACCTGTATCAATACAAAATGATATGGGGTGGCCATATTTATTTTTATTTATTTAAAGATTTATAAAGCCAGGAAGGAAAACGAAGGGCTTGAAGACTTGAAAGGAGCGGTCCTCCAGAAAAGAGATCAGCCACTGCAAGGCTACCCCTACAATGCCAGAGCTTACGAGACGCTCCACCAAAATAGAATGGGAGATCAGATCGAAAGCAGCGCTCAAATCCAAAATGATGAGCGCTGCTGTGCCTCTACGATCAAGCTACTGTCTAAGGTCTTCCGTGACCCCCAGTAAAGCTGATTTGGTGCTGTGACCGGGACGAAAGCCAGACTGAGACGGATGAAATAGCTTGTGTTTCGTCACATGTGCAGAAAGTTGAGAATTAATGTGTTTTTCCAATATTTTGGAAAAGGTGGAGAGAAGCGATATAGGCCTATAATTAGACCAGCAGAGGGGATCTAAACCAGCGTTTTCAACAATGGAAGCACCAGAGCGTGCTTCCAACTGCGCGGCAGCTGGCCCAGATTTAGGGAGGAATTGAGAAGTTGCGCAATCACCTTATGGGCTGGCTCATCCAGGCATTTGAGCTTGGAAGGTGGGAGAGGATCAAGTGGGGAGCCAGACTTGATGTTTCCAAGGAGATTTCTCAAAGAAATTAGATCAATTGGGAGCCAAGCCTTAACTTGACAGGATTCATCCATTGCAGAATCAAGGGGAACAGTCGGAACCAAGTCAGAGACTAGAGTAGTGGGGAAGATAAAGTTGTCATGAGAAGAGGAATCCAATTCAAGCTCACGATGAATGGACACAACTTTATTATTAAAGAACTGCGCGAGTTCAATGCAAAGGTGTAGTGGGAGGGAGGGGGATGGCAGGAAAGTATTGGATGCAGAGAGTTTCGACACAACTTTAAATAGAGTTCTCTGACAATTTTGGGCAGGCATAATTTTATCCGTGAAGAAGGAGGCACAAGCAGATCTGCAAAGAGCATAGTATTTTTTTTTTGTGCCTCCAGATAAGTGGCTTTAGCCTCTGGCGCATAGTGCTTTCTCCACAGCCTCTCCAAAGCTTTACATTGTTTTTTCCAAGCTCTAAGGGAGTCAGAAAACCATGGAGCAGGGGGGAGCACTCTAGATTGGGATTTAGTAGAAAGGGGAAGAATGGAATCAATAGCCTCAGATAACCATTGGTCGACAATTAACTGGTCCGAGTCCAGTTGAGATGAAATAGAAGGAGCAGTCTGCTGAAGCAGCACATTAAGTGCCTTCATATCAAGAAGGGACCAGTTCCGAATTTTCTTTGGCCAAGCGGAAGGGCGAGGCAAATGAGCCGAAGAGAAATCAATAAAGAAAGGAATGGCAAGGTGGTCAGACCAGCCTAGCTGAATGGGAGGAGCAGTAGACACAGTGGGAAGATTAAAAAAATAGGATCCAAAAGATGACCAGCTACATGGGTAGGAGAGGAATTGAGGAGTAAGAGATTCAAGGTCAACAGGTCATCTAAAAGAGTGCGAGCGGTTTTATTACTAGGATCATCAAAATGAAAGTTCAAGTCCCCAAGCACAGAAAAATTTGCCGGACGAAGAGTGAGAGGGGCAAGTGATTCAGTCACCAGGGAAGCCCAGTTGTTAGACGGGCCAGGAGGGCGGTAAATAAGGGCACCAGAAAAGGTAAAATTGGGGGAGAGTGGGATAGAGAAAAGTAGGGCTTCACAGTTGGGGATCGTGAGTGCCTCGATTTTACAGTTATTGATTTTTTTAAAATAATGGCAATTCCTCCATCAGTTTTTAAAGGTCTGTTTATACCTAATAGAGCAAAATTCTGTGGTAGTGCCGCATACACTTCAGCATCTACATATGGCCCACTCTGGTCTCTCTCTTCAAGACTGTGCTGAGTGCACAGCCTTCCTCCCCTCTCAGGCACCTTGAATTAGGAAACATCAGAACCAGAACCATCATTTTTGAAAAAGGAGTACTGTTGTAAAGCATTTTGATTCAAATTCGAAAGTTGTTGCATTCTATTCTGAAATTAATTAGTATTTATTTTTGGCATTTGATTTAAGTTGAATCTGGTATTTCCCATATTTTGTGGGATCTTTTAAGCTGGTGGAACTGGCATCATTGGAACTTGTCCCTGAATAGGCATTTGCATTTGCTGTGCAGGCATGTTTTGCATCTGCACTCCTCTTTGCAGTTGTAAATTCCCATTAGCATTATCAGGATTATATCTACACTCCTTCTTCCAATGTCCGGCTCTGTGACAGATGTGACAAGGAGTAAATTTCTTCAAAGCAGCAACATCTGCTCCTGTACCTGTATTAACAAGAACACCTCTATCTCTACCCTGAGGCACATTAAACACTCCTTGGTTACCCTGGAAACCAATTTGTGAAACAACAACCCCTTGCATATTTCCTTGATTCCCTGAAAATGAAGGATTCTGAAAACCTTTCTGAGCCAACCTCATCTGTGCCAACATACATTTCTCTTTTATCTTTTTTTACTTCATCTCCAGTTCATCAATGCAATACTTTGCATATCTCAGAACTTTATCAAGTGATTTTTTCTGCCAGCAGATCACACTTTGAGCTATATGTGAACTGATCTCTGGTTTCAGCCGTAAGATGAACTGAGACAAAAAATCCCCATATCCTTTTCCTCTGGATATTCTCTTCCATTGTGCTATTGAAACACCTGTAACCAATCGTTCGTAAAACTAATAAACTGATTCCTTTGCTTCTTGGGTCATTCAATTAATCTTAACCCAGTATAAATATTTTGGTGGCACTCTGCCCTTCAGGAAAGTAATCACTGCTTCATATTTCTCCATAACCACAGGAGATAGTGCATTAGTTCTAGTATTTCTTACTGGCTCCTCTCATGGCCATTCTACAGCAGTCTTACACTCAGCCCATAAATCAGTTGGCATTGCTATATCAAAGTACATATCCAAATCAGCCCACAACACCTTCAAAGTCTTTATAAATCGTTCTACATGTGAGTACTACTGCACAGGTTTGTGTCTCAACTTTGGAAAATTATTCATAAATGCTGCAAGAACACCTCTGCTCCATGGCAAATGTATATACATTCCTCCTGCTATCTCCCTTAAAGGATATGCTGCAGTCTCTCCCTCATTTTCCTCATCTTTCTTCCGTCGCTTTAGCTTCCCTTTTTCTTTTTATGTTTCTTTGCCCATTTGATTTCCAATTTTTCAGTCTTACCCCATTTGTGAATGCATTTTACTAACTCCATAATATGCAACCTCATTCCTGTTGCACATATATTTTCAACTGCTACATCATCCAATTGCCATTACTAAACAATGGGGAAACCCAGACAAACCCCACAGAACCTGGGTATGTAGTAGTACAAAAACAATTGGTCCCAAAGGGGATTATTTTAACATTAATAGTATCCAAATCATAGAAAACAGACACTCAGAAAATTGCAGAACGTATTGGGTTTTATCATCCATTTGATCATAAATATATTTTTCTTTTTCAGATGTTTATCGTACATTTGATCATAAATCAATTCTACTTTACAATAAGTTGCTCAAAAGTGAATAAGAATGCGGTTGAAGGGAGTGCTTGTGAAGGAGATCAAGTAAAGGACAAAGGGGCCCATTACGATGTCGGGCGGAAGCACCACCGCCGTGCTGGCGGATGCAAAAAGCACCAGTTACCGCCGGCACGCAGCAGTCCACACGCCCGCCCAATTACGATGCGAAAAGTAGACCAAACACCGCCGGCAAGCCAGCAACACCGTCCGCCATCAAAGTGCGCCCGTTCACGTAGCGGCGCAGCACAACTGACACACACCGTCCGACGAAACACGTCCCGCCCGGCGCATAAATTACGATGCCGCAAACAAACGGTTCCCACGGCTAAGAGACACCGCACGTGAAAGAGAGGCGGTAACACGGACGCAGAGCACGGACAACGAAGAAGCGGCTCCCCGAGCATGAATCCAGCACTGCAGGCCCTCCCCATGCTTCTGCTGATGCACCACCAAGGACGCAACGTACCGCGGAGACGCAGGTAGGCACACACACAACAAGTGCACGCAAACAGCGCACACAGTGCAAGGGCGGAAAAGCGGACAACCCCCCACCAGCGCGTGTACACAACACATCCACCATCGCATCCACAGATGACACACAGGCCAAATCGTAACATCGCAGAACACATGTGTACACACCACCTGGGACTAGGAACCAACCACCCCGTCACGGCCCCAAAGCGCCGATGACGCCGCCACACATGCGCACAACGCAGAGGCCAACCGCAGCGCCATGCATGCGTCGCACACAGACACAGGGACACAACCAAGCAGCACACACATCAGCCCCACCCCGAACGCACATGACACGTGACAGGCCGGCCACAGATATGTCCCCAACGCCCAATTCACGGACAACACCCAACGCCACACAACCGACGCACACATGTCAGTGAAGACACGCAACAGCAGGACACACCCCAGTGTAACAAACATGGCGTAGCACACAGCGGCGGCAACACCAACTAGGAGAAGCAGGGCCCCTTCGGGAAGAGGAACGCCAGTACCACACAGAAACACCCATACCACCCTGCACATATGAACAAGACATATAAAACGGAACACCAAAGAGCCCGGGGACCGACAACAGGTGGCCCAAGAATAACATTCACACACAAGGCCCAACGCAGAGCGGAAAGGCAGCCTGCCGCCCACACAAGGGAGAGCAGACAGCACTGAATGACCTTCCATTCCAACTCCGAAACCACAGCCCTACGACAGAAGCCGGTGAATACAGCCATTGTCCAAGAATAGACCAACACAGGCATGCCGAGGAGACCGACCACAGGGCAGATAGCGCATATCACAGAAGCACACAACGGACGGGGAAGAAAGAAGAAAACACTCCCCCATGTTGGCCACATGCAAGTTAATTGGAAGGAGTCACACAGCACTGACCTTGAACTGTCTGAGAAGCATGTGGGAAGAGGGCCCGTGTCCTCCAAACAAGCCAACAGAACACAAGTCCTGTCTCCCCACGACTACACAGAGCTCACAGCAACCCCGGAGCGTGCACATTGCAGACTGCACACACAGCCGGAGCACGCCACCTCAACGAACCGCTGCGAAATGGCAACCGCAACACACCTACCCAACTACGCCGAACAGCTCAAGCTGTACAAAACCAACCTGTTCCATACATTGGGATGCGATCTCCTGTCCCTGCTGAACGTAACTTACCGACTGACTTACCGCATCACATTGTTCAGCTGCGTCATGCCCGTCTTCTACTGTCGGAGGTGTCCCTACCAGCATCCCGTCGAGATATGCCTCTCCAACCCGGCATGTCTGAAGGCGGACCTGCTACCACTACTCCTCCCTCTGGACGCACACGACAGGGCCTGCTCTGCCTATGGGGGCATGGCGTATGTGGCCAACATCGCACCCGCACTGAAATGGGACCACTGTGCCTCCACACGACGGATCATCGATAACAGCTACATCGAATGTCACCCAGCATGCCCCATCATGGTCCTCCAAGGGACAACCTACGAACAACACCTTGACAGCCACCATCCGCTTCATTGGCTGGCAAACATGTACACCACCAATGACATGGAAGCCCTGCTGGACGGCATCGCATACCTGACAACCTGTAAATACGTCGGACCACAACGCAGGTTCCCCGAGTGACCTATGATGTCCAACCCCGCACCCATGCTTAGCTTCCGCACGGACTGGCCAGTCACCACCACAACAGCCATACCAAACGACCGGCAACTGTAACCACACCATCAACGACATCGCCATGACATCGGATATGACCGGGACATGCACACTGTTCCCCATCACATCCAGGAACACCGCATGCATCGTGGGAGGCAGTGGCATGGGCTCTGTGTATCGCACCCACATGGACGGAACTGCACGAACAACCAGGACACGACATGGATCCAGCGCACATGGACACACACACCGCTCAGTGGACATGAATAGGTCGCCTGGAGTCTGTGGGTGCTGCACCACTCCCACCCCCGCCCCGGGAATCCCATACCAGGACCTTTGCATGGACGACAAGTGCATACAACAACAACACGACCCCAGTGACTGTGACATGTCCAGTAACCACCACAGTGCAACAACAAGTGGCACGCCGCTGCATGCACGCAAGCACATGCCCTGATGTCATCTCACATGCACGCGTGCATGAGGAACAACCGCAGCAAACCTGTCACATGGAACTGAGATGGACTGTGCCCATGATGCCAAGCGGTCTGGTAGGCTACATGTATACCGTCTGTGTCAAAGTCCGCAGCTCCGCAGCTATACGTAAATGTACATTAGCACAGCCTTGGCCAAGCAGATGTCACTCTGAAGCCCACATCCCACATGCAACAGCCAATCACATGTAACCCCACACCCTATCCCATTTGCAATCATGCTCAGTATATCCTCAACATGTATTCCGCTGCCAGTAGTGTCCACTATACTGCATCACAGAGGACAGAAGACTCAATATAATGTTTGAAACCAAAACTGTCTCCGCTGACTCATTTCACAAGTACGAATGAGAGAGGATGAGAGTATGTGAAGTACACGGCAGTCGTGACATGACCATGTAGTCCACTGGTATTGGATGTCAACGCAAATGAGTAGCACTACTGTGGAAGACACACATGTGTCGTGTGAAGTCGTATGGACGCAGTGCTCAGGTGGGTGGGTGCGACGGGTAGATGCGCACATGCCAAGTTGGAGCACGCCGTGTTGGGAGGGGTCATGAACAGTACACCACCGCTTCCCTGGGCATTGTGAGAGGACACCTGTCGGGGGGAGTGAACACGTGTGTGCATAGCAGCCGGGCACACGTACAAAGCGGTACCAGGCGCACCTCAGCCCACCCTCTGTGGACAAGCTGGATCCTGTTGTGCGCCCGCCATGCCCCTGACAAGGCACACACAGCCCCAGTCGACCAGGTGTAACCCCAACATAGTCAATCCGCACAGGCGATACAGGGCACGGGATGGCAGTGGAGCATGGTGTGTGAGAGGTCTCCTCGCGCTCCTCCTGGTCATATCACGCAGGCAATAGAACCTCAACGTCTAGCATGGCACAAGTCACATGGAAGTGTATGGGGGACGCACCACAGCACGAGCAGCACTGACGTCACGGGAGGTGGCTCGCACCATCCCATCCATTGCCCATCATACCAACCACGCCACATGCCATTGCGACTAAGTGCAAGCGCGTGCGCCACCACCCCCGAGCCCTCCCCAGAGAGGCCAAAGAGTGAATGTGTGGGCCATCAGCCACAGACGGATGCGGCCTGGCCGCAAGGGCAGCCACAGCCACTGGGTGTCGCAGGTGGCGGATCCGGAAGGCGAAGACTGTGATGCATAGTCCATGCAGGCCGGGTCTCCATTTGGGGCACCACGCAGGTGGACGGCGTCCCGCAACACATCATACCCTGAGACAGCCCACTCGTGCAACTGGACCCACACATACACTCCTTGCCCTCTCTGGTGCGAGCTTGGGGCTGCCTGTGCAAGCGCTAGCCTCGCAGGTGAGCATGCATATTGGGGGAGCGAGGGGAGGACATGAGGGCTGGGGCGAAGATGACTGTATCACTGTCAGTTAGTACAAGGGATGACCCAGATGTGGAAAGGAAGAGACGTGTCCCGTGTGTACTGCAACTAGTCGCCAATTCAACTACCCCCCATGTCCGGAATGTAAGCCCGCACCTAGGCCCGCCCATCCGCCACAACGAACATACCACCAGCACGACAACCTTCCCATTCGAAACACTGACTGGGGGTGGCGACCAGTGTACAATCATGTGTAGCCTACCCACGCGTACATGTGGGCCCTCCATGATCCATGTCACCTGCGGCAAAGTCATGACATGCGCAATGAGGGAAGTGAGGAGAGCTGTCCGCCCCACGCGCAGAAGGTGCATCAGCTCCACAGACCCAGCAGCGAGTCCAGCAGGGGTCACATGTGCAGGGGCAGCTGTGCCTGGTGTGAAGGCACATGCATATAGACAGCACATCGACCAATGTGTAGTCTGCCCACATCTACAGTCCATCATCATGCGGACATAGGAATTGAACACAGGGCAACACATCTTCAGTTGGTGCACCCACCGTGACCAACAATGCGCAATCATCGACGTACCCGCCCTGTGCATGGCCCCCACCCAACGGAGGCACATCCAGTGCCACCATCCCACACACACAAGCCTTCCACGGAACATGCTGTGTCCAATGCTCAGTACAGAGTCAGCGCCCATCTGGTGGATCCTGAACAGGAGACACATGCACACACATGCCAGCTCCCACTGTGTACGTCTGCCACCTGGCACGTGCAATGTAACCTCTCACCTGTGACGTGTGACTGCAAGCACACAGCCGTCTTGGCATGGGGCTGTCAATGTGGACACCTGTCAATGTTTCGGGAGGTGTGATCCGTACAGTGCTGTACATAGGGTGCAGTGCTGACACCTACTACTGTCTCATATCCCCTCGTGCCACAGGTCCCACTTGTTTTGGCCGCTCAGCCTGTGCCCACATCGTCGTCGTCGTGTGCCATACTCATCCAGCTGCGGAAGCAGTTCCATGCTCAGCAGACATTCATGTTGCCGTGGCGTTGACGCTTGACGGATATGCAGTCAGTCCCCATCAGCACGCCCCGCAAGTCATTGGGGCCTAGATCCCCATGTGCATGCACATGGCAGTGGTTTGTATCACTAGCCATTGCCATTGCTGGGAGACCTGTGTAAGTGTATTGTGGCCGTGCCGTCCCAGCTTGACAGCTGGGCTGTGGCTCCTGTGCTTACTCAGTCATGTCAGTGATGTGTATGTGAAATTGCCATGTGTCGTGTTGCTTTGACATGTGTCCTCTGCCATTGTCCCTAGGCGGAGACCGAACATTGACCGCCCATACCAATTGCTGGCGGACATGGACGATACAGAGGTTATTAGGAAGTTTCGGCTGGACAGGCCAACCCTGCATCGACTGTGTGCCATGTTAGAACCCCATCTCCGTCCCCGCAGGGTGTATCCGACTGCTGTCACCCCCACGGCTAAGGTGATGGCCGCCATGCATTTCTTCGCCACTGGGTCATTCCAGCACACAGTGGGCATTGGAGGAGGGATGTCCCAGCCCATGTTCAGCAAAGTGCTGAGGGATGTACTGGCAGCCATGATGCTGTACCGGAACAGGTACATCCGCTTCCCCAGGGCTCGTGAATTGGCGGCAGTGAAGGGTGCATTCTATGCCCTTGGCAGAATCCCACACGTCGTTGGAGCCATTGACTGCACACATGTCGGCCTTGTTCCACCACAGGCCACTGAGCACCTGTACCGCAACAGGAAGCACACGCACTCCCTGAATGTGCAAGTGGTGTGCCTTGCGGACATGGTGATCACCCACGTGTGTGCAAAGTTCCCAGGCTCGGCCCATGACGCACACATAATGCGCAACAGCATCTTGCCACGACTGATGTCCAATATGCAACAGGATCGTGCCTGTATTGTCGGTGAGTATGTGGAGTGGTGTAGCGTGCTGGCTGTGCGATGCTGTCCCCTGTCCAGTTGGATTAGCAACGGTTCTCTGTGTCCCTCACACCCAGGTGACTCTGCGTATCCGAATGGGGCATGGCTGCTCAGTCCATTGAGGAATCCTCGCACCCCAGCAGACGATCGCTACAATGAGGCACATGGGAGGACCAGACGTGTGGTCGAGCGTACCTTTGGCCTCCTCAAGTCCAGGTTCAGGTGCCTGGACCGCACCGGGGGTGCGCTGGCGTACTCCCCACAGAAGGTGTGCCAGATAGTGGTGGCGTGCTGCATGCTGCACAATCTGGCCATTCGGAAGCAGATCCCCCTCAACGTGGATAACGGAGATCAACCAGGGCCCCAGCCCGCAGACCAGGACAGCTGGAGTGAGGAGGAGAGCGGAGAGGAGGAAGCTGGTAATGTGCGGCAGCAGCTCATCGCCCGCTACTTCACTTGACGGTGAGTGTCCATGTACGACGGCTGATGTGGCTGTATCTGTGCAGGTGTGTGTGTGCTGTGTCAGGGTGGCCGCTTGTTCACTGCGTGCTGTGTGTCAACGCTCCATGGCCAGGGTAGTATGCCACTGTTGGTGGCTGTGGCATTGTGCCCTATTGCTCTGTGCGATGTGTGTACATTGCTTGTAGTTGTTGACATGTACTGTGTGATGGGTGTGTGACACACTCATTGAATGTGCTCCTGTTCTGTCTCCCACCCCTAGGTCCCTACAGGCCCTCCGGATTCAATTGCCATGCCACGCATCAGGTGCCTTTCCGCCCAAGGTGGCCGTTGTATTCCGTACAAATAAAACACAGGGCACAAACAGCAGTTAGTGAAAAAGGTGCATTTATTACAAACTGTGACATGTGATTGTGTGTAAGGTGATGACAAAAGTGGTGCGTGCAGTGACAATGAGCTGTCGGTCATGGCTGCGTGATGATCAGGGTGTACCCACTGGTTCTATGTCCATAGTCCAACACACACATGCCATCCAGATGGCTGTGTGGAGTGGGATCGTAGTCCAGGTCAATGCAGTGGCTGGTCAAGGAAGGCTGGCGGAAGGCTGGCTGGCTGCCTCACTTGCGACTGGAGCGTGCGAAGTCCTCCCGGGAGATCTGTTTCCTCTTCGGACGGCCCCTTCCACGTTTGCGAGGGGGTTGCCTGCTTGCGACATGCTGGTGGTTGAGGTGTGATCACTGGCTGTGGACGCAGGGGAACTGGACACTGCTGCTCCACCCTGCGCCCCGGCAGGTGGTGGCGGAGGGGGAGCTGCTGTCCCTGGCTGTGACCTCACCGCCACCACCAGCTGTCCCATGAGGTCCACGATTTGGCCCATACGGGCGTCCATGGACCTCAACACCCCCAGCACCTCACGCGTGTCTGAGGCAGACCGGACCCATTGTCCTTGGGCCTCTTCATAGGCCCCAAGGACTCTGGCCATGTGAGGCAGGGCATGGCTCCCAGGGGAGGCTGGCGTTTCCCTGACCCTGCTCCTCCTACCAGTCCTGCTGCCACCGGCCTGCCCACTAGCCACATTGCTCACCACGGTCCTCGCTGTGGCTCCCAGGGTGGATCCAGTCGTCCGGGCCACCACCTGCGCTGGGGCTGGTGCCAGCGGAGACGTGGCGGTGGTGGCGGCGGTGGTGGTCGGTGCGGCGATGGTGGCGGTTGCGGCAGTGGTAGTGGCCACAATGACCGTGGGTGTGGCCGCAACGACAGTGGCAGCAGGGGGCTGTGAATGTTCAGCAGCCCTGGATGATGGGTTGGTGGGTAGGAGGGGTCCTGGGGAGCGGCTGGGCCCTGCCACACCAGATGGGCCTGCTTCGTTGTCCGTGTCCGAGGAGGAGGACAGATCCTCCAGATCCGTGTGTCCTCGTTGGGGGCTTGTAGGCTGGCTGTGCTGGCTGCTGGCTCCATCCCCAGCATCCAGCAGTTCGTCACCTGTGGAGAGAATGAGATTAGTTATTGTGTTGCACCTGGCGAAGTATGTATTTGTCGTCTGACATTGACAGTTCGTGCAATCTCGTACATGGGTTTCCCGGAGGCGTGTGTGTGGCTGTAGCATCTGTAGTTGTGTGTGCTTGGCAATGGGACTGTGTGCTGTGCACATGTGGCATGGGACGGATTGGCCATGCCGATGGGTGTGTTGCTGTGCCCCTACTTATTGTGACTCTGGTGTATGCGGGCTCCTGGCCCATCCTGGGTCTGGTTTGTACTTTGCTTTTGGGGTTCAAATGGAACGCTTAGGAACGCATATGGCAACATGGGGGCCATGCCCCAGATTCGCATTTGGGATGGAATATGCTTTTGGGGTTCAAATGGAACGCTTAGGAACGCATATGGCAACATGGGGGCCATGCCCCAGATTCGCATTTGGGATGGAATATGCTTTTGGGGTTCAAAAGGAACGCTTAGGAACGCATATGGCAACATGGGGGCCATGCCCCAGATTCGCATTTGGGAGGGAATATGCTTTTGGGGTACATGCTGTGAGCCATGGGTGATGATGATGATGATGATGACGTGGGTCCCTTGCTCACTTTGCCACTGGATTCAAGCAAGCCTGGCTGATGACGGCTGGAATGCCAGAAACCGGTCCTAGGATGCTTGTTTCCGGTCCAGGGAAGACATGGCTTGACAGTTCGGGCTGGACTGTTCCCATGAGGCACAGGGTCAGACTGATTTGCATATGGCCATGTCTGAACTGGGGTGGTGGAGTGAGCTAAAGAATGATGATGGATTAAACCCAGATCAGTTGACTGGGGGTGAGTGTTTGATTGGCTCAAACGTTCCGTCCATCATCCCCTTTGTATCGCTTTGTTCGCCCTAAGTTGGCGGGGGTATGCCCAGACGTGGGTCCCTTGCTCACTTTGCCACTGGATTCAAGCAAGCCTGGCTGATGACGGCTGGAATGCCAGAAACCGGTCCTAGGATGCTTGTTTCCGGTCCAGGGAAGACATGGCTTGACAGTTCGGGCTGGACTGTTCCCATGAGGCACAGGGTCAGACTGATTTGCATATGGCCATGTCTGAACTGGGGTGGTGGAGTGAGCTAAAGAATGATGATGGATTAAACCCAGATCAGTTGACTGGGGGTGAGTGTTTGATTGGCTCAAACGTTCCGTCCATCATCCCCTTTTGTATCGCTTTGTTCGCCCTAAGTTGGCGGGGGTATGCCCAGACGTGGGTCCCTTGCTCACTTTGCCACTGGATTCAAGCAAGCCTGGCTGATGACGGCTGGAATGCCAGAAACCGGTCCTAGGATGCTTGTTTCCGGTCCAGGGAAGACATGGCTTGACAGTTCGGGCTGGACTGTTCCCATGAGGCACAGGGTCAGACTGATTTGCATATGGCCATGTCTGAACTGGGGTGGTGGAGTGAGCTAAAGAATGATGATGGATTAAACCCAGATCAGTTGACTGGGGGTGAGTGTTTGATTGGCTCAAACGTTCCGTCCATCATCCCCTTTTGTATCGCTTTGTTCGCCCTAAGTTGGCGGGGGTATGCCCAGACGTGGGTCCCTTGCTCACTTTGCCACTGGATTCAAGCAAGCCTGGCTGATGACGGCTGGAATGCCAGAAACCGGTCCTAGGATGCTTGTTTCCGGTCCAGGGAAGACATGGCTTGACAGTTCGGGCTGGACTGTTCCCATGAGGCACAGGGTCAGACTGATTTGCATATGGCCATGTCTGAACTGGGGTGGTGGAGTGAGCTAAAGAATGATGATGGATTAAACCCAGATCAGTTGACTGGGGGTGAGTGTTTGATTGGCTCAAACGTTCCGTCCATCATCCCCTTTTGTATCGCTTTGTTCGCCCTAAGTTGGCGGGGGTATGCCCAGACGTGGGTCCCTTGCTCACTTTGCCACTGGATTCAAGCAAGCCTGGCTGATGACGGCTGGAATGCCAGAAACCGGTCCTAGGATGCTTGTTTCCGGTCCAGGGAAGACATGGCTTGACAGTTCGGGCTGGACTGTTCCCATGAGGCACAGGGTCAGACTGATTTGCATATGGCCATGTCTGAACTGGGGTGGTGGAGTGAGCTAAAGAATGATGATGGATTAAACCCAGATCAGTTGACTGGGGGTGAGTGTTTGATTGGCTCAAACGTTCCGTCCATCATCCCCTTTTGTATCGCTTTGTTCGCCCTAAGTTGGCGGGGGTATGCCCAGACGTGGGTCCCTTGCTCACTTTGCCACTGGATTCAAGCAAGCCTGGCTGATGACGGCTGGAATGCCAGAAACCGGTCCTAGGATGCTTGTTTCCGGTCCAGGGAAGACATGGCTTGACAGTTCGGGCTGGACTGTTCCCATGAGGCACAGGGTCAGACTGATTTGCATATGGCCATGTCTGAACTGGGGTGGTGGAGTGAGCTAAAGAATGATGATGGATTAAACCCAGATCAGTTGACTGGGGGTGAGTGTTTGATTGGCTCAAACGTTCCGTCCATCATCCCCTTTTGTATCGCTTTGTTCGCCCTAAGTTGGCGGGGGTATGCCCAGACGTGGGTCCCTTGCTCACTTTGCCACTGGATTCAAGCAAGCCTGGCTGATGACGGCTGGAATGCCAGAAACCGGTCCTAGGATGCTTGTTTCCGGTCCAGGGAAGACATGGCTTGACAGTTCGGGCTGGACTGTTCCCATGAGGCACAGGGTCAGACTGATTTGCATATGGCCATGTCTGAACTGGGGTGGTGGAGTGAGCTAAAGAATGATGATGGATTAAACCCAGATCAGTTGACTGGGGGTGAGTGTTTGATTGGCTCAAACGTTCCGTCCATCATCCCCTTTTGTATCGCTTTGTTCGCCCTAAGTTGGCGGGGGTATGCCCAGACGTGGGTCCCTTGCTCACTTTGCCACTGGATTCAAGCAAGCCTGGCTGATGACGGCTGGAATGCCAGAAACCGGTCCTAGGATGCTTGTTTCCGGTCCAGGGAAGACATGGCTTGACAGTTCGGGCTGGACTGTTCCCATGAGGCACAGGGTCAGACTGATTTGCATATGGCCATGTCTGAACTGGGGTGGTGGAGTGAGCTAAAGAATGATGATGGATTAAACCCAGATCAGTTGACTGGGGGTGAGTGTTTGATTGGCTCAAACGTTCCGTCCATCATCCCCTTTTGTATCGCTTTGTTCGCCCTAAGTTGGCGGGGGTATGCCCAGACGTGGGTCCCTTGCTCACTTTGCCACTGGATTCAAGCAAGCCTGGCTGATGACGGCTGGAATGCCAGAAACCGGTCCTAGGATGCTTGTTTCCGGTCCAGGGAAGACATGGCTTGACAGTTCGGGCTGGACTGTTCCCATGAGGCACAGGGTCAGACTGATTTGCATATGGCCATGTCTGAACTGGGGTGGTGGAGTGAGCTAAAGAATGATGATGGATTAAACCCAGATCAGTTGACTGGGGGTGAGTGTTTGATTGGCTCAAACGTTCCGTCCATCATCCCCTTTTGTATCGCATGGGTGCCGAACGTGACATGTGTTGTGGCAGCATGACAGTGCATGGTTTGAGGTGTGTGCATGCTTGACATGGCCTGCATATTTGCTGTCTGTTGTGATTACTGGACATGGCATTGGACGCATCGTTATGAGTGAGTGATGGTTGTGTGCCAGCCAACGTATTGCAGTTGTCCCATCTCCTTGGTGTGCGTGCTGCCCTGTGCCATGTGCATCACTGCAGTGCTCGGGGGTGTGGCCCATGTTGTGTGTTGTTGCTCACAGTGTGTCGTGCACTTCATTGACTTCTGGCACATGGTTGGTCACGGGCATGTATCTTAGCGTGACTGCTGTATGTGTGGCAGCTGTGCGGATGACATGCCTTTCATGAGACTGGGGCTGACGGATGGGATGGATGGTATGTTGTTTGTGCATGGTGTGTCTGTGTGTTTGATGGGTTCAGTGGTGTTCGTGTGCATATATGTTGTTCCGCTCTGTTGCGTCTAGTGTTGTTTGTCTTACATAGGCGTAGTTGTGGGGTGTGTGGTTGACAGGCAGTTGGGGCTACATGGACAGGACTTCAATGGTGTTTCGGTTGTGTGTGATGAGTTGCACAGTGGCTGCCGTGTGGTACTATATTCAGTGTGGCCTGTGCATGCAGACGTGGCTCCTTGGGTGTTGCTATGTCTGTGATGGGTCATGTGGGGTGTGAGTCTGTTGTTCATGTCCGTGTGCACATTGTTCACTTGTTCGTGACGGTGGGCGGTGCTGCGTGTTCGTCTGCTACGTGACATGTCCCATGTGTTGGTCGTGTTCCGGTCCTCATGCCTCCAGTAATCCAGCCCTGTCCAGTTTCCCACCTGCAGGTTGTTCGTGCGTGCACTGTACTGGATGCCACATGGCTCTAAGCGGGGGGTGCTCCATGTTGCAGGTCTGTGGGGGTGGGGGGTGTTGTGGGTCGTGGGGGTGGCTGGACACCCACTGACACTGATTGCTGTGGACCGTGATGTCTGCCTTTCGGCTGTCGTTGTGCACTGCGGTGGCTGACACGTGGCTGTGGGGTGTGGGGGATGCTCCTCCTTGCTGTGCTGTGGGACTAGGGGCCTGGTGTGTGTTGTACTTGGGCTGTCCACCGTCCCACCCACTGCACTTTGTGTTCCTGCCACTTACCTGTTACTTGTCGGTTAGTGCAGCTGTGGCGGACACATGGGTGTGGTGGGTGCTCGTTGTGGCGCTTCTGGCATATTTGGGGACCTGTTGGTGGTTACGTGGCTGGCTGAGTGTACACATGTCCCCACGCATCTTACAGTTGTTCGGTTTGGGCTGTGTGTGGTGGTGTCTGTTGCATGTGTGTGTGATGTGTTGTGTATTGTGTGCTGGACATGGGGGTGTTTGTCCCTGGGAGCTGTGGCATGGTGGTAGTGCATGTGAGTACATAGCGGTGTGCTGGTATACATTAGTTTGTACTTACCAGCCTCCACTCCCCTGCTAATCCGGCGAGGATCTCCGGATGGATTACGACTCGCACCCTCTCCTCCCACGCTTTGTAGGTCTTAAAGAGCGCGGGATTCCCTCCGCCAGTGACGGCAGCCAGCTCTCTGTTTTTGCCCTCCTTCTTCTTGACCAGGCTCTTGACGTCATTCCAACGTTTGTTGATCTCGACTCTGTTCCTGGGCAGGGTCCCGACTGCATTGACCTGGTCTACGATCCGGTTCCACATTCTGTTTCTGGTGGCTAGTGGTGTGTGCTGGACCATGTTCCCATAGATTTGTGGGTACACCTTGATGATCTCGTCGACCATGACCGTCAGCTCAATGGGCGTGAACTTGGGCATTCTTTGTGGTGCCATGGTGTTTGTGGTGCTGGTGCGGTGTGTGTTGTGTAATGTGCAGGGGGTTTGTGGTGCCGGTGTTTGGTGGTGGTGGTGGTGGTGGTGGTTGTGATGTGTGCGTTTCTGTGGTGTGCTGCTGTCCTTGCTGTGTCACTGTGTCCTCTCCTCTCCTCTCTGGTTTGCAATGTAGCAAGGGGTTGTGGTCTGTGGGAGTGCTGCTTTTGTACTCACCTATGTGGGTGTGTCCTCATGGTCTGTTGTTTTCAGGTGTGTTGTGTCTGGGGTTCTGGCCTTTGTATTTTTTGTTTGTCCGGGGGATGTTTTCGGGATATGTACTGTGCTTGTGTATTTGTGCGTGCCTTGCTGTGTGGACTTGTTGGCCATGTTGTGTGCTATTGGTTTTGTGTGCGGATGGTTTCTGTGCAGGTACGTGGGCGCCATGGCTTCTGCCGTGTCGCTTCTCATCGGCGTTGTTTGCGCTGGCGGGCGGTATATTTGTGGTTTTTCCGCGCTCATGTCGGTGCGATCGTAATCTCACGTGCGGTGTGTCGGCCGTGAGGGCGGGCGGTTTTGTGTTGTCGTGCGTGTTTCCGTCCGTGGCGGGCGGTTTGTCTCCGACTCGGACGTTGGCGGGCGGTATTTTGTGTGCTTTTTCGCCGATGGCGGTATTCGGTTTGTGTAATCGTAATGGCGTGGTCGGTGTTCAGGCGGTGTGTGCGGGCGGATTTTTGCCGCTTCCATGCCTGGCGGTGTTATTTACGCCGGGTATCGTAATGTGCCCCAAAGATTATACATAAAATTAATATATACAATTTCATATGTAGAAGGCCTATCCGGAGCTGTCTTACAATACTAATTTTAACACATTTCCTTTAACAATTTTATGTCATTGATAGAGAGATCAGACAAAAATCGTATTCCAGTTATAGGCAGTAGATATGTGCCGACGTTTCAACCCCAAGCAAAAGGTAGATCAACTAACTCCTTAATAGGGGGTCTTCATCAGGACAGGATGAAGAGCAACCTAAAGGACACCAGTCAGAAACTGGTGGTGGGCTTCTACATATGAAATTGAATATATTGATTTTATGTATAATTTTTGTCCATTACTTGATCTCCTTCACGAGCACTCCCTTCAACCACTTTCTTATTTACTTTTGAGCAACTTATTATAAAGTAGAATTGATTTATGATCAAATGTATGATAAACATCAGAAAAAGAAAAATATATTTATGATCAAACGGATGATAAAACCCAATAAGTTCTGCAATTTTCTGAATGTCGGTTTTCTATGTATTGGATGGTGCAGGGACAGAATATCAATGTAAAAATATCAAATTCCAAGAATATCGAGTCAAGAATATCGATGGTGCAAAATAATGAGGTAAGTTTTCTCGTTGTTAAAAATATCAATTTTTGTGTAATCTAGAAATATCAAAATTGTAAATACCAATGGCAAAAATATAGTTTTAAATAATATTGATTTTTAAAAAAAAATTGTAATTTGGTATTAGTTATTTTATAATGTTTAATTTATTTTTTGATGGTAAAATATTTGTTTTTGTTGGTTTTACAATAATTTTTAGGAGCGGGATGTTGGGTTTATAGGGGATAAGGGTGGGTAGTAATTTAAACATTTTGTAGAAAAAATTACAATATTTTTACATTTGTATACATTTTAGGAGCGGGATGTTGGGTTTATGGGGGATAAGGGTGGGGAGTAATTTAAAAAAATTGTTGGGAAAATTAAAATGTTCTAACATTTTTATACATTTTTAGGAGCGGGATATTGGGTTTATAGGGGATAAGGGTGGGGAGTAATTTAAGAATGTTGGTTAAAAAAATAAATTAAAATTAAGAAATATATAATTAATAGTAAAAATTAATAAATACACATTTTCTAATTTTTTCAAAATGCAAATTGTTTTGGGCTGCGAATATTTTGATGTAAATTGTGTAATTTTTTTAACAATTTGGTAAAAATGCAACAATTTATTAAAAATTATATTAATAATTACTTATTTAAATCTTTAATTTAGGAATATAATTTAGTTTTGTAATTATTTTTAGTGGAAAATGAGTTTAAAAAGGGATTAATTTGGGATTATGAAATATTTATGTTTATTTGTAATTTATACTGCAATCTTAATTATTTTACTTTGTTGTGAGAAGTGGTGTTTTAAATTTTTATAAAAACATTTTTTATAAATGTATTATGTTATACATTTGTATTTTAAAATGTATTTTTAAAATCAATTAGTGAATAATTAAATAACATTTTGTTACATTTGAAAATTTGGAAAGAATTTTTAATTAATAAAAAATATTGTTTTATAATTCAAAATTAGTATATATATTTTTTTTCCAAAAAAGTTTACTAAGTAAACTTTCATAAATAATACATTTTTTGGAGTTAGAAATATGAAATTTGGGGGGGTTTATTATCCAGCACTTTCCATGAGTTTAGTAGGATTTGGATTTTGTTCAACATTAAGTTCAACTGGATTTATTTGATCACGTGTCTTTTTACAATGTACTTAATGAGCACTTGCACTTTTTGTGGTTTAAAATTAGCCCTTTATATCTGTATTAAGTATGCTGCCATTTTGTTTTTGATTCTACAATACCATGGTTATTGAGATCCTGGCCCTATGACAGTGCACCTTTCATTTATGTACAAATGTATCTGATATCTGGCGAATCTCTTACGTTTGTAAGAATGTTTTTGTGCTCTTCATGTATGTTCTACTTTTATGATCCTGGAGATCAAAAAGTAAAGTTATTATGATGTATGATCAGCACTTTCCAGGGTACAGACATGACACTGGAGTTGCTATGAAAGTATCTTAGAAAAGTAGATATTTTATGTTGCTTTTCTCTGGCAGCAGCACAGATGGTAGGATGGAAGCCATTAACCTACACGGAGTTTTAAGTTGGATTTGGAGTTGGAATAGTAAATTATTTTGGTTTACTATTCAACACTTTCCCTGTGTTTTGTTGTGTTTGGAGTTGGAATAGCAATTTATTATGATTTATTATCCAGCATTTTCCCTGAGTTTAGTTGGATTTGGAGTTGGAATAATAAATTAATATGGTTTACTATCCAGCACTTTCTCTCAGTTTAGTTGGATTTGGAATAGTAAATTAATATGGTTTACTATCCAGTACTTTCCCTGAGTTTAGTTGGATTTGGAGTTGGAATAGTAAATTATTATGGTTTACTAACCAACACGTTCTCTGATTTAGTTGGATTTTTGAGTCGGAATAGTAAATTATTATGGTTTACTATCCAGCACTTTCCCTGTGTTTAGTTGTGTTTGGATTTGGAATAGTAAATTATTATGATTTATTATCCAGCAGTTTCCCTGAGTTTAGTTGGATTTGGAGATCGAATAGTAAACTATTATGGTTTACTAGCCAACAATTTCCCTGTGTTTAGTTGTGTTTGTAGTTGGAATAGTAAATTATTATGATTTATTATCCAGCACTTTCCCTGAGTTTAGTTGGATTTTGGGTTGTAATAGTAAATTATTATGGTTTATTATCCAGCACTTTTGCTGAGTATAGTTATTTTTGAAGTTGGGATAGTAATTTTTGGGGGCTATTATCCAGCATGTTTCTCTAGTTTATTTTGAATTTAGCAATAGTAATTATTTATAATTTATTTTGTATAATGTTTTGTACAGTTTATATGTATTTTGAAATAAGTAAATAGAGGTATGTTAGTTTTTATTGGCAACATTTTTCTATGCAAACACATATATTTTATTCCACAATTACATTCTTTTCATTTGCTTTTGTTATAACATTTATTATAATATTAAAAACATAAATCAGAAATTTTGAGGTTATTTAGATTTAATTATAAAGTATAATATATTTGTAACATCCATCTTTTCATGTACAATTGTAAAATAAATAATATATTTTCACATACACATTTATTTTTACAGTTTTGAAAAATTGTATATTTTTTGGTAGTATAGTCATGTAATAGTAAAGTAAAATAGTTTTAGTTCTTTAATTATAAACAGTTTCATTTTTATTGTTTATTATTTTTTATGACAAAAAAAATTGTATACATTTTTGTTTACATTCTTCTAGTACATTTTATATAATGTTATGCTTTTTGTAAAATTGTATAATATGTATTTTACAAGGTTATATTTTATATATTTTATTATTTAGTATAATTAATATTATGTTTAATAAAATAATATTTAATATGTGAAATAATTTACAAAATTTTTACCAGAAATATTTTGGACCATATAAATATTTTATCACATTTTCATATTTGTTGTACATTTACAGTGTATGAAACAAAATATATTTTAATATACATTAAATACTACAGGGCCCATTACGATGGCGGGCGGAAGCACAACCGCCGTGCTGGCGGATGCAAAAAGCACCAGTTACCGCCGGCACGCAGCAGTCCACACGCCCGCCCAATTACGATGCGAAAAGCAGGCCAAACACCGCCGGCAAGCCAGCAACACCGTCCGCCATCAAAGTGCGCCCGCACACGTAGCGGCGCAGCACAACTGACACACACCGTCCGACGAAACACGTCCCGCCCGGCGCATAAATTACGATGCCGCAAACAAACGGCTCCCACGGCTAAGAGACACCGCACGTGAAAGAGAGCGGTAACACGGACGCAGAGCACGGACAACGAAGAAGCGGCTCCCCGAGCATGAATCCAGCACTGCAGGCCCTCCCCATGCTTCTGCTGATGCACCACCAAGGACGCAACGTACCGCGGAGACGCAGGTAGGCACACACACAACAAGTGCACGCAAACAGCGCACACAGTGCAAGGGCGGAAAAAGCGGACAACCCCCACCAGCGCGTGTACACAACACATCCACCATCGCATCCACATATGACACACAGGCCAAATCGTAACATCGCAGAACACATGTGTACACACCACCTGGGACTAGGAACCAACCACCCCGTCACGGCCCCAAAGCGCCGATGACGCCGCCACACATGCGCACAACGCAGAGGCCAACCGCAGCGCCATGCATGCGTCGCACACAGACACAGGGACACAACCAAGCAGCACACACATCAGCCCCACCCCGAACGCACATGACACGTGACAGGCCGGCCACAGACATGTCCCCAATGCCCAATTCACGGACAACACCCAACGCCACACAACCGACGCACACATGTCAGTGAAGACACGCAACAGCAGGACACACCCCAGTGTAACAAACATGGCGTAGCACACAGCGGCGGCAACACCAACTAGGAGAAGCAGGGCCCCTTCGGGAAGAGGAACGCCAGTACCACACAGAAACACCCATACCACCCTGCACATATGAACAAGACATATAAAACGGAACACCAAAGAGCCCGGGGACCGACAACAGGTGGCCCAAGAATAACATTCACACACAAGGCCCAACGCAGAGCGGAAAGGCAGCCTGCCGCCCACACAAGGGAGAGCAGACAGCACTGAATGACCTTCCATTCCAACTCCGAAACCACAGCCCTACGACAGAAGCCGGTGAATACAGCCATTGTCCAAGAATAGACCAACACAGGCATGCCGAGGGACCGACCACAGGGCAGATAGCGCATATCACAGAAGCACACAACGGACGGGGAAGAAACAAGAAAACACTCCCCCATGTCGGCCACATGCAAGTTAATTGGAAGGAGTCACACAGCACTGACCTTGAACTGTCTGAGAAGCATGTGGGAAGAGGGCCCGTGTCCTCCAAACAAGCCAACAGAACACAAGTCCTGTCTCCCTACGACTACACAGAGCTCACAGCAACCCCGGAGCGTGCACATTGCAGACTGCACACAGCCGGAGCACGCCACCTCAACGAACCGCTGCGAAATGGCAACCGCAACACACCTACCCAACTACGCCGAACAGCTCAAGCTGTACAAAACCAACCTGTGCCATACATTGGGATGCGATCTCCTGTCCCTGCTGAACGTAAGTTACCGACTGACTTACCGCATCACATTGTTCAGCTGCGTCATGCCCGTCTTCTACTGTCGGAGGTGTCCCTACCAGCATCCCGTCGAGATATGCCTCTCCAACCCGGCATGTCTGAAGGCGGACCTGCTACCACTACTCCTCCCTCTGGACGCACACGACAGGGCCTGCTCTGCCTATGGGGGCATGGCGTATGTGGCCAACATCGCACCCGCACTGAAATGGGACCACTGTGCCTCCACACGACGGATCATCGATAACAGCTACATCGAATGTCACCCAGCATGCCCCATCATGGTCCTCCAAGGGACAACCTACGAACAACACCTTGACAGCCACCATCCGCTTCATTGGCTGGCAAACATGTACACCACCAATGACATGGAAGCCCTGCTGGACGGCATCGCATACCTGACAACCTGTAAATACGTCGGACCACAACGCAGGTTCCCCGAGTGACCTATGATGTCCAACCCCGCACCCATGCTTAGCTTCCGCACGGACTGGCCAGTCACCACCACAACAGCCATACCAAACGACCGGCAACTGTAACCACACCATCAACGACATCGCCATGACATCGGATATGACCGGGACATGCACACTGTTCCCCATCACATCCAGGAACACCGCATGCATCGTGGGAGGCAGTGGCATGGGCTCTGTGTATCGCACCCACATGGACGGAACTGCACGAACAACCAGGACACGACATGGATCCAGCGCCCATGGACACACACACCGCTCAGTGGACATGAATAGGTCGCCTGGAGTCTGTGGGTGCTGCACCCCTCCCACCCCCGCCCCGGGAATCCCATACCAGGACCTTTGCATGGACGACAAGTGCATACAACAACAACACGACCCCAGTGACTGTGACATGTCCAGTAACCACCACAGTGCAACAACAAGTGGCACGCTGCTGCATGCTACGCAAGCACATGCCCTGATGTCATCTCACATGCACGCGTGCATGAGGAACAACCGCAGCAAACCTGTCACATGGAACTGAGATGGACTGTGCCCATGATGCCAAGCGGTCTGGTAGGCTACATGTATACCGTCTGTGTCAAAGTCCGCAGCTCCGCAGCTATACGTAAATGTACATTAGCACAGCCTTGGCCAAGCAGATGTCACTCTGAAGCCCACATCCCACATGCAACAGCCAATCACATGTAACCCCACACCCTATCCCATTTGCAATCATGCTCAGTATATCCTCAACATGTATTCCGCTGCCAGTAGTGTCCACTATACTGCATCACAGAGGACAGAAGACTCAATATAATGTTTGAAACCAAAACTGTCTCCGCTGACTCATTTCACAAGTACGAATGAGAGAGGATGAGAGTATGTGAAGTACACGGCAGTCGTGACATGACCATGTAGTCCACTGGTATTGGATGTCAACGCAAATGAGTAGCACTACTGTGGAAGACACACATGTGTCGTGTGAAGTCGTATGGACGCAGTGCTCAGGTGGGTGGGTGCGACGGGTAGATGCGCACATGCCAAGTTGGAGCACGCCGTGTTGGGAGGGGTCATGAACAGTACACCACCGCTTCCCTGGGCATTGTGAGAGGACACCTGTCGGGGGGAGTGAACACGTGTGTGCACAGCAGCCGGGCACACGTACAAAGCGGTACCAGGCGCACCTCAGCCCACCCTCTGTGGACAAGCTGGATCCTGTTGTGCGCCCGCCATGCCCCTTGACAAGGCACACACAGCCCCAGTCGACCAGGTGTAACCCCAACATAGTCAATCCGCACAGGCGATACAGGGCACGGGATGGCAGTGGAGCATGGTGTGTGAGAGGTCTCCTCGCGCTCCTCCTGGTCATATCACGCAGGCAATAGAACCTCAACGTCTAGCATGGCAAAAAGTCAAATGGAAGTGTAGGGGGACGCACCACAGCACGAGCAGCACTGACGTCACGGGAGGTGGCTCGCACCATCCCATCCATTGCCCATCATACCAACCACGCCACATGCCATTGCGACTAAGTGCAAGCGCGTGCGCCACCACCCCTGAGCCCTCCCCAGAGAGGCCAAAGAGTGAATGTGTGGGCCATCAGCCACAGACGGACGCGGCCTGGCCGCAAGGGCAGCCACAGCCACTGGGTGTCGCAGGTGGCGGATCCGGAAGGCGAAGACTGTGATGCATAGTCCATGCAGGCCGGGTCTCCATTTGGGGCACCACGCAGGTGGACGGCGTCCCGCCACACATCATACCCTGAGACAGCCCACTCGTGCAACTGGACCCACACATACACTCCTTGCCCTCTCTGGTGCGAGCTTGGGGCTGCCTGTGCAAGCGCTAGCCTCGCAGGTGAGCATGCATATTGGGGGGCGAGGGAGGACATGAGGGCTGGGGCGAAGATGACTGTATCACTGTCAGTTAGTACAAGGGATGACCCAGATGTGGAAAGGAAGAGACGTGTCCCGTGTGTACTGCAACTAGTCGCCAATCCAACTACCCCCATGTCCGGAATGTAAGCCCGCACCTAGGCCCGCCCATCCGCCACATCGAACATACCACCAGCACAACAACCTTCCCATTCGAAACACTGACTGGGGGTGGCGACCAGTGAACAATCATGTGTAGCCTACCCACGCGTACATGTGGGCCCTCCATGATCCATGTCACCTGCGGCAAAGACATGACATGCGCAATGAGGGAAGTGAGGAGAGCTGTCCGCCCCACGCACAGAAGGTGCATCAGCTCCACAGACCCAGCAGCGAGTCCAGCAGGGGTCACATGTGCAGGGGCAGCTGTGCCTGGTGTGAAGGCACATGCATATAGACAGCACATCGACCAATGTGTAGTCTGCCCACATCCACAGTCCATCATCATGCGGACATAGGAATTGAACACAGGGCAACACATCTTAGTTGGTGCACCCACCGTGACCAACAATGCGCAATCATCGACGTACCCGCCCTGTGCATGGCCCCCACCCAACGGAGGCACATCCAGTGCCACCATCCCACACACACAAGCCTTCCACGGAACATGCTGTGTCCAATGGTCAGTACAGAGTCAGCGCCCATCTGGTGGATCCTGAACAGGAGACACATGCACACACATGCCAGCTCCCACTATGTACGTCTGCCACCTGGCACGTGCAATGTAACCTCTCACCTGTGACGTGTGACTGCAAGCACACAGCCGTCTTGGCATGGGGCTGTCAATGTGGACACCTGTCAATGTTTCGGGAGGTGTGATCCGTACAGTGCTGTACATAGGGTGCAGGGCTGACACCTACTACTGTCTCATATCCCCTCGTGCCACAGGTCCCACTTGTTTTGGCCGCTCAGCCTCTGCCCACATCGTCGTCGTCGTGTGCCATACTCATCCAGCCTCGGAAGCAGTTCCATGCTCAGCAGACACTCATGTTGCCGTGGCGTTGCCGCTTGACGAATATGCAGTCAGTCCCCATCAGCACGCCCCGCAAGTCATTGGGGCCTAGATCCCCATGTGCATGCACATGGCAGTGGTATGTCTCACTAGCCATTGCCATTGTTGGGAGACCTGTGTAAGTGTAATGTGGCCGTGCCGTCCCAGCTTGACAGCTGGGCTGTGGCTCATGTGCGTGCTCAGTCATGTCAGTGATGTGTATGCGAAATTGCTATGTGTTGTGTTGCTTTGACATGTGTCCTCTGCAATTTCCCTAGGCGGAGACCGAACATTGACCGCCCATACCAATTGCTGGTGGACATGGACGATACAGAGGTTATTAGGAAGTTTCGGCTGGACAGGCCAACCCTGCATCGACTGTGTGCCATGTTAGAACCCCATCTCCGTCCCCGCAGGGTGTATCCAACAGCATTCACCCCCACGGCTAAGGTGATGGCTGCCCTGCATTTCTTCGCCACTGGGTCATTCCAGCACACAGTGGGCAGTGGAGGAGGGATGTCCCAGCCCATGTTCAGCAAGGTGCTGAGGGATGTACTGGCAGCCATGATGCTGTACCGAAACAGGTACATCCGCTTCCCCAGGGCTCGTGAATTGGCGGCAGTGAAGGGTGCATTCTATGCCCTTGGCAGAATCCCACACGTCGTTGGAGCCATTGACTGCACACATGTTGGCCTTGTTCCACCACAGGCCACTGAGCACCTGTACCGCAACAGGAAGCACACGCACTCCCTGAATGTGCAAGTGGTGTGCCTTGCGGACATGGTGATCACCCACGTGTGTGCAAAGTTCCCAGGCTCGGCCCATGACGCACACATAATGCGCAACAGCATCTTGCCACGGCTGATGGCCAATCTGCAACAGGATCGTGGCTGTATTGTCGGTGAGTATGTGGAGTGGTGTAGCGTGCTGGTTGTGCGATGCTGTCCCCTGTCCAGTTGGAATAGCAACGGTTCTCTGTGTCCCTCACACCCAGGTGACTCTGCGTACCCGAATGGGGCATGGCTGCTCAGTCCATTGAGGAATCCTCGCACCCCAGCAGACGATCGATACAATGAGGCACATGGGAGGACCAGACGTGTGGTCGAGCGTACCTTTGGCCTCCTCAAGTCCAGGTTCAGGTGCCTGGACCGCACCGAGGGTGCACTGGCGTACTCCCCACAGAAGGTGTGCCAGATAGTGGTGGCGTGCTGCATGCTGCACAATCTGGCCATTCGGAAGCAGATCCCCCTCATTGTGGATGACGGAGATCAACCAGGGCCCCAGCCCGCAGACCAGGACAGCTCGAGTGAGGAGGACAGCGGAGAGGAGGAAGCTGGGAATGTGCGGCAGCAGCTCATCGCCCGCTACTTCACTTGACGGTGAGTGTCCATGTACGACGGCTGATGTGTCTGTATTTGTGCAGGTGTGTGTGCTGTGTCAGGGTGGCCTTTTGTTCACTGCGTGCTGTGTGTCAACGCTCCATGCCCAGGTTAGTATGCCACTGATGGTGGCTGTGGCATTGTGCCCTATTGCTCTGTGCGATGTGTGTACATTGCTTGTAGTTGTTGACATGTACTGTGTGATGGGTGTGTGACACACTCATTGAATGTGCTCCTGTTCTGTCTCCCACCCCTAGGTCCCTACAGGCCCTCCGGATTCCATTGCCATGCCACGCATCAGGTGCCTTTCCGCCCAAGGTGGCCGTTGTATTCCGTACAAATAAAACACAGGGCACAAACAGCAGTTAGTGAAAAAGGTGCATTTATTACAAACTGTGACATGTGATTGTGTGTAAGGTGATGACAAAAGTGGTGCGTGCTGTGACAATGAGCTGTCGGTCATGGCTGCGTGATGCTCAGGGTGTACCCACTGGTTCTATGTCCATAGTCCAACACACACATGCCATCCAGATGGCTGTGTGGAGTGGGATCGTAGTCCAAGTCAATGCAGTGGCTGGTCAAGGAAGGCTGGCGGAAGGCTGGCTGGCTGCCTCACTTGCGACTGGAGCGTGCGAAGTCCTCCCGGGAGATCTGTTTCCTCTTCGGACGGCCCCTTCCACGTTTGCGAGGGGGTGCCTGCTTGCGACATGCTGGTGGTTGAGGTGTGCTCACTGGCTGTTGACGCAGGGGAACTGGACACTGCTGCTCGACCCTGCGCCCCGGCAGGTGGTGGTGGAGGGGGAGCTGCTATCCCTGGCCGTGTCCTCACCGCCACCACCAGCTGGCCCATGAGGTCCACGAGTTGACCTATACGGGCGTCCATGGACCTCAGCACCCCCAGCACCTCCCGCGCGTCTGAAGCAGACCTGACCCATTGTTCTTGGGCCTCCTCATAGGCCCCAAGGACTCTGGCCATTTGAGGCAGGGCATGGCTCCCAGGGGAGGCTGGCGTTTCCCTGACCCTGCTCCTCCTACCAGTCCTGCTGCCACCGGCCTGCCCACTAGCCACATTGCTCACCACGGTCCTCGCTGTGGCTCCCAGGGTGGATCCAGTCGGCCGGGCCACCACCTGCGCTGGGGCTGGTGCCAGCGAAGACATGGTGGTGGTGGCGGCGGTGGTGGTCGGTGCGGCGATGGTGGCGGTTGCGGCAGTGGTAGTGGCCGCAATGACCGTGGGTGTGGCCGCAATGACCGTGGGTGTGGCCGCAACGACAGTGGCAGCAGGGGGCTGGGACTGTTCAGCGGCCCTGGATGATGGGTTGGTGGGTAGGAGGGGTCCTGGGGAGCGGCTGGGCCCTACCACACCAGATGGGCCTGCTTGGTGGTCCGTGTCCGAAGAGGAGGTGAGATCCTCCACATCCGTGTGTCCTCGTTGGGGGCTTGTGGGCTGGCTGTGCTGGCTGCTGTCTCCATCCCCAGCATCCGGCAGTTCGTCACCTGTGGAGAGAATGAGATTTGTTATTGTGTTGCACCTGGCGAAGTATGTATTTGTCGTCTGACATTGGCAGTTCGTGCAATCTCGTACATGGGTTTCCCGGAGGCGTGTGTGTGGCTGTGGCATTTGTAGTTGTGTGTGCTTGGCAATGGGACTGTGTGCTGTGCACATGTGGCATGGGACGGATTGGCCATGCCGATGGGTGTGTTGCTGTGCCCCTACTCATTGTGACTCTGGTGTATGCGGGCTCCTGGCCCATCCTGGGTCTGGTTTGTACTTTGCTTTTGGGGTTCAAATGGAACGCTTAGGAACGCATATGGCAACATGGGGGCCATGCCCCAGATTCGCATTTGGGAGGGAATATGCTTTTGGGGTTCAAATGGAACGCTTAGGAACGCATATGGCAACATGGGGGCCATGCCCCAGATTCGCATTTGGGAGGGAATATGCTTTTGGGGTTCAAATGGAACGCTTAGGAACGCATATGGCAACATGGGGGCCATGCCCCAGATTCGCATTTGGGAGGGAATATGCTTTTGGGGTTCAAATGGAACGCTTAGGAACGCATATGGCAACATGGGGGCCATGCCCCAGATTCGCATTTGGGAGGGAATATGCTTTTGGGGTTCAAATGGAACAGCTTAGGAACGCATATGGCAACATGGGGGCCATGCCCCAGATTCGCATTTGGGAGGGAATATGCTTTTGGGGTACATGCTGTGAGCCATGGGTGCCGAACGTGACATGTGTTGTGGCAGCATGACAGTGCATGGTTTGAGGTGTGTGCATGCTTGACATGGCCTGCATATTTGCTGTCTGTTGTGATTACTGGACATGGCATTGGACGCATCGTTATGAGTGAGTGATGGTTGTGTGTGAAAGCCAACGTATTGCAGTTGTCCCATCTCCTTGGTGTGCGTGCTGCCCTGTGCCATGTGCATCACTGCAGTGCTCGTGGGGGGTGTGGCCCATGTTGTGTGTTGTTGCCCACAGTGTGTCGTGCGCTTCATTGACTTCTGGCACATGGTTGGTCATGGGCATGTATCTTAGCGTGACTGCTGTATGTGTGGCAGCTGTGCGGATGACATGCCTTTCATGAGACTGGGGCTGACGGATGGGATGGATGGTATGTTGTATGTGCATGGTGTGTCTGTGTGTTTGATGGGTTCAGTGGTGTTCGTGTGCATTTCTGTTGTTCCGCTCTGTTGCGTCTAGTGTTGTTTGTCTTACATAGGCGTAGTTGTGGGGTGTGTGGTTGACAGGCAGTAGGGGCTACATGGACAGGACTTCAATGGTGTTTCGGTTGTGTGTGATGAGTTGCACAGTGGCTGCCGTGTGGTACTATTTTCAGTGTGGCTTGTGTATGCAGACGTGGCTCCTTGGGTGTTGCTATGTCTGTGATGGGTCATGTGGGGTGTGAGTCTGTTGTTCATGTCCGTGTGCACATTGTTCACTTGTTCGTGACGGTGGGCGGTGCTGCGTTTCCGTCTGCTACGTGACATGTCCCATGTGTTGGTCGTGTGCCGGTCCTCATGCCTCCAGTAATCCAGCCCTGTCCAGTTTCCAACCTGCAGGTTGTTCGTGCGTGCACTGTACTGGATGCCACATGGCTCTAAGCGGGGGTGCTCCATGTTGCAGGTCTGTGGGGGTGGGGGGTGTTGTGGGTCGTGGGGTGGCTGGACACCCACTGACACCGATTGCTGTGGACCGTGATGTCTGCCTTTCGGCTGTCGTTGTGCAATGCGGTGGCTGACACGTGGCTGTGGGGTGTGGGGGATGCTCCTCCTTGCTGTGCTGTGGGACTAGGGGCCTGGTGTGTGTTGTACTTGGGCTGTCCACCGTCCCACCCACTGCACTTTGTGTTCCTGCCACTTACCTGTTACTTGTCGGTTTGTGCAGCTGTGGCGGACACATGGGTGTGGTGGGTGCTCGTTGTGGCGCTTCTGGCATATTTGGGGACCTGTTGGTGGTTACGTGGCTGGCTGAATGTACACATGTCCCCACGCATCTTACAGTTGTTCTGTTTGGGCTGTGTGTGGTGGTGTCTGTTGCATGTGTGTGTCGTGTATTGTGTGCTGGACATGGGGGTGTTTGTCCCTGGGAGCTGTGGCATGGTGGTAGTGCATGTGAGTACATAGCGGTGTGCTGGTATACATTAGTTTGTACTTACCAGCCTCCACTCCCCCTGCTAATCCGGCGAGGATCTCGGGATGTATGATGACTCGCACCTTCTCCTCCCACGCTTTGAAGGTCTTGAAGAGCGCGGGATTCCCTCCGCCAGTGACGGCAGCCAGCTCTCTGTTTTTGCCCTCCTTCTTCTTGACCAGGCTCTTGACGTCATTCCACCGTTTGTTAATTTCGACTCTGTTCCTGGGCAGGGTCCCGACTGCATTGACCTGGTCTACGATCCGGTTCCACATTCTGTTTCTGGTGGCTAGTGGTGTGTGTTGGACCATGTTCCCATAGATTTGTGGGTGCACCTTGATGATCTCGTCGACCATGACCGTCAGCTCAATGGGCGTGAACTTGGGCATTCTTTGTGGTGCCATGGTGTTTGTGGTGCTGGTGCGGTGTGTGTTGTGTAATGTGCAGGGGGTTTGTGGTGCCGGTGTTTGGTGGTGGTGGTGGTGGTGGTGGTTGTGATGTGTGCGTTTCTGTGGTGTGCTGCTGTCCTTGCTGTCACTGTGTCCTCTCCTCTCCTCTCTGGTTTGCAATGTAGCAAGGGGTTGTGGTCTGTGGGAGTGCTGCTTTTGTACTTACCTATGTGGGTGTGTCCTCATGGTCTGTTGTTTTCAGGTGTGTTGTGTCTGGGGTTCTGGCCTTTGTATTTTTTGTTTGTCCGGGGGGTGTTTTCGGGATATGTACTGTGCTTGTGTATTTGTGCGTGCCTTGCTGTGTGGACTTGTTGGCCATGTTGTGTGCTATTGGTTTTGTGAGCGGATGGTTTCTGTGCAGGTACGTGGGCGCCATGGCTTCTGCCGTGTCGATTCTCATCGGCGTTGTTTGCGCTGGCGGGCGGTATATTTGTTGTTTTTCCGCGCTCATGTCGGTGCGATCGTAATTTCACGTGCGGTGTGTCGGCCGTGAGGGCGGGCGGTTTTGTGTTGTGCGTGTTTCCGTCCGTGGCGGGCGGTTTGTCTCCGACTCGGACGTTGGCGGGCGGTATTTTGTGTGCTTTTTCCGCCGATGGCGGTATTCGGTTTGTGTAATCGTAATGGCGTGGTCGGTGTTCAGGCGGTGTGTGCGGGCGGATTTTTGCCGCTTCCATGCCTGGCGGAATTATTTACGCCGGGTATCGTAATGTGCCCCTATATTTTTTTGAATAATATAACAGTTAATGTATATTTTAAACATTTTTTAATATTTTTTAAACATTTGAAAAAAACATTACAATAAATAAAATTATACATATAATGGTTTGCATTTTAAAAAAAATATTTCTCCATTGTTGTCTATGGGGAGTTAGTCATTTTTTCATTTTTATTACGTGGCCAATTTTTTTCATTTTCCTTACTTTTCTGTCTATCTGTTTCGTTTTTAGATCATTTTGGAAGATGGAACCTCGCGGTTGGGAGCTGCATTTCGTCAGTTAAGGTAAGTTTAATTTTATATACTTTTAAGGTAGTTTTAGGGTAGGGGAAGGTAGCAGTAGTGTAAATAGATTTGTTAGGGCGTTATTTGTTCGTTTTTGGTGTAGTTAGGTGTTGTTTAGGTAGTTTAGTGTTTTATGTGTTTGACGTAGTGTTGGATAGAATTAGAATGTTATGTAGTGCTATTTATGTGTTGTTTAAATCTATAATTTAGTATTTAATGTTGATATTAATGCTTGTGGGATTGTATTTGTAGTTGTGGGTGGGTGTTCTTTTCTTTTTTATTTACAGGTTTTCTGTTTGGTGAATGGATGGAGCTGACGAATCGTTTAAAAAAAAAAAAAGAAAATGTATTTTGTTTTTTGATAACAAGTTACTTTACATTTCCTTTTTTTTCCGGTTTGTTGGAGCATTTTTTTTCTAAACTATTTTTTGGGTTTTTGAGGGTTTTGTAATTAAGAGGATTGCGGCGTTGGACCTTTTTTATACAGTTGTATTTTTGGGTTTTTTGGGGGCTTTGTTATCGAATGGATTCGGATTTACTTTGTGTGCAATGGATTTTATCGTTTTCGAGGATATTCTACTGCTACACACCTGAAAGTTTTTTTATTATTATGGGTGGGAAATGTATTTTGTTTAATTGTTTTTTTATTTATTTTATTTTAATAATTATATTATGTTATATAATTTAGTGCTCGATTTTAAATTTTGTATGACATAATTATATTTACTAATTTAAAAAATTGAGAATTATATTGTTTACATGTTTTATAGTTTTAAGATTATTATGATGTTTAGTATATTGTTTGGTTTAAAGTATTGATTTAGCAATCACGTCTAGGTATTCTAGAGCTTGGGTGTTTGGATATAATCGAGTCTTGTGTTGTAGGTACTCGTACATTGTTTTTGTTTTTTTACTTAGTTTAGGGCCTATTCTAGTTAGGGATTGCTCTAGTCTGAGTTCTTGATAGCTCTGTTCCTTTTTAATTGCTTCAATTAGTTTATGTATTGTTGGTTGTCCCCTTCCTATTGTGGCTTGGAAGGCATTATGCCATCCTTCCACTGCGTTGTTAGTTTTGGCTTTTTGACTTTCTTTTAGTACTAGTGTTGACCTCCGACCAGGGGATCGGGAATTTTGGAATTTTGGTTGTCTACGGGGCCCTGACCTATGTAATCTTCCCACCCAGGTGTCTTCAAAGTAGTCTAGGAAGGGAGTTAGTTTACTTTCGTTTGCTTGATAGAAAGGGCTTTCCAGAAGTATGTTATAATGGTTGGCTACTTCAGTTGTTGGGACATAGGCAGGGCTATTAACTTTTTTATTTGGTAGGCAAAGTTGCTATTGGTGGCATAATCTATACTCAGAGTAGATTTTTGTAGGTGTCTCCAGATACTCTGATTGAAGTGGTAATAGCAACCTTGGATTGCAGTGTGTGGGTATAATTTTAAAAGTGACTGAATCATTGCTTGCTCAAAGTCAATGATTATTGTTTGTGGAAAGTAATTGTCAGTAAATTGTTTTAGTACTGTCAGGAGCTCTATATAGGCGGTGTTTTGTTTATTAGGGAGTAATGCATATATGAAGGGGATATTAGTATCTTCATATTTACTGTGGATGGTATATAGCTGGTAGAAGGGTTTGGGGCAAACTTTGAATGTGCCATCCATCATCCATGTTTCGCAGTTTTTAAGTTTTTGTGAATTGGTGTTTGCAGCAAAGATGATCATTCGTTTTTCATGACTTTCATTGTCATAAAGAAGGAATTTTTCATCTTTGTGGGTGATGGTATATTCAGGTAAAATTTGTATTTCTCCAAAAGTTTGGGGGGTAGGTGGTGATTGAGCTGTAGCTCTTTTAGTTCAGATGATTAATCTTTTTAAAGTGGGGATGGACAGTAGTTGTCCTGTGACATGTTTAGGAACTCGAGTTAAAACATTTTTAAGTATTTGGGTTTTTGTTTGTTGGGAACTTGTACTTGCTTCTCTTATTGTTTCTAGGGCATCTCTGACTTCAATTTCAGTCACATTGGGGGGATGGTTGTGTTCTTTAATACTGACTACTTTGGTTTCTACTGTAGTGGCTCTACCATAGCAAGCATTAGAGTATTATTTGCTACATTTCCAATGTGTTTTGTTTTTAATAACTTTTTCCTGTGTGTAAGTGTAGCCCATGTAGCAAAGAAGTAGTTTCCCCTTTTGCGAAGTTATGAATTTTGCTCCTTCTGCCATTTATTTGTCTATCTGTGAAGATATATATATATGTTTATTAATTATGCAATTTTGAACAGTAAACATGTTAGTATAATTAATATAATTGAAAATATACTTACACTAGTGTTGCTTTAGTTTTCTTGATGGATATGTTTTGATGGTCGTTGTTTATTCACTGTTATATTTTCTGTTGGTATGAAAGCAAAATGTTAATGTTATTAAAGTGTTACATATATTTTAAATTTTTATTATTTCTATTTTATTGTATGTTTTTGTATTTAGTAGTAAAACAAGTAATACTTACTAATTGTAGTTGATGAAGTTTAGTTCTTTGATGTTGTTTGTTGTTGAAGTTTGTAGAAGCTGTGAAGAGAAAAGTATTTATTAGTTAAAATTGCTTTTTTATTTAATTTTTCGTTTATTAGTTTGCTCTATTTGTTAGTTAATTTATATACTTACTTGGGGGTTGATTATGATGGCGATCCACCCGCCATCACAACCACATTTACCCCCCGCCACATTACCATGGCGGGGGGTACCGCGGCGGACGGAATGTCCGTCCGCCGCTTTTCCTCCGGTTGTCAATCGGCACGATTGCCAGCCGTGCGGAACTCGGGCAGAATATGGTGGCGGTGCCTGGAAGGCACCGCCATCCATTTTATGATGCCTGGCGGTTCTGGGCTTTCCATGGCGGCGATGCCACCATGGAAGGGCTGGCAGGAATTGCTTTGGGGGCCCGTTGCGGGCCCACAGAGGGTGGGGGGCTGCTCTTGGGGGGTACCTATGGTACCCCCTACATTGCCATGCTCAAGGTGGCAGGCACCGCGCGGTGCCTGTCACGTTGTGCATGGCAATGCACAACATGCCTCTTTGGCATTGCGACGGGTGCTGCTTACAGCAGCACCCGCCGCAATGTTAAAGATGCGGGATGCGACCGCCAGGGTGGCGGTCGCATCCTAATTGGTGGTGCGGGACCGCCGCACCGCTGGCGGCCGGTCCCAGCACCGCTAGGGTGGCGGGCGGACTGAAGTCCGCCCACCATCCTAATGGGGCCCTTGGTTTGATCTTTTTCTTTAATGTTGCTTTTGTATTTTTCTTCAAAGTTGTTTGTTTTCACGGTTTTTGGTGCAGTTGAGTGAAGTGTAATCTGTGAGATAAAAGAGAAAAGGTTATATTTTTAGTTAATTTGATTATTTTTATAATTTAGGGACACATGTATGTAATGAAACAATTGCCAATCTTTAATAGCGATTTTTAAGGAATTGTTATTTAGGAGTTGCAAATCTTTATGCATGTAGGAATTGCTAAATAAGCTGTGATTTTTACACATTCCATAATAGCAAATTGAATCTTTTCTCATTAATTCCTATGGGCCTAGAGGGTCGTAGGAATGAATGGGAAAACATTTGCAATTTGCTATTACCTATTTTGCTATTGCGTTTTGGGTTGATGCATTCTAAAAATATTTTAACTGGTCGTAAATGGGCTGATTCTGTGCATTGGCCCGTTTGCAACCGGTAATAAGTTTGATGAATGTGCCCCTTAGCTTTTATTTTAATTATTTTTGTAAAATAAAATTATATACTTACTATTTTTAGTTGATGAAGTGTCTTTCGTTGATGTTGTTGTTTTGTTGAATTTTGTAGAAGCTGTAAAAAGAAAAGTATTTGTTAGCTATGTTTTGTATTTTTATTAAATGTATTCATTTGAAATACTTTAGTTTCTTTTTTGGTTAAGTTATATACTTACTTTGTTATACATTTTTTATAATATTGATTTAAATTTTGTTGTCCACGGAAATCTTTGTCTTGTATTTTCTATGTGGATTTTTAATGAGGTTTAATCTGTGATATTTAAAGAAAAACATGTAATAGTTTTAGTTAATTAATTAATTCAAAAAAGGCGAATTATTTATATTTTGTTATAAAGTTTTGTTTTTACCTGTATTGATGGATTTTCGATATAGTTGGATGTGTAGTTCTTTTTCCTTCTGTGTTCTCTCTCTCGCAAAGTATAGCTCTTCCTCCTTGTTTGTCCAATGTACGGTAAAAGTGGTGTTGATTAATTCATTGTTTTTATAGTGTTAATTTAATTAGTTAGCTTTTTCTATTGGTTTGTGTTGCTTTGGTGCAATAAGGTAACTCAATGTCATCCAATAAAAGATGTAGGCCTCACAGTAGTGAAAAACCAATTTGGGAGTTTTTCACTACCAGGACATGTAAAACTTAAAAGTACATGTCCAACTTTTTAAATACAATGCACCCTGCCCTATGGACTGCCTAGGGCTTACCTTGTGGATAACTATTATGTAATAAAAAAGGGAGTTTTAGAGTTTTATGCCAATCAGGGGTAAACCAATTTCACCATGTTTTAGGAAATGAGCACAAGCACATTAGCACTGGTTAGCAGTGGTAAAGTGCACAGAGTCCTAAGGCCAACAAAAACAAAGTCAGAAAAATAGGAAGGTGAAGGCAAATAGCTTGGGGAAGACCTCCCTAAGGTTGACAGGTCTAACATTGCCGTTTAGAAATCATTTTATCAAGTGACTGACGACCCCATGTATTATGCCTGAGTCTCAAATAGAGGAAGGTGTGCAGGCAAATTAATAGGGCGAGCCGTGCCAGACCCGAGCCAAGCTTCTGGCCTGACTCTCAAAGTCTGTGTATGAGTTGAGCCGTGAAAACGTTTGATATTTTTATTGTGCAACAAACATAATGTAAAAATATGATATAATCTCTTCAAAACTCGAAACGTGTATCTCTTCAACATGCAGAGCATTTCACCCTAGTACAGATAATATCACTGCATAGCCAAATATTTATTACAAGTGATAGTTTGTTGAAACTTTCATGGCTCACCCCCAATGACAATGCCATTAGTGAACTGAGAGGCAACTCAGTAGTCATGTAAACCCTAAACGTGGACTAAATTCTTAATATAGATGGCAAACCATTAGAGTCTATTAAATCAAATGCAAAAGGTGCTTGTAAAGCGCACATTCTGAATAAAAGAAATGAGGCTTTGTCTAATAAAATATGTGCCTAGAATCACACAATTTGAACAAGCAGGAAACCTGGAATTGATTCCAGGTATTCTGAGTTCTCATTCTGAAATTCATCCACTAGATGGGTATATCCGCCTCTCTCCCTCTCATTACATCAAATGTCACTGCATTGTCTTTCATTCTTGGCTCGCAATGAGTTAAAACACAAAGAGATAGCAGATGCAACTCAGGGCCCCCAGACCCAACCAAGCCAAGAATGCTTTTATTTGGGAGTTGGCACATCCCAACACCCACCCCTCCCCACGAAGATACACCCCTGGAAATATATCATTTTATGGGAATTTGTATCATGAATCTCCGCAGGCAGACAATCATTGTCTGTTATGGGGCTGGAAACCAAGCAGGCCAGTAATCTTGCACAGGATTGCAGATTGCTGCAGTGTACTACTTACTGTTCCCATTTTTTCCTGTTCCCAGATGTGGAGGTGGCTAAAAAGTAACAGAGAATGTCAAGCCTGAGAAACAAACCCAGTGGAAGAAAGAGTTAGGTTAGAGTGAAAGGTTAGGGGTTAGAATGACCAGGCACCCCGGTTTTCACCAGACAGTCCTAGTTTTACAAGGACTGTTCCAGAGTCCTGACACTTTTCTGCTATAAGAAAAACATGTCCCGGTTTTCGAGAGAGGGTTGGGAGAGCGTACATATTAATCACAGTATGGTGCAGACTCACATTTTCACTGGGCCTTGTCACACCTGGGACAGAAGTTAATTTGTTTAAAGACGCCTGCTGTGACCCTCGCCTCACGCATGCAGCACAGCAGGACTCATACCCTAAAGTAACTATATCTCGCGCCCTTGCCATCAGTGCCGTCTTAGCGCATGGACACGCTGGTCAGTTGCCCGGGGGCCCCACGAGCATAGGGGCCCCATGCTATTCTATGCACAGACCAGAATTCAACCAGGTGCGATAGTTTACATTTTTACTCTTGTGAGTGGTTGTGTGGGCATGGCCCAGTGCACTGCTTTGTCCGTGGGCCTATACTGCTGTTAAGACAGCACTGCTAATTATCACGCACTGCGCCTGGCACTTATTTCAACATTCTCTCAAAGGGCAACGTCTGAATTGGCAACGCCTGGGTTTAAATTCGTGAAACTCAGATAAGGCGAATCCCTGCAGCAGCTGAGTTAACACTCTGAGCTAACTTTCTAGCTTCTCGGAGGAGGGTTGGTAGACATGTTCTGAACATTGTACTCTGTTTACCGCTCTCACTTTCTGGCCCTTGAGGCCTTGGCTGCTCAGACACTTAACCGTGTGAATACTTCCACAGTGAATAAAAGTATGGCATGGAAGGGACTCGTTCAGTTACATTGTTTCTAAAACGCTTGTGAAAGGGCAAGCCAGCTGCTTCTCAGTCGTGCCCTTTCTCAGTTTCTCGATTGAAATCACAATCGAAAAGTTTTATTTTTCATCCCAGGGCTCAGAATAAAGAACCATGAGAGAGACGGAGGTGGAATCTTCCTCTTCATGCCATCCACAGGGCACGCCCACTAAGGTCCATGTCACGGCGAATAGCTCTAGAGAGGGGAAGAACTAAGGGGCATATTAACAAGGTGCAGCGATAATATTATCGCCGCTTTAGAGCCCGTTTTCGGGCGAAAAGCGGCGATAATATTATCGCATTATCAACAAGGACACGCTAGCGCGTGTATCCTTGCATTAGCGCCCCTTGTCAGCACGCCTCCCATCGCATCGCTAATGAGATGCAAAGGAGGCGTGCCTGACCAGACTCCCTTGGGTAAATATCGCTAACCCAGCTTCCTCATATTAACAACGAGGGTTAGCGATATTTAAAATCACGTTAAGTATGCCTTAACACAGGAATTTATCGTCTGTTAAATTCCTGACTAAGGCATACCTAACATGGGGGTGGATTGTGTGGCTAAGACCACAGGCCCTATCACCAAGGATATCGCCGTTTTCCATGGAACATTGCTGGAAAACCAGCGATGTTCCATGGAAAACATCGCTATCACTGGAATAATTATCGCCATTGCGCTATGCGTTGTTAATACAGCGCTAGCATGGCGATAATTATCTGCGATAGCCGGCGATAAAATTCCTCACGCTAAGAGCGGCCAGCAATAATTATCGCTGCCGCTTGTTGATATGCCCCTTAATGTCCTTCTCTACTAAAGTTTGCTGTGAAAAAACTAGTGTTTTCTCGATGAAAACACCGGTTGTGCTTTCTGATTTCGTCAGTGAAAAGCTATGCCCGACCTAAAATACCCCAGAAAGTCAAAGATTCATTTAAAATTGCACTGGTGCCATGCAGGTATTAATAGTAATAATAGTGCTACAGAGAAACTCCATTCATTTTTTTTCGCAGTGATGATTGCATTCATCTCCATGAACAGAAAAAAACAGCAAGTAAAGTGAATTCTCTGCTTTCCAGAGAGCTTTTTCACTAATAACAGACTGAGCACGACTGAACTTAAAACACCATCATTTCAAGGCTGCAAAATGTCTTCCAGCCCCTTCTACCGCACTCTAGAGCGCTTGAGAGAAGCGACACCCCTTCCCCCACCATTTCATATCCAAGGCCGGACTGGGAACTCAAAGCAGCCCTGGCAACCCACCTGCCCCCCTCCCCCTCCTAGAGAGGGGGTGTGTGTGTGAAGCACTGCCACCGGAATAATGAAACTTGAGCCCCCTCTGCAAGGTACGTGGAAGGGCACCCTCCAGACTCATGAGCTCTCTGGCCAGAATACTGTGCTGAGGGGGCGCCCTGGAGCTTGGGGCCCCCGCACTGCGGGGGCTGCGGGGGCCTGTGTTGCGCCACTGAGCACTGCTGCTTTTGTTACTCAGGCCGATATTGCAGCACTGGCGCAAAACAGGCCCCCAGTAACAAAACCAGCCCCCGCCACTGCAAAACCAGCCCCCACCCTTCCAGACACCCGGGGAAACGCTTGATGCCCGCTACGGCCAGTCCGGCCCTGTTTATATCTGAACCATTACTGAAATTTTATGATCACAAGGCTTGGGTATACTGAAGCACCAACTGTATAGACTTCGGAGAGTTGGACTCTCAACTGCTCAAAAACAAGGCGGCCAGACTAGATACAGCATGAAGGAGGAGGACCCAGATCCGACCAGTGGTGCTGGAACAATTTTCAGAGGGGAGGTGCTGTCATCAGTGTTACATCACTGAAGTCATGGGGGCTGTGAAAAATCCAAGTGTGCTGAGCTCCCCACACCGGGGTAAGCGTCCCCTTTGTGCTCTGGTCCCTGATTTGGGAAGTAATCCTACTGGTCAAAAGTTCCTTCAAGAAATTAAACACTTTGTAAATCCATCACTAGTTCTTCAAATTTAATTCATTTGAATGGCAAATTAATTTCGTTCAAAATTGTATATCGTTGAAGCAAATTAGGCCATATGTGGATGTCAGCACAAATCAAATATGTTTTGAAAAAAAAAATGTATACAGTTGAGACATTCCATATATTTCCAATTGTATATACAAGAAAACTCTTGATTCAAAGCTTTAAATATGCCCATGCATTTCAGGCTGGGCCCTTCTTCAGGGGATATGTAATCATGTGGAGTGACGAAAATGACGGAAAGGAAAATGAAAACTTCAAGCACAGGTTACAGGTTAATGAGTGGACCCATAGGTGTATACACAGCATGCTTAGAGTCCCTCATGAGGAAACATCATGTTAAATGCTATCATATGATAGAGTGATCGCCTGAAGGGTGAAAGAACGTGCAGATGTAATTATTATTATTATTATTATTATTAATAATTAAATTTCTAAGGCGCAACAGCTACCCAAAAAGGGTTTTCCGGCGCCGACCAGATCTAGGAATGGATAGCAGCTTAAAGATTATTGGTTGAAGAGCCAGGTTTTTAAGGATTTGCGGAATTGGTTATACACCGTTTCATTCCGAATTGAGGTGGGGAGGGAGTTCCATAAGGAAGGACCGAGGTATGCAAACGATCGTCCACCCATCAGGGATAGTTTGACTCTAGGCACAATGAATTTCCCTTGGGTAGATGAGCGAAGGCAGCGAGGAGGCACATAGGGACAAACCAGAGACTGCAGATACTGAGGGGCCACACCTGTTTTGATTTTAAACATGTAGCTCAGGGCTTTGAACTTAATACGGTTCTCAACCCTGAGCCAGTGAAGGTCCCGCAGGTGACCGGAAACAGAGATAGCTCTAGGAACCCGGCAAAGAAGTCTTGCAGCAGAGTTCTGAACCATCTGCAGCCTACGAGTCACCTCCTTATTGGCCCCCAGATAACGAATGTTACCGTAGTCCAGTCTTGAGGTGACAAGCGCCTGGACTACTGTTCTCTGGGCGGGCTCCGACAGCATCCAAATGATCTTTTTTAGCCATTTCAGAATGGTAAAACATGTGGCAGCTACCTTAACAGCTTGATGTTGCATAGTCAGTGAATCATCAATGATGACACCCAAGTTACGAACATGGCGGGAGGGCTGAGGAAGGGCACCCATCTCGCTGGGCCAATGTTGGGGGCCCCAGAGATCCTTGTTTTTCCCCAAGACCAAAACTTCGGTCTTCTCTCCGTTGAGCTTAAGGTAATTGGCCTGCATCCATGAGGCAATTTTACCCAAGCCCAGCCGGAGGAGGGAAGTCTCAGCCGCGCTCTCCACTGACAGAGAGAAGATAATCTGGGAATCGTCCGCGTAAGAGAACAGGGACAATCCAGCATCTTCAGCAACATCAGCCAAAGGTCTGACATACAGATTGAATAATAGAGGGCTAAGGATGGAGCCCTGAGGTACCCCATAGGGTGAGAGAAGGGTGTCGGAGCTGGCAGTAGGGGAGAAGACTTGGAAGGTCCGATTGGCAAGAAAAGAAATGAGCCAATCGAGGGCTGAGCTACAGATGCCCAATGATCTTAAGGTTTCTACTAACACGGTGTGAGACACCATGTCGAATGCTGCGCTCAGATCAAGCATTATAAGGGCCACCGTGTCTCCAGCATCCAGATGACGGCGCAGTCTTTCCGTAACCCCAAGAAGCGTTGTTTCAGTTGAAAAACCAGCTCTGAAGCCCGATTGGGATGAGTGAAGGAATTTTTGTGACTCAACAAAGTTGGACAGCTGTGCATAGATGTGCTTTTCTAAAATCTTGGAAAAGGCCGGTAGCAAAGAGATGGGCCGGTAATTAGAAGGTAAATCGGAATCCGCGTTGGCCATCTTCAGAAGGGGGAGCACCATAGCATGCTTCCTCTCTGGTGGAACTATAGCTTCCTGTAAGGAAGCATTCAGGAGGTCCATAATAACAAGCAAAGATGGAGGCTCAAGCTGCTTGAGCACTGAAATAGGAAGTGGGTCCCTGGGCGATCCTGATTTAACGCTGTCTAGAAGACATTTAAAAGAGTCTATGTTTAATAGGGGCCATATGGCCAGTTTGTTTATAGGTACATAAGGCGCCCCATCCTGATCAGGGTGGGTATTATCATCTGAAAGCAGTGTAAATGCTGACTGTGGGGGATTTGTAGTTTGTAATAAAGGGGAACTGTTACGCTGTAAGCTCACTATTTCCGAGTATATTTTCTCTACTTTCTGGAGAAAGAAATTAGCCAGATCTTGGCATTGCCGGTTGTTTAGAGAAGGGGGCCTAGATTGAGTTTCGGAGCCTGAAAGCTCCTTGACTACGCCAAATAATGTTTTGGAGCAGTTCAGAGCACCGGAAATGGTAGCCGATACATGCTCCGCACGAGCAGATCTGCAAAGATTATGATATTCCTTTTTTGCCCTTTTATATGCAGTTTTAGAGTCCAACGCATAGTTCCTCCTCCAGTGCCTTTCCAGCGCCTTACATTTGGCCTTCTCTATTTTGAGTTTTTCAGTGAACCAAGGCGCTGGAGGACGATGATTGTTAGCCCTTTTTAGGGAAAGAGGGAGACAGGTATCAATTGCATTAAGAAGCCACTTTTGTACGATGCCCGAGAGAGTGCCCACCATTTGTTTAGAGCCGGGCGTGTTTGAAGCCAGAATCTTATTTAACGCTGTCACATCTAACTTTTTCCAGTTTCTTGTTGGTTTCCTAATAATAGGGTTAGCACTCCCCGAGCTTGCTGGAGATTCCAGACGGAAGCCCGTAACAAAGTGGTCGGACCAGCATAAAGGAAGTGCTGGAGAGCAGAGAATGCTAGATAAGCTGGAAAAGATGGGATCTAATAAGTGGCCCGCCACATGTGTGGGGCCAGAATTATGTAAGTCGATGTTCAAGGCTGCCAAATCAGAAATGAGAGTAGCACTGGTATTACATGTCGGATCCTCCAGGTGCAAGTTAAGATCACCCAAAATAGAGAAATTAGCAGTATTCATAAGCAAAGGGGTTATCAGACCAGGAAACGAGGAGGCCCAAGGCGCGGGCGTGCCAGGGGGGCGGTACACAAGTATCCCAGAGAAGGTAAACTTCGGGGTCAGGGCCAGCTTAAATAATGCTGCCTCACAATTCCTATTAACAAGAAACAAAGGCTCATGTGGACACTTAATGAAGTAATATCAATGTATATGGGCACAATGGCAATGTGATGGGTTAAGTGATATTGGAAAGAGAAGGAAGCGAATACACTTCAGATTTATGTTCAAAACACAATAGTTTATATAATCATTGAAAATAAGTATTCATACATAGTAATACATCTGAGCTTATAGTTCTGAGTGAGTGGTGTCCCAGTGAAAAAATTGGAACCAAGAAAAGTGGTGACATAAATGTGACATATATACAGGTTTCCAATGCTACATGTAAACGACCATTAACAGATATATATACAGTGAACAGCGCTTGATACAATGATCAGTGCTAGTATACAATGGTTCGTTTATGCAAATTGTCGATGGCGTTTCGACCCTGTGTGCAGTGTAGGGTCTCTTCAGGACCTATGATTCTAGGGACACCTGAAGGGTATTGGCCCAGCTCGTGTGAGGGGTGAGGCACCGTGGAATAGGTAAGGAAAAAGTACTCACATTGGTCCCAACCGGGAGCTCAAATGTGAGGTGAGTGTAGAGCAGGCAAATAAGCGAATGAGCACAGTTATGGAATCCCTTTAGCGGGAATTGGCAAGGATAATGCGCTGTCCAAAGGAGTCTAATTTCGATTCAAAGTGCAAGTGCGGAAGCAGGCTTCTTCCATCTGTCGTAGATCACGACGTGGACTTAAATAACTCTTAGGGAGGGTGAGTGCATTCTCACTACGATATCTCCGTTATGGAATGAATCCGCTGCAGCCTGTAGCGATGTTGCTAAGAAGCAGAACAGCGTGTGTCTGTCTGCTGGGGTACTAAGCGGAAAGTCTTCAAATTTACACTGATAATCTTTTTTAAATATGATGGCAATGCCCCCACCTATTTTAAGGCTCCTATCTTTCCTAACTATGGCATAGTTGGGCGGCAAAGCAGCCGCAACGTCAGGGCCGGAGCTCTCATGCAGCCATGTCTCCGTAAGAAATATGGCATCTTGTTGTTCATTGACCAAAAGATCAAAAATGTCAGCTTTGTGCTTGGGAAGGGAACGACAGTTAGTACTAAGGAAGAAGAATTCTTTGTTATCTAGAGCAACATAGTTACGGGAGGGAGTTTTGTGTTTGATGAACACTGGAGTAGATTTACAAGCCGGGGTTATACTAAAAGAGAAGCCGCAGCATAAACATTTTTGCCTTTCATCCTCAAGATGTAATAGGGTGCAGTCGGTTAGCGGTGGATTACGGTAAGCCATTAGTTGTTTAGAGGAGTAGCATGGTCTAAGTGACCTGTTCGGGCCAGGGGTCCTGGCCCCTGGTCCCGTTCGTGCGCAGACAGGCGCAGACGAACTTGCCTTAGGTGCGCCTTCGGCGCGCCAGTGGCGCGCCCGCTGCGCGTCGGCGCTATCCCCTCTTTTATAGTTAATTGACAGCCAGTCAGGGGAAGACTAGACCAACACACTTTCATGTGTTGTCAAACGAAGCCGAACCAGAATTGGGGTGAAGCCATACGTTGCTGGTGTGTTTCTAGTGTATTGCGGATGTGTATAAGTAAAGAACCCCATAAATACCCATTGGTTTAAACCCGAGGTGAACGAAAAAATGAAAAATGAATAAAATAGTAGGAGAAAAAAGTGATGCCATGTCCGGGGCAGTTTCGTGTGCAAGCGGTTGTTGTCAAATGCCCAAAAAGTGCTTGTTAACTATAATCAAAGAAGGTGCTACTGTGCATAGCGCTCTCACGTATACATGAAGTTCCATCTAAGACAAGAGACTCTGATGTTAAAAACCCATTAATCCTTCCATTCACTCATTGTGTGAGAGTTTCAGAACCTTTTTTCTCCCTACTCTGAAGGTGTCTGTGATAGCTGCCATATTGGTTATCTTTAAATGTGCGAGTGACAGTATCATGAACAGAAAGGAAGGACAAACTCGGGCCACGAAACCCGGCATCATTATTAAATGGTCAACAAAGCGTGTGAGTGTATAACATCCTCGTGACAAGAACTCAGTCACTCATAAACATACGTAACGGCGTAAATGAGAAGTCAACAAAATATATAACAAAGTAAGAGCTCAATCAAATAAGAACATATTTGGTAAGGTCTCCAGACATAATGTTCATATTACATCATATGAATAGGTCCACCTGGAAATCTTCAAGGGTGGTGCATTTTGGAGCACACTGTTGCAAATATATTACTAAAGCAGGGTGTGGTAGTGCACCGTCATTTACAGACAGCACATTATTCATTGAAATGGCCCCCAAATTCCCACTGATATGCAGATTTACAGTTAAAACCTAGCCTACAAACAATAATGTGTTAAAATCAGGTTTCAGGAATATTTATCATTTGCAAATCACCAAGTAAAGTGTCTGGATTTGTTTTGATCTTATGAAAATATTTGTATTCAACACCATAGAGAAATGCAGCAAAATTTGCTTTATTTGTGCTTTCTAACTGCTTATTTAATTTGAAATATTTATAAAGGTCATGTGCAGGTATTTACATTTTGTTGTATTAGTTAGGAACCAACATCACACAACCTTCCGTTTCCCATTTCCTGTATCCTAACAAGATTGTCAGACAGATCGCTTTCCAAAATCCTCTAACTTTGCTGTTAAAGAAAAGTAAACACCAATCTCCATGTTAACAGCATGAGCAGCAATTTGTCAGAAGACATAGGACCTGATTACACGTTTGGCGGTGCGGGAGCGAGAGGGCACACCAACGCCCTGCTCCAGCACCGACAAACTCGACCGCCGCCCGCCAGATTACGAGTTTCCTTGTGGTCTGGCGTTCCCATAGCACTGCCTTTCAAAAAGGAACCGCAATGGGAATGCCAAAGTAAGTTCCTGCATGGCATGGACTGCTAAGTCCATGCTGTACAGGAACTGGGCGTGCATGCATACAGGGGGGCACACCACGTGTGTAAATTTTGCAGTCAGCCCAGCCAACGCAATTTGTCCTCTATGGACTTAATCAGGGTTGTGCTTTCCAAACTTGTGTGACTTTTAAGTAGCAAGAAGTATAGCCTCCTGTTTCAGTGTCTTCATGGGTATTAGAACATTGGAATGTTGGGAGCTCCATTGAAGACAATGGAGTAGCTCTGGGCTTATAATGGCTGGTATAAGCCCAGCACTCAAACATTCCAATGTTTGTCTTTTTGTTTCTCCATTTTTAATTTAGAACATTCTACCCTTAGTGGGTGGAATGTTCTAATAGCCTTATAGCCCTTCTGCCTCAGGCTATACCAGTTGCTAAAGGCCCTCTCCCTCGTTATAGGCCCTCGCCTGCGGCTCGTGCCTATAACTCGGGATCAGGTCCTTTAACAGCCGGTATAGCCCTCGGCAGCGGGCTATAAGGCTATAATAAATCCCTTTTCGGGTGGTGTAGTACCCCTTAAATCATCTTCTCCTTCGTGTGTCAGGGCTCGAGTGTTGCAGAAAAATGAGAGACACTCGAGCCCTGACGCCTGAAGGAGGAAGATTATTTAGGGGGTACTACACTCCCCGAAAAGGGATTTATTACCCATAAAGACACTGAAACAGGAGGCCATACTTCTTGCTACTTAAAAGTCATACAAGTTTGGAAAGTACAACCCTGATGAAGTCAATAGAGGACGAAACGCGCTGGCTGGGGTGACTGGGAAATTTCATGTATTGAAAAATCAATAAAAGTTGGATACTGGACGCATTCTTAAGACTCCTGACAATTGAATCTCACTTCTTGTTCATCATTGTTGTATTTGTTAACATTGGATTGCCTGAATTTGGGCCGGAAACAAAGCAATGTAGTGGACGCTCCTTTTCTAATTGTTATGGTGTATATTTTCTATATCTAACTACACATATATGTACCTACGCAGTACATATATCTTCAAGGTACCTATATGGGGGGTTAGGAATAGTAAAATAATACTTCCCAATATACTCTTAAATTTCGATATGTTGTCCCTTAATATTCTGTCCTTGATATTAGTATGCAACAATATTGTTGGTGTTGATAATAAGTAGTACAATTCCCCATTATGAGTACCTTGTTAAATCAGTAGGGATATGCTGGGGAAAATAGTGGTTCCGGATATTTTCCCAGAGTCGGGAATAACGTGCAGAACCCAAAAAAACCAAGTTCATTTGCACAGATTTTCCCCGAATCCAGGACGTTTTATGCAGATACTAACCACCTCGCCTGAGCATGTGTTAAAGAACTGCATGGGCGAGATGTATGCTTTGCGGGTCAGGGTGTTGGGGCAGTGAGGTGTGGAGGGTATCTGGGAGGCTGTAGCACCTCTGGGGCAATAGTTATCTGTTTTCCCTGTAGTCCTGGTGGAGGTGGGTGGACATTGGCTATGTGTTGTAATTGAAAGATACCCTTTTGGTAGGCAGGAGTCAGGTAGCCAGTTCATGTAGATTAACAAGTTGTAGGTTTATTGAAGAAGTTATAGCTTAGGTTACAGATTACACAGTAAATACCCCACCAGGAGCAGCATCCTCACTGCTCAGCCCACTCTCTCCGACACTCCTTCAGGCACTCATCAAAATTTCATGACATCACACACTGGCTGAGCAGCAGGGAATAGAGAATCTATGGAGAGGATGCATTACAACTAACAGCAGGTTATAACACTATGCTTAGGCAAGTGGTTGAGTAAGTGGGTGTTACCAGGGTTCACATACAAAAGTTAATGACCCAATTCAGAGTTGCGGCAAAAACCAAAACGGTGGTTTCACCCAGATACCACCTGGATACAAGTAGTGCGTTATGTGATTGGTTTTATGCTCTTACGAATAAAGATTTCAGGGGTGGTAGTATCCCCAAATTTTAGTTCACTGCATCTTATATACTAAGAAAATAAGGACTTCTCTTTGGCATTCTTTTCTTTAATTTGAAATCATGTATGAAAAAAGCAAGACAGGCTGTGAACTAAAATTTGGGGATACTACCACCCCTGAAATCTTTATTCGTAAGAGCATAAAACCAATCACATAACGCACTATAACACTATGCTTGCCTCTGACTGAAGTTCTTGTCCCTCTCCCAGCCACTGATTTCTAGATATGGAACTGCCCGTAAAACCGGGTGTGTGTTTCTGGACCCAGAAATTACAGGTCCAGAAACTCCAGATCACTCAGAGTCAGCAGCATAATAGATACCCCGTATCCCCTGTGGTGTGGGGGAGGGGAGGGGCAAGTCTTCCGAACACAAAGGAGGCCCCATCATCTTGTCTGTGCTGAGTGTCTCTCTAAAGCAGCTGCGCTGAGCGGCATGATCTGAGATGACACTGTGATGACCCACAACTGAAGAGTCCCTCCAGAGGGAGTGTCTTTCATCGAGCTCAAAGGTGGTAAGGTAGGCCTCTGCAGTCCATATGGCACAGAGCGGCCCCCCAATGATGCAGGGGGACCCAGTCCAACCCAAGGCCAGTAAATATCTGTGATGTGTGGGACACTAATGGGGCCCTTTTCACATTTTGCAGGGGAGGACCCATCATTTTATGTTACGACACTGCTCAGAGGTGAACAAAATAGTATCCCTTTTGGGTATGCCATTCGAGGCAACTCCTAATGGAGGCCTAAGTGTTTAAAAAGAATATGCCACGTTACAACGCATGCGTTTAGAATGCATGCCATTACAACGCGGTCATTACAACGACTGCGTTGTTACATTGCAGACCATTACAACGCGAGTCATTATAGCGACTTGCTGTAGGAGGGGCGCTGAATGTTGGAAAAGTATAATTTACTATTCCAACTCCAGTCTGTGCAACAATAGGGAAGGTGTTGGATTTATAATCCAACACCTTCTGCCCCTACAGCAAGTCGTTGTAATGGCTTGCGTTGTAATGGCATGCGATGTACCAACGCGGTCGTTGTAATGACAGCGTTGTAATCATATGCGATGTGTAATCATTGTTGTAAACGATGCTTACCGTTTAAAAAGTGCAGTCAAACCTGCATGGTAGCACCACTCATGGAGTATGTAGTTGTAGGAAAACACACATATTTGCATGGATTGAAAAATAATTTTTGCATGGATTGCAAAATAGTTTTTCTCTTCCAGTTCAGCTCTCCAAAATGCTTTTTTATTACTCTGCTTAGAGGAACCTTTGCACTTTGAGGATCTACATAATTAACCACACTTATGCTATCACCCCACAGCTTTTTTTTAACTATGTATAAAAAATTCGAATGAAAAGCGAAATAGGCTCAATTTCGCAATTTTTTAAATTTAAAAAAATAACAGCAAAACACCTGCAAACATCCGGCAAATTTTTCAACTGTGTTTATTACAGATTAAAATTTCATCATCGAAATTAGAAATATTTTTACTGGATCAAGTTGTGTTAGTAGAGCTTTTAAAAATTGCATAATATATTTATATACATAGCAAAACATAAGAGAATGCCACTAGTCACCAATAGACGTTATCAAGAGGCAAACTTATTCAAGCGGAATTCTTTTCATAGACGTTCATTAGATGTTCAAAACTCATATGCCACTAACTAGACCCAATAATAACCTTCTGTAACTGATTAACAAAGTTTTCCATGTGGAATAATGACATACTTTAGATCATCATTCAAAATATGAGTCATCATTGCTGCCTTGTCCCTGCTCCTCCTGATGACAGGAGGACATGATGCCTGAACTAAGGCCATGCCATTTACCATGTCCACCATTTCTCACTTCATGTGCCCACAACTAGTTGGTTGAAACCAGTACGAATTAGTTGGAACTGAGTCAATATAGTGAAGACCTATTGAATCTAATTTCAACTATTAGGGACCAGTTGAGACTGGTCAAAACCAGCAGGGACCGGACCCCCTATATCAAGCTGTAAGTAAGTGGAAACACTGGGTACAATGTGTGAGTACCATCTGTAATTGATGAAACTAGAAAGGAATAACTTGTTGAATCCAGTCAGAAAATATTGAAACTGGTTAAAATCGTAAGAACTATTTGTAGCTCGTCCAAAGTAGTAATAATTACTTGTAAGAATCAGTTGCAACTGGTGAAAAACAGAAGAAACTACATAAATCTGGTTGAAACCACTAAGACGCAGTTGTAACTGGATTATGTCATTAGAAAATGTCGAACATCAGTTGAAATGGACCAATATAAGAAGGAACCCCTTATAACTATGAAACCAAACTAGTAGCAATCATCGATGGTCAAAATCCGTAAGGACTAGAAGAAATTGGTTGAAACCAGTAAGAAATAAAAAGAACCAGTCTAAATTGGTTGCGGTCAATGGATGCCAGATGTGACTGCTCAAAACAAGTGAGATCCTGTAGCTGTATGAAACCAGTCAATCAATCAATCAATCAGGGGAATTATAAGCACGCTACCCACCCGTGAGGGTCTCAAGGCTCTGAGGGGAGGGGGGGTGCAACCCTGGTCAGTCGAAGAGCCAGGTCTTGAGTGTCTTCCTGAAGATGTGCAGGGTGGGGGTGCCCCTGATGTTGATCGGTAGACCATCTTTGCTACTGAGATCCACCCCATCATGGTTAGCAGGAGCATCTTCCAGAACTCAACAGACTGTGCCAGCCCCCCCCATCTTTCCCATGTTAACCGTATAGTAACTACATTGATTCTTAAGTGGATTTGACACTTTATGTACTGCAAGCTTCAGAACAGATTTAGAAGTAGGGGTTTTGTTAATATAATATACACTATAAAGAGGCATCATTTCTATTGAAGTGATCTCTTTTGAGGGCATTGCCCATCAGCTACACATTCTATGTGTTCTGGAGCTTGAAGGATACTTGTATCCTTTGCATGCTAGAATACCATTTGTTGCAAAGTTTTTTCAAGTCAGCTAGCTTTCTTGCCTTAACTTTCAGCCTGGAGGATGCAGCTCCATCATCTCATATGATACCTGCTCAACATGTGGTGCCATTGACAACTATTTTATTTTAATTTAGAACAGCACAGTTTACAAGCAGAGTAATTAACAGGTAATATTGCCATCTGATTGGCACTTACTTATTTAATCTCAGGAAGATACATTAGGAATCAACCCTGAGACTTGCAAGTCAAAAATCCCAAAATCAGGTACGTTAACCCACCAAGCCCAATAATCTGAGATGCGTACATGTGTGTGGCCTCAAATAAGCATATGTTTTGAAGTCCTGATGAGCAGACTGAAAGTGAACCTTTGGTCAGCAGTCAGACAAGAGAGTTTTTCGGAAGATGAACATAAAAATATTTCATGAGCTCACAGAAGGAATTTTCAGAGAATTTTCAAAAATGGCCATTGTCTCATAATAACTTGGCGAAAACAGGTTCTTCAGTGCTTTGCACTTAAATCTGTAGATGCTGCTTTCTAGTTGTCAAATCACTCTTTGCCCTCTGTAAAGATCTTTGTTAGTTACCTATAAACATTGTCACATCCATTAAAACATGCTTATTTCTATCCAGTCAGGTTTGATCAGTACGTTTAAAATGCACGATTTATCACTGTATTTTCTTGTACATGATCCAAGGATGCTTGTTTCCGGTTCAGGGAAGACCTGGCTTGGCAGTTCGGGCTGGACTGTTCCCATGAAGCACAGGGTCAAGACTGATTTGCATATAGCTAGGTCTGAACCTAGGTGGCGAAGTGAGCTAAAGAATGATGATGGATTCAACCCAGATCTGTGACTGGGGGTGAGTGTCTGAAAAGTTTCAGTGCTCCGCCCATCATCTCCTTGTGTTTACATGATCCAAGGATGGCCACGCCCCATTGTTTGAAGTGTTAGCCCGCCTCCAATGATTGACATGTTAGCCCCCAAATAAGGTCTAGTTGCGCCCCTGATTGTGGTGCACCGGTTAGAACGGCTTTGCAATAACGGGCTAATAGGCAGAACAACGTGTTAAATTTGCTCCACCTGATTTTTTAGTGGTCAGGTCTTTCTGCACCCTGATTTACCGGATGTGGAAACATTTGATACGATTACTCCAGTCAGAAAAATCACATGAGACTTTGACAGTAGCAACCAAGTCTCATGCTGCTTTTTTTCTAACAGCGCGAAGCATACAATGCTTCCTCCTTCTCAACAAAAATTCCACCCCTCTACCTTAATCCCCCACCACCGTTCCGCCCCATGTCCCACACACCAGTCCATGCATATATTTACCACTTGATCAGAGTAGGTGGTAAATGTATGTGGAGAAATTGCACTGGAATAGGGGATTTCCTGCAGTTTTAAGTTGGGAAAAATCAGCCCACGCTGTAATTCCCCATTACACAGGAGGTTACTTCGCAATTGTATGGAAATTGGACGGAAACTGTAAATCATATACGATTGTATGATTTTACTGTGCTGTAAAATCGTCTCAGTCCCATGCAACTCATATTTACAGACTTAATAGGGGTTTTCCTATGAGGGCCAGGAAGCCAGCTGCCTAAAAGAAAATGGCCCCTTTCTACTCTTACCACTACTCGCATACCAGGGCCATATTTAAAGAGCAGGATTAAAGATTCCAAGATGGCACTGTGCTGCCCTGAGGTGAGGTGCAATTGCAAGGAGTGCCTGAGGCTGCACGTCCATTCTATATTCTTAGCTTCAGGGTATGTAACTTGTTTACCTATATCTGAATTCTTAGACGTTGGGACTAACGTTAGTACACCAAAAAACTGACCCCGCTCAAATGCATCTACATTAACTGATGAATCCATCAAGTTCAAGTAAAACCCCCAGCAATCATTACTTCAATTTTAGGATTACTTGCAATAACATCTGGAAACACCTTTAAAAAACAAGCATAACACGCCTCTCTGCCCCCTACCATGAATAGAGAGGTAAATGTTAATTAACAAAAAACAGGGAATCCCCTTATCGTTCAAGCTCTTGAATACTTAAATCGCTTGTAAGAAAGAACTTCTCTGTGACATGTGTGTGACTTTAACCCTCAGTGAAGCTAAGACCAAAATAGAAAGACCTCCAAATAGACTTCCAAATTGGCTGTTTTTCTCAGAAAACGCATGAAATTCTATATATTTTAAACGAGAGAAGGGAACCAACAGCAAAGAATCCTGAATGTAACAAATATCCATTTTTTCTAAAAAGTATAATGCTACCTTATCATTGGCCAAACCATTCACCAAAACGCCAGGGGAAGCGAAAGTGAAACCCAAACCCTGTGACCCCCCTAATGACATCACCGGAAGTGATGTCACATGAACTTTGACACTGGTGAATAATTGCCACAAGTGCAGCCATCAAATACCCAGGTACAGTCCGGGTACAGTCCGCATATGCTCGCTGTAATCATCACGTCAGCCCCAAATATGTAGGCCTTGCCCTGAAGGCCTAATTACAATGTCAAATGCTACTTCTAGCCTAAAATGCCAAGATACAGCACACAACAATCAGGCACATCCCCTAATGCACATACCAAATCAGGTAAAACGGCAGACCCATCAGATTCCTTGGCACAGCCTCAAATACCAAAACAGCCTCAAAAGCTCAGTCACCGCACCATACCCCGAACCAGGCCCAAGGCACAAGCATCATTTAGAGAAGCACTGACCCAGGTACCCTAGTACCTCAATATTAATGTCCAGACACAGCACCAAAATAAACAGGCAAAAGGCCAGATGTGCCCAGGGACAGTGGTAAATGTTCAGTCACAGCACCCAGTACCCAGACACAGCCTCAAGTGCTCAGGCACAAGACCAGACATCAAGGCACAACCAATATACGCCTGGATACAGTTTCATATTCCCAGCCACAGCCATCATATGCCCAAGCCAACTAATGCCAGCACATGCAGAGGCATAGCCTCATTATGCACAGTCACAAACTCAAATGTTAATTTTCCAATTATGCCTTCCCTTGCAGGGGCGAATCGTCAAATGTATGCCCAATCTACAACTCAGACAATCCTTCCACTCTTTCCCCTCATGCCTCCTACGTTACAACAAATCTGAAATTAAGGCCATCATGAAAGGAAAAAAACATTTTTTGAAATTTCTTTGTGTTTCACTTGTGTGAAGGTTGCAGAGGTAAGAAGGTGTTGGAGAATAGAAACCATGTTTGAAATGACCAGGTTATTAATGTAATTAAATAAACGAGAGACATTTGGGGAGGGGTAATCTATTTGGAAAAACATAGCTAGTGCTCTCACGTTTCCCATGAGTGGCTCATCCATTCCAAGTTTTTGATTTGCTTCCTGAGTCTTCTAGCCCTGGTTATCCTATTACAAAAAAGACTAAAAGTTCCAGTCTCCACACAAAATCCTGGAGTTGAAGACCTGTTTACGCTTAAACCTGGGAAACCTGGAGGCTCATGGACTTCTCCCGTAACCCTGAACTGTTTCCCAAGCTCTGTCTGTGATCCATTTTCCTAAACATTTCTGTTCACTTCAAAAACAAGGGAGCTTTGGCAGAAGAAGAGAAAAAGGTGGTAAATAAAGTATTTCCCATAAAGGTCTTCTGGATCCCATCAACATAACAGTCAATTATGGTTATGGGGAACTTATAGATCGTATTCTCCTAATGCTGGAACTACAGAGGTGTTGGGGTGCAACTCTGCTGGACAGTATGGGTGACAGGGCGGCCAGAAGAGGACTGGCGGTGGTGCTAAGGTGATGGGTGTTTTCCACTTAGCAAAAGAGAAGACTATACATTTGGACACCCGCATCCTTCAATTTTGCACGTCGTTGGATTGTGGAACCTTATTATATACTGCCTTCCTTGCATGATCATATCCTTTACCCTTTATAATGTTTATTGCTCTTAGGCAGTTTGCTCTTGTTCCTACGTGTTCCTGTTTGAAACTGTGCTTATGCAAACTGTTCGTATGCAGTATGAACCTGTACTCATGTAAAGTGTTCTTATAGCTGGTCATGTTTGCACTACATAAAGCTGCAAAAAAAATTGTGTATGATTAATCATGCCCTATTCAGCTGGCACATGGCCCTTAGGTTCATTTGGGGGGACTCATATTCCTCATCATATCTGGTGAGACAAGAGCTCCCCCTGATCTTTTGGATTGGAGAGGATGGTCGTGGTGTTCTCTGGCTGTTCTTCCCCTTAGATTAGCATACCAGGGAAGTTTGGTGCTTCCACTTCAGTAGATAGGTACAACATGGAGTCCTGGCAGGTGGTGTTGTTTTATATATTTATTCTGTTTCACTTCTGTCATGCGTTGTATGCGTATCCTACTTGTGGGTTGTTCCAGTCATCACCTCTCCTGCTGGTTGGGCAGCTTTTAGTCTGTTGGTGGATCATGTTCTGGGCTAGAGGGTGGATCATGTTGTGGGCAAGAGATATTCGTTTTGTTGATCTTCCCTGAGGTCAGTATACTTCTGGTTCTTACAACACTTGCATGCAGTGTTTCCACATGGGTCGTTGATGTTGCCTGTCTCATGAGGCATGCTGGTTGGAGTCTTGACTCCACTTGGAATTGTCAGCAGGTAATGCAGAAGAGCAATCCAATATAATACTCTGAGGAACTGTGGTCATTACCCTAGGCCCTACTTTTCCTTGTCAGAGTTCTTATTTTCTTTGCACTACTGCAATCTGTCTTTAAGACCATTGCGGTTCTTCTTGAGCAGTAAAAACCGAACTTTCAGATAAATATATTTTTCGGGCAAGGGGAGAGGCTAAAATGTTACATTTAAAGTGCTAGCCCAGTTGCCTGTTCCTCGAATATGTCTCACCTACATATTGGGAGAAGGAAAGGTGTAAAGATGATTCCTGGAAAATAATCTGAGCATTAAGTTGGCCCAACATGAAACAATCCGACTCAAACTCTCAACCTCTACCACCTTCCAAGCACATTACAGTTCTGGCAAAGATTGTCTCTGGATCTGCTGATTATTGAGCCTGGGCAATCTTTCTATGCAAACACAATCTTTCATAATTACCAATTATTTGTTTTTTCTTACCCTTGCGCTTTTTGATTAATTTGTGTCTGGGGATGACTGTTTCGAGTAGAATATTTCACACAGCCCAAAGCCCAATGAACTGAGCACGTATAATTTTATTTTTGTACCCAACGGCATAATTTGAATACAATTCTTTACACAAACGACTGCCCAAAACATTGCCATGTATATAGTGTGACTTTTGTATGGAAGGGCATATGTTCCATACAGTTTTTACTCAGACAACCGCCCATGTGTCATTCACATAATTCGTGATATTGTTTTGAAAAAAAAAATTGTATTATGCGTGGGAAAAAATATGCAGTTTTTGCTTACCAGTATTTAGTATCTTCTGGTATGCTATTTGCAGTGCCAGTAAACTGCGGTCTTCACTCTGACATCGTAAACAATCGCGACTATTTTCCAGCTACCCCATTCCATTACTAAATTGTACTTCAATATACGGAAGCCTATACGGATCATTTAATGAATTTCGAGATGCAAGCCTTTTATGAGTGTCCCATGCTTCGCAATCACTGCAGCTGTGTTACTTCTGGCTTGGGGAGAGAAAGTGCTCTCTACCCCTCAGCCTACATTTGTAGGTTGACAGGTGACTTTTCAACATGAGCACACAAGGCTTTTCATCCTCGTCCACCTTCACCTACTCTCCCTGAGGGCACCTAACATGCAGAGCCCCCCTAGCAGCTCACAAGCAGCAAAGCAGCTCAGCTAGCCAAGTGCCTTCCACAGAGATTGGTGCTGTGTGTCAAAGAAATGATCAAGGAAAAATGTGGGGGCGGGGGAGTCACTGTATCGTTGTCAAAATATTGACATACGGAAATATCAAATCCACAATACAAACTCCCACTATACTACCAAAGTACGTAGACGTGGAGGTAGGAATAGTCACTCTGTACCTCCTCATATGTACTAACCTTGATGGTGTATAGTGCATGCCATATATTGCTATATATGGCTGAGTCTAAACTGAGGTGGTATAGTCTGCAAAATAACTATGCACTGGGATGCAGGCCAGAGTAATTACCATGGGCTGACATTTGTATTTCAAGCATTCCATCCATCACTTTTTTGTATGCTTCAGTGTGGTACCCTAAGTGAGACTGGTATGCCCAGACGTGGGTCCTGTGCACACTGTGCCACCGGAACCAACCTATACTCGACTGATGAGCCTTTATAAATGCAAAACCGGTCCTGGGTTGCTTGTGTTCCTGTTCAGGGAGGACCTGGCCTGGCAGGTTGGGCTGGACTGTTCCCATTAGAGCAGGCTCAAGGCTGATTTGGATATGGCTGGGTCTAAACTGAGGTGCCATGGTGTGTAAAATAACGACTGAACTGGGATGTGCCCCGAGTAATTACTACTGGCTGAGATTAATTCAAGCATTCCATCCATCACTTTTTTGTAGATTTCATATTTTTGTAGACTGTAATTTCTGAAAACAATTTAGTGACATGCTACTAAAAATACATTGAACATCCACTGCAAAGCTATAAGTCATAATAACAGCCGCGGCCCGTCCATAGTGGCTGAGGGGCCATGCCCCCTCACCTTTTGTCCATCAAGAACACGGTCTGACAGGCTAGCAAAGGTCTGCCTGACAGACACTCTTTATTTTCAGGTCAGGAAGCCAGGAGCTAAATGTGCAGGCTCCTGGCTGTCTGAGCTGAACTTTGCTGGGCTAAGGATGCCACAGCTCCTGTGGGCATGACCTCCTCAGCTCAGCAAAGGTCCTCGATGCCCTCGCTCTCGTGACTTGGGGGAGTGTCATTGATTGGCTTGGAGCTGGGCGTTTCAGATTTAAGCCCAGGGTTGAGTGTCAATCAGTGACACCTCGTCACAGAGTGGGGTGGGTCAGCAACTCTCACTGACCCCATCCCACTCTGTGACGAGTAGGATATGCTGCCAATGAGAGAAGGCAGCAGTCTCAACCCTGCTAGGACATCCGAGGTACAGCTCCAGGTAAGTGTGATTTTTTTTATTAAGGTTTGGTGCTTGCGTGCATATATGAATATTTGGAAGTGAGTGTTGTGAATGGGTGTGTGTGTGTGCGCGCGTGTGTGAATGCATTTGTGTGAGTATGTATGTATGCATGCTTGTGTGTCCTGTCTGCCCCCTCCCTGCTAAAATTACCGGCCGTCACTGCATAATAAATTCATTAGAAGGAACATTTGAGGACAATATGCTCTCTTCTTTCTTGCAATCTATCACTAGTCTACTGCGCTTACTTAAACAACCCATAGCCCAAAAAATCCAAGCACCGTGTTCCGGCAGCTGAACTTGAACCATATGTCAAAGCCTTCTTCCAATCTGCCTTGGGAAATCTTGCAAATCCCTCAATTTCTTCTAATTTAAAACATATTTCACCATTGGTATTTTCCATCACGTCTTGTCATGCCCTCACATCTCTACTGCACACAGTAAACATCAACAGACTTTACACTGCCCCTAAAGATTGCAGCGAAACATTCCTTTCTCACAGGCCTCTAGGGCCCAGATAAAAGGAAGCCTTTTATCTCAATCTGGATTTTTCTGGTCAAAACCAACACCGAGGCACAGCACAGATAAAAACCAACTGTGGGCATGCAGATGAATGACATGGCACATTTAGAAAAAGAGACGAATTATTCATCAGGAGGCAATGCTATTTAAAGATCCTCTGCTATGTTTTTGTTTCATGCATGTCTGGCTTCCCTCAAGCAAATTAGCTACAGAAAAAAAGATGAATTGCTCACATGGACCCAGAAATAAATAACCCTGTTTGCAGTGACGTGGACTGCTCTGGAGAGAAAGTGTGGGAATGTCTTGCTGGTAAAATGTCTGCAAGTCTGATTTGCTGCTCTGTGCCATTTGCCTAGCTATTCTGGTCAGAAGATCACACCGGGTGACAGACCATTAAGATCCCGCCTCCTGATTGTGTCCCATGATGGGGAGTGATTCATCAGACAGGAACAGTTTGTTTGCCTTATGGCTCCAGCGACAAAATGGATGTTCCCTTTCCTTGTAGTCCTTTGGGGGTATGGTGGGGAAACAGTTCACAAGTCAAAATACGAGCGAGCACGTGGACGAGTGTTTGTATGTCAGAATATCGAAGCCAGAAGTATCTTGATACAAAAAAAATTGGGATATAAATACAGAAAACCAAAATAATGTGAAGATAAGTACATAGAGGTAAGTAGAGATTTACTATTCTCAGTTCTACATCCACGTGCCTTGGCAATAAATGTATATTTAAGATAGAAATGTGTAGAATTCAGTATAGTAAAGCTATCCTTACCTATGCACACTTATCTTCACGCTATTTTAATACTCTTGATTTTGGTTACCATATTTTTGTGTCATGATATTTTGGCCACAATATTCTGGTGGTATTTTGAGTGGGCGGGTGTTTTGAGTGAATGCATTGGTGAGTGAGTGAGTGAGAGGATGGGTGAGTGAGGTCATATTGCATGAGTGAGTAAGCATGAGGGTGATCATGAGAGTATGAATGCTTATTCACAGGGTCACCTCTAGGTCAGAAGAGATGCTGTAATCCTTTTCAAGGGTCTGGTGGCCAAATTATGTCTCAGTGTGACTCCTCCGCAGCCTCACTGGCTGCAGCATTCTGACCAACTCAGAGACAGAAATTTGTTAGGTGGGAAGAGCATTTTGGAGGATTCTGTGGAGCCAATTGGAGAAATTAAATTGGCCACCATTATCGAGATTTATTTGCTATTGTAAAACAAGCCAAATAAGGGACGCACAGTTGAAACAACACAACCCTTCGTACATCCCTAAAACTTAAGAGTATGGACTTAAAGTGAGTAAGATTTGCTGGTGAATTACCATCTGACAGATTGACATTTTCCATCACACTTACGGAGGACATTTTGCACGTTTTAAGTTCTCTGCCATGGTAACAGAGGTTTCGCCCTCTAGTGTCTCCATCTGTCATTTGAGTAACACCTTTTGGGACGGTGGCCGGAAGGGTTGAGGAATTTTGCCAGAAATTCCACAAATTTTCATATTGCATGGTGGAATTTCAGCCACCAATGAGAGCACGAGAATGTTAAATCCAAAGTGGGGATATATTGTTGCGACCAATATATGTTGTCCCTCTAACATGCTGGGGTTGTGCTCCACTATGTTAGGGACACAATAGTTACATTTTCATTAAAATATGCAGATCTTTCCCAGGTGGTCTTTCATGAGCCTAACTCCAGCAGGAATAGTGAAATACGTGAACACTGTGGATGGCGCCACACAACTTCCAGCATTTTCAAATGAGTTAGCAAAGCACCATGGGGGAACAGGTGGTGGGGGCAGCGGTGGTCCTTTAAATGAGGTGTCTGTAGTTGAACCAATGGGGTGGTTTGATTGTCGGAGGTGCAGACAGAGGACCCACTTTTTTGGCAGATCCTCCATTACCACTCCCTGCTGTTATGAATAAAGCTGCTATAGGTAATTAAAAGTTGGGTTGTAACTGACAATCTTCTGTTTTATGAGGTGGGTTCATAATCAGTGAGCTTTCCTTTGCCTTATGGGTAGAAAGGTAGGGATAAATCAACTTGAAGATTCGCCTCAGGTTTTATCACTTCATCCAGAGTTCGAAGTACTTTACGTTTCTCCCAATACTCAACCAGACCCTAAAAGGACCTTGAACATTTATTGGAAGTTCTGAGTAATCAAGACATTTCTGAAAGCTATTGTTTTGGGGATCCAGATGATAGGCAGGCTGCAGGATGTGAAACACCCACCCCCATGAGTCGGTTGAGGATTCCTCGCTACAGCCAGCAGAGCAAGTACGAATGTGAAACAGTGTTTGTGTAAAACGTTAAACAGAGGTGAATGTAACAAGCATTTACAAAGACACAGTTTGACTTTTCAAAGGCGCAAACATGTGCAGTGAATGCAGCCATGCTGGTAATGGCTATGGCCATTGCCCTGAATACAAAGTGAGACATACCTTTGAGTGTTGAAGTAGTGGGGTTCTCCTTCAGTGTCGTACCAGGTCCTGGCCTTTGACCAGGATATGCTTTTCCTAGGGAACCGCTGGGTGTTATTTTACACTTGTGTGTCTGTTCTGGAGTGCTGGGTCTTTACCTTTTGTATTTTAGGGTCTGTTCTGCTGCTTCATAGGTGATTGTTCGCCCTGTTTCTAATTTCCTTCGTGGTCTGCCTTTGATACCTGGCTTGGGTCAGTGTACCCTGTTTTGGAAGTTGCATGGTGCCTGGTGTAGCCCTCACCGTCAGCTCCTAAGGGCACTTCCTGCTGGGATTGTTTGGCGTGTCTCACCCTTCATTATTGGATCCTGTTCTTTTCTTTTGGCACTTCTTTTCCTGTCCCGTGGGATCTTTTGTTTGCTGTGGTTAGAGTGTGTAGGAAAGTAGGATCTGCTTCTTATGGTTACCCCCACTTTTTGCTTGATGTGATGCTGTTTTTGACCAGTCTGACTGTGATCCTGCTAATCAGGACCCCAGTCTATCTGCTTTCTCCTTACACTGTTGTGTTATGTACTTAGGTACACCCCAGATTGGATACTGGGGTACCCTTGTCAGTCCCTAGTATATGGTACTGATGTACCCAGGGCTTAGGTACACCAGAGGTCTCCCATGGGCTGCAGCATGTATTATGTCACCCATGAGAGACCATTCAAAATGGAACTACAGGCCTGCCATTGCAGCCTGTGTAAGTTGGTGCATGCACCACTTACGAAAGATATAGGTTTACTATATCTAAGGGTCACTGCACTTAAAACCTATTAGTCACCCCTCTAGCAGGCCTTTACAATCCGGAGGGCAGGGTGCTTGGTTCTAAGTGAGAGGGTGCCCCTGCATGAGCAGGACACCCCTGCAGCCTACGGAGTCCATTCTCCCGGGTTGTCAGTGATGCATCCATATACTATATAGAGGGGCATCGCGTGACCGCACGATGACCACCTCGAAAATGGCTGCAACGAATCCTATCATGTTTGGTATCAAACATGTTGGAATCATACCCCCCCACACCGTAAACGTGTGGGAGGTATGATTCCAAGCCCTGGAAGAGCCCTCCGTTAGGCTCTCGGTGTTCCCGGTACCAGCCTTCTAGTCCCGGACAGCACAAAATGGCTGCTGCCGACCAGAGACACATTTCTACCCTCCTGCTGCTGAGCCAAGCTCGAGCAGGGGAAGGCAGAACAATAGGCAACCTGTCACAGGGAGGTGTGACCACCTCCCAGACAGGATTTAGTGTATTAGTGCTGGGTGGGTGCGCTTGCCAGCGCCTGAAAGTCTGCATGAGGGGCACATTTGGTGTCCCTGTGCATAGTCCAGTTCAAACCAGTCCTGGGAGCTGTTGGCTCCCGCTCCGGCACGGAACTGGACAAAGGACATGGGAGTAACCTCCCCCCTATCCAGACCCTCCCCTAGGAGGGTCCCCTGTATCTTCCCAACCCTTTCCTTAGGGTACTTAAGGACTTACCTGGGTGTAGGACCCTAGATTCGTCATGGACAAGATTCAGAACTGAAACCACTGCACTTCTACCATCTGGGCACTCTGGACTTTGCTGGACTTCGTTTGGGCCTGATTTCGTCTCCCTTTCAGTCTGCTGCATCTTCTGTGCATCATACAGGATCCATGCACAACCCGTGGAGCATCCAAGACACTTAAAGATAATCTCCCTTGAAGTGAAGGAGCCACTTCCATGCATTCGCAGGCACCTCAACACTGCTGACTGGTCTGCTGATCCCAAGCTCCTGCGGACTCCGAAGGGTTCAACAACACAGTTGGTAGTTATCTACGTCTCCCGAGGCCCGAGCTGCCCTCTCACCAAATCTGAGGTCAGAATCCCTCGTGGGGGCTGCATTAACTGAACCCCTGTGCACGACATACTTTTGCAAGTGCATATGCTTGTTGGCAACTCTGTGACAAGTGCATTGGGCTCCAAGTAGCCCCAACCTCTGGCAACTTCTTCCACCAAGATCTTCAGCCACATCACCTCGTGGGCACCGTGGCCTGCTCCTTTTGGTGAGCTGCTCGAGGTCCTCTCGCGATCCCTGTGCCTCCAGCCTGTGGGTCAGTTTGAGGGTCACCTTTGTTTTCCTTGGGCTTTTCTGAGTGCTTGGGCCCTGCCCTGACTCCCCTGCTTGTGGTGAATCTTCTGGACCTTGCTGGTCCCAACCGTGCACCTTCTTGATTTCCTGTATGGGTTACATTTGCCAAGGCTTGTTGGTGCTCCCGCCGGACACCGAGTCCTCACCACTTGACATCCTTCGTAGGATAGCTCGTATCCGGGTCCTGGTCATCCTCAGCGTTGCCTGGTCCTCACAGCTGCAGAGTCAAGGTCACCGCCATCCTTCCTGAGGCACCCAACATCGGAGGGCATTCGTCTTCCAAGTCTACTGGTCACCCCTGAGTGACATAGACTCTGTCCCCTCTGCTTTCAGGTATTCCTCGTCAAGAATTCTACGTCCTCTCGACATTGTCCTGACTCAAGTTGTGGTTCTTATGCAACTTTCTTAGAGTATCGTTCCCCCCGGGCCTACTGTGTATAAGGGCTATTTACTGTGATTTCTTTGCTAAAGTATTGTGTGCTTTGTGTCTGTCTCTGTGTAGGAGATACCATAACGTACTAGAGAGTGTGCTATAATAAATACATATTTTTATACATATTTTGTGTGGTTCCTTTTCATTTAATCTATACTATAAGATTGCATTCTGGTGAAACAAGCTGCTTTACACTCCTTCAAGACTAAGCCTGTAGGCTGCTCTCCACAGCTACCACTTGGATAGCTTTCTAAGGTTGTCTGAGACCTCTTAAATCACCATAAGGGTTGTCTGGACTGGTGCAAGGTGCCCACTTACATTAGTGGACATCATATATCAGGCCAGCTTCTCTCACAGAGTGTTTCTGCTTTGCTAAAGAGTCTTTATGCTGTTGTATTTAGGTATCTTGTGACTCTGATTCTCTACGTTGCTGTCTGTTGGTATCTTGATGAGTGCCTGCCTACGGCTTCCTTAGCTCTCCTGTTGTCTCTTGTAGGTTGCTATTGTCATATTGACGCAATTGCTTTGTTTTTGTGCTACTATTTTTTGCCATATGTCATCAGTTTTTTCTTTTGCACGCATGGGGAGATTAGCTGATTTTCTCAGAATCACAGGGGTGTTGTGCTGAGATATAACATGCATTGGCAAAGCCAATAAGTATTGCCTTTGAGACTATTGGTTTCGTCATTGCTTATGGTTCATGCTGTACTACATGGGCATTGCTGACTTTAGCAATGATGTGTAGCCGTGCTGAATAGCAGCATCGCTGTTGTTCAACCTGGCTAAAGATAATCTAAACAAGCATTGGAAGTGCAATAGGTCTCGCATTTTTTTAAGTTAGAGCTATTGGCATTGTAAATGGCAATGTCTGTTACCTACTAAGGGAGGATGGAGGGAGCAGTTGGTGTCGGAGTGTCAAAATGCTCTGTTGGAGAGTGACTGGCCAAAAGTAAACCAAACAAGCAGCGACTTTTAAAACAAGCCCACATCTGAAAGCCCAATATCTCGACCTGCCACCTGTAAAGACCTGTAACGTGTTATTGCTGATCCGCAGAAATAATGTTTTTGGATAATGAGGCTGAGCCTGGAGTGTCAGAGTATTCCATGAATTACTCATCAAATCTGCCTCTACAATACATTGACTATGTAGTCAAAACTTTGGGAAAGATGTTCTTTAAATGTATAGCATGGTCCCATTTCCAAAGATTTGTGCCAAGGGTCAGTTATGAAAACGGCTCCCAGCACCCCCTTTCACGCCCCCATGTCCACCTCGTTGAAAAAGGTAGGTTTTATCAGTGCTGAAGTAGTGCTTTATGGGGCAGATTTACAGTGCTGCTCATGGTTCCCAGACTGGCTGTTTCTTCCTTGGTCATGTGTGGTGTGCAGCAAGTCTTTTGGCCGTACAGTGCAGTTCACGGTCCCCTAAGTCATGCATGGCGTGCAAGTCTTTGAGCCACACATCTGCTTTTAGGACTGCTCGTATTGATTGTTGTATATATTAACCATTCCATTCCATTCCATTCCCTGATTGTGACTACTGGAATATATACACTTTGCATTGATTCATCGCAAACACTCACTTGCCTTGGAATGTTACATAAAAGGTAACAAATCTTTAAAGTGGGTTTTCCTGTTGGTACAGAGAGTAGGGGTGGGGTGCCACAAAATATTAACCTTAGCTCACCAATAAGTAAAATCCCTGCAGCAGCTGAAGAATTCTGAAAACCTAATTGTGTGCATCTCACTGCCAACGCCTGGTAGTGCTAGATGAAAGCCAGACTACGGATGCCGGGAAGCACTCGTTCTGCAGAAAATGCCTACAAGCTCCAAGTTATGAATAATTTGATTGGGATGCCAGAAAATTGAGCACCATGAAATGCCAAAAACATCAGTACAAGCAGAGGAATGCTGTCATTTTATGCAGTGCATATGCACAACGTCGGCAATGCGCATAAAGGAGGTGGCATTAACCATACTTACACACCCATGATATATTGTATAAGGCCGGTGCTACTGTCACCGAAATGCAGGATCGAATTGTACCCAGAATGCACTTCTGTCACAATAGATGCTGTGACTGTGACCCAAACGTATGCTTACACTAAGAGAGACAGACGAAGGGGGCCGGGAGTGGTGATGATGGCAGCTGGGGAGTAAGATGGGGGCTTCGCGAGTGTCACGGGAAGCCCGTCACAGAGGGAAAATAAGTCTGGCATGCAAGTGTCCGTGGCGGGCTACTGACCTGGCAACTGAACTGCAAACCACTGCTTACAGACTGAGCACCGGTGGGAGGGGGAGGATCAGGACACAGAGGTCTGTGTAGTTAATCCATGAGAAGGAAAGCCACACTAGTGGGAGGGAAAGGAGCAGGACACATGGGACTGTGGCGGAATCCACAAGATGGAATGCTGTGCTGGTGGGAGGGGGGGAGCGGGATACATGTGTCTGTGCAGGGAATCCACATTGCGGTTTGGATGCGGCGGCCACAAGTGGACATTGTGAAACCGGGGGGAGGAGCATTGCGGTCTAGAGGCAGCGGCCACAAGTGGCCGTTGTGGAAACAGGAGGCAGGGGTTAGCATTGCGGTCTGGAGGCGGCGGCTGCAAGTGGCCATTGTGAAAACGGGAGGCAGGGAGGATTAGCATTGCAGCTTGGAGGCAGCGGCCGCAAGTGGCCATTGTAAAAACAAGAGGTGGGGAGAGTTAGCATTGCGGAATACGGCGGCGCACGACATGGCATTAGTAGCGCTTGTAAAAAGTGCTGCTAAAGAAATAACAAATTAAACCAGTGGTGTGCGCGCGCACCACAGAGGAGCGGGGGGAGGGAGCGCGGCAGCGAGGCGAACGCGCGCTGCTGCGCGTGCTAGCCACCGTCGGGAATGGGCGGAGCAAAGGCGGGACATGCGCCCACCTTTGCCCAATTGCGTGCTGGCTTTTTAAAAAAAAAGCACGCGAAAGCCAATGGCAGCCGCGGAAAGCAAAACCACACGCACAAGCGTGTGGTTAGCTTTCTAAAGCCCTTTCTAGAGGTCTCGTGCTGCGCGAGCAGTGCTGCGCACTGCAACGCTAGGCGCGAGACCTAAAAAGGACTATTATGCAGCTAGTGCTGATGCACTTTAAAAAAGCATATTAGCCCTGGCTGCATCACAGCGCTTTTTAAAATTACTCTTAACCACACTGCAAAGCATCTGTGCTGCTGCACAGCATGGCTGCAAAACATTGCCAAAGCCAATAGTTCTCATAGGCGAGACCTATTGGCTTTGACAATGCATGTTACTTATGGTTATAATGTCTAAGCAAATATTTCACCCCATTAGTACCTGTTTACCAACCAAATGCAGAAATAAGGAACTGAAAGATGACCAGTCAACTTTTGCGAAGACAATTCCACTGCACGGGCACATGCCTCCCCATTTTTGGTAACTTTTGATCCATTTGAACTAGAAACGTTTTTCTGTTAAAATATCCAGATTATGCAGCAAAAGATGGACAAATGAGGCAAATCCATATTCATGCGGGAAATCGTTGCAGCTGCAGAATCACATAATTTCAGTGGCCCAAGATATACTCGAAGGATCTAACCTGCGGTGGTTTTTCTAAAGCTTTTAGTACCAGTCCCAACCTAAAGATTAATACTGCCGACCCCGGTAGTATCCACACTGGGAGTCAGTGGCATGCCCGTGCTACTTCCTCACCGTCATAAGCTTGCGAATGATTATCTTTCCCCATTGTACCTTTCTTCCCCCGATGCTACCTTCTGTACTACGTGCCATTAACAATGTCAACGATGTGCCTACATACACTGTATTGATGCCAATTTGTTTTTGTATTTGCAAAATGTAAACTAAAAAATAAAGGGCCATATGTATCATTTCAAATTGCGATCGCAAACGCCGAAATTCGCATAATTTCGGCGTTTGCGATCGCAATTGGGCTTAGTGGTATGTATAAATGAAGAACTGCCTCGCATTTGCGATTCCCTATTTTGCGATTGCATTTAAGGAATTGCAAATTGCGATTCCTTAAATGCAATGTAAGAAGCACAAAAAAGTGCAATTTGGCCTTAAGGAATCGCAAATTACCACCAACTTCAAGTTGGTGGTAATTTGCGATTTCTTTGAAAAATGCACTTTTTTGCATTTTTCAAAGTGCAATGTGGCGCACATACATGCCCTTAGGGCATGTATGTGCGCCACATGTGCACCCATGCTTATTTCAGGGGTGCAACAGGGTGTCCTTTTGACACCCTTGCAACCTTGAAATTGCATTCTCAATTTGCGATTCTCTAATTGCTAATCGCAAATTGAGAATGTCTTCCCATTCATTCCTATGGGCCTCTAGGCCCATAGGAATGAATGGGAGGGTTTCTTAATTGCAAATCGCACTTTGCGATTTGCAATTAAGAATATGTAGGATTTGCAAATTTTTTGCAAATCCTACATACATCTCGTTTTGCGATTCTCAAATAGCGTTTCTCAAAAATTCGCTATTTGAGAATCGCAAAACCAAACTTTCATACATATGCCCCAAAGTTTATAAAATTAAAAAAAAGATTAATACCGACAAATTTAAACCCATCAGGATATAAACCTGAAGTTATAAAGACAAAAAACATTCTACATCATTCAGTGACTATAGATACTTATCACTTCAGACCATGGAGAAAAACACTCTCTGCTGGAACATATCATAACTCTAATTTTAGGTTTGAACATCCAGAAATCTGCATAAAAAAAGGATCTAATATCTCAACCGAATGCTCCTTTTAGAAACTCTTACCTTCACTCAACAAGCCAAACAGGTAGGTTTTATGATAACCTTTTTGCGTAACACTCCATCCAAAACCTCAGTTTTCTTATAACAAGGCGGTCACCTCTACACTGCTAGGCTTTCTGTACATTCCTGTGCATTTTATTACATAATTATAAGGCATACGGGCAGTGAAAGGGTATAGGTATTGTTTACTGTTTCCCAATTACGCCTACCATCTTCTTCCAGAATTGCATCCACACACTGAGCCAAGGGACTTGTATCCCCTTGCAGCGGTGGCCGGCACAGGTAAGCGCGGTGAGGCTGGGCGGGGTGGAAGGGGGGAAGTCGACAGACGACGGAATAGGTATAATTAAATAAATAAATAATACCTATTCCGTCGTCTGCTGACTTCCCCCCCGCTGCACAACGCGCTTACCTGTGCCAGCCGCCGCTGTCCCCTTGTCTTTATTAGTTACAGACCCAAACCTTAACCCTTACAGATATAATGCATTCAACTACTGGGAGGGCTAGACAGGGTCAGGCGTTTGCTCTGATATGAGATCAGTTGCTTACCGATAAATTTAAGAAATACAAGAGGACTACAATAAAACTGAGGTGTTGAGATGTCTGAGATAGTTCATTAGCAGATACTTAGCTGACTCCTAAAGTCTGTTATAAACACTGTTGAAAGAGATCTGCGTGGGACATGGGGCTGCTTCTGGTAGTCCATCAGTTTCACACTCAGATCTCTGCTGCTTTTGCCTTATTACCTACAGTTCTGTGAAAGCATATTTAAGACCAAAAAGTATGTCCTCTCACAATACAATCAAAACACACCATGCAGACCTTCAACACCCTTTACCGGACGATGTCTGGTCCTATAGCTGCTTACAAACTAAATTGGTGTCCCCCAACCACAGGCACAAACTGTTGCATTTTAAATTTTTACGCCATACTTACATGATGCCCTGTCGTTTGGCCAGGATTGACCCTACTCATCGACCTGCCCTAAATGCAACGCCATGGATGCAGACTTTATGCACCTTGCCTTGACGTGCCCCCATATAGGCCGTTATTGGGAGGACATTTTTTCTAAAATCTCTCAGATGATTGAACTAATGTTGGCACCTAACCCTTTGTTGGCCCTGCTTGGCTACGTACACAATGTCCCAAAGGGAGTACGTCAATTTGTAGTGATTGCTCTTCTCCTTGCAAAGCATGAGATTGCGACATGCTGGGGAGGTGGGAGATGCTCTACCGTCGTACAGTGGCTTAAAAGCCTAACTTTTTGTGATACCACTAGCGAACTGTATGCACAGTTGCAACTGCCGGCGTCCTGCCCCAACGACATCTGGCGGCCTTTATGTAACTATTTACAGCACACTGACCAGACATCTCAAGACTGACTGTGCGGGATGTACTACTCGTAGATTGCACTCACAATGTGCATATTCTCACTTGGGCTGTGTGCTGAACTAAGCCTGTATTGACACCTCTGGTTCCACCACAGTTGCCCCTCTGTACCATACACAAATACTACTGCAAGGTATCGGGATTCTGGAGTAGTGCCTATCAGATATGGGACTAGACTATCCTACATACTTTGTTCTCCCATTGCCTCATCCTACTGTAAATGTTATTGCTTTATATGATGTCTACATTTGGCATGGACGGCTTCGCTAACTGTGGTGCTTTTATTGTTATTTGGAAAAATGATAAATAAAATAAAAAATGTTAAAACACACACCATGCATCCTGCTTCTAGACTGCAAACAACAAACCTTTCCACCCTAACTTAGCCCAGAAGGAAATGACATATGCAGTTGACTGCCAAAGGAACTCAGACCTCAGACTCAAAACAACACACTCCACAGTAGCTGTTATTTGTGCTGTTGCACTGTGTGTTGTTGAACTGATTGAAGTGTGTTATAAAGTCTGCACTGTTAAAACTGTTTACCACATTCTTAGCTATGCATGAATGTGCGGTTCTAGAAGATGCAGTGTTCTATATTTGCCATCTTGCTTCTCTCCTATGTGACAACTCATCACTTAACATCACCCCCACATGCATATAACAGGGCTCAGGTTTGGAGCCTAGTGAGCTATCACTAGGATGCAAACATCATCAAACTCAAGACACAACACACAACCACACTCCAAAGGTACATTGGAGACAGTCCTTAGAGCACACACATCCATTCTCCCATAACCACATTTCGTTGGATGTCCAAAAGCTCTTTCTAACCAAAAACTTCCACTACACACTATCATTACAATCACGCCTATATTTGGCCTTTTTGTCAAGCAGAGAACATGCTGGGCCGACTGCCCTCATGCGCGCAAGCAATATAGTTGACAAAGTGCACAGACAGTCAGATTATAACTAGAGGGGAGCAATGTCTGTGCTGCCTGAACTAGTCCTCTACACCCAAATCAAACTCCAAAAGCAAGCCGTGACTGTTCAGCACACTACCCCTAAAAGTCAAAGCTTAAAACAGGAGGTCCTTGGCATTTCAGTGAGCTCGCAGTAGTATGTGTTTTCTGTATTTTCAGGGACAGCAGCTGTACTTGTTATCATGATTGCCTGTCTGCTCCTAAGTTTTGTAGGCCCTGGAGAGCTGCCATGAGAGGCTCCTAGATAAGGGCTGTGCTTTGGTCTATTTTAGGAAAGTACTGAAAATCCATAATTTCTGCTAACCTCAGTTTTCTGTTGGTCTTTTTATGACAATGCTGATACATACGTAACGCAACGTAACAAACATAACATAAACTTACATAATATAACATTACATAACAAAATATAACATTACATAACAACGTGATGCAACATAAGATAACATAACATGGCATAGCATAACATAAAACATAACATAACATAGCATAGCATAAGATAACTTAAGATAACATAGCATAACATAACATAACATAGCATAATGTGACATAACATAACACAACATAACACAACATGACATATAATAACAAAACATTCATGTTAAAACAGAGTAGATACATAAACATGGCAAACTGGGGTGCTATTGTAAGAGTGATTTTTAGGTCGAAGCCTACCAGACATCACAGCTGTCTGGTTTGCTAACGACATCTTGGGGACATTCAGAAAGCTTCCCTGGAACTGCATTCCGCCCACTGCTTACCATTGGCTTTGTGGTTTATAACCCACATTTGCTTCCTTTCCATTTGTTGGCTCTATTTGTTTTAGGCTATCCAGCTCGAGTTTGTCCCTCGCCTTGCACAAACCCTAGTTAGTGTATTTGTGTTCGATTTCTATAAACAGCCCTTTAATCTTGTTCTTATCTTGCTTGTCACATTTGCTGTGCATTCAAAGAAAGAGGTCAGATGTCAGGCTCTCTCTTCCACCCAGCTAGGTGCTTTTCTTTCTCTGACTTCAAAGATAGAGGATTTATGTAAGAATCATGCTGTCTCTGGGGGAGTGCTTGAGGAAGGTTGCTCTAGCACACAACAAAATGTAAATGTCCGTAAATGAACTAGTCAGATATTTCAGAATTAGAAAAGCCCAAATGAAGCAAATTTTTTGGTAATTCTGAAGTGTGATATTATCGTTTGTGCGCTGTATACTTTTATCAGTGAAACTGTATGACTGCAATTGTAATGGTGATTTCAATTGAAGATGTGTTGTCTGTAATGGAAGTGTGGTACCACACCATGCATATTCCATTCTGCGCCATTGCACTCTACTCTGCACCACTCCACTTTACACCATGCCACTGCACTCTAATCCACTCTGCACTACTCCACTCTATGCCACTGCACTCTACGCCACTTCACTCTACGCCTCTCTACTCTACTCTGCACCACTCTACTCTATGCCAATGCACTCTTCGCCACTGCACTCTACAGCACTGCAGCCTACTATGTACAACTCCACTCTATGCCACTCCACTCTATAACACTCTGCAACACTTCACTCCACGTCACTACACTGTATGCCAATACACATATCACCAATGCACTCTTCTCTGTACCACTCCACTGTACGCACCTGCACTCTCTGCCGATCCATTGTACGCCACTCTAATCTACTCTGTACAATTGCACTCTATGCCACTGCACTTTACACCACTTTATGCCAATACTTTAGACCACTCTACCCTGCACCACTCCACTCTATGCCACCTCACTGTACTCTGCACCACTCCACTCTATACCACTTCACTCTACTCTGTAACAATCTACATCACTGCACTCTATGCCACTCTGTGCCACTCCACGCAACTGCACTCTAACCCACTGCACTCTGCACCACTGCACTCTACGTCACTGCACTCTACATTACTGAACTCTACTCTGCACCACTGTAGTCTATACCACTGCTCTCTATGCCACTCTACTTTATGCCACTGCACTCTACGACACTCTACTCTGCAACAATGCACTCTACAACACTCTACTCTGCAACACTGCACTCTCCACCACTGAACACTGCACCACTCTACTCTGCACTACTGCACTCTACACCACTGCACTCTGAAGCACTCCACTCTACGCCACTGCACTCTACGTCACTCCACTCTACACAACTATGCTCTAAACTGCACCACTCTACGCCACTGCACTCTATGCCACTCTACTCTATGCCACTCTACTCTGCACCACTGCATTCTATGCCATTGCGCTCTACTATGAAACTTTCTAATTTACGCCATTGCATTCTACGACTCTGCATTGTACTCTGCTGACCTTGCATTGTACTCTGCTGACTGCTATGCCACTGCACTCTACATCACTATGCTCTGCAATACTCTATGCCAATGCACTCTACACCAGTCCACTCTACTCTACACCACCCCATTCCACTGTTACCCCATGCCATTGCACTCTGCGCTACTCTATACCACTCTAATCTATGCCTCTCTACTCTATGCCACTGCACTCTAAGCCACTGCATTCAACGCCTCCGCACTCTACTCTCTCCCACTCAACTCTACGCCACTCTACTCCATGCCGCTGCACTCAACACCAATGCAATCTACGCCACTCTACACCATTGCACTCAGCGACATTCTACTCTGCAACACTGCACTCTGTGCCACTGAACTCTATGCCACTCTACTCTGCACTACTGCATTATTTGCCACTGCACTCAATGCCACTTTAATCTGCATCACTCCACTTTATGCCACTTCACTGTGCAGTACTCCACTTTACGCCACTGCACTGTATGCCACTGCACTGTAAGGCACTATACTCTGCAACACTGCACTCTACGCTACTGAATTCTACAGCACTCTATTCTGTACTACTGCATTCTTTGCCACTGTACTCTACACCACTCTACTCTGTATCGCCCCACTCTACACCACTTCACTCTGCAGTACTCCACTCTATGCCACTGCGCTGTACGCCACTGCACTCTCCTGCACTATAATCTAATCTGCAACCCTCTGCGCCATTCTACTCTCCACCACTCTATGCCACTCCACTCTGTCACTCTAGTCTGCACCACTGCACTCTACGTCACTACACACTACTATTTAACATTCTAATCTATGCCACTGCCTTCTACGATGCTGCATTGTACACCCCTGAAATCTATGCTGCTGCACTCTATGTCACTGCACTCTACGCCACTTTATTCTGAAACCCCCTACGCCAATGCACTTTACACCAATTCACTCTACTCCACTCCACTGTACGCCACACTATGTGACTGTACTCTATACCACTCCAATATACGACACTCTATGCCACTCCACTCTATGCCACTCTACTCCCCTCTTCGCCATTCCACTCTATGACACTCCACTCCACTCTCGCTACTTAACTAACTTCTAGCCATGCCGAACAGCAGCTACGCTGGTGTACAACATGGCTAAAACACATTGTACAGCCAATAGCTCTTCCATAGGTGAGACCTTTTGGCTTTGCCGATGTTTGTTTTATCTGAGGAAATATTTTCCGGCTGGTCTGAATTTCTGTTAAAAGAAAATGGCTAAATGGATTGTTTATTTATATCTCGGAGGAATCTGTAAGGGCCGAGTCTGGAAATGGTTGCGAGGTGATGTGTGGCTTGTGTAAGTCCTCAGAGAATCCCTTTCCATCAGTCATGGAGGAAACAGAAGGAACTGACTCAAAAGAGCCTTGCCGCTTAAGGAAATGCATGCGTTGCCAGTCACCACTGCTATAAAACCTTAGCACGGTCCGTCGCAGGGCGTTTTTCCATGATGTCCTCATAATCAGGAAACCGCCTATCCTGTCTGGGCCATTAAGGACAGTTATAGCACAGCATCATAGTATCGGATTCAAAGACATGTCTGCTTTTAACAGCTAGGACTGCAAGGGAGACAGGCTTCTTTTGATGGAAAAGGCATGCTTGGGAGTGTAAAATGAGCAGCAGTGGTAATATGTTCCTTGTGTCTAAAAGATAAAGGCAGGGGAACGTCGGGAAAGAAACATAATCTTGGAATGGTCTGCTATGACCCTGTGTGCAGTGTGTGCACAAACAAAGCCATGATGGCATCTGAAATAATGTTTGATTTATGGGCGCGGGATACGTTGTCTGGCTACTGTAATGCCCAGATTAGTTCCCATACCCTTGTTTCTGGACCTCCATATAAACCAGTGGTCTGTAGTTTTGCCTTGACTGGCTCCTGGATTTCCATAAGGCATTGCACAGCTGATGCTTCAGGCCGCAACCGGACCGTGGCTGCAAATCAAATGAAAAGGACAGAAAGTGGCATTTTTAAATTAGGTATTGGGGGAGTGCTCCAAGGGCAAAATGTTATTTTGCCTGAAGAGCTGATAATCCTGCCATCGTTCTTGGCTAATTTGCTCTTCTGCAATGGATGGCACCCTCACGCTGGGTGCAACCAGACTGATTTAGTGTAAAGAGGGAGGCCCCCTGCAAAGAGGTAATGTTCCTTAAGGCAGGGCTAAAGTAAATCGAGATTTCACACGCAAGAGCGGCGTGTGACTGACTCCCATCTCTGGTCATCAGCACTAAGCAGATAATAATATCGTTGTTCTGCATTGAGCCCATCATCATGAGCTCTAAGCTATGGAAGCTTTAATCAAGGAATATATTATCAATATTTATTATTGACATTTACGTGATAGAAATCAAGACTACATCAGTGACATCTTATTGGTGTTCTTAGATATATCCAACACGGAATATGATGCTGGAACCACAATAGAGATACCTAATACGAATCATGACGCTGGAACAATAATAGATCCAGCACAGATACATTAGATAGATATTAGATATCATTGTTGAAGCTTTGTGGCCCTTTTTCCTGACGAAGGCACGGTGTTGTGCCGAAACGCGCGTAGAGAAGACCACTGTCATATTAATTGTGCCACACATTTCTGTTCATGAAATGTAGAATTGTAATTTAATGATCAAGGATAATGTCTTTTTAAACTTGTTTTTGAATGCATGAGACGGTATGAATGTAGATATGAATGGATTAGTGTGATTTCATTATTCAATTTTATAACCTTTTTTCTTTATCAAAATATCTTTAATAAAATAATTTTTGTACTTTTCTAGAAAAATAGTCATGTTGGTTCGTTCTTTTGTTTATTTATCGACTGCATAAAATTGATTGAAAAATGTTTGTTACATATATGTTGCCTTATGCAACCAGACTGATGACATGAGTGTTACTTGAAGTTGTCAAGTCTGCTGGCATATGGCTGGTATTATATTAGTCTTAAAAGAAAACCCCAGCGTGATACTTGTGAATGAGGGAGGATGACCCTTCCTGTCATTAAAAGTGAGTCAGGGGACAATTTTTAAACTTCTCTTGTTGGTTTCAGCCTATTTTCTCATGTTTGTAACTACTGTAATATTTTATCAGTATTTTAAAATAATATTTTACTCGCCTGCTTCTTTTCTCACTCCCCAAGTCTAATAGCCTCTGTGTCTGAGCATTTTGAATTTAAAGCTGGTACATTCTGAACCTCCATTGTAACTTTACGGCAGGAACCTTATGCAATGCGGTAGATGCTGCTTCCACTTATACTATGACAAAGGTAGTGTGGAAATATTGTATTGGGGAGCAGTTGTGAACCTGGGGTCCTTCTCAGGGGGTCCACTATTGTTTTGAAAATTAAACAATATTAGCAGATTAATAAAGTATATATACATATAGGAGCACAATGTAATTTGTCTATAAATGTGAAGGAATTTGAAACTGAATACTAATAATTAAGTTAGTATCAGGGGCGGTGCCTCCCTTAGGACGTTGGGGCGTTGTCCCACTCATATTTTGGCCCCTTTGGCCCCCCAATTAAATGTGAGTAAGCTACTATACATTTCAAAGTATTTTGCATGTGTCAGTCAGCCTTCAGCCGTGGGCTGGTTGCAGTATCGAGCGCCCGCGGCTAAGGAGGGTCCTGTGCATAACATACGGGCCTCAGGAGGTGAGGCTTAACAATATTGACACTGTAGTACTCATTGTCAGTATCCAGCGCACCTGGGCCCAAGTGCACATGTCAGGTTTGACTGCTGCCTTTCTCCGGCCAGCCCGACATGCGCACTAGAGGCCTCTTTCAGAGTCTGTCCACCGGCTCATTAGTGAGCCGGGGGGGAGGGGATCAAAACCTCAGCCCCTGGTCTCAGTAATGAGCGGTGAGTTTGCCTGCCCGAGCCAATCCTGGCACTGTTTTCATGCTATGCAACAGCAGGAGAAGCATCTGGGTTACTAGGGGCCTCCGGTGCAGTGTGTGCACATGAGGCAGTACGGGGGTGGGAGGAGGCTGTCTCTCTCTCTCTCTCCCCTTTACGTACGGCACGAAGAGAGTTGGCTGCTACGGCACACATTTGAAAAGAGCTTCCACAGGTAAGTTTGAAAGTTTAATATCTAGTGAGTTGGGGCCATATGTATCAAGCCTTTTTCCCGTCTGCAAACGGGCCGATTCTCAGAATCGGCCCGTTTGCGAATTGGAAAAAGCCTTTTGGGATGTATCATCCCAAAAGGCCATCGCAAAATAGAGAAATGCTAAATTTGCGATTCTTTATTTTGCGAATGCAATTAAGGAATTGCAAATTGCGATTCCTTAAATGCAATTCTGGAAGCACCAGAAATTTGCTATTTGGCCTTAAGGAATTGCAAATTACCACCAACTTGAAGTTGGTGGTAATTTGCAATTTTCTTTAAAAAAGCACTTTTTTAAAAGTGCCATATGTCGCACTTACATGCCCTTAGGGCATGTATGTGCGCAAAATGTGCACACATGCATATTTCAGGGGTGCAACAGGATGTCCTTTTGGCACCCTTGCAACCTTGAAATTGCATTCTCAAATTGCGATTCTCTAATTGGTAATCGCAAATTGAGAATGTCTTCCCATTCATTCCTATGGGCCTCCTAGCCCATAGGAATGAATGGGAAGGTATTCCTTAATTGCGAATCTCAATTTGCGATTCGCAAATAAGGAATATGTAGGATTCGCAAAATTTTTGCAAATCCTACATACATTGCATTTTGTGATTCTCTAATTGCGATTAGCTAAAAATCGCAATTTGAGAATCGCAAAACTCTTTTTGATACATATGGCCCTTGGTGACCATGGAAAATACACTTTTATTTCAGTATACACGCGTGTATTCAGTCAGTAGAGGTTGCTATTGTTAATACCATTTGCACATCATTCATTTTAAGTACCCATACATACTTTTGAAAACTTTTGCAAGTACAGTATTTGACTGAAATAATTGTACGCATTTTCGTTTGTCAGGAGAGCATTTCTGAAGTTTATAAAAATGTCTGAAGTTTATAAAGGTGTGCACGTTGACGTATTCTCAGATGTCGCTGCTTGTATTTGTTAGGTGTGCAGCATACCTCGAGAGGTTGTTATTGCCCCTGCGTGAATTGCTTTTTAAGACATATGGCTATGTTTTCCTCTTCAACCCCCTCCTTTCGACCCAGGAAAATTTACTTTTACCTCTCTGGCAGTCACTGGGTGTTTAGCTCAGCACTGCTGTTGTGGAAGGCAAATAAAAGACAATATAGTAAAACAGCCTTAATACTTTATTAACCTTCTTGCCTTTTCAAATTTGCTTGAAAATGCACCGTTTGCCCACTCTTTTTTCAAAATGTTCCTGGTGGAAGAACCCCCCAGAACACTCCATGTGGCGGGCGGGCTCGCACGCTATGTTCACTTGCACACAGGGCACTTATCTCGCACTTTTACACCTCACCACTTTCAAATGTCACCAGCCGCCACTGGTTAGTATCCTTCATTTGATTTGTGGGAAAGCACAGGTACAGCAAATAGGTTCTAGTATGGACCATCGGTGGCTTCAACTGAATCACTGGTGTGCACCAGCATGAGTTAAGAGCAACAATACAAAGTTATATACTAGAGTCTAACATACTAGCATATCACTTTGTCTTTTAGAAATAAAACCAAACATTCCCATTAAAAATACAATTTTTTTTTTTTTTAAATTGCTAAGGCAAGGGTCCCCAGCATCCAACAGTGATAAAGTGGGAGCCATAAAAGTCAAGAAGTTAATAACTGATGATTTTTAATATACATCAATGCTGACAGCGATAACGTCAAGCGTAATGTATCATTAATGCATCATAGTGCTGGTCATTGAATCTAAAGTATTCTCCCGATAACAAGATTGAGTGGAAGTTATTGATGTGCGGTGACCAGACATTGACACCAAAAACTAGGACATTCCATAAACATAGAGGTGGGACTACAATATTGCATCGATGTGTGGCACAGAATAGCATAGCTGACAGGGCTCATGAACACAGACCATGAAACATTACGGGTACTCGTTTACATTTACACGTAGAATTATGTGTGTTAATTACATTGCTTTTTGGTAAACTACAACTAATCCAGCGCTGAAACACATGAAAACTCGCCTCCCTCTTAGATCAATCGACCCCCTCTGAAAAGCGGGGCGTCTTGAAATTACTCAAGTTTTCCAGGACAGATGGAGATAAACTGGGGCTGTCCCAGCAAATCCTGGATGCCTGGTCACCCTATCCTGGTAACAGCAATTATCCATTGAAAGTAATGCACCATCTTCACAAGAGACAAATATTAAAAGCTATTATTGAAAAGTAGTAGGAAATGTTTTCCTTACTGTAAAATAAAGCAATATGAGTAGAAGTTTGACATTATAGCGCAAGCTAAATATTACATACTCTCGTTAACCATCACAAATATCTGCTCGTGCCCTAACCTCTACCTTTCGCCTGACATGCATGCCCAGCTGGGCTATGTAAACAAAGACTAAAACCCAGAACTGGCAACATGGGGCAGGTTTATCTATGCTTACTGCAATGCAGGCAGTGGCGGCTGGCATCTACGGGGTGGGGGGCACGTGTGTAAAATAATATAAAAAAATAAAATAAAATAAAACGTCCCGAACTCGGTGACGTCCTTGCTCCGGAACTCTTCTTTCAGCAACACAGGAACCGGATGCTGGAACTCCCTTGGCCAATCCTGGCGCTGCTCTCACAAGCATGACAGCAGCGCTAGGATTGGTGGGAGCGGTCTCACTCGGCACTCCAGTGACGCTCTGGAGGCTTCGGCTTGCTCTAACCCAGCTATCTTAAGACAGCTGGGTTAGAGATGTTTAAAGTGCGCATGTGTGGCTGGCCGTCACAAGACGGCCGGCTAAAAAGACATGCGCCCTTTAAAGAGTGCAATACCAGCCCACCCTCCTCCCTGCTGCTGTCACTTAGCAGTGGCCCCACCCCCGTCCTGACGCTCGGCTCGAGACGGGGAATGAAAAATAAAATGGTAATTAATTACTATTTTATTTTTCATCTCTGGGGCTTTGGGGGCGTTTTTAAGTGGGGTGACGCTCCCCTCCTCCACCAGAGGAGCCACCCTGAATGCAGGGCTGCAAAAACTGCTGCACAATGTTGCCTGAAAGGGAGACAGCATTGCAGAAGCACATCTACTGCGATATTCGGCTGGCACTCTCTACTCAAGTGCTGGTGCATTATAAGGCTGACTTGTACAGTAGTACACCGTACACCATAGTTCAAAGCTGGGTGCGTGATGTCTAGCATTGCATTTGTACTTACACAGTACTGTTCCAGTAGAAAATATTATGCTCAGACATACTTTAAAACTTTTCCCACTTTGTCATGTAACTCCGAAAACAGGTTGGCACAATTGTTGAATTAGAGTTACCACAATAATTAGTATTAGCTACCTGCATATGTAAATATCAGGTTGCCACTTTGTATGTGTGAACCTGCAAGTTCAATGATCCACTGGCTACCCATGGCCAGACGCTTAGCAAAGGCGTTCTACCTCACACCGAGGGCATCTATCTACGACACGGGCCATTCCTTCATCATTCTTAATGTAATTCACAGAAGGAAACCTTCCGCTCTAGACCGGCACATCAGCTGACCCCCGTGGAGCTGTCATGTGGCCTTGTAACATGTGTGACACTTTCAGCCAGCCTGGCTTTTCAACCAACAGCATTTTGCATACTAGAGACCTAATATACGAGGCCCTTGTGGCACTTTTTCGCCGCCGGAGCATCACTTTTTTGGCGCTCTGGTGGCGCAATGTGCCGCAGCATATTTACAAGGCCACGCAAAGCCACTTTACGTGGCTTTTCATGACCTTGTAAATATGTGCTCCTTTCACGCAGAACACTGCGTGAAAGGGGCGTTCCATGACCCAGGGAATCTGAAGCATTCCCAGATTTACGGGGAATCGTAAACCTGGGAATGCGTCAGATTGGTACAGGAGGCGTAGGATTGGTGCAACGAGGAGAAATACTTTTATTTCTCCTCATTTTTTCCTTTTTCCATGCGTGCTGCAGAAAGAAGAAAATGCCACCAATGATTGTTTTTTGTGCAGGAAGGTGTCCCTCCCTGCGCAAAAACAATCATCCTCGCAATGTAGGCAACCTTGCAACATGACACAAGGGTGCCTGCACTGGCGCACGGCTGCTGTTTATGCGCCAGCGCAGGGAAGAAGGACAGGATAGCCGTATTTTCCTGCTCTTTTCTTTTAACGCACGGCAGCGCAGCAGGAAGGCTTGCTGCGCTGCCGTGCGTCCACAGCTTGTAAATGAGACCCTAGGATTTTTGAAGTCATAGGGGCATATTAGCAAGACCGGCGATAAAATTATCGCCGTTTTAGCAGCAGGAAACTGCCGCTAAAACGGCGATAATGGGCTTGCTAATATGCGTTATGGAATTCCAATAGAAGCCCAGGTTAGATGTGCAGGACATCTAACCTGGGCTTCTATTGGAATTCTATAACGCATAGTTTCCTGCCGCTAAAACGGCGATAATTTTATCACCAGTCTTGCTAATATGCCCCACAGTTTTAAGGTTCGAAGCGAAACCACAAGTTCCAGAATGCGGTTTTTTGTTGAATGTGTCAAACATGGCATGTGGTCACTTTATAGCTATGAGTCTTGCTAACAATAAAGCGCAGCATGCACACGGGCTGAATCTCTGAGGGGTTAAAACAGCAGATATCTTTCAGTTTAGTTTTCTGCCTTAGTTAAGTTTTACTACTTTACATCAGAATACAACGCTGTTCTTATTATAAAGCACTTGAGTCCCTTCCTCAGACTCGTTTATCATTCAACAGACAAAAAAGTAATCCCTGCAATTATTATTCAAGCCAGTGCCTGACTTTGAGAGTGGCGCTACTCTTCCTTAAAGGGGCAGAAAATGGCCGTGAGGCTGAAGTGCAGCCAGATCTGCCTTCTGTATTGTCAAAGCGTCTGCATCGCAGATTCACAGACTAGGAATAATCACAACTTGGCCAGAGGTCTAAAAGACTTGCCAAGCCATTAAGGCACTCGTTAGGAGCGTCCTCTTCATGCCGATGGGACCGGCTCAGCAGCTTCTGGCCCTAGCGGAATGATGAGATGTGCAGTGTATCTGTGGAAATGTTTATTGTGGCAGGGAGGAACTCAATGTGTGAAATTCTGGAGGAAATGAGGAATTACGGGGGACTGGGATTCATAATTAATAGAATCAGTAATTCCTCATTTCTAAAGGGACACTCAGGGTCCACCTTCTAAAGGCCTTGATTTTCGCCACCTCCAAAGTTACGGATACCCTGGGGCCGTTTTACATACAGGGCGCACGCACTTTCCCTGTTTGCGCAGCGGCGCACCTGTTTGAAGGTGCGCCGTGGCGCAGACAGGGAAGGTGCGCCTTTCTATTTTGAATGCGATGCCCTTAGGGCAGCTGCGAAGTCGTCCTGCCCTGGGGGCAGCGCATTCAAGTGAAACTATGGAACTGCTTTGAAGCAGCCGCTCCGTGTTTCACTGTGGCGGCAGCAACCCGTCTACACTTTTAAGAGGAGAGAGAGATCCCCTTGCAGGTGGGTGCGGTCAGTGACTGCACCTGCCTGCAAAGGGACGTCTGGGGGGGCATGGGACCCTCTTTACCCCCTCCAGAGGGCTTCTATCAGGGGGCGTACTGGCAATGCGCCACCTTTTTGTCGCACACTGTCAGTGAGCCTCTGACAGCTTCTTTACCTCTGTGCCTGCATCCATAATACTGTGCTGGTGCAGAGGTAAAGAGATTCCCTCATTTGCATGGGGCCACCCCCATACAAATGAGGGAACGCCTTCTTGAGATAGCACTGCCGATACATGTGCACCAGCACTATCAGTATTACAGAAGGGGCCGCACAAGTGTCTGCAGCCCCTTCTGTAATATCAAAGTGCCCCCGAGGTGCACAAAGCGGGCACAAACACCTGTTGTGCCCCGGGGCACTTCTGTAATATGGACCCTGTTATCTGTCACTTTTGGTGTGGGGAAAATCCAAGCCATTTTCCTCGCCACTCGTAAAGAGGGCCTAATGAGGTAGACACGAAGATTGTGATACAAAACAATAGGGAGCCCAACGATCCCATATCCATGAGAAGTTCATCTAGTCCCGGTTTTTTCCCCTTAGCATTCTGGTACTTGCAGTCCTGATTTTATCATGGTATATGAAGGACTTCATCCCAAGATGGCAAAGGCAAATACTTTGACTAGGTGTCCTACTCTTGCATGGACTTGGAACACTTAAAAGCTCTTAAAGAACTTAGCGGGCCTCCAGGCATTTCATTTTTTTTACATACTGGGTACAAGATGGTGGGTCAGTCCTGGCTTTATATCTCACATTGATTTGCATTGTGGTCTTTGCAGATATTGCTTTTATTAATAAAATCATAACTTGCTTTTATATTGCTTTTCATAGGGTACTTCTGCCATTTCTAAGAGCTGTAAATAACTAGTGTTACTATTACCACATTCTTCTGGATGCAAACTGGTCATATGCAGATCCTAGTGTGAGGCTTAATGAGAGTACAGTTCACTGAGCCATCAAGATGGCTAATATAAAAATGCAGGACTACTGGTTTTTGAAAGGACAGTGTCCATTTTCAACAGTGGCCATTCAAATTGAGTGCTTTATAAGGCTTTTTCTGCAAGATCAGGGCAGTGCTGAAGCTGTGACCCGAAGAGTAGGCAGAAAGCACCATGCATGATACGTCCACTTCTACTGTTCACAGTACGAAGTGACAGCCCCATGCCGGAAAGCAAATCAACGGACTAGGTGGGTCACTCATGCTCACATGGAACTTCTGTCCTTCTCTTTCTTGCTGTCAGTCAGTGCTTAATTTGTGCAGGTGGGTTGCAGGTGTGGACCCCAGCACTGAATTGTGTGGACCAGGATTGACAAGTAAGAGAGAGAAAAGCAAAAAAGGGAAAAAGAAGGAGGGAGGGAAAAAAAGAAAAACATTGACGAAGGTAGAAAGCAGGGATGAAAAAGAATCTGCAGCAACGTGGTATGTGCATGGTGGTAGAAGAAAGAGGTAAGAGCCGCAATCAAGAAAAGGCAGCTTTGGTATTCGGCAACACCGGCTTTCACCAGCGTGGGGGGTGTGTTCCCAAGGAAAAAATGTGAGCCCCTGCACTTTATTTATTTTTTTCTTTACAACTTAAGAACTGTGTGTGATCAAATCAGATGGGGGTCAACATAGATACCAAGGATTAAAACCTAATTATGCCACAATCTCTTGTTGAATTCTTAGTCACAATTTTATTTCCTTGGGATATCTTGAGGCCTTATCCACATTTCACAGTAGCTGAGAAGAAGAGAGCAGAAGCTTTAAAAAGTACAAACCATGTGTACCCTTGTGCTGTTTCATGTGTTAACCTTATCCTAGCATGCATATCATGATGCAACACAACATACCATACCATACCATAACATAACATAGCATAACACAACATAACATCAGGGGTGGACCTTGACAAGGCCCAACAACTTACACCCTAGGCGAACCACGTAAGGCAGGTTTACCCTAGGGCCATTTTATGAATTAACTTCACTGTAGCAGGCATATCCCAACATAGCATAATGTAACATAATACACTGCAGAACATTACATCAGAGGTGAGCCAGTGCTTAATTTGAGCAGGTGGTTGCTGGTGGAGCCACCTGCACTTATTTTTGGTTACAGGCACTTATTTTTCTGCAAGAGATGGAAATACAAACAAAGCAGAAAGAAGAAGAGAAAGACGGCAAAGCCGTCATGAAAGGAAAAAACAGCAACCTGTTCGAGTGAGAGGGAGGGACAGGAAGTGTCTGTTGTGGATTGAAGATGCATGAGGTGGATTCAAGACTATATAGCGTTGGTGTTCCGTGCGCCGACATTTCATTGCACTGGCAGCGGGTTTCAGAGCAGAGCTTTGGGCACCGGCACTCATTACCTCAGGGGTGGACACACTCACTCCCAGCAACTTACACCCTAGACAAATAATGTAAACCGTGTTTACCCTAGTGCCATTTTATGAATTACTCTTGCTGTAGCATGCATATCTTAACATAGTGCAACATAACACAACAAACATAACATAGCATAACACAACAGCATAACACAACATATCATCACATCAGAGATGGCCCCTGACTAGCTCTAGGCAAACCATGGACGCTATGTTTACCCTAGTCTAGTATCATTTTATGAATTATCTTTACCGTGGCATGCATAACATAGCATAGCGTTACATAACATAACATCACAACAGAGATGGCCCTAGACTAGCTTCCAGCAACTAGCAATTTAGTGCGAACCATGCAAGTATGTGTGCCCTAGTGCCATTTGTGAATTCACCTTACCGTAAGAGGCACATCATAATATTGCATAACGGAACACAACATAACACGAGATAACATGAGGGGTGGGTCTACAGTAGTTCCAACCAATGGCACTCTAGGCAAACTATACAAGCGCCCCCTACCATTTTCTTCCACATTATTTCTTTTAATTGTATTTTACCCTCAGTATGGCACTCCGCTTAAGTGCTAAGCGACCACGAAGTTCAAGTCACGTACCAGTTCTACATAACCTAAAGTGTAAAGCACCATAAAAATGTAAAGCATAGTGTTGCACAGCACAAGACCTAAAACACAAGCATAAGCGCACAATAGCATAACATACGTCATTCCTATACATGACACGGTTCCTGGCATGTTCCCTAGTGGGAGGAGGGTGGGGATTTGAGCGCAGTGGTGTGCAGAGCGATTCTCCCCCAATAAACACGCAGAAAAGACTTCTTAAAAAACAGAACGTAAAGCCCACCAACATACTTGGAACTTGCGGTGACATCTCAGAGACGAATAATCCTGTGCTTTCCGTTTCTGGGTCGATTTAGCATCGTTTTCACCGGGATCAACCAAAAATCCTCCATGCTTGCTGGACTAGGCTGGCCATAACCTCTGCAGACCAGTTTAGAGACGCCACCGGAGGCGACGAGCCGGGGCACTCGCAGAAGCGAAGAGATATTTTGGTTTCTTCTGACTTCCCACACCCCAGCCCCGGCTCCGCACGAGCCTGCTGTCTATACTACAGAGGACTTGGCGCGGGAAGGCTGCCTCTGAGAAGCGGCCTGGATGCAAGGTCAGGGACTTCGGAAGTCTGACTCACAAACTCGCAAACTGAGAATTACTCCCAGTTCTCATCTGTTCTTCAGATCTGTCCCTTAAACTCCTGCAGGGCCCAGTGTGCCAGTATAAACCAAAGGCCTAACTGCTCGTTCACGGTATGATTCAAAAAAACATAGTCAGGAAATCTTTTTGCAAATGTTCCGAAAATCGTGCAGTAAACTTTTAAGCCACACATTAAATACACTTAAACCACATACATTTTATGTAGCTGAATGTATCATTTATGACCCAAAATGCTTGTAGAAGTATTCTAGTTAAATTATAAATCCAATAAAACAATACAATTCATGTAATCATACTTTAATTGTGTATTACTTCCTCGTCACCGCCTAAGAACTTGAGCGCTTCCTAAGAGACCAGCAGAATTTTCGCAGAAAAAGTAAAATTGAACAACCATTGGTAAATGCACTAGTTTTCGCCAATGTGATTAATAATAAGCTGTTTTTTGTTGTAAGTTCAAGTTGTAGCTTGATGAATAGTTGTGCAATATGAGTTATTGAAAACAGTTTGACTGTGTTTACTGCATCTCCAGTTGTTTGTAACGGGGACGTTTTTTGGTTGGCTAAGGCGTGCGCCAAAGCCAGGCAGAAACCACCACTCTAGTCAGGGCAAGGGAGTTACACACCCAAGATAACGCCTGCTCACCCCCTTGGTAGCTTGGCACGAGCAGTCAGGCCTATCCCGGAGGCAATGTGTAAAGCGTTTGCGCAACACACACACACAGCAGCAACAAACTAGGCACACCACAAAAGGAACTCCACACAAGGTTATATAAAAAAATAGCCTTTGTATTATCATAAACACATTAGAAACGTAATCACACATTTACACTGTGCCAACTGGCACGGGCAATATTCACAGGGGAATTATATACAGGACCAGGCCAATTGGGCCATGGTCAGAACCATCAGAACAGGTAAGTAAATGCAAATATAAAATACAACCAGTAACTACTGGTACCATAATGACCTAAGCATTATCCTATTAGCATTAGACATAACCCCACATTAGGCCCAAACCTCATTAGCATAAACACATTACGCAATGGGCCTCACCTGCATAAACACATTATGCCATAACCTCATAAGCATAAACACATTACGCAAATAGGCACTACCTCAAGACATCATAACATGACATTAGGCAATAAATCACATTAGGCCCAAACCTTATTAGCATAAACACATTACGCAATGGGCCTAAATCATTCTTGGCAACATTCAGAGTAGGCATAAGTACATTACGCAATCCTGTAGAGCCTGGCGCTCTACCAATGTCACCAACCTGCCCCCCAGGCCAACTGGCCTCTTCAAAAGGGGCTCAAAATGCCCTGTGTCCAGAATGTCAGGGCGGCTGCCTAGGCAGCAGAACAAAAAGCGCGCCATTGCGCTGGGGCAATGGAGTGTCTTTTACTCCTACCTCATTCAACAATGCCCCCAAAGGAATGCAGGCCTAAACGTGGCAACTGCCCACTACTTGCTGGGCAGCTGTGAAGCCAAAGAGATGGGCCGTGGCACTTACTGTGCCCTCTAATTCGGTGTGCCAATGTTGCCGCTGCCCGCGCTGGTGCGGTGCAGCTGAGGATCAACAAAATGCAGGCACGGGCACCACTGGCCCTCGGGAACCCCTCTGGGGCCCCGAAACTACTGTGCCCTCGTTGGAGCCCCCATGGGCTCGAAAAACACACATGCCCAACGTTGGAGCCCCACTGGCTCGGAGAACACACATGCCTAACGGTGGAGCGGCCCTCTGGCAGGTGGGGCCGCTCGAAAAATAGGCACTGTGCCTGGATTGCGCGGACCAGACGCGCCTAGAGCCCCACTCACCGGCTTTCAGCTCGGACTCTTCTTCTCCCCAGCGCGGAGGGGCAGGCCCCGACAATGTGCCTCGCGCCCCCTCCGCACCAGCTCCACTCACCAGACTCCTCTTGCGGCGGCCTGCGGGGTCGCTGCTTGCTCCGGCCGTACTCCTCTCCTGTCGCCGGGGCTCCCAACAGCTCACGGGAGCCCCGCTCTGCATCACCATGCGACATGCGGGGCTCTCCTTCTCCTTCAGGGAGCCCCGCTCCGGCCGGCGATGACTTCCGGCCGTCCAAGCGGCTATTGGCGGCAACCTCCTCCTGTTGGTCCCGCCCAGCATCAGGCAACTCGCCTGGCTTCCGGGACGCGGCAAACTAGGCGGCATCGGTTTTCTCGGGCGCAGTGCGGGGTAGGCTCCCGCTTTGATTTAGAGGTACTGGCGGGGTGGGCACCCGCAAATAACGCACACAAGCGGGGTGGGCACCCGCAAACAACACAAAACGCGGGGTGGGCTCCCGCTAGACAATAAGATGAATAAAGCGGGGTGGGCTCCCGCTCTGCAGGCAACACGGGGGAATGCCCACACTGGGATTCCCTCCTCCAGACTCCGCAACAGCGTGCTGCAAAGCACGCACACTTCTCCTGCCAAACTGTTAGAAATATAGCGCTCCTCTTCTCTGGCAAGGCTGCAGTCCTTCTTTTTGGGGTAGTCCAGTAATAAAACAATCTAGCGCTCACAAAGCGGCCAGGAGTCCTGAAAGGTCCTTAGGGATCAAGGGGCATGGCGGGGCCCAGGGAGGCCAGCACACAGGGCCTTCCAGCAGGGAGGTAAGCCCCCATGGCGGTTCCTCCTGGGCCCCAGCAGCAGCACGCCCTCAAGTCAGGAACAGGAACTGAACCCCTCTCATGGGGTCACAGCCCCTATATTTATATGCCCTTTTCCTTTGTGTCACAGCACAGGGCTTGGGGATACCAGTCAGAACTGGTTTAGGGGAGCTTTGGAGCACTTTGTTTTGCTCAGCTCCTCTCTCCTTTGTCAGGTGGGGGCTCAGGGATTAGACGCACCACAGGGGGCGGAGCCAGCATTGTGGAGGGAAGGCACAGCCCTATTCAGGTCCCAGGTGCAACTCCTCCCTCACATCTGCATGCAGATCTCTCTATTCAGCCCAGCGCTGACTCACCCTGTCTCCTGGAGCCACACACACCTCCCAGCCCCTGTCACTCACAAAGCCAGACATGCAATTCACATCAGGCAGGCAGACACAGAGCACACAGAAATGCCAACTTCTAAAAGTGGCATTTCTAAAATAACCACAATAAATCTGCGCACACTATTGCGCAGCATTTATTCACACAATTTCATACATACCAGACTTGACTATACTGCTCCTCTCATAACAGGAATTACCACTGACACACACTGATCAGGGAATCCCCCAAGCATTCCTATGGGAGGGCTGGCCAAGCTCACCAATGTAACACAGAGATCGCACGCACTTTCCACTGGACCACAGTGCGAAAGTGCTCAGAGGCCTAAAATCACCAACACCAGGTTACAGACAAGGCAAAAAGTTCAGGGGTGAACCTGCCAAAAAGGGCCAAGTCCAACACAACCCCCTTCCAGCCAAAACGCAGGGCAGACCAATCACTACCTTGATGGGCTTCCCTGCTTCGGGCGATAGAACACGGACGCGGGCCCTCACTGCAGGGACACCCTCCGGTTCTACGCCACTCTGAACCCATGTGGTTCCCTCTGAAAAAGAACTCTCAGGTCCAACTAGGCTACCCCACTGGTACTTCCTAGTTGTCTACGGGCAGGACCAGGCCCTAGGACACCCAGACGTCACTGGTCCTTGCCAATCCACAGAGTGGGGGGCAGTAACCCCTGGCATCCAATAGCCATTCTCCACTCTCCCTCTCAGTGTAGTTCCAAACTACCACTGATCCTTCAACCTAGGGTCCGCACCCTCAGGCTGACCAGAGGTCACGGGCAAAGCGTCTCCTCACCCTACCTCTACTTCTGGGGTTCCGCACTCTCCCAGGGGAAGCACCCACCAGAACACAACTCTCCCACCAGTTCAGGACCTCTCTCCATCAACTGGTCTACCACCTGGGATCTACATTCACCGGCTGCACCGGGGTCAGAGGCGAGGACTCCCTCCCTCTGCACCCCCTTCCAGAGTCCTGTACCCTTCAGTTCCATGATCACAGGGGGAGTCTCAATATGTCCCAGGCTAGACAGAGCACACGCCAGCGGCGTATCAGCGACACACTCTCCTTCCAACTGAAACTTCCAACAGGAGGACAGCTCACTCAGGCCCATAAAAACTATTTCACTTCGGAGGTACACAGCACACAGCAAAGTCCCCTTTCCTCTTCCTCAGTGGAAACAACAAACTGCAGGTGAGCCCCAGAACACACAGCAAGGGCAGTCTCCTCAGTCTCTTCAGCTGATCCACTTTGGCAGAGATTCCTTCTTGACCTGGAAGTTTCCTAATCTCCCAACCTAGGGTCTCAACCCTCAGGTTGCACCAGGGTCAGAGGCGAGGACTCCCTCCCTCTGCACCCCTCTCCTGAGTTCGCACCCTCCCAACTGGAGTGGTACCTCTGGAAACCAAACCGGTCAGGACACTGTTTACAGTCATCCTTCCCTCCAGGTCAGGCCGAACCTGAACCTGGCCTCCCCAACCTTGGAGCTAAACCCTGCGGCTGAGCACTTGCCTGGCACGCCAGGACTTCTGGGGCGCACACAGCACCCCCCGAGGGTAACACGACTCACGTGTTGCGTGATAGTCTGCCTGGCGCAGATCTCCCGACCCCTGTCCATCTGACAGTGCGCGAAGATCCCCCAGGACAGAAGTGGTGTCACCATGGTCACTTCTAGGAGACTCAGCCCTTATGGCTGGCCCCTGACCCACTGGCTCTCCCACTTGGGAACACATCCCCCTCTCACCCCTCACTCTGGACTTCTGCACCCTCCCAACTGGAGCGGGACCGCCAGACACCAGGACCGCTGGAGCTCTAGTTACAGACACTCCACGTCCTCTAGACATTGGGAGAACCTCCTCAAATGGCCTACAAGTACAGCCTAGGCCCCCGGCCTGGCGCTCCCTTAGGGAACCCTCCAGGCCCTGAGACTGGGTTTCGGGCCACCGTGGGACACACGTCCCACACTCACTCCGTCTCCACTGAGACAGGACGTGAGCCCCTACACCCCTCTCATTCCACTGGGACCTAGCTGGGCTACACTGAACCTCTTCCACCACACAGGACCTGAAGATACCCAAGCCACTACTTTTGGAATAACTCCCCAATGCCTCTACAGGACCTCTAGCACACAGCCAGAGGTCCACCTCCCATGCAAGTTCCTTATCACCAAAAGAACTCACACCCACTCGTCCAGTGCAACACACCACTCATCCAGACACGCCCCCCCAGACTGGTGAGACAGTTCCTCACTGCCCCTGAATCTCAACCTGTACCCCTCTTACTGAGCACCAGGTACCATACTCTGGGAACGGGGAATGGGAATTCCTGCACTGGACACCATATTGCTGCCACCACTGGATCCCACCCTTATTGGTGAATCCAGACAACTCAACTGAGTTCAGGGGATAAACTACCCTCCAGAGCTAACTTATTCTCCTCCACACTCCCTTTCTTCCCTCCTATCCACCCATACCTCTGGGGACAGGAAAAAGGGATGGGGCACTGGACCCAGCAAGGGACTCCCTATCTATGGGATCCTCCCCACCTACTGGCGTCCCGCCCTGTCATTTTCTCTCTTCTGCCACCAAACATAAAAGCGCAGAAGACTCCATTTAAAAATGACACTCTTGAGGAAAAAAACAAAATCAGTCAAAATAATCCCCAACATGTGATTATCTAAATGCAGAGTTTGTAGTGCAACCAGTTGTCGCTGTGGTACTGTGCAAATGCAAGTTCTATCCTCACCGCTGACAACCAATGTTAGAAATGGGATTTCTGGTTGGCTAAGGCGTGCGCCAAAGCCAGGCAGAAACCACCACTCTAGGCAGGGCAAGGGAGTTACACACCCAAGATAACCCCTGCTCACCCCCTTGGTAGCTTGGCACGAGCAGTCAGGCCTATCCCGGAGGCAATGTGTAAAGCGTTTGCGCAACACACACACACACAGCAGCAACAAACTAGGCACACCACAAAAGGAACTCCACACAATGTTATATAAAAAAATAGCCTTTGTATTATCATAAACACATTAGAAACGTAATCACACATTTACACTGTGCCAACTGGCATGGGCAATATTCACAGGGGAATTATATACAGGACCAGGCCAATCGGGCCATGGTCAGAACCATCAGAACAGGTAAGTAAATGCAAAAACAAAATACAACCAGTAACTACTGGTACCATAATGACCTAAGCATTATCCTATTAGCATTAGACATAAACCCACATTAGGCCCAAACCTCATTAGCATAAACACATTACGCAATGGGCCTCACCTGCATAAACACATTATGCCATAACCTCATAAGCATAAACACATTACGCAAATAGGCACTACCTCAAGACATCATAACATGACATTAGGCAATAAAACACATTAGGCCCAAACCTCATTAGCATAAACACATTACGCAATGGGCCTAAATCATTCTTGGCAACATTCAGAGTAGGCATAAGTACATTACGCAATCCTGTAGAGCCTGGCGCTCTACCAATGTCACCAACCTGCCCCCCAGGCCAACTGGCCTCTTCAAAAGGGGCTCAAAATGCCCTATGTCCAGAATGTCAGGGCGCTGCCTAGGCAGCAGAACAAAAAGCGCGCCATTGCGCTGGGGCAACGGAGTGTCTTTTACTCCTACCTCATTCAACAATGCCCCCAAAGGAATGCAGGCCTAAACGTGGCAGCTTCCCACTACTTGCTGGGCAGCTGTGAAGCCAAAGAGATGGGCCCTGGCACTCACTGTGCCCTCTAATTCGGTGTGCCAATGTTGCCGCTGCCCGCGCTGATGCGGTGCAGCTGAGGATCAATAAAATGCAGGCAGGGGCACCACTGGCCCTCGGGAACACCTCTGGGGCCCCGAAACTACTGTGCCCTCGTTGGAGCCCCCATGGGCTCAAAAAAAACACATGCCCAACGTTGGAGCCCCACGGGCTCGGAGAACACACATGCCTAACGGTGGAGCGGCCCTCTGGCAGGTGGGCCCGCTCGAAAAATAGGCACTGTGCCCGGATTGCGCTGACCAGACGCGCCTAGAGCCCCACTCACCGGCTTTCAGCTCGGACTCTTCTTCTCCCCAGCACGTAGGGGCAGGCACCGACAATGTGCCTCGCGCCCCCTCGGCACCAGCTTCACTCACCAGACTCCTCTTGCGGCGGCCTGCGGGGTCGCTGCTTGCTCCGGCCGCACTCCTCTCCTGTCGCCGGGGCTCCCAACAGCTCACGGGAGCCCCGCTCTGCATCACCATGCAACACGCGGGGCTCTCCTTCTCCTTCAGGGAGCCCCGCTCCGGCCGGCGATGACTTCCGGCCGACCAAGCGGCTATTGGCGGCAACCTCCTCCTGTTGGTCCCGCCCAGCATCAGGCAACTCGCCTGGCTTCCGGGACGCGGCGGACTAGGCGGCATCGGTTTTCTCGGGTGCAATGCGGGGTAGGCTCCCGCTTTGATTTAGAGGTACTGGCGGGGTGGGCACCCGCAAATAACGCACACAAGCGGGGTGGGCACCCGCAAACAACGCAAAACGCGGGGTGGGCTCCCGCTAGACAATAAGATGAATAAAGCGGGGTGGGCTCCTGCTCTGCAGGCAACACAGGGGAATTCCCACACTAGGATTCCCTCCTCCAGACTCCGCAACAGCGTGCTGCAAAGCACGCACACTTCTCCTGCCAAACTGGTAGAAATATAGCGCTCCTCTTCTCTGGCAAGGCTGCAGTCCTTCTTTTTGGGGAAGTCCAGTAATAAAACAATCTAGCGCTCACAAAGCGGCCAGGAGTCCTGAAAGGTCCTTAGGGATCAAGGGGCATGGCGGGGCGCAGGGAGGCCAGCACACAGGGCCCTCCAGCAGGGAGGTAAGCCCCCATGGTGGTTCCTCCTGGGCCCCAGCAGCAGCACGCCCTCAAGTCAGGAACAGGAACTGAACCCCTCTCATGGGGTCACAGCCCCTATATTTATATGCCCTTTTCCTTTGTGTCACAGCACAGGGCTTGGGGATACCAGTCAGAACTGGTTTAGGGGAGCTTTGGAGCACTTTGTTTTGCTCAGCTCCTCTCTCCTTTGTCAGGTGGGGGCTCAGGGATTAGACGCACCACAGGGGGCGGAGCCAGCATTGTGGAGGGAAGGCACAGCCCTATTCAGGTCCCAGGTGCAACTCCTCCCTCCCATCTGCATGCAGATCTCTCTATTCAGCCCAGCGCTGACTCACCCTGTCTCCTGGAGCCACACACACCTCCCAGCCCCTGTCACTCACAAAGCCAGACATGCAATTCACATCAGGCAGGCAGACACAGAGCACACAGAAAGGCCAACTTCTAAAAGTGGCATTTCTAAAATAACCACAATAAATCTGTGCACACCATTGCACAGCATTTATTCACACAATTTCATACATACCAGACTTGACCATACTGCTCCTCTCATAACAGGAATTACTACTGACACACACTGATCAGGGAATCCCCCATGCATTCCTATGGGAGGGCAGGCCAAGCGCACCAATGTAACACAGAGAGCGCACGCACTTTCCACTGGACCACAGTGCAAAAGTGCTCAGAGGCCTAAAATCACCAACACCAGGTTACAGACAAGGCAAAAAGTTCAGGGGTGAACCTGCCAAAAAGGGCCAAGTCCAACAGCTGTCGTAAAGGTGGAGACTATTCCTGTCTGTGGGTTTTTTATACAAAATTTGGAGTCAAGACAATACCCCCCTCACTGTGTGAAAACTGCAAATAAACGGGCAAGGAATTGCAATAGAGACATTGCAACCACATATAAGACAACAAGACGGCACCCTTACATGTGTCACTACTTTCACACCCCAGTCAAATAAGATACGCAAAATAATTAGGAAACACTGGACTATCTTACAAACTGGGCAACTATCGTTCCCACCAACTAGATTTGCCTTTAAACAGACTGCCAATCTGAAGGACATGTTAATACACACACGCCTACGAGACTCGAAGGGGACAGATCCGAGATCACTATGGGATCTCCCCCCAGTAAAAGAACATTTCCCCTGTGGATCATGTGTTACTTGTACTTATACAGAAAGCTCCAGAGAGATACCTTTAAAGACCAATTGGCTGTGGACACAAAAGCACACACTAACTGTAGCACAAAGAATTGTGTCTACTTAATCACTTGGTAAACAATACATAGGGATGGCTACATGCCCTTTAAAATTGAGAATAAATGAACATCGCAGCACTATACGCTACAAAAAATCAAACACAAAAATTAGCACACACTTCCTCACTGAGGGTCATACTGCAGAAGATGTATGATGGACTGTGCTGGAAGTACATCCAAACACGAACCAAAGAGCCCTTTCTAGAAGGGAACAACAATGAATATTTTGCCTTTCTTCTAACATCACTGGTCTGAATGATGAAATTCCTTGGCATGAGGTATGAATTAGAATACAAACATAAGTAATGTACAACACACACATGTTCAGTCAACAACATTGGTCTTTTTTTTTTTTTTAAACCCCTTTTTTAAAAAAAATACTTTTTTAGAATGCCTCAACCGAAAGAAACCTTTCACTGTACTGAACAAAATGCTGATAGGTCTACTTGACCGCTTAGATTAGGACTATCTGGACCGGAATCTTCGGTCCACATTGACTATATACACCCCTGACCCTTGATAAGATGGCCACCACATTTTCACAGACACAGGAGAGAGGAGTCCTCTCCCATTAACAATAGAAAAACGGACTTTCATGCCCGTGTTTAGTTTCCCCGCTCTTGTGGCTAAATCCAGGATACTCCTGATAGAGCGTAGATAGCACTCTATTTGTATGAGTGCACTATATTCATGGTTTAAAAATGCACCCTTATATACTCGTATTGTGTGCAGTGTTTTGATTATTAAGAACATTTAATTGAATCATTTAACGTTGAATTAGTGAACGCATTAGGTAGACTTCTGTATGTATTATGATTCCTTCATGCATAACGTGCAGGACAATATTATTATTATTTTTTTTATTATTTTTTTATTTTTAGCCATACGTTTACTTCATATACAAACAAAGAAAAAAAAAGGGAAACATCTCATATCACATGTTTAGACATATATAACCTAAGAGGAAGAAACTACATATAAAATAAGAAAACAATATAATTAATTAAAGCTTATGTAAATGGAAAGAAAGATGCCAAACAAGCCGGGATATCAGACAACATAACATTTCATTAATCAATTCCATTTGAGGCTAGCCCATATCTTTTTAAATTTAAACCATGATCGTGGACCCCTAGCTTTAGCAACAGCTAATTCCATTTCATATATTTGCCTAAGTAAAACCCAAAATTCATTGATACTTGGACTCTTATTTTGAATCCACACTCTAGCAATGCATAATCGTGCACAAATTATAAAAATAGAAATGAAAGGTCTCAGATAACTGCCCGTTTCTCTTATAGCCCCTAATACTATTTCCTTCTATCCGATCTGGACATTATGCCCTATCAACATTACAAGTGCTAAAGTTACCTCCGCCCAAAATGAATTCAAACTTGGACAAGTCACAAACATGTGCTTTAAATCTGCAGCATACAGTTGGCATTTGGGACACTGTGCTTTATCCAGTGATTGAATAGTAGACCATTTAGATATACGCTCAGGAGTGTAGTATAACATAAATATTATCCGATGTTGTTGGAGTTTCAAATTAACTGATGTTATTGCTGCATCTATGCACTCCAGCGAATCCTGTACTTCCTCCTTAGTTATCTCAGTTTGAAAAATCCGACTGAGTTTCTCTGAGGCCTGTACCCCATCGTCCTCAACGGCTGCTATCAGCTGATTATAAACCTTGCCAATAGTTCCTCGACCTTCCGTCATAAACAGTGTATCTACTACTTCTGGGGTATTTGTCAGCTCTATAAGCCTCTGACCCCGTATGAAATAATCTCTTATTTGTAAATATTTAAAAAATGTACTCTGTTGCAAACCAAACTCCTCTTTCAAAGTTGCAAAGGATCGAAACCCCTGTTTATCATAAAGTTGACCAAGTTGCAGAACACCCTTACACTGCCAATTTTTGCCGATAGCATCATGAAATATACCAGGCATTATAGGGTTACCCCATAGTTTCATATAGGAGTGAAACACTGGGACCGAATACTCCTTACAAATATCCTGCCATATCCTAGTGATGTCCCTTATTATCTTGAACTTGACCCGTTTGTAGTAATTCGGGTCTGCCGTTTTATAAAGAAGAAATCCAGTATTAGATCCGCAGGCCAGTTGATATGAAAGCCATACTGAATTAGTATCTGGCCCATCCAGTAGGCTGCGAATACGACCAGCAAAGGCAGCCCAAAAATAGAGTTTAAAATCTGGAAGCTTGAAACCCCCTTGCTTGTAAGATAATTTAATGTACCTAAGAGCTCTTCTTGCACGTCTATAACCCCAAATAAAACTACCTACTACACTTTCTAGCCGCTTGAAAAATATATACGGAACTCTTAGAGGAATTGTCCGAAACAGGTACAAAAATTTCGGCAAAATATTCATTTGAACTATGTTGCACCTTCCGTAGATGCTAAGTGGGAGTCGATGCCATTTAGGAGTTTAGCCGTAATAGTTTTAAGCAGCGGCTCATAATTTTAAAAAACCACTTCTTCCACTCGACTGCTTAAGCATATTCCCAAATAAACAGCTGTTGTTGTAATTCCTAGCTCTTGCGCAGTCCTGACAGATTGATAATTTAAAATAGTCTGAGTTTTATTCACGTTTAGTTTATAGCCTGAAAATGAGCCAAAACGCTGTGCTTCTTGCATAACTTCAATTATGGCCTCATCTGGATTGGAAGAAAAAATGGCAATATCGTCTGCATACGCAGTTAATTTGAGTTCTATGCCATTAAACACAACGGGGTCTATCCTTGGATTTTGCAGCAAGTGTCTTATATAGGGCTCAATATATAATGCGAACAGTAGCGGGGATAATGGACATCCCTGCCGCGTGCCCCTTTTAATAGAGAAATGAGCCGATGTCAGACCATTCAGCTTCAGTGCTGCTATCGGGTTGTTATACAGTCTTTGAACAGCAGAGTTAACCTTTGACCCAGGCCAAATGATGACATAGTCGACCATAGTGCTCCCCAGGCAACTCGGTCAAAGGCCTTCTCCGCATCCAACATCATCATCCCCATTTGCTGATTTAGTTGGCCAGATACATCAAATGCAGCAATTGCTGTATTTATATGTGCTGCTGTGTCTCTACTCGGGACAAATCCATGTTGCTGTCCTGATACTAGCTGATGTATTATTGGTGCCAACCGAGAAGCTAAAATTTTAGAAAATATTTTCACGTCAGCATTAATCAGTGAAATTGGACGATACGAGCCCATTTCCTCTACTGGTTTCCCTTTTTAGGGAATACTATGATATTAGTAATCTTCCAAGTAGAAGGAACATCCTCCCCATTCATAATATTATTAAACAATGTAATAAAAACTGGTGCCAAGATGTCTTTAAAACGTTTATAAAACTCCAGCGGGATAGTATCTTCACCAACCGCCTTACCATTTGGTAAAGAGCTCAGCGCTAACTCAACCTCCCCAAGCCCTACATCACATTGCAGCCCCTCAGAGTCTATCAAATTCAGGACCGGCAGCTCAGATTCTTGGATATAATCCATAGTTATTTGTGTATTAGTAAACGCTGACTCATCGTATAATTCAGCATAAAAAAGTCGAAATTGTTCCACAATGTCTTCTGATTTCATATGCGTTAAGCCATCCCCCCCCTTTAATTATTTTAATATATGATCTAGCCCTCTGATCAGCAATTTGTGTGGCTAACAGACGTCCTATTCTTTCTCCATATTCATACTGCTTAGCCTTATATTTATGATATCTAATAGCTACTTTGTCCACCAGCCCACGGTTAAGTTTAGCTCTAGTTTCCACCAGGTCTAAATATATTTGCTGTTCCTCCTTATCTTTAGCTATTATAGCTCTAGCATGTTGTTGCTCCAACTCTAATAACAACTTATACTCCTGTTCCTTCTCCCGGTTAGCATGCTGATTCTGCTTTAAAATGAACTGCAATGTGGCCCCTCTAACATACGCCTTCAGGCAATCCCATACCACTGCGATAGCTGCAGTACCCCTGTTATTTTCTAAGTATTCCCGTAAAGTATCCTGCATAAATTTCCCGTACTCAGGGTTACTTAAGAGATGTCTTGGAAATGTAAATTCTCTACGTGGCGTCTTATCGTCTGTCTTGTTTTGTACGATTAACATCACCGGGTTGTGGTCCGATGTAATCTTTGGACACACTTCCATAGTTGCTTTATCCAATATTGACCTGGTGGTAAAAATCATATCTATCCGGGAATAATGTTTATGCAGGAACGAGTAAAATGTAAACCCTGGATCTCTTGGGTTTAACCTCCTCCAAGCATCCTCCAACTGATGCAGATGTTCCAGAATTGCCGCCCTAGTCCGTCCCATTCTAGCCCGCTGTGTTGTATTAGTAGTATCAATCTTTTTATCAATTATACAATTAAAATCACCCATTAGCATCAGATCACCATCCCATTCCAACAATTCAGAACATATAAAATGAATAACCTCCGGACAATCTGTATTTGGACCATAAACCACACATATTGTATATTTATGCCCCCTATTCATCAATTGGGCAATTGCCCATCTGCCTTTAGAATCAGCTAGTGTGCGTATTACTGTTGCTCTACAGTTTTTTGACTTTAATATGGCTACCCCTCGTATAGAGACTGCCTGTGACGTGCATACTACTACATCAAATCCTAACTGTTTAAGCTGAAATCTATCCTTAAACGCTAAATGTGTCTCTGTCAGACCCAGTATATGGGGTTTAAATGCTCGAAGCTCCTCCATTACTAATCGTCGTTTCTTGGCCTGATTAAGCCCAGCTACATTCCAACACATATATTTGAAATCAAACATTAGCTCTTAATTGTATCTTCGCTGTAGAAGCTTCCTCCTTTGTTTCGTAATCCTTTCCCTTTTCTATTTCCCAAAATTACTCCAGCTAAATAAACGAAAACATGGCTATTTAACCCCCCATTCCCTACCCAACCACCCCCTCCCTTCTGACCCCACCACCCAATCGGCCGGTGATGGCCCAGTACCTTCCTCTGCCTATCATCCACCCTTCCTAACCCCACCCTGTGCCTACCAGAAGGAATCACCCCTACCTCTGCTGTCCCCACTGACAGCTTAAAAAGGCGCCTCGCCCTTCTCCCTTCCCTGAACCCCCCCGATCCCAGCCCCTTCACCACCCCAATGAAATAAGCTATTGTAAAAAAAACTAGTGTAGTTTTGGAAATCACTAATAATGCAAAATATAAGTAACAGAGCAGGCAGGACAAACATAACCAAGTGACATTAATAAACATTTAAGTATTCATTTTGCCTCTATTGCCCATGCCATACAATATTTACTATCAGCAATCACTTTTTAGGATCCGACTGCCACTTGGCTAGAGCAGTTTTTGCCTCTACTTCAGTAAAGAAAAAATGTACTTGACTATTTCTAATAATCTTAAGACGGGCCGGCTCTTGGAGAAACACTTGAGAGCAGACTGTTTTAAGGGGATCAATTAATTGCCGCAGCCCCCAACGCTTATCTATTGTGAATTTGGACAAATCCGAGCGTGCAAATAAGGACATATTGTCCAGCTTAACGGGAGTTGCTGGACGTGCCTTTAGGTAAATTGCCTGTCGCAGCAAAAAATTCCCCAAAAACACCAGTATTGGTCTTGAATAACTAGGCCCAGTCTGTTTCCCAGGCTTTATTGTCAAAGGCAATCTATGTGCTCGCTGTACTTGTGTGTCCATATCCCAGTCCTCCAATTCAGGAAATGCTTTTTGAAACAAACTGACAATATAGGCCCGGGGGTCAGACCCTTCGGATCCTTCTGGTATACCAAAAATCCTTAGGTTCTGGCGCCGTTGGCGATTTTCCAAGTCTTCGATTTTGGTCTGCATAAACATAATTTGAGACTCCTGTGTCTTAGTTATATTCGCAGTGTGTGTATTAGCCTCTTCCACTGCTACAACACGCTCCTGCAGTTCCACAACTTCTGACGATAGCTGAGCAACCTTTGAAGTAACCTCCCCTAGTACTTGTTTTATCTCGCTACTATCCGCCCTGGCTTGTTGATAATATTCCTGAGCCTCCGCTCTTTGACTGATTAATGCCTGCAATATTATAGACAATGATGGTTCCTCACAGTCAACCGACTGCGAGACCCTTTCGGTACTCACTGTCATCCCAGATATGGATATAGATCCAGGTCTTTGGCTGCTGGCCTGCTTAACGTATAAGGAAGGAGCCTCTAAAACTGGATCTACCACAGTTGTAATTAGGGAGGGTTCCAAAGTTACAGAAGTTGTTACTGTTCTTGCTGTCGAAGCTACATGTGCAGGTACAGAGTGATGAATGTCTTGTAGATCACCATTCATACTACCTCTGCCCTCAACCAAGCTACCAGAGCTAGCAGAACCCTCTATCTGTGGTATAAAACCCCCATTGTTTGATGTGTTACTTAATTGTTCAACTTCAGCAACCGCTCCAGCCTTTCCAGCAACCTCCATATTACCAGTATTAGAAAGTCTCGAAATAATTGCTTTCACATCGCCCTTTGAAGCCACCCACTTCCGTATGGGGCTAATTCCAGCCCCCACACCAGACTTTACACTCTGTGCCACAGAGTCCTTTAGTCTTCCCACAGCAGAGGCAACTTGAGGTTTGACACCACCACCCCGGCCCTTACCTCCTTTGGTTGCTTTTGGTGCTTTAGCCACTTTTGCCAGTTTCGGACCTTTCGCCTTTGAGCCTGTGCCTGTGCCCCCCCTCAAAGGGCTATTTTTTTGGGTGCCGGGCTCCCCCACCATGGCATGCCGGTTGATCTGGGTAGTTTGCTGCATTACATCTCCGCCCTGCTGATTATTCTGTACATCCTCCGTACCCATCTCGCATTCCTCTAAGTCCTCTATATTCGCTTTGTCTGCAGTATCAAGAGTTTCGCCAGGAGCTATAGTAGGAGTTATAGTATCTTTAATCTGGTGTTCCATAGAACCTGATTGCTCAGCTGTTTCCAGAGTACCACCATCAAGTTGATTGCTAACCTCTATAACTGCGCCATTTTGCTCATATTGCATTTGCATCTGTGTTACACTTTCATCATGTTCCTCAAAGGCATCGGATTCACAATAGTTCTCCTTAGTTGCGCCAATTCTTCGCCCGTATCTATCTGGCTCGTCGCAGTCTTAGTTAGACTGTCCTGTATTCTATTATCCATTTCTCTTTCTTCATAAGTCTCATAAGTCTCACTTGTATCTATGTGCGCAGTGCCAGGTTCAAAAGTTAGAGGTGATGTTAGCTCAGTATTTCTTTCCTCGTTTTCCCAGCTTACCTCAACTGCTGCATTCAGCATTTCTGCCATCACAAAACCAGGAATGGACTCCTCTGAGCCACAGGATCGCAATACACCTACTGCTCTGCCAGATCGCAAAAACCGTAGAATTGGTTTGCCAATTTGTGTACCTGAGTCCGAGCCCATCCCAGCAGGACAATATTATATTATATATTGCAATTGTGATTTGTCTAAATTGTCTGAATTATAGGCCCAAAAGTTTCTCCTTGCTCTCGAGAAATAATGAATTAAATGAGTGTTATGTTCAAGGTTAGAGTGTTCTCACCCCGTTGCAGGTGCAGAAGTACACATCATTATTTTCAGAGTTAAGGAGAGATCCGGAATGCCTTTGAAGATACTGGAAGCAAGAAGGGAGGATGCTTTGAGTATCGGGTCTGTCTGGAAGCCAAGGCCACTGGAAGAATATTACTCTAATTAATTTTGCTTCATGAAAGAGCACCAGCTACTGTATAGAGGCTTAATGGAAACTTTTAGAAAAGGTGACGCAATGTTGATTGAATCCCATCTTTTTGTATGATGCGCAGGGACAGAGAAACCAGACTTCTGCTAGCTTTCGGAGAAGACGGAGCATTTTAGAGCGAGCTCCATAGCCTTAAGCTAAACAACCCATTTGACGTGAGTACTTCTTAGGAAGTCACACGTGCTGACACCATTGGGGAACAATAGAAGAGAGACAGGAAGGGCCCTCATATAGAATAGTGTAGGGAAAGATTTTATATTTTTTCAATGAATCGAGTGCTGAACCTTGCATCTATTTTGTGTTGCATTGTGATTTTGGAATTCATAATCATATTCCTTTTGGGCCGCATTACTTATATTAGAAAGATCGGCTTTGTATTAATTTTTCTGTATCTCTATACTTTGCTATTGAGATGTATTTACATCCAATTGTTTTTGGCCTTATAATAAATATTCAAACTGCACTTCGGAGTCAGTGATCTTTACAGGCATGACAACTTTGTTGATATCTGTTTAAGCTGTTTTCCTCCCCTCAACCACTTTAGGTAAATAAAAGATCGATCGCTTACGCTATACTTAGTAGAGACTTTAAGGGTGCAAGTTAGCGTAATGAAATGGTAGCAGAGGATGGTTTACCTTTAAAGTGGTTTACCTCTAAGGTGAGGGGAGTACTTAGGAGTAGGGTCGAAGGTTGGAAGGTCGGAGAGCCCTGAAGTGGAGCGGAGGAGACCGGAGACTGGCGGATGTTGACGGTGCGGCGGAAACAGTGGTGGCGTGAGTATGAAAGGCATTGTGTTAGATTGCGGTAATGAGTAAGTGGGTGATATCTTGCGGAGTTGGGGTGTATGTTGAGTGAATGTGTTTTTTGGTTACGTTTTGGTAAGCGGACTCAAGAGAAGTCCAAGATTCCGGGATAGTTTTGTATTGGAATTGTCTGATTAAACGTGGGCGTTGTGAAGCACTATCAACGATCCACTTGTGTTAGGGACCTTTGTGTGAATGAGAAAGAGGTCGCGGTAGAAAGCCTCAGGTACCGGGGGTAGATTATGGCGATTGAGTGACCAACGCAGGTCGGGGGTCACAATGGCTGAATGTTCTTGTAAGAGTGTTCTATTGATCTTCAGTGTCAGACAATTACTTGTTTATGTGACTGTAAGTTATTGTAATTGTGTAGGAACAATTACTTGGTTCAATAACTTTTGGTTATACAGTTACTTGTGGTACGAATGTCTGCGAGCGAGTTTGCGGAGAAATTGTAAAGGCGGGTGAGCTGCTGCAAGGAGTGAGAAGTGACGTCAGTGTGCGCCGCGCTGTGATAGGTTGGTTGGTGTAACGCCGCACTGGGATTGGTGGAAGTGCATTAGCAGTGGAACAGCGTAACTTTGGAGCTTGCAATTGATCGATTTCAAAATGAGATGTTTTAGGGTATTGCGAGATTTGTGTAGAGGTGACACAGGGGTAGTGACTCGGGTAGGGGAGGAAGCCCCGCCAGAGGACACACGGCACATTACATGGCAACAAATGTAGGACTTCATACTATCGTGTGGCTTCAGAATTGGCATAAAATTACAGAGAAAGAGGGTGAATTGGCTTTCCCTCGTTATGGGTCTTTTCGTATGGAGGTGCTTACCCAGCTGAGGGGGTGATGAATGCACTGAAACCGCCCCCTAGACCCACACAATTTGAGGCATTAGATGCATGGATGAGAGCAGCTCTAGTAAAAAAGAGAGAGGCTTCACATGGCAGAATGAGAAAAGCAATGAAGGCATATCATGATGCTAGATGGGATGCTCAGCTGAAGAGATGGAGAGTAGATACTATAGAGGGAGAACGCTTGTACCCCCTTCTCACAGTAGGAGAGGGGCCTGAAGGGAAAAAGAAGATGGAGGAGGACAGCGATACAGACGATAGCTTTCTCGATAGATTGTTAGCGGACCGTCCTCCACCCTGTTCGTCTAGATTAGAGACAGAGCAGGTGCGCCCAACAGAAGAGCAGTTGGGTGCAGAACAACTGAATCCTGGGGAACCAACGGCAGGGGTAAGAGGCCAAATTACCATGGTACGCATTCCAGGAGGGTCTGGAGGAAGAAGGTATTCAAATACTGATCCGGAACCACCTGTAGGGAATATGCAGTTGCCAGATGCTTTGTCTGTACCAGTCACAATAGGGCCAGTGATTTCGATATATACTCCTCGAGACAGAACCGATGATTGTCATCAGCACATGGGTGAAGGGGAAGAGACAATTTCTGGAGGGAGCCTCGCAATGAGTGGGACAGGATTCTGTCGATTACCAGTAGAAGCTAGTACTCCACTGCCAGCTACAGCTGACCCATCTAGAATGGATAGTGGGACAGAACGAGGACGGACAGGTGCTCTAGCGAATTCTAGGTCTGACCTTCGAATGTGGGTTCAACCAGTGAGAGAGTCAATGATGCTGAGGGAAGAGATAAGCAGGAGACAAGAAACTCCTAAAGTATTGTTTGGACCACAGGTGATTTGTGCAGGTGACCATTGGAGAAGTCGAAGTTGTGAGAGAGAGAGAGGCGCCAGGGTGAAAAGACAGAAGAGAGTGCAGTTCTTAGGAGAACCCAAAGTTGTGATAGAGAAGAGAAGCGAAATGAGGAAATTCAGAAAGTGTTGAAAAGCGCAATAAAGGTGCCCATGTTAGATGTGGTACGATTAAAGGCAGAACTAGACGAGGTGATTGAAGGTAATCTACCCCTGATTAAAATTGATACTTATAACTCAAGCGAACTACTGTTCGTAGCAAAGGACATGACAAGAAAGGCCAAACGAGCTTATGATGCATTATTGCTTTTAGCACAAGGATATGAGGTTGATTTGTTAAAAACTAAGCTAACACAGGGTTCTTGCAGATTAAATTATACAGATAAGGATTTGGAAGAGAAGCGAACGAGCTGATTGAAAGCACACATTAGAGAGCTAGTGATGGGGATGCGGACATCGAAAGATTTAGACAGATGGAGAGAGAAATGGGCCAAGAAGAAAAGTTTCCAGATTGGAATAGGGAATACTCCGCCTCCGGGTGGAGGGACAGGAGCTGCAGGAAATTTCCCCCTTAGAGAGGTACAGAACGGAGGGTATGTACATGTGCCATGGAGCAGAGGTGATTTGGCAGCATTTACAAATGATTTCCCTCGGCTGAGGGAAAAACCTGCTGAGTGGTACAAGCAAATAGATAGGTTTGTGAAGATTTCGAAGGTACTGTGGATTGATTTGAACACCTTGTTTGATATAGTAGTACCTGCAGATTTGTGGGCGGCATGTAAGATTGCCATTGAGTGGCCCACTGCAGAGCCACCTAGAGATGCAGTGACTCATGGTCCTTCACCTGATGTTATGAGAAAGTATGAGCAAGTGATTACATGGTTGCAATCGAAGGTAGCTCCTCAAACGGTTGATTGGTTGAAGATTGATCGTACTACTCAAGACTCTAAAGAATCAGTACATGATTACTACGAGCGACTGTTGTTGGCTTTTAAGCAGCATAGTGGATTGGATACAATTGAACAGAAAGATATGGGACAGTTCGTCTCAAAGTTTGTGTTGGGACTGAAATCTGATATTAGTTTAATGATACAGCAGCATTTGATATGTTGGCAGAATAAGTCGGTGGACGAGATTCTGCGTTATGCTAAATATTGCAGTGATCAAGTGGAGTCAACACAGAAGAAATTGAAGGACAAGTTGATGTTGGTGCAGTTGAGAAACGCTGATATGATGCAAGGGTTTGGAGGAGGTCAAGGAAGAGGTAGAGGAGGTGGAAGAGGAATGGGACAACAGGTGGTGACCCAACCTGGTCAGGGTAGAGGAAGAGGAATGGATTCAGGTACAAGTGATTGGGTGGCTCAACAGAAAAGAGTCACTGCCTGTCATTATTGTCACAAAATCGGGCATTGGAAGCGCGAGTGTAGATCAAATCCAGCAAATCAGATACAGATGGAAGGTGAGGGACAGCTGACCGAGGCTGTCAATTCTGTGACAAGACCCAGGTCTATGTATGGAGGAGGATATGAGCCACAAGTGCAAGTGCCTCAACCTCCTAGAATACCCATGCTGAACCAGTTATACCATCAGATGCCTTATTTTGAAATACAGGACCGATTTGATAAACATCAAGAATCACGGGAGTGCCAGAGGGGGGTGCATGAGGAATGCACCTTAGATGCGATCCTAGAAGTAGATCAGAGTGGTCCGTTTGTAGATGCAGATGTGAATGGATATCCTGTTACCTTCTTATTAGACACCGGAGCTGCTCGCTCTACAGTGAGAACTGAAGTAGTCCCGAATTTAACTCTTTCAGGACGATCGATTCAAGTAGTGGGGGTTAGTAATCAGAAAATGACCAATCCATTGACAAACGAATTACCCGTGAGAATAGGACCATTTCGGGACCGACATTAATTTGTAGTGTGCAATTCAAGTCCGGTCTGTCTTTTGGGACGAGACCTACTGTGCAAGCTCAACTGTACTATATCGTGCACTCCGAGAGGGGTGGAATTGCAAACATATGATGACGATGCTGATTTTAAAATGGCTAACATGAGTTTGTGTGCAGAACTGTTTGTAGTGCTCACAATAGCAGAGCTGCCACAGGACTTGAGAGACTCAGTTGATCCGAAAGTGTGGGATTTTACGGGCGAGGATGTAGGTTTGATGAGAGGAGTGGAGCCCGTTAAAATACAGATCAAACCTAATGCTGAATTCCCACAAACGCCACAATATAAGTTAACTCCAGAAACTGTGGCCGGCATAAGACCTGTGATTGAGGCTATGATTGCACAAGGTAGTCTGAAGGAGATAAGAGGTAGTCCCTGTAATTCACCTATCATGGGACTGCAAAAGCCAAGTGGTAAGTACAGAATAGTGCAAGATCTGCGTCGGGTTAATGAAATTGTGATCCCATGTTGTCCTGTGGTACCGAATCCAGCTGTTATTCTATTCCAGATACCATGCAAAGCAGAATGGTTTACCGTGATAGATTTGTGTCACGCATTCTTCTCTATACCATTGCATGAAGAAAGTCAGTTTTTATTTGCATTTAGGATGGACGATCGTGTCTTAACATGGAACAGACTCCCTCAGGGGTATACAGAAAGCCGCTCTATTTTTAGTCAATGTGTGAAAAAGAATCTTGAGGGACTGGTGATGGCCCACAACCCAGTCTTAGTGCAGTACATCGACGACCGTTTGGTCGCCTCAGAGACTGAGGATGCTTGCAGGATTGATACTGTGGCATTGCTGAATCATTTGGCAGAAAATGGACACAAAGTGTCTCCAAACAAATTGCAGTATTGTTTGTCTGAAGTTCAGTACCTAGGTCACCGGATTGAGAAAGGAAAACGAAGAGTGTCACCGGATCACATAGAGGCGATTCTGCAAATGGGAACTCCGAAAACACAAAAAGAAGTCCGCATGTTCTTGGGAATGGTCAGCTATTGTCGACAGTGGATCCCAAATTTTTCTTTGCAAGCAAAGCCCCTGTTGAAACTGACTCGAAAGGATGTTAGTGATCCGGTACCATGGGATGACGAGTGCTTGAAAGCCTTCCGTGAGCTGAAAGAAAGCATCTGTCGTGCTCCAGCTCTCGGAATGCCAGATTATAACAAAGCGTTTTCGCTCTTTTGCTGTGAAAAGAAAGGATGTGCGTTAGCAGTCTTAGTGCAGACACATGGGGTGCCCGTAGACCAGTAGCCTACTTCTCAGCTACATTAGATCCTGTAGCTTCTGCGTTGCCCGGATGTCTGAAATCCGTTGCTGCAACTGGTGTCAGCATTGAAAGATGTGAAAGCATAGTGATGGGTTATCCGCTCATTGTTTATGTGCCCCATTCTGTAGAATTGTTAATGACCCGAACGAAAACACAGTATTTAACAAACAACAGACTTACTAAGTATGAGCAGGTCATCTTGGCTGCTGATAATGTGACCCTGAGACGTTGTACCACTCTGAACCCTGCTACATTGTTACCTATTCCGCAGGAGGAAGGAGATGAGGATTGTGAAGAACATGACTGCCTAGACGTTACTGACCTATCCACCAAACCCAGAACTGACATTGTCGATGAACCTTTGCCCCAATCTGATTTGATCCTTTTTGTTGATGGTTCATGCATAAGAGACAATGAAGGGTATTTGAGAGCAGCGTTTGCTGTATGCACCATCATGGGAGTAGTAGAAGCTGCCTGTTTAAATAGAGTATTCTCTGCTCAGGTGGCCGAAATTATCGCTTTGACACGTGCCTGTATCGTTGCAGCTGATATTCGAGTGACTGTGTATACAGACAGTCAATACGGATTTGGTGTGGTTCATGACTTTGGGCAGTTATGGTCACAGAGGGGGTTTTTCACGTCCTCAGGATCACCTATACGTAATGACGAGTATGTGCGCCAATTATTGGAAGCTTTGCAAAAGCCCAAAGAGATAGCAGTTGTTAAATGTGCAGCTCATGGAAAGGGAGAAGACTTTGTCACTAAGGGCAACAATTACGCAGACGAAGTAGCACGATTCTGCGCTGAACATGTTTGTATTTTCAATGGCGAATATATAGGCGAGAGCACAGAAGAGACCGAGCTCAGCATGATGTTAGCTATAGCCGATACTTGGGATGAGGTGAAGCGGTTGCAGGATGAAGTCACAGAAGAAGAAGCTGCTTCATGGGCCAAGGCAGGTTGCACAAAAAGGGATGATGGCATTTGGGTATCCACAGATGAAAGAGCAGTATTACCCAATTGTCTACTGAGCCCAATGGCAAGGCAAATTCATGGAGCCGTTCACTTGGGAAGAGATGCCATGGTGCAAGTGTTCAGGCAGACGTGGTTTAATCCACGCTTCCGTATGTGGGCTGAAACAGTATGTCACCGGTGTGTTACGTGTCAACAGATGAATGTGGGAAAAAGAACTGTGGTTGGAATGAGTCACATTGGAAAGTCTGGGGGTCCCTTCAACAGAATACAGTTAGACTTTATAGAGATGCCAAGGTGCAATAGGTTAAGATATGTTTTGGTGGTGGTGTGTATCTTTTCACGTTGGGTGGAAGCATATCCAACTAGACGATGTGACAGTCTCACAGTAGCTAAACTGTTATTAAGAGAACTGATCCCACGGTACGGTTTCCCAACATCAGTGGAGACAGATAGAGGAACTCATTTCCACAGTGAAATAATGAAGTTGTTGTGCTCTGCGTTACATATTGATCAAAGACTGCATTGTAGCTACAGGCCCGAGGCTTCAGGTCTAGTAGAGCAAGTTAATGGCACCATCAAGTCAAGAGTCGCAAAGGTGTGTTCATCCACTTCATTGAAATGGCCAGATGCACTGCCTCTGGTGCTCATGAGTCTGCGTAGTACCCCTGATAGGAGAACAGGGCTTTCTCCACATGAGATCCTCACTGGAAGAGCTATGCGTTTGCCTATGGTGCCAGCTACAGCATTGATAAACATCTCTGATGATTTAGTGTTGGATTATTGTAAAGGACTGGCTGATGTGGTTACTTCTGTATCCCACCAGGTCGAGGCTGCGACTGCATCCACCTCGAGAGACCTGCTGCATGATCTTAACCCTGGTGACTGGGTGCTCGTGCGCAAACACGTAAGGAAGAGTTGTCTTGATGTTCGCTGGCGTGGACCCTACCAAGTGATACTGATCACAAGTACCGCTGTGAAGTGTGGAGGATTGCCAAATTGGATCCACGCTTCCCACACTCGCCGAGTTCAAGCGCCTGCAGAAGAAGAAAGTTCCCTGGGTCCGAGGAGCGTGTGTGGACCTGATACAGACAACGACGACGGCACAGACTCAGCTGTAAGAGTTTCTGAGGAAACGGAACAGCCAAGTGAGCAAGAAAGAGAAGAGCTGAATGCTCCTGAACTGAGTCCAGATCCTGAAATAGAGGCTATTGCAGAAGTGAGTGGTGCCTCAGATCAACATGAACTGTCTGTTGCAGAAGGGTCCGATCAAGAGGAAGAAAGGAGAACAGATGCTAGAGCAGAAAAGTGGACAGCAAGAAAAGAAAGGCTGAATATACGGCTTGCATCTGAGAAAGATCTCACTCCAATTCCTGAAACATCTGAATCAGATCAAAGTGACGTGGAAGAAAGACCGGATGGTCTGAGACGTTCCCGAAGAGAAAGAACAGCATCTCGAAGATACGCATCTCCTGAGTGGACATACCTGGTTGCAGATGCAGGGCCCAGCGAAGTCCAGGAGGTTGGGAGCTGGTACGGTGAGCTACGAAGGGGACACCCTTTCGATTGAAATACAGTTGCTGGTCCCAGGAGTAGAAGCACTTGGAAAGCTAACTCTACAAGTCCCAAATCCTCCAAAGCTAAGTGGATTGCGTTTCCTAATCCTCAATCAGGTTATTTTCCCTTCATTTGGCCGACAGCACACCGCGCAAGAGTTGGGAGAAATCCGTGCAGTGATCTTGCAATTTGTCCTCGAAATACTTGGATCAAATATCATTAACGACGAAGCTTGATTTATAACCAAAGAAGACATTAGGCCTTAGAAAGAAGATAACCTAGACCCCAGATTAAGAAGATTTAAATTTAGGGACTTTCTTGTAGATGATGGAGTGAGGAGTAGGGTTGTCTACATCTCTTCAATAGGTTTAGTATTAATCAAAAGAACTCTGACATTAATTGCATGAACGGAAAGAAGCAAGAAAGACATTGTTAAAACAAAGAAACAGAAAAAGACTGTGTTTCCCTTGTGTGTTTGGAACAAATCAAGAAAAACCATGGTGTCCGAAAAAGCAACACGCAAACAGAAGTGGATCATCGGCACCCTCATTGTAGCGGTGCTTATTGTTATAACTGTGGTGATTGTTGTATCTCTAGTTGGATATCAAAATGACGAACAGAACAGGGTGCAGACAACACTCACTACACCAGGCTCTGAGATAGATGAGGACGCAGACGCTCAAGACCTAGAAATGATTAAGGAAACCAGTCGTAGACTGCATGTTGATCTGACAAAGGGTGATTTCACTTTTAATGCGTATGCTCGATTATTGTATGAGTATGTGGATACCATGGAAGCGAAGGATTGCTATGTGTGCATGCAGTTACCTGCCTCAGTGGAGGAAGGCATTCAATATCACCATTTGCCTGCGACTTATGGCATTACATGTAGTGTCTTATTGAGCATGTTTTATAGCAAAGCACACTTCGAGTACTATTTCTCTAATTATGATGTGGTACTCTCGGAAGTCCCCGTTCTGAAATATATGAATAAATATGATTATTATAAGGAAGTAGAGAGAATGTCAAAGTATTTTGTGCCTACCATCACATTAGATACGTCCTATGCCCATAGACATAATTTAACTTGTATGTTGACTGACATCGAAAAGAAGTTCATAGATCAGATTGAAGATCGACATAGATTAACTCTATTCAGACCAGATCCAAAGCACAAGGCTACCCCATGGACCAAAGAAGAATTAGATCACAAAGCAAAGGGGAGTTTTGGACCCATAGCATTAGATTTCGAGCAGAAGGGAAAATTGTGCATTAGACATCCGACCACATATTATGATAAGATATTTGTGGGTGAGAGTGATTGTGAGCATATTTTCTTGATTGAAGAATCAATCCGAAAAGCATTACTGGATAAATTAACAGTAGTGCCTAATGTGTATTTTGTGTGTGGAAAGAATGCATATGTGAAGTTGCCCAAAAACTGGTACGGCACCTGCTATCTGGCTGTGGTATTTCCTAAGATTTTCCATGTGAATGATTTATGGCCTCTGGAGAGAAGAAGACCTCAAAGAGGGCAACGTGGCGCGAGTGCAGGAGAAGTGATTGGCGACATATTTGGAGCTATGATACCGAGTATGGGTGTGATTCTGAATGATTTGAAAATCAGAAAGCTGGCAACATTAGTGGATAAGCTCTCCATAAATACAGCTCAGATTCTACTACTTGTAGATGGGGAGATGGTTTCGATAAGGGCTATGGTTTTGCAAAACCGTCTTGCCCTAGATGTGTTGTTAGCAAAAGCCGGAGGAGTCTGCAAATTATTGAAGGTTCAACAGTGCTGCACTTATATTCCTGACAACAGTCAGGATATAAGGAAATACATCAATAATATTTCAGATATACACCAAGAGTTACGTGAGATGGCTGCTGAGGGACTGTGGGGGCAAGTGGGGAAAGGCTTTGGCAAGGTAGGCAGTTGGTTTGGAAGTCTGGGACGAGGAATAATGGGTTATATTTTGAAGCCTATTATAATAGCTGTCATTTGTATAATCGTCCTATTAGGCGCCATCAAGGCTTACAAATGGCAAAGGGCAAGACATCAGGAGACTGTGTTGAAAAAGAGAGAGCTACAACTTGAGCAACTGCAGGACAGACACTACCAACATCTTAAAGGGTTAGAACGATTCAGGCAGGGACGGCAAGCTACAGCTCCTGTTTAGGTCGGTCTCTTCTACTAGGAGAAACTAAATCAGAAAAGAGAATCGGTGTTATGACACTAGTCATAAGAGGGAGGAACTGATAGAGCGCAGATAGCACTCTATTTGTATGAGTGCACTATATTCATGGTTTAAAAATGCACTCTTATATATTCGTATTGTGTGCAGTGTTTTGATTATTAAGAACATTTAATTGAATCATTTAACGTTGAATTAGTGAACGCATTAAGTAGACTTCTGTATGTATTATGATTCCTTCATGCATAACGTGCAGGACAATATTATATTATATATCGCAATTGTGATTTGTCTAAATTGTCTGAATTATAGGCCCAAAAGTTTCTCCTTGCTCTCGAGAAATAATGAATTAAATGAGTGTTATGTTCAAGGTTAGAGTGTTCTCACCCCGTTGCAGGTGCAGAAGTACACATCACTATTTTCAGAGTTAAGGAGAGATCCGGAATGCCTTTGAAGATACTGGAAGTGAGAAGGGAGGATGCTTTGAGTATCGGGTCTGTCTGGAAGCCAAGGCCACTGGAAGAAGATACCTCTAATTAATTTTGCTTCATGAAAGAGCACCAGCTACTGTATAGAGGCTTAGTGGAAACTTTTAGAAAAGGTGACGCAATGTTGATTGAATACCATCTTTTTGTATGATGCGCAGGGACAGAGAAACCAGACTTCTGCTAGCTTTCGGAGAAGACAGAGCATCTTAGAGCGAGCTCCATAGCCTTAAGCTAAACAACCCATTTGATCTGAGTACTTCTTAGGAAGTCACACGTGCTGACACCATTGGGGAACGATAGAAGAGAGACAGGAAGGGCCCTCATATAGAATAGTGTAGGGAAAGATTTTATATTTTTTCAATGAATCGAGAGCTGAACCTTGCATCTATTTTGTGTTGCATTGTGATTTTGGAATTCATAATCATTTGCCTTTTGGGCCGCATTACTTATATTAGAAAGATCGGCTCTGTATTAATTTTTCTGTATCTCTATACTTTGCTATTGAGATGTATTTACATCCAATTGTTTTTGGCCTTATAATAAATATTCAAACTGCACTTCGGAGTCAGTGATCTTTACAGGCATGACAACTTTGTTGATATCTGTTTAAGCTGTTTTCCTCCCCTCAACCACTGTAGGTAAATAAAAGATCGATCGCTTACGCTATACTTAGTAGAGACTTTAAGGGTGCAAGTTAGCGTAATCACTCCAAAACGAGACACAACTGCTCCCAATCCACCTAACGGAAAACAGGTTAAATACTGGAGACCGACCCCGCTCGGCACTTCCGAGTCTGCAGGCATGAGTTGGTCTTCCAGTGCGTTGAACCCTATGAGGTTGTAAGAACGGCATAGCCGTTTGCATTTACACTGAGGAGAGTTGCTGCAATTTTACCGTTTGCTCGCAGGTTATGAAATGCGGGTCCACTGAACTTTGATATTTTTCAGGAAGCTAATTAGCGTGTCGCTACGCACGATTCGAGGAGTCCTGAACCATACCCATATTGGGTGCGTTACCATACCGATCGACAGAGTGTGTTGAAATTTCAGTGTATAGGTAATGTCTTCCATGTGGTGTGTGTCACTTTCACTTTTTTAATATATGGGACACATTAGAGATTGAGCATGAATGAACAAAGCATGCATTTGTGCCTCATTTCTCAAACTTGATCACAATGTAATTGATGTTAAATTGTTGTTTATACTACAGGTCCTTGCCATTGATTTTTATACTGATGTCCAGAGAAGTATATGTGACTAGGAGTAAGACAAAGGAATCCATGTATTGAAACTCCAGTCACTGTAGATTAGGTTATACTGGTCCTGAAGAAAAGCCACTTGATCATTCACATGACTGAATTAGTCTTGAAACACGTCGACCTACAGTTATATTAGATAACCATTTCTAGTAGCTATCACTACAGGTTTTAACATAGGCAGAAAGACTCAATCATTAAAATAATTCTGAAGAGTACCCCCTGTACTATTTTTACCTCACATTTACACATATTCGGTTCACCAATCTACATTTATACCCACACACCCACACTTCACCATACAGCTTCTAAAAAGATCTCCGGTAAAGAGCCCGCATTGAGGGTGCCCGTCGGGCATTGCAGTGTCGGCCCGACGTGGAGCAAAAGCCCAATGATGAAGCATGACACCTATATAGGTGACTGAGGGCATTTGTTGCTACAGAGTAATGCTCCGTGCAGACTCTGTGGAACTTAACTGACCTGAGTAGACTGACTTCCCTTATTAAGATCTGCATACCCTGTTGACTGTGATTAGTTATTTGGAGCATGTATGCCTGACCTTTATGCGCTCCAAGTTCCTCTCTTTTGATACATATATATCTGGAAATGCACCAAAATTCATGGGTGGATGCATGGGAACACCCACGCATGAAGGTGAAAATGATGGGAACATAGATTTTTACGACTGCATTAATATGTAAGCATATTCCATCGGGTTGCTGGGCATCACCTCTAAATTATCACTATTTATTGGACTGCATCAACTCTACCGGATTCTATATCTACTATGTAACCTATCACAAATTTTACATTATGCAAGTGACCAGGATTGTCTCCCTCCCAAGGATAAGTGACTCGTCTATGAAAAAGCATGTTTTGTACTACTGAAGAGCTGTCTGACCAAGCCATAAATGCTAACCCGTGCCTTTTCTCTTTCTTTTTTTAATTTTCTCTTATTAAAGTTTTAGTACTTTGTATGAGTGCCACTTATAGAAGGGTCAAAGCTGCTGTTGTAGTTGCAAACTCTGGACGCGATTCACGAAGGTACTTACATGTAGTAAAGGTGCGAAAGTTTAGTCTCCGCACTCAGGGTGGAATCTCCGCACTTGAGGTGAAATCTCCGCACTGCATTTCTCAGTGAGGAGACTCCACACTCATAACTTTACCACACATAAGTACCTTCGTGAATCTGACCCTCTATTATTTAAATTGGGAGCTGGGATTCCACGCACTAATACTGTGTAGATATTAAGGCCCAGTTTACGAACAAGGCACACGACAAAATGCAGCAAGGCACCTTGCAGTGCTGTGTTGCGTGACAGGGAGAGGGCTTGAATGCACCATATATACTAAGATATGGTGCATTCCTGTTCTCTGACTGCGCTGGCACACTGAGTGCAGCCTACCACCAACGTAGGAACTCTAGCACCAAGGTGCAAGGGTGCCTGTGTTACAGGCAGGATTGTTTTTGTGCAGAAAGGGACACCTTCCTGCACAAAGACAATCCTCTGAGACTTTTTCCTCTTTCTATGTGTGCAAAGACGAACAAACAAGGAGAAATAAAGATATTTCTCCTCATTACGCCTCACCTGGGATTTTGATGCATTCCCAGGTTTACTAATGTTAGTAAATCGGTGAATGCATCAAAACCATGGGTGGATGCGTGGGAACACCCACCCTACACCCATTGAACACCTTCCCAGGGCAGAGTAACACAAGGCAGCGATATGCGCTGTCTTGCGTTACTACAAATTTACTATGCCATGCACAGCCATGCAAGGTAGCTCTGCGTGGCATAGTAAATCTCACTTAAGGGCTTACATTGCCCTTGCTCCACCTTGTGTGACACAAGGGCAACACAAGCCTTTGATAAATCTGGTTCTACATACTTAAAACAATAAAACAAAATTAAAAAATCATCAATAAGGATTACTTCCCTAGGAATGCCCCAAAGGTGACCAGGAAGTACATAGCTTCCATTCATGAGCACTTCCTGTTTTCTTTCCTGTCGTGTGCCAAAGAACACTGCTGAGATACTCAGGTAAGTCTTGTATTTACAGGCTACTGAACTCAATATTTATAGTCTTTAGGATGGCTCTGCTAAGGCTAGCAGCCGATGTCCTGAAGAAATGCTTAACTGAGTCTGCTTCACTGGGGACATCATCTGGTAATTTGAGCCTTGAGTTGAAGCCTTCTTCAGAGGCTTCAAAGTGGATGTGTCTGACTTTATTAAGACCCACCTTCTTCAGCGGTTCATGTTGAACAAATGTAATATTACCCACGATAAGCGCTTCGGCTTGTTCTCCTAGATCTTAATGCTTTATGCATCAGGAGAACTGGCATCACCACAAGACTATGTAGCTACAGAAATGAAGTCCAAGTAGAAAGTGGTGCCAGATCAAAGTGCTTTATAGCTTTCTAGTGTTTCTGATGTTAGCTGATCTACTAAGGATGCTGCTAAGCATGCTTCTAAGCATAAGCATTGGGGGAGCAGAATCTTCAGGGGAAGTGGAAGAAGCCTCTAATGTCACCACTCTGGAGCTGGGATCATTGCCACTACTTTAGAAAATGATTAATAAGGCTGCCATGGCATCCTTTCAATCTAGAGAGCCTGCACTCAAAGAACAAAAAATGCACCAAGATAGTGACCCCGATAAGACTGAAGAGGATATTAGAGGGGGCTGCATCGAGGGTCCAGACTTGGAGGAGGTGTTGCAACATACCAGAGAAAATCAGACTTTTCCTGAATTAGCTGTTGATGTCAAGGAGGAAGACCTCTTCCAACAGTATCAGCAAAAAGAGCCAGAGATGTTGCCTTTACTTAATGCTATTTGCACACTTCTATCATAGGAATGGAATGAAGCAGAGAAGCCTAACTTCCCCCAATTTTTACCATGCAGATATTCTCTCCAGGGGTTTAGTGAGGAGTTTCGTCCTATGGTTAAGGTAGACGCCTTGATGGCAGCCCTTTCATCCTAGGACTCCATCATTTCTGAAGATGCCGTACCAGCTAACATGACAACAAAGTGGATCCTATGCAGCTTCACACATTGCTGTACATACCAACGCATATACGTTGTATGTCAACCAATCTCTGCTGAGAGTCTTTCAGGTCCTGGCAGACACCTTACACTGGTATTCTGTCCATGATGGAGTAGAGGGTTCAGCTTCTCTCGTATATTTTCTTTAATTCATTATGTGGCAGCTGCTGCCAAAGGAGTAGACATTGTTGCCCGAAGACACCTAGGGGTGAGATCCTGGAAGATTGATACTACTTGAAAGTCACTTTTAATGCGCATCCCGTTTTCAGCAAAGAGGTTATTGAGTCCCCAGCTTGAAAAGCTGGTGAAGAAGTCGGTGGAGGACAGAAAAATCTGTTTCTGACTCAGAGATTTATCATTGTTGCTTCAAACAGCTGAAGGAACTGGCAGGGAATGGTTTGTGCTGTAAGGGGTGATGGGCTCAACCCCGGCTGTAGTTTCTAGGTATTGGACCAATCTGCAGCCCCTGATACAGCATTTGCTTTCCTGGTGGAGTCCTGCCTTCTAGGACTTTGACTATTGATTTGGAGGGACTCCATGTACAAGATTTTGGTCCTGGGAGGAGAGGCTGAAATCATCGAGCTGGTAGAGTTGGCAGACATTCTTCAAGGTCTTTGTCATTTTCCCTCTCAACACCAAGGCAGGTGTTCAATGTAAAAATGGACAATCAGAATGCCCAGTCTCACACCAACCATCAGGGAAGCCCCTGGAACTTTCTTGCAGTCCTTGCTCAGATTTGTTTATGGGCTGAGCAAAATCTTCTCCATATGACAGTGTCATGTCCTTTAGGATTGTCCCATCATATACATACAAATTATATACATTTTGTCCCATCCGCACGACATAACGGTCTAACAGGTGACCTTTTTCTTGGTAGCTTACTTCTGCTCGGTACCTTATCTTAATCCCTGTACCTGACGTACATAAACATGTCCCAGGCACGGCAGATTTATTCTGTATAAGGGTCACAACTTTTTTCATCCATGGCCAACAGCCAGCTGTACATGAGTGTTTTTGTTTAGAAAAGGATTAGCAAAGGATTAGCGAATGTTTTCAAAATATATCGATTCTAGAAGAAACCCTGGAGTGACCACTTTAGTATAAAAGACCCTCACTCCCCCTTACAAGATAGAGGAGAATTCTTTCCAGGCTGGACCGAGACTCTGCAGGCTGATTCTTCGACAGGCAGAGGCCTGACATCCTTTGCGGGGTGCCATCCTCGACGCAGAGATGGGGTCCTTCATTCAGAACCATTAGGTGAGGGGTTAATACTTCTCTGGGGGATTATTGGCTCCATTAGGATCTATCCTAGCATTTACATACACATGCTTCACCTACATAGCTAGGCACATTTAGGTAGGCTACGCACTGTAGGGGTACGCCAATGCTATTGTTTTATATAATCTGCTTATAGTCATCTTATTAGCACTATGGTAGAAATGTATCTGCTATTTACAATATTGGTGCTAGCGATCACATTTGTCTGCTCCTGTCTTTTGATTGTCGCAGTGAATATGTTTCACACTAGACTGACGCTTGACCAATAAATAATTATTGAAACCGTTCCAATTGTCATTCTATGTGTACTCTGAGAAAAGTAAGCACGAGTGACTGAGCGAAAGATACCGTATTGTTTTCCACGATACCTGAGGAATCAGGGTTGTCATGTTCAGTGGTTGCCAGAAACTACATACACCACTGTAGAATACAGGGGGGTGGTAGTGGCACCGTAGAGCTAGCTGGTCTAACAGCTGACTCATTCTGCGGGGGTGTCCAGAGTCTGTCTGCACACCAAGCCCTCAGTTTAGGTCATCCAAAACGCGCAGGTCCTGGGGGGTCCTAGGAACTACACGACAACAGCAGTCTACCTGCCGGGACAGAGAGTGGCCTGCCGAACAACTGAGCAGGACTTTCCCTCCTTCACTTATGGTGAGGTTATGTCCCTTGCTATTTCAGGAGATTGTCTCCTGATATTACCAGCCATGGATCAACCTATTTGCGTCAGAGATCAATTCTCTACTGCTGAGTTTTGGTCTCTTATTTATTCACTGGAGGCATAAGGAACAGATACCCTTGTAAGTCCGAGGCCTCTGGAACTTCTTTATGCCTCTTGTCTTTGTTCTAATCCCCAGGGTTCTTCAGAAATGTCAGGACAAGGATGTAGAATGTTGACTGTGGTGCTCTGATGTCCCAGGCATCAGTGGTAAACACCTGATTTATTAGGCATGCTGCCCTCCTTGGATCTTTCTACAGTTCCATCACCTCTTCTCTTTCCATTTCTGAATCAGCCAAGTCTCAGCCACCTTCAATTGGGGGTTTGGCTCCTGAGTGATTAGCTTTATTAGCCAAAGGGTGTTAAGCTGATGTAGCTTTATGCATACAACAGTCTAGAAGATCAGAAATGTTAAAGGTTTAAACTAGACAATAGGAGAACTTTTTAAGATGGTGTCAGGACAAAGGAATTCAACCATTGTTTTGTAATTCTACTTTGATTCTCAATTTTCAAATGTTTGGATTTCTTATAGGAATCGCTGCATCTAGACCAAAGAGGCAATGACTAGTGATGAAAGTTTTAGGGGTGCAGAAGTTTTGTCTATTGACAAACTAGCTACCAGACTCTTAAGGGGTTTGTTTTACCCAAACACCTGGTGGTACTCTCACCTGTCCCTTCATGGGATTTAATTCTAGTCCTTTAAGCCATTGAAGATACTTCTTTGAGCCTCTTCAAACAGTAGAGCTTAAGTTTCTGTCTGCAAAATTTCTGTTATTGGTGTCAATTTTTCCTGGATGTCAACTAAAAGAATTGGGAGCTTTATTGTATGAAGAGCCTTATTTACATTTTTTCCCGTATAAGGTTGTTTTCCCCTACTCTCTCCTGCTCTGTTTTTTTACCCAAAATTGCTTCAGTTTTTCACTCTTCTCAAGATCAGGGTCAGGTAAGCAGCCCTCTTCCTCAACACCAAGTAAATTAATTTGTTTTGCCATTTCCTCAGCATATCAGACAAAGGGTGCTCAATGCCTGGTGCAGATCAGGGCCACTCTACAAGTGGCATCTTTACTTCTTGGGTGGCGTTTACGAAAGCATCTCTAAATGATATATCAAGAGCCACAGCCTAGGCCAAGCACCGCATATACATATCCTATTTTCATTTACAGGTGAGGATGGGTTACTCAGGGGATTTTCTAACTCATATTTTGAGTGCTGTCGACTCACAGTTACTGTATTTCTATTTTTCATTTATAAACTCAGCATTCAGTGATGGTTTTAGTATATTTTAATGCCTATTCTCTGTGACAACTGAACTTAACTTGGGTGTAGCTCAAGTTGTTAGGATGTTGAGGAAAACGGGCAAGGAGGTAATGACACAGTTACTAAGCAATAATCTTCATTACTCCAGTTCAAGGTTTTCCTCTTCACAGTCCTAAATTCCCACCCTCTTCTCCCTGTGGCTGTCACAAGGTTGGGTGAGAATCTGATAAGCTCGCTACGCCAGGAAGTGCTCATGGCACAAAGGTCATTTACTTCCTGATCACTTTGCGGGACATTCTTAAAGACGTTATTCTGACTGGTGATTAGCATATTCAATTTTACTTTGGCTGTGAAAATTCTTTTGTGTGCAGATGAGGCACTCAAGTTGTTAGGACTGCGGAGAGGAAGACCTAGTCAGTGGCGGCTGGTGACATTTGAAAGTGGTGACGCGTAAAACAATTGGCGTACTGCACTGCGGCGAGCGAGCGTAGTGAGTGAACCCGAACCACCTACGGGAGGTTTGGGGGGGTTCTCCCCCCAAGAAAATTTTGAAAAAAGAGTGGGCAAATGGTGCATTTTCAAGCAAATTTGAGAAAGCAAGAAGGTTAATAAAGCAATTCTAGGTCCATTTCATGCATTTATCATACTTTCAGGGTGGAATGTTAACTACTCAAAAATAAAAGAAATTGTGCCCAGAAAAAACTGGTGCTTAAATGCCCATGCCGACGAACAGCATTGCACATTTAAACCATGGATATGTGGGCCATCTCAGCCAGTGAAATATCGGGTAAAGCCAGTTTTATTAAAAAAACATGAACTGCGTAATTTGTAAATATGGACCGTGTCTCAAATGATTTTAGATTTATAAAAAATAATGCCCAGAGCAAAGCTCGTCATGCTGTTTGTTTGGGTGACTTTACTTGAGGAAGCGTATTCATTTTCACTACTTGCACTGAGGCTCAAGACACCCTTGCTACGCCACTGATTAAGCATAATACCTGGCTCATGTGCAGTGAATAGATGTTTAGACGGGTGGTGGTTGAAAAGAGAAAAAAGAAAAATACGGGAAACCTTAGGATTACCATGAAAGAATTTCGATTCATGCTTACACATTAATTGTACTGACAAAGGGAGAATGTTATAGCTCCTCTTGTATGAAATTATTTTGAATCTATGGTCGAGGAGGTAAATTTTCCAGACACTGATTTCAAACAACACTTCCCGGGTTTTGCACAATATTCAATACGGATATTAACTACACAGGCGCCTTTAGGCTATATTAAAAACTAGTGCCTTTCAAACAGAAAACAAGTCGGCAGTGCGCCCATTTAATACAACACACAGTTGTCAGTTGTCTCAATCAGATTAGTTTGCCTCTCTGGCTATTTTTCCCTTTTTCCCTAGTGATGCTTTGTTGAGGAGAAAAACATCTCCGCTCCAATTTAAACCTTCGGCATGTGAATTTAATGAAACATATAACACATTGTTTGCTTTCTTGTGCTTAGCAGTATCTTGCAACCTGGCGGGCAGTGGGGGCGTCTACTGTTGTCACTTTACAACGGGCGACCAAGAGTGTCTGTAACACTATCTCACCAGGACGGAGAAAGGTTACTCCTTGCGCTGTATTCCAGAATCCCACAGAGATCTGTGCTTTTTGCTGACTTGGGACAATTGAAATGTGGTCAGAAGTAAGTCTTCAAGCAGAGGACAGACGTTGGCTGGGCTGAGGTGTGGTCTAGACTCCAGGGGAAACGCTGATTTTGGAAGCATAATTCTTGGGTTTGGATTCCAGACGGCCCCACTGGTGTCAATTGCATGATCTTCAGAAACTCGCTCGCTATAAATGTTTGTACTTTGGTTCGCATTTTACATACCCGAAGCCTCACCAGCAAGAACCTCTGCATGACCTGTTTTTCTTACTGGTGCCCAAAACCCGACAACATCCATCACCCTTTCAGGACGTCATGTCCTCTTACTATGCATCATCAGGCTTAGACTGCTGAGTTGTGCATATAGTTGCTGTTTATATGTTTAGGGGCAGTTCGTGTTTTTTATGATTGTGTGTATACAGAGAGAACATTGCATGTGGCATTGTTATTGCTGGTAATGCACAACTCCCTTGTTGCAGGTACCCTGCTCAGCCCACATGCCATCCTCTTTCCCACTCCAGGCCCTAAGATGGGGGGCACTCATCCAGCACAAATGTAACACCAGGGTGGACAGCCCTGTGTCAATACTCCTGAGAGAAGCATTGTCACCCGTATTTCTTTCTACTCCTAAACGGAGGTCACCTCCTGTCTCACTATGCGAGTCACTTCCATTGAGGACACAGAGGGGCCGATTCTGATGTGGGTTGGAAAAGCTTCCCGACCGAGGGCCTGATTCTGATGCGGTTAGGAAGGCCTCCTAACGGCATTTGCTCCTTCCAAATCGGATCGGGAACGTGTCTTCCCGACCGAGGGCCCAATTCTGATGCGGTTAGGAACAAATGTTCCCATTGAAGTCAATGGGAGTTCAACCAAATCGTATCTGGAAGCATCCGGATGCATCCTACTCCGCCGGTCGGACTTTCCCGATCCGAGTGGGTCGGACACCATTTCCCAACCGATTCGGTCGGGAAGCTTTTCCAACCCGCATCAGAATCGGCCCCAGAGTAGGAGCATGTGTTACTCACCCCATCTCCCATCCTCCTCTGTCTATTTTGTTTAACTAGCTTCTCCCTGAGCTACATCGTGGATGTTTCCTTGTGTGTGTCATAGGAAACAGCACTGCGGCACGTTGTCCACTTTCGGCCTTTACAGGCTTCCTGACGCACAAAGTGCAGCATTTGAAAACAGTGGTATTAAAAATCTCATGTGAAGCCACGTGTCAAATTCTACGTTTGAAGAATGAAAACAAGGTTACTGTTGGAAAATAGGGACTTTATCAAGGGAGCGGTACTCACTGGTGACTGTGAGGCACAATGGGGAAGCGGCCCGTGTGACCGTGGGCCGGATGCTGCTCAGCTGGGGTTACTGCTGCACCCTTAATCAGGGCATTAACGACGCTGTTCTCTGAGGTTCTGGTGACAGCACAGCTGGCGCTGTTCACTGCGCACATCCCAGGTCTCGCCGCCACAGCTAGGAGCTCCATCACACCCCTGACTAGCAGCCAGACTCAGAGGCGGAAGGCCCGTTCATGTCTCATAGCTCGCAGGCAGTCATATGTGACGCAGCTCTGCACAACTATCTGTAAGCGGGCGACAGCTCAGTCCAGTCTGGGCAGCACCGGTCTCTTCTGCTAGTGGGCAGGCATGCCGTGGAGAGGTGTCTGCTGCTCCATTCACCAGCCTTATGTAGTCCAAGGACAGCCTCGACTCCTTCATTAAAGAGAAGGTTCTCGGAGTTTGAGGTAATTGCCATGTGCCCGGTAGTATCTTTTCTTTAAAACAAATAGAGTCGCGGCCGGCATGACGCGGGGGGTCGTGCGTAGAGGGGGGTATTTTAATTATATTTAAAAAATAAATAACTTACCTTAGCTGCCCGATCCTGTCCTGTGCCGTCTCTGCTCCTGGGCCGGGTCCCACGCCGCCTCTGCTGCAAGCCAATCACAACCCTGCAATGGCAGCGTGGTTGTGATTGGTGGGGAGTCCCGGACGGCGCCCAGCCGGGCACCTGTAGGGAGGCCATTTTCTCTATGTAGGCTGAGAAAAAATGTAGAGCGCGCATGACTGCTTTGGTCGCCCCAGGGCCGACCAAACAGTCAGGGCACTCAGAGTGGTGCAAGCCACTCCTCCCCGACCCGCCCACCCACCCGCCCCCAACCAGGCATACCCTCCCACCCGCCCCCAACCAGGCATACCCCTGCCTTTCTGCTTGCATAGCAGCGAGAAGCAGAAAATAAAATGGTATTTAAAATACCATTTTATTTTCTGCTTCTCGCACTGTGAGAAAGCAGTGGGGCGGCGCTCCTACGCCCTAATGGAGCGGCCGCCACTGGACCTAGTCCCAGAGTAATGAAGATTACTTGCAAGTAATCAGGTCATTTATAGATACATGCACTACTGGGTTCAGAGCTAAAGAAAAAAATGGATCCAAAAAAGCAGGAAAAGGAAAGTTTGTAACAAAGAATTAAGGAAGAAATTCAAATCAAAACAGCGACAAGAAGGAATGAATAAGCAAGGGAAAGGAGAAATATAGAGGGAGAAAGAAAAAGTAAAAGCAGTGGGCGGAGGAGGATAAACATAAAATGAAGTGGATTATGAAAGAAATGATCAGCAAGAGAAATGAAGAAGGAAGAAAGGGAAAAGAGAGAAAGAGAGAAAAGACAAAGGTAGCTAACAAAATAAGAAAAGGAATACTGAACAAATGAAGAAAGAAACAAAAGAAATAGATAACAGATGAAAAAATGCACAAAAGCTTAAAGTACGAAAGACTGACAAAGGGAAGAGGAGTAGGGAACGAAGGATGAACAATTGCATGTAAAGAATGTTTTCTAAACATTATACAACGCATGACGGGTGGCCAAGCCGTTTCTTGCTTTTTTATGCTATTAGTTTGGCTTGTTGAAGAGGGAAGGCAGAGATTGCCCTTTGGTCTTAATATCATAAGTGCTCACTACTCGGTGCATTATACATAGTTTGACTAGGGCAAAGTCCGTCCTCAAGAGGCTAAGTCGATGCGGCGATATGAAGTTTGTGCTTAAAATGCAAAGCAGGGCGAGACAAAATTCTCCTTCGCTGAAGCTGGTGATTGAGCAAGACTTAGGGGCATATTTACAAGCACCTATCGCCACAGGAACATCACTTTTTTCGACGTTCCTGTGTGTTCGATACAGGCTTAATCTTATTTACAAGGCAGTGTTAAGCCACTTAACATGGCCTCACGCTGCCTTGTAAATGAGGCACCCATTCACGCTATATTTAGCGTAAAAGGAGAGGGCAATGGGTGCTGAAGTAGGTGTTCTGCCGCAACACCCATTGATTTTGGCGCTGTCCCATATTTACAAGGGTGGCGTAAATATATGGCAGCGTCAAAATTCAGACAAAAAAACCCCCTGGTCTTAATTAACATGGTACAACGAGGAGAAATGCTTATTTCTCCTTGTTCTTGCTGTTTCTATGTGTACGGCATTGTGCAGCACACAAAAACAGCAAAACGCCATGCATGATTGTTTATGTGCAGGAAGGTGTCCCTTCCTGTACATAAACAATCATTTTAAAAATGATGAGTTGCAAATTTTATGTGTGCTGCACAAAGCAGCACACATAGAAGTTACAAATCGCCATTTAAAATTGTTTATGTGCAGTAAGGGACACCTTCCTGCACATAAACAATCATTCCTACAACGCCGGGACCCTTGAACTACACTTCCTGCGTTGGCACTAGGCAGCTGTAATTAGCGCCAGTGCAGCGGGAAACGCAGGGCTGCACCGTATTGTTGTATGTACGGTGCAGCCCTGCGTTTCAAAAGTGGTGGGGCGCGTCGTTTAACCAAGAAGGCTAACGCCACGCTCCATCTCTTTTCTTGTAAATATGCCTCTTACTGTGAGATTAAAGTGATGTGTGGAAATTGTCAGTACATCACTACTATACTCATACTGTAGTGGCCAAATTACAAACTTTATTTGCCTCCATTTGAACAAACTTAGTGGTCCGGCAGACATTGTATTGACACGGAGTTGTATTGTAGAATCATGTCAACCTATGTCCATTGCATATTTTTATAGCCATTAGTAAGGTTCTGATACATAAAAATGGATTGTGTGGTATTGGTGTCCATGGGATATGTTTGGATGAATGGTGGTGCAGAGCTGAAAGATACCGGGCTGGGAGGAAAAGCAGGTGCAAAGCCTGCCAAAGAAAGTGGCAGGTGTAAAATTGTTCTAAGGAAAGTATTTTTTGAGTTATGATTTTTCAAAGTTTGCAAAATAAATCACTGTTGTGCGCAATAAAGCACAATAGAAGTCAACGGCAGAAAATAGTAAAAAGCATATAAAATCACACAGTGGGTTCTCGAGGTTCACCTTCTAGATTTAGGTGAGTCGAAGGGCCAGGTCCAATGTTTCAGCAGTGGAAGGTGGGGAGCGTCCCGAATTTGGCCGGGAGCAAGGTGCTGAGGCCGTTGGTAGTATCTGTGCTACGAAGAAGTGGGCCACCTGAAAACACGCTGCACAGAGGGACTTAAAGGTAACACCGGGAGGTCCTACTCAAGGAGCAGGTCGCTAGGGCCTCAGGACTGTGGGAGCACAGCTGGTTCATCGTTACCCAGGCTAGGCGGGCTGGGTGCAGAGAAGATAGATCAGCCAAGCATTGTGTCTCGAGATGGTCCTCGTGGTCAGGGGAATGCAGGTCGCAGGGACGATTATGGGACAGCTAGGCCACTCACTGAGTGGGTCTCAGGGATTTCGAAGTCGTCCCTCGATGGGTGTCTGCGTCCTGGGTAGTTGGAGTTTGGATTGGACTCTTTCTTCTTGGTCTTTGCTGTAGGGGGTTCAGTACCCTGGGCATGGCTCCGGTAGGTTCTGGTGTCCCTTCACTTGGTGGGGGGACAGAGCTGACCCTTCAAAGCTGATGTACCTCTTCTGGCTTGGGTGCTGCGTCAGAGTCTTCGAGGAGTAGCAGATCGGTAAACTGGACTTCGCGGTTCGGTGCCTGCAGGCTGCAACGGAATAGCTCCTACTCCAAGGGAGGTTCTCTGCAATTGGTCAAAGGTGGTGGGGGCATCTTGTACGGCCGTCTGAAGTCAGCCAGCAGATCACCCTCCTGCCTGCACTCCCCATGCCCCATGGCTTTCTGGGCATCTTGGGGGGCACCTTTGGGGTGCATTGGAGTCCATGTCTTTCCCCTCAACGGGTCCTCAGGGGGCATAAGTGGCCTAGCGCCACTGGCCCTGAAGAGACCCATCCTAATCCTGGAGATCAGGTGGAGTCAAAGTCCTTAGTCCTTCCTTGTAGGGCATCAGGTGGCTTCTACTTCCAGCTGGGCATCCTTTCCACCACTCTCATCTCTCAGGTTCAGGGTCTTCTCGACTCTCGCTCCCTTGTGCAGGAGTTTTTAAGTGGGATGAAAAGTTTTAGGGGCCAGGCACCCCTGGATCATCCTATGATGGCACATCATCCCTCTAACCTTATCCTATCCCTCCTGAACAGCATTCTGTGACAAACCAAAATGGCGACTTCAAGACTTCTCTGGTAAGAGCTAAGGGCCTTAGCTTTGCTCCTAGCTGAAACAGCTGCCTGATCTCTCCCCACCAAAACTTCGGAGGAAAGTCCCTCCTTTGTAGGCTCAAAAAGTCAGGGCCCCCTCCTTTGTTTTTCTGGACTCAGCTGTCCCAGCCCACGTGCAGTGTGACTAGCTAATTATCAGATGCAGATTTTCCCCAATCAGTAGATTATTGAGTGCTTCTTGTCACCTGTGAGGGTATCCTGGCGCTGGTAGGGTGTGGTTGAATAGCTGAATAGCCTGGTGTTCAGGGAATTTTCGAACTCTGGAAGAGATGGAGAGGTCTGTAGATGAAAGGGTAGGTCAATGCATGTCTTCGCTGCTAGGTAGGAGAAGGAGCGACCTCCGCATCTGCTATGTCGAATGCGGGGGTTGAAGGTTAGAGAAAGGGACGTGGAGCAGAGGTATTTGGTGGGCTGATGGAAGTTCAGGTGGTGATTCAAGTAGGCGGGTCCGCAGTTGTTTAGGACCTTGTGTGCATGGGTCAGGAGCTCAAACTGGCATTTTTTCTGTACAGGGAGCCAGTGGAGTTCCCTGCGGTAGGGAAGGATGTGGGTTTTCCTAGGGAGATGCAGGATGAGTCTGGTTGCTGCGTTCTGTATGGTCTGAAGTCATCGGAAGAGGTGAGCTGCGATCCCTGCGTAGTCCAGTCAGGTGGAGATGATGGCCTGGGTGATTGTGCGTCTTGAGCTTTGGGTTAGCAATTTGAAATCTTACAAAGCATGGGGAGGATGAAGAAGCAGAAGTAGGAGATGGAATTGACCTGAGTCGTAATGGTTCGCTTGTTGTCCAGAATGATTCCTAGGTTCCTAGCGTCGTCAGTGATGGGAGGAGTAGGTCTGAGTTCTGAGGGCCCATTAAGATGTGTCCCATGTGGAGCTTTTGTTTCCGAAAATTAGCCCCTGACCCTAGCTGTGCAGCAGCGGGCTTGTCTTAAAAGGCAGACATTGGCAGTTAACATGCTTAGCCCGATTACCATGAATTTACAGTGAGTGAGACTCAAGTAGAGAGACTTGCTCACACTTAAATGTCCAAAAACAAAGTAGTCAATTGTGAAAAATCCAGGAGGACTAAATGGGCAGAACCTACTTGCTACAGGGTAAAACAGGAAAAAGTAAAGGGTGCTCAAGATCTTTATCAAGTGAGTTCCACATTTGTAAACCATTATTTTCAAATACAATTTTAGTCGAAACAAAGTTTCTCACAAAGCTAGAAGGAAATCAATGGAACATTTTGTGAATACTAACAGATTTTCCGTTAGAATATTATGGCACAACTGTACAATGTTTTCTGTCCCAGAGGACACATTTTTCTCTTTAGGAAGAGAAATTGGTGAGACTTTTGTCCTGAGATTGAGGGAAAGAGGCAATTTTGCAGTGCCTGAAAAATATGCAGCGGGCAGTCAACAATCCTTTCACTATTGAAAAACACAGATCCTAAGCCTGCTGATGTATCTTAAATCCCTCCATATCTGGGTGGTGCATCAGTACGTAAATAGAGGGACTTATCTCCTCGAAATTACAATTTCTCATAGCTGGATGGTAAAGTTGGATAGAGAGAATGCACTCTTTGCAGTTAACAAATAATGGGCTACTTATCTGCAGTTTTTTGGCCATGCAGGACATGCCAGTTCTCTTTTGAGTTATTGTGTGTACACTGGTGCTTCACAAAGCTCTTGAATTCAAGTTAGTTTTCACTTATTTAGAGTAAGGAGTGTTTTACTGATAAACTATCTGGAGGACACATATCCTAGAGCCATAATTATCTGCAAATCAGGTTTGAATAGGCAGTCCACTTGCATATCTGCTTTTTGTCTGCTTTGAGATGAAGGTGGCCGCACTACTGCACAAAATGAAGGTATTTGGATTTGCGATAGTTACTTAGGGCCAGATGTACATACATTAGGAATACCGATTTCCTAATTGGGATTCTCTCTGAATTGCAATTAGGAAATTGGTATTCCTAAAGTATGAAACTCATTGAGCTTCATTTAGGGTTCCTTGTGGGTCGCAAATCGACCTACCTCATGAATATGAATGAGGAAGGTCGCAGTTAGTGACCCATTAGGAATCACAGCCTTCACAGGGATGGTGGCCCGCTAACGTCAGCAGACCACCATGTCTGTGATTGCTTTTTAATAAAGCAATCTTTTTTAAAAATGCAGCCCGTTTTCCTTAATGGAAAATGGGATGTTTTTAAAAAGAAAAAAATGAAACCTTGAAGTTTCATTTTTTAAGAGCAGGCAGTAGTTTGTGGAGTACTTCCAGAGCCGGTCTTGTGTAGTGACACTTTCACAAGAGAAAGTACATTTTGGCTTGGTTTTGCGGTCTCTGCAATCTATTAATGAGTTTCTTTGGGAGGAGCCCTTTGTAAACTGTGTTACAATACTCAAAGCATTTAATTACCAATGCTCTTGTCAACTCCAACTGGTTTTTGATTTAAAGAGTGGGGGGGAAGGTGACATAGGAAAGAAACTTGTAGGTGGATACCCTCTAATTACAACTGTGTTGACTTCGGGAATTAAGGAGAGATCAGAATTTAATAGGACTGTCAGATTTCATGTTTCTTACTCTCAGGGCATGGGGTAGAGCTGCACCAATTTTGGGAGGTCGAACGAGGCAAAGTAAGTTATGAGCCAAGATCTCAGTCATTAATTATGATCGGCCTCCACCACCAGAGCCAAGATCTCAGTCATTCATTATGATCGGCCTCCACCACCAGAGCCAAGATCTCAGTCATTCATTATGATCGGCCTCCACCACCAGAGCCAAGATCTCAGTCATTCATTATGATCGGCCTCCACCACCAGAGCCAAGATCTCAGTCATTCATTATGATCGGCCTCCACCACCAGAGCCAAGATCCCAGTCATTCATTGACGATCCTTTTCATCTCATCGAACACACCTTGACTGCATGTCATGATGTTTGTCTGGTTCTATGGGTTGTTTATCAACTGGAAGTTGATTTGGGTGTTAAATGTGTGCCCATTTCTCGATTTTCCCCGGTACAGCTCTAAAAGCTGTGCTGAAGGTTGCTTATAGATATTGAAGACTTATTTTGTTTAAAGTGGAGGAAATCACACTGGTGGTTTCGCCTCTGAATATAGCTCTTTATATATAGAGGACAGAGTCTTTTTGTAGCGGCGTAGCCTGGGCTGCAGTTAAAATACAAATAACTGTTACTAGATTAAGTGGCTCTGAGTAAGTGCAAATTTGCAGAAAGGGGTAGATCGATGTTCAAGATGGATGATGCGATGCACCCTGGAAACAAGCTTTTCACAGTATGCTTTACAGTCTTAACAGGGACTTTGTAATCAAGAGTTTATGTAAGTCAAGATAGGTTGGTGCTTCGTTTTGAAAACAATATTTAAAAGCACATTATATAAATCAGGGATACTAATTTAAACATGACATAACTATGGCAGAGCTGTTCAAAGGACTGCATTGTTCTGAGACGCGCGTGATACGTTTTCACACAAGCCTAATCTTGTGTAAATCCTGATTACTGGGCTTCCTGTATTTCATGCAATTTGTTTTTCTAATGCCTAAACTTTCACATATTTTATGACAGGTTTGAGTTAAAAAGGTGACACAGGCAATATACTGAGTGCCTCATTTATGAGGTTTTGCGGTAGGGCAGCGCGCAGGCCTTCCTGCAGCGCTGCCCTACCCCAAAAGAAAAGGGCAGGAATGCACCATATCTATCAGATACGGCACATTCCTGTCCTTTTACCCTGCGCTGGCGCACAATGTGCTGCCATGCACCAACGCAGGCACCTTTGCACCATGGTGCAAGGGTGCCTGCGTTGCGGGAATTCTTTTTGTGCAGGAAGGGAAACCTTGCTGCACAAAAACAATCACAAGAGGCTTTTGGAAAAACGAGGAGAAATAAAGATATTTCTCTTCGTTGTGCCTCCCTTACGCCTCCCCCGGGAGGCGTAAGGTTTTGGCGCTGCCTCAGATTTGCGATTTCTCTAAATCTGGGGCAGTGTCAAAAAGCCATGGAAGTTGCTGGGAACGCCCCCAGCAACACCCATTGCACGCCTCTTTAACGCAGAAAACTGCGTTAAAGGGGGCAATATTTACGAGGCAACATTAAGCCAAAAAAAGTGGCTTAGTGCTGCCTCGTAAATATGGAGCAGGCTCCTGCGCCACCGGAACGTCACAAAAAGTGACGTTCCGGCGGCGCAAGGGGCCTCTTAAATGAGGCCCTTAGTATCTCATGTGACTATTGTACTAGAGAGCATACCTAAATTACATTATTCATGCAGACGACTGCGCTAAGCGTGTTTTGCGCTGTGAGGGCCGACCTCAAATTCAATTTTCTTGCTAACAACCGCCCAAGGACAATTTAAGCAATATGCGTAGTATTTTTGAAAATGATGGCCTCCTATTCCCAAAAGCATTTGAAGTTAAGTAATACTACAGCAGTACTACTTTGCATAATCAAACATTCCACGAGGGCTGGAGAGCTCTGCCTGCATTTGCTCTATCTTCTATGTGCAGAATTCTCGGCTGCAAGTGCAAAGAACTCCCCATGTGCAGGTCTCTGTTTTAGTAGTAAAAGTGGGAGGGACCATGGGGAGTGGTAGAAAAGTGGGTTATGTCTACCACTGAATCGGTGGAGTTCGGAGAGGGGCATGCAAATAGTACACCACACCCACAAAGAGAACTGCTATTCACCAAACTTACTAAAGTAGCACCACTTACTAAACAGGCTCAAATCCCCTCCAGGCAAACTTTGGAGTAACTGAATAAAGAGAGAGAAGCCCCACGTACCAAAGGGACAGGGCGTTACTTAGTCAAAGAAGTATATAAATTCCCTTTGGTACCAAATAAAATAATTGTTCAACCAATCATCTCAAATGTACCACAAAACATTCATATCAATCATACAAAAAAACATATGCCTATATTTGCAATGCCACAAGACAACCACTGACTAATAATGGAATGCCACCTATATTTTATTTAAAAAATGTTAGAACCATTGAAAAATTGTTAATTATACAGAATTCATAAATCTTCATATTATCAAAAACATATAACATTATACAATTTCATGTATTTCATAGACAGCATATCAATTAATCACAAGGGAGATGCAAAAATTCATCAAGTATCAAAAACAAATATTATATCACATATATGGATCCTAGAAATAGTACATACACTATATTCATGTGTTAAAAACAATTAAAAATATAGTCTAAAAGAAGGATAAAACAAAGGAAAAGAGAGACAGACAGCAAATACGACAGTAAACTTATTAGTGGTTCGTAGACTAATCCAGGTCAGAAAAAACTCAAAAGCCAGACATGTATGCAGTCCAAGTGTTTTTATCACAATGGCTGGCCAGTACCCTGGATTTAGTTTATCCCAGGCATCGACGCGTTTCGGTGTTGTTGGCAGAATAATGGCCATCTTTATCAAGACAAATATAATGTGCCTCTCCTTTTAAAATCTTCAAACAAGTACCTATGTATAAATATCATCATTACTAGCTATGTATAAATATCATCATTACTAGCTATACACATAGTACTGAAATTATCAGTTCCTTAATTTCTCTCAGTATTAGGAACTCCCACAGTGAAGATATAAAAAGACACTGTGTATTGTCACATCGCCAAAGCAGTGTGTAGTGGCACTAACAAATATAAATGGTGCAAACACCAAATCACCAAAATGTGATCACTCTCATACATGTTTGCCTGTTATTGACGATTCACATAGCCGTTGTGTCCCCCACACTTGTTCAGTTCAACCAACCCAATTATACATTAAGCCCATTCATTCATACATATATACCAGCACTCTACCAGTGTTCTATTTTATATATCGAGATTGCAACTCACCCAAGCAACTGTGGAGAGTATCCTACAGGCATAAACAGTGCTTGTAGGGAAATGGGTCCACCGTTTACTATAGGGATACCATCATTCCACTTGGAAAATCCTGTGTCAGGACTGTTACCTAATTGGTAGAATTACAGCTTGTATTAAATACAAAGTTTACGAAGTTTGCGCAGCTGTAAGCTCACTGCAGTATGTTACTTGGCAATTACCCCAAGAAACATCCCATAGCAATCTTTGTCGTTTGACTAGTAAGAAGAAAACGGAGCATGAATCACAATATAGCCGTACCTATTCAATTGTGCCCCAGGATTCCAGGTCAATCTATTTGCACTGTCCCTCCTTGTGAGTGGATATTCCAGGATCTCAAAGCTTGGGACCAACAATCTCCCGAAAGCATTTAGATCCTGGATAAGCAATATAAGATAAATATTTATTTAGGGTCCCTGGGGGCTACTACCAATATTCCCTTTTTCCCAAATGGTGTAAAGGTCAGGGCAGTGCAGCATGCTCTCACCTACAGTGTTTTTCAGTCCTTCGACATCCGAGCATCCGATCTGCTGGTGTTGTAGGGTGGTAATGCATTCGCAAAAGGGAAGGGGTCCCCAGGGGACCCCTTCCCCTTTGCAAATGCAGGCGAAAATATTTTTTAGGGGCAGGCAGTGGTCCCAGGGACCACTACCTGCCCTTAAAAAATGAAATGAAAGCGTTTCATTTTTCTTTTTTTAAATGCATCCCGTTTTCTTTTAAGGAAAACAGACTGCATTAAAAAAAAAAACTGCTTTATTTAAAAGCAGCCCCAGACATGGTGGTCTGCTGAGCCCAGCAGGCCACCCTACCTGGGAGGGCCTGCCATTCCCAATGGGGTCGCAAATTGCGAGTGGCTCATTAATATGCATGAGCTTCGCATTTTGCGACCCCATTGGGGATCGCAATCAGTGTCTCTGATACTGTAGTATATTGTAAATTGTGACTCTCAATCGAGCGCAAATTGCAAAGCGCAATTTACAATGGTCGTACATCTGGCCCTAGGTTTTTTGTATGATTGATATGAATGTTTTGTGGTACTTTGGAGATGATTGGTTGAACAATTATTTTATGTGGTTACCAAAGGGAATTTATAAACTTTGAGTAAGACACACCACTCATGGCCAATAGCGGATACTGCAAGGCACTCTTATAAAAATCAGTGGGGGCAAGCAATAAAACTAATAGTAAGTCCGTTTTTATATAGCGCAGCTACTCACCCTTACGGGTCTCAAGGCGCTGGGGGCCGTCGTGGAAATTAAGTGAGCTATTGCCCAGAGTCACATGGTGCTGAGCTGAGATGCCGCCGGAACCGGGGATCGAACCATGAACCCTGTGCTCCGAAGTCAGCTGCCCTGGCCGCTGCACCACACCTCTCCACTCATAATACCATATCAGGAAAGAATCACCGACTAAATATCGAAGGTCACAATATCGACCTACAAAAATATCGCAGCAAAAATATCGAAGACAAGAATATCGACATCCTATCTACATTAAGGTAAGTACAAAAATATCGAAAACAAAATATTGATGTCAAAAATATCGTTGTTAAAAATATCGTTTTTAATTTAAGTAAAAAATATTGTTAAATAATACATATAATTAAAAGAAACATAGTTAAAAATATTTTAAAATGCTTAAAAATTATAAGTAATATATATAATTTGAAAATACATTAAACATATAGATATAATATATAATATATATACACTTACTTATTAATGTTTTAATATTTATTTAATAACTTATAAATTGTTTAATTTATTTTTTATAAATTATAAATACATCTATACACATAAAACAATAATATAAATAAAAATTAAATAAATATATGTAACAAATAAAAAATAAATAAAAAAAATTAAAATTATTTTAAATCTTTTTAAAAATAATTATACAGTACATTAGCTAAAAAAATACAAAATATTAGATAGCGGAAGAAATCAAATTACTATTCCCACTCCAGTGAGTGCAACAGTAGGGAAAGTGTTGGATAGCGTAGGGGTAAAAATCACTATTCCCACTCCAGTGAGTGCAACAGTAGGGAAAGTGTTGGATAGCGTAGGGGTTAAAATTACTATTCCCACTCCAGTCAGTGCAACAGTAGGGAAAGTGTTGGACAGCGTAGGGGTAAAAATTACTATTCCCACTCCAGTGAGTGCAACAGTAGGGAAAATGTTGGATAGCGTAGGGGTAGAAATTACTATTCCCACTCCAGTGACGCAACAGTAGGAAAAGTGTTGGATAGCGGGGGGGGGTAAAAATTACTATTCCCACTCCAGTGAGTGCAACAGTAGGGAAAGTGTTGGATAGCGTAGGGGTAAAAATTACTATTCCCACTCCAGTGAGTGCAACAGTAGGGAAAGTGTTGGATAGCGTAGGGGTAGAAATTACTATTCCCACTCCAGTGAGTGCAACAGTAGGGAAAGTGTTGGATAGCGTAGGGGTTAAAATTACTATTCCCACTCTAGTGAGTGCAACAGTAGGGAAAGTGTTGGATAGCGTAGGGGTAAAAACTTACTATTCCCACTCCAGTGAGCGCAACAGTAGGGAAAGTGTTGGATAGCATAGGGGTTGAGATTACTATTCCCACTCCAGTGAGTGCAACAGTAGGGAAAGTGTTGGATAGCGGAGGGGTAAAAATTACTATTCCCACTCCAGTGAGTACAACAGTAGGGAAAGTGTTGGATAGCGTAGGGGTAAAAATTACTATTCCCACTCCAGTGAGTGCAACAGTAGGGAAAGTGTTGGATAGCGGGGGTAAAATTACTATTCCCACTCCAGTGAGTGCAACAGTAGGGAAAGTGTTGGATAGCGTAGGGGTAAAAATTACTATTCCCACTCCAGTGAGTGCAACAGTAGGGAAAGTGTTGGATAGCGGGGGGTAAAAATTACTATTCCCACTCCAGTGAGTGCAACAGTAGGGAAAGTGTTGGATAGCGGGGGTAAAAATTACTATTCCCACTCCAGTGAGTGCAACAGTAGGGAAAGTGTTGGATAGCGTAGGGGTTAAGATTACTATTCCCACTCCAGTGAGTGCAACAGTAGGGGAAAGTGTTGGATAGCGTAGGGGTTAAAATGACTATTCCCACTCTAGTGAGTGCAACAGTAGGGAAAGTGTTGGATAGCGTAGGGGTAAAAACTTACTATTCCCACTCCAGTGAGCGCAACAGTAGGGAAAGTGTTGGATAGCATAGGGGTTAAGATTACTATTCCCACTCCAGTGAGTGCAACAGTAGGGAAAGTGTTGGATAGCGGAGGGGTAAAATTACTATTCCCACTCCAGTGAGTACAACAGTAGGGAAAGTGTTGGATAGCGTAGGGGTAAAAATTACTATTCCCACTCCAGTGAGTGCAACAGTAGGGAAAGTGTTGGATAGCGGGGGGTAAAATTACTATTCCCACTCCAGTGAGTGCAACAGTAGGGAAAGTGTTGGATAGCGTAGGGGTAAAAATTACTATTCCCACTCCAGTGAGTGCAACAGTAGGGAAAGTGTTGGATAGCGGGGGGGTAAAAATTACTATTCCCACTCCAGTGAGTGCAACAGTAGGGAAAGTGTTGGATAGCGGGGGGTAAAAATTACTATTCCCACTCCAGTGAGTGCAACAGTAGGGAAAGTGTTGGATAGCGTAGGGGTTAAGATTACTATTCCCACTCCAGTGAGTGCAACAGTAGGGAAAGTGTTGGATAGCGGGGGGTAAAAATTACTATTCCCACTCCAGTGAGTGCAACAGTAGGGAAATTGTTGGATAGCGTACGGGTAAAAATTACTATTCCCACTCCAGTGAGTGCAACAGTAGGGAAAATGTAGGATCACGTAGGGGTTAAATTAACATACTTATAAAAATTTTTTTTTTAAATAAATAACATATTAATAATTATTTAACCAAATAATTATTAATAAATACCTATTAAATTAAATTAATATTTACTTAAATAACATTAAATTACTTCCCACCCTATTCCCCTATAAACACACAACGCGCTACACAGAAATAAATAACACAATTATTTAATTATCAATTCATCAATTAATAAAAATGAATTACCAATTAATAATTAATTAACAATAAATTAATTAACAATAACCATAAATAAAAATTAATAAATTAATTATAATTAATATAATTATAAATTAACCAATTAATATAAATTAATTACCAATTAATAATTAATTAACAATAAATTAACAATCAATAACAATAAATAAAAACATATTAATTAATTAATTATAATTAAATTATTTCCCACCCTATTCCCCTATAAATCCACAACCTGCTACACATTAAAAACTAACATAATTAATTTAATTACCAATTAATCAATGAATTAAAATTAATTACCAATTAATAATTAATTTACAATAAATTAATTAATAACAATAAATAAAAAATAATAATACATTAATTATAATTAATATAATTATAAATTAACCAATTAATATAAATTAATTACCAATTAATATTTAATTAACAATAAATTAACAATGAATAACAATAAATAAAAACATATTAATTAATTAATTATAATTAAATTACTTCCCACCCTATTCCCCTATAAACCCACAACCCGCTCTGATACTAAAACGCAAAATTTCCTTTAAAAAAAATTACTATTTTCTAAACATTTAATACATATATTTAAAAATAATGAAAAAACTTTAAAAAAAATGTTAAACATACATATAAATACATAATACTAAAAAAAAAATCGATATTATTAACAACTATATTTTTGCTAATGATATTAATGACTTCGATATTACTTACTTCGATATTAAAAAAATCGATATTACTTACCTTAAAGTCGATATGCTGGTCAACGATATTCTTGACTGCGATATTCTGTCCCTACGACATTAAAAACTCGATATTAGTGTAGGTCGATATTTAAAATTCGATATTTTGACTGCCCACCATCAGGAAAAATAGCAAAATGAAAGCATGTGTGAGTGTGGTGTCTGCATATTTACTGAAAAAACAAAGGGGTAAAGTGACATTATAGTTAAGCATTGAAATGTAACAAGAACAAGCATTTAAAAAACAAAACAAACCACTGAAATCTGCCAGTTATAGTTTAGTGAACTAACTATGGCTTACAACCCCGTCAAGCACTACTTATAACCTCACATATTACATCACTCATTGATTGTCAGCCTAAAGATTCTTAAGCTTTTGGATGGCAGTGCGGTCAGTTTAATCTCCCTCGACTTCCCAAGACAAAGTACCGGTTCATATTACGGCTGAGGCCTGGCTGGTGCATTTTTCTGGGATGTATGCTACTGACAATAGGGCTGCTGTTGAAGCGCCGATGGCTGATCCCTTTTGCCTAAAACTTGACTCTAGTGAGGAAGAAGTGCTTAAGGCGATAGCCGGTGCAAGAAGGTGCCGGGTCCAGATGGTGTCCCCCTTGATTTATTCAGGGAACACCCAGGATTTTGGACCCCTGTTCTCACTTGTGTATTTAATTCTGTTTGTTGTTTGGGTGTGCCTACGTTGTGGCACACCTCAAATATCATCACCATTTTTAAAAAGGGAAATGTCCACGATGTAACGTGCTACCTCGCGATATCTCTCCTAGACTCTACAGCTAAAATGATTGCGAGAGCAGTCTTGGACCGCCTTCTTGTCTGGATAAACAAAAATTACATTCTATCCCAAACTCAGTATGGGTTCAGAAAGGGGCTTAGGGCTATTAAAAAGTGCCTCAACCTCCACCTTATTGTGGCAAAATATAAATATGCAAAGGGTGCCTCTACCCAGCTGGCGTTTATGAATTTGTCGAGGGCTTTCGACTGTGTATGTAGATCCAAGTTCTGGTCTGTTTTAGAGAGTATGGGTGTTGATGGAGGTTTGGTTTCATTCCTGAGACTTCTACATTATGATCTCACAGCATCTGTAAGACTTGGCAATGCTGGTGAATGCACAGAACCCTTTAGAGTTGAGCGTGGGGTGCATCAGGGATGTGTCCTTGCCCCAATCCTCTTTTTGCTCTATACAAATGATCTGGAAAGAGCATTGGTATCTGTTGGGGCAGACGTTCCATATGTTGAGCAAAAGGCTGTGCCTGCGCTCCTATACGCAGACGATGCGGTTCTTCTGGCAAGGACGGCCAATGGCCTCAAGAGCCTAATTTTCAGCTATGTTAGTTTTATAAGAGGATTGGATTTGGAGACAAACCTGACAAAAACTTTACAATGGTTTGCGGCCCCAGAAATACAAAAACCTGTACCTTAAATATTGATGGTAAGAAATTAGATAGGGTAAACGCTTTTTCTTACTTGGGCATGGAGTTCGATGAAAGGTGTACCTGGTCAACTTTCATCAACAATAGGATCACTCGTTATACTCGAGCTGTAGGCACTACCTTTTCGCTCGCAATGACTATTGGTAAAAAACCTATTGCACCGATTTTGCAGATATATAATCGGAAATGTTTGTCAATTTTAACTTATAGAATGGGAATCTGGGGATGCGGGGATGCAGGGATGTGGGTGTTATGCAGTTGGAGGAAAATAGATTTTGTCTCCGGCTATTGGGCGTCACCCTCTCGTCTCCGCATTTTTGCCTGATCCAGGAGTTAGGTATGGAGTATGTGCTCGTTATGGGCAAACAAGGAAGCTGACCTTAATCATGCAGTTATTAGAGATTGCCTGTCTTGTGAGCGTGGGCTGTCCATCCCGTGGCTAAACTATACAAAGGATTGCTTTCTAGCTCTTGGTTGTGCACATTTGTTTGAGCATCCGGAGACTATCATGAAAAAGGACATATATTGGGTCGAAGACAGCTTTGTTAAGTATAGACAGGCCTCTAGCGAATTAACGGAAGTGGCCAAACCCATGGTTAAGGATTACTGTATCATTCAGACGGTGCCAACGATAGCCCCTTATTTATTATACATGATAAATGTGTATGAGAGAACCCTACTGGCCAGATTTAGGTTAGGTTCCTTTTGCTGGCTAATATGCTTTCCACTGGGTCAATATTCCTCAGCTACCATTGGTAATTGTCCATGTGACGAGCAATCTAGCCAAACTTTACTACATTTTGTATTTTTTTGTCGATATTATCTGCCGTTTACAAGGAAGTTTTTATTACCATTGTTGCGTAGATACAGATTCTCAAAGTGTAAGGCTGCCCTATTCTTTTTATTGCAACTACACGATCAAGACATCTGTTACTCAGTTGCTAGCTTTTTGAAGTGCACTTAAGCACAAAGAAGGAGCATAATTTTTAACCTTTAATGTATATATGTATCTACATGTATCATGAATTGTCTGTCCTTCACTATGATGTTGAATCTGAACGTATGCACTTTATTTCAACTAATGCGCTTGTCAGGAGATGCAAGCTCATTTGAATAATATATCACTATTTTTATACTGATTTTTTGCATTTTTACTCCTCTGAATGTATGTTATTTATTAACTTTATTGTAGATGTTTTTAATACTTCAGTGTTTTTTCTTTTTATTGTATGATTCTTTCTGTGTATCTTTTATAATCTACTTTTGGTTGATCGAATAAAGATTAAGAGTAAAGATTAAGATTAAGACATCACTGATGATATCACTCATGACACCTGAAATGGCATCATTGATGACATCAATGTGATATCATCCAGTCATCGTGCACAGGGTCCTCTGGGGTTTGTGGACTTGAAGTGAAATCGAGACACTACATCTGTGCCCAATCTTCTATCACCAATCACCTGAAAATGGGTGTGAGAGAAGTGTATTTACTGGTACAGAGAGCTCTGAATCCTTCTGTTCTCCTGTGTCCCAAACCTCCGTACTATCGTTGTTGCGTCCCACACTACATCTTCCTCCTCTGCCCCTAAACTCACTCTAGTGCGTGAAGATCTTCAGGTGGTGTACAGTTCTGCTTGAGAATCTCAAAGTCTTGCACCACTATAGAAAATCTAGGTGGCCCTAGCCTCGGAAGAAGAGGAAAATAGCCAGGTATCTTGTTCCTCAAACAGGAAAGTCTTTATGACACTCTATTTGGGCTGATAGATTGACTTTCCATTTATGTTAGACTTTGAGAATTTTCTTTGAAATGATTCATTCATTTAGGATAATTGAATTCTCTGGCTTTTTTTTTTTTAACATTTCAAATATTTGGGTTTAGTTTGTTGCCTGTGCTGACGTTGGGATTTCCAAAAACAGTCAGGCTCTTGGTGGAAAGGATATATTAACGTTATTCGACAGGAATGAGAGATAGACCAGATCTCGGTCTAGTTCCAGTGACAGCATTTGCCACTTGTGTCCTGGAAAACTTCAACTTCACTCACCTCTTTTGTCCTGCCATTCCTACTTAAAATCTCCCACGGTGTCTTGCTCCACCCTCAATGCTTTTTGAGAGCCTCTCAACTCTTGCCACATGGATGGTTGCCTTCTCTGCTCCACTGAGGGTAAGAAGACCATATAGGCCCCTATAGAGTTCTACAACAACAATGGTAACAACAAGGTCTGTCTCCACCTCAGTGAAGTTTCTCTTCCTCTTAGCGGGTTGCTTGCATTCTGGCAGCTTTTGGTAGCTTTAGCTGCTCTATGGGTTTCTTTCATATAGCAAAGTAATGCAGTTCAAGGGGAAGAGGGCAGAGACTAGGGTGTGGACTTATCTATTTGCAAAGTCAATGTTAGCCAGGCGAGTGAGACTGAGGTTATTTCCCCTATACTTCTCCATTCTGAGTTTTTAACAGCAACGGCAGAGGTCTGCACAACAGAGGTCTCTGCCTATATGTGTAGATATAAAATCCACTCCTAAAGTGTTGGCAGTAACATTATGGTCATAAATATCTTCGTAGAATTCTCCTCCCCCTCATATAGCAGTGTGGAGACTCTTAAGTCTTACTTCTGGGTGGATTGATCTACAATGAAATGTTGAATAGCTTCCAGATAGGCTGCAACGCCCTCTTTGTTGGCCTTCAGTAGGGTCCGTTGACCAGACTTTAGGTTCTTCAGAACGCAGCCGCCAGACTAATGTTAAAAATTCCTAGATGGCAGGCCACAAGCCCAGCGCTTTTCTAATCTTCACTGGCTCCCTATGAAGAAGAGGATTGACTTCAAAGCCCTCTGCATCGCCTTTAGGGCTCTTCATGGGGCAGGCACCACGTATTCTAAATGCCAGTTCTCCTGGTACACCCCTCAAAGAGAGCTCTGGTCCTCCTCAGCTACCCTGGTCAAAGTCCCAAAGCACTGGCTCGAAAGGTGAGGAGGCAGGAGTTTTGTCTCTGTTACGTCCAAACCTTGGAACACCTTGCCCTCTCACCTGAAATCCACCTCTGATCTACTAGATTTTAGGAAAGCCCTCAAAACTTGGCCTTTCACTCAGTATAGCTGGGTAGTCTCGCTCGACCGCTCTTTCCTATCTCTACTCCTTCTAAAGAAGGCTTTACTTTTCTTAGTGTGAGCAGCGCCTAGATGCCTCCGGGCATTCGTTCGTGCTCTACAAATATAAAATCAAATCAAATCAGATAAGGATCCCTGACCAGGTGTAAGTGAAACTTTACTTGTGCAGAGTGCTAAGCACTTGTTTTTGTCTTTCTGATTTGTGCACTATGTGTATTACATATGGAAAAACATAATTTCACTTTGCCCACTCCTGCTTCTGGTCCTTTTCTATACACTATTTTTCGCAGTTAGTAACCTATCTCCCTTAACTCAGTTGCTATGTTCTCCCTGAATTTTCAAAGTTTGCAAGGATTCCCATCTTCACCCAACTTTACTTGCTGGAGAAGTTTCCTCCCAAAATGTTTTTGCTGGTAAAATTTTTAACAAAAAACTTTTCGTCAGAGAAATCTTCCACCGAAAGTGATTTTCTTGCTGAGCTTCTCCATTATAAACATACGTTTAATTGATGTATTTGGAAAGTTTACATTTTTTTTACAATATTTCAATAATGTTATGTATCAACATGACTAAGTATGTAAGAATGACCAAAGGTGGACTAAACTGAGTATTTCTTTCATAAACTGTACTGATGGCATAATTTTTTTTATTTTGTTTTTAATTGCAAGGGCTTAACATGTTTCTGAGGAGCCGGCCACCAGCACTGATGTATGCCTGGGTTGCTGAATGCATAGATGGGCCCAGTTTTGATTCCCCCATTCCACGTTCTTACACTACCCAACACCATTTCGTGCCTCTTCAACTTACTCTTGCAGGTTCTTTTTTATTCCTGTTTTGACCTTTTGCCACTTTTTCCCTATCTTTGCTTTCTCTGTCTTGCTGTGACTCAAAGCGTCCTGATGCAAAATATGTCCTGGGCCTCAAAAAGTAGTGCAGTGCCCACCACCTGCAACCACCAGCATAAATTTAGCACTTACAATAAATACAATGTGACTATGATTTATTGAGAAAACTGTGGAGGTTCGTATTGCCAAAGCAGGGCTGGCCAGAAGTTTTCTTTCACCTGCTCATAAAATATTTTTAATTTAATGAGTAAAGGCACCACCCAGTCCTGCTTTACCCATTATATTAATTAAGAACAGTTTTGAAGCACTGTACAAATGACGTGCATCACAAGACACAGCACGAGAGAGCGAGGGATGTCTGTACTTGCACAAGAAGTAGTAAAATAGTCGCACAAGTAGGGCGTATATATACTTAGTAGCCCGACATGTGGGTGTGGGAGATAAGGGGGGTGGAGAGTCACTGGGTGGCGGGGGTTTAAAAAAATACACCAAAAATAAATTGTTTTGAAAATAATACACATATTAGTACTAGAATTAAGGGGTCTATTACGACCGCCCACCACCGCAACGGCAAACGGGACCGCCCGCAAGAGGTGCGGCGGTCCCGCAATGGCAATTAGGATGCCACCGTCACGGTGGCATCCCGCATATATTGCATTGTGGCGGGCGGTGCTGTAAGCAGCACCCGCCACAATGCAATATATGCATGTTGTGCATTGGCATGCACAACGTGACAGGCACCGCGCGGTGCCTGCCACCTTGTCCATGCCAATGTTGGGGGGTACCTATGGTGCAGCCCCCCACCAAACCACCCCCTTGGGGGCCAGCAACAGGCCCCCGATGCGAAAACCGCATGCCTTTCCATGGCGAACTCTCCGCCATGGAAAGGCATTGAAAATGCCACATGCTAATATGGATGGCGGTGCCTGCAAGGCACCGCCACCATATTATGGGCCTACCGGCGGAAAAGCGGCGGACGGACTTCCCGTCCGCCGCGGTACCCCCGCCATAGTAATATGGCGGGGGGTAAATTGTGTTGTGATGGCGTGCGGATCGCCACCGCCCGCCACCGCTGGCCGGGCGGTGGCGATCCGCACGACATCATAATAGACCCCTAAGTGTTTAAGACAGCGGACTGAAACCCATGGTAACATTTTCAATCAGCAGAACTTAATCCCACCCGCCCACCTTGCTGCAGTGACGTGTTGTGTTGCCAAGGGGAATATATGTTTCTTTTCACAGTTCCAGAAACCTTTATCTACAGACTTTGCAGTGGAACAAACAAGAAAACCTTGATACAGGGTGGTTAAATAAATAAAAATTTTTTTTAGCTTTATGGAAACGTTTTCTCTTTGAAACATAGATTTAAGACACATTTTAGTGACGTATTAAAACAAATGACCTGGACTAACTTCTTTTTAGTTGCATCTTGAAACATCTCCCTGTTGTGAGAAACATTCCTCGATGATTAGCTCCAGTGACGGTGCAGGGAGCAGGAGCATTTTGCTACAACAATACTGATTAGGAACAATCACTGAGCGAGACATTGTGTAAACTGAAAAAGCAAGACAGTTCACCGGCCAACAATACATCATTTTTGGTCTGGACTGGAGGCAGCTTTAATTTCTCACTTTGCTTCATGTAACGAAAAATCACAAATAAAAATTCATAAATTTATACGTACAGAGAGGGGTTTGGATCAGCCATCTTTTTCATTGTTCTGTTCAACTGTCATCCACATTTTGCTTCCGCCCCCCACAATATACAACGTAAAACTACGTTCACCTCACTTCATTGTCAAAGTTGGTGGTCGAAAACTTTATTTTTCTTGCCGTTCTTTATACTTTTACTATTTGTACGTCATTCTTTGGTTTTAAACTAGTTCTTAAGGGTACAGTAATTCAAGCTAGTACCTTTTCTTTGAACTAATAAGATTCATTTTTCCAGTGACGTGTATTAAAACAAAAAATATTTTTATATTTGTTGCAAGTTTACATTTTTGGTACAAGTATGTAGCACCACGATTAGGTGGCAGCATGTTTTTGTTTTTTTCCTTTTTTGTGACATTTGCTTGCAACTTTTTTTTTAATATAACTACCGGCCAGCGCTATCGACTATGCCAATGTATATTTAAAAACAACGTTTGGCTAGTGATGTAAGAATACGTTTTTATCTCTGTTGGTTCAGTGGTGTACAATAAGCCCATATCAAGTTTCTAAGGACTAAGGGGGCGATTCCGATTCGGGCCGGAAAAAGCACCGACCGACTCGGATCCGGAAATTATACAGACCGACACGTACCTGTGGCGCCCGACACGCCAAGTACGATGCAAGGCGTGCAAAATCCGACCGACACGTACCGAACCCAAGTCGAACGACCGAGCCGCACGGAAAACAGCAATCCGGTCGGAAAAACACGCGAATCCAACCGACCAACACGCACCCGGAACAAATCTGACCGAAACGTACACGCGAACTCCAAACCGCAAAGTACGATGCAAGGCGCGGAAACCACGAGCGAGTCGGACGGAGGACAAGCCGTACGACCGACACGCATACAAAACCGAGCCGAAGCAACACAAAACACCGCGACCGACGCGTACGCAGCATAGAAAACTGCACAAACACAGCGTGAACGAAACGGAGAACACCGTACGAGACAAATGCAGGGTCCGACTCGGTCACAAGAACGTTTCCAACATGCACAGACAGTACAAAGGAAAAATCACACAAAAAAAGGCCAAACAAGCAATTACTAAGCCAATAAATACTGGGGGGTGGGGACAGAGAACAAAGACACACCCACAACTCCACCCATATAAAGGACACAAATCACAACCATGATCCTTTGCAAATGCCATTCCACTGCCAGCACCCAAGAGAAAGCAACCACACACCCACAGCTCAACCCCCCCACAAGCCACACACCATCAGCACACCAACAAATACCTACCTCACATACACCCAGCAAAACACACACTCACACACCCTCACCTGCACACCAACACACACATCACTCACCATCACCACCCATCACCATGCCCCCAAGAAGAATCCCAAGTTCCTAGATTGTGAATTGGAAGTCATGGTAGACGAGATCCTCAGGGTAGAGCCACAGCTGTTTGGCACACTGGTCCAACAGACCCCCATCTCCCAGAAAACCAAGATGTGGGAGAGGATCATCAACAGGGTGAACGCACAATCACCATGTCGGCGCACAAAGAGCGACATCCAGAACAGGTGGTATGACGTGCGCAGGAGGGTACGGGACCTGCTCAAGAAAGACTACATCAACAGCCAATACACCGGCAGTGGCCCTCCTGCCAAGCCAATATACCTCAGGCCCTGGGAGGAGAAGGTGCAGGCCATCCTTCCGCCAGTGAGCATATATGGACTAGAGGACATCCCAGAGCCTGGTGAGTACACAACAAATGTACACAATATACTGCCACAAAACACACACACATCACTGTCAAGGGGAGAGTCAAACCATGCACTCATAGCAATTACACAGCAACCAGAACAGAATCATCCCAAAATGAGTATGTCAGTCAGATAAACACAACACATGCCATCAAAAAAGTCACATCCAACTGTGCCATCACATGTACAAACACAACTACAACTACAGCTAGGCAGTGGCACAAATAGAACTAACAAACACATCCAGACATGTAGCCACCACAACAACACCAACACACAGTGAAGACCACTCAAAGGAAGGAATTCTGTGTATGCTGGCCAAGTCAGTGTAGCCAATAGCATCAGGGAGTCGCAGTCACACATATTGCCCCCCACAACTGTCCCATCAACACCACCATGAACCATGCGCACATCACAGGGAGTGGAGAAGGACTCACAAGATGGCTGACACTGGCTACTGCTGTGGGGAGCACAAGGCCCTGCTGGCAACTGTGCACCAACAAACAGCAGGACACCACTGACTGATATCCTGAGAGACAACTTCCACTCCCTGCAATGCAAGCACGTACCATGGTGGGATATCTGGCTGGCTGGGTGGGAAGGAGGACTTGCAGCACTGACCATAGTCACAAGCACCTCCCCTCACACCCCCTCAACACAAACTCCACAGAACCCACCTGGTAGAATGCAATGCCCCCATCCTAACACAAGATCCCACAAAGAACCACCACCCTGGGTTATGTTGTGTGAAGCACAGGGACACTCTTGGGACTCTTAGCCAAACAACTGCCAGGACAACACTCCCAGCCATCCTGTCAGCACAGCCAGCCCACCCCACAGGGAAGCAGAGTCAAAAGGAAGGAAGCATGGGCATGCTGGGAAGGGGGTGGAGGCAATAGCATGATGGGAGTCGTAGTCACTGATATTGGTCACCCCCACAACTGTCCTATCAACACCACCCTGAACCATGCTCACATCACAGGGAGTGGAGAAGGACTCACAAGATGGCTGACACTGGCTACTGCTGTGGGGAGCACAAGGCCCTGCTGGCAACTGTGCACCAACAAACAGCAGGACACCACTGACTGACATCCTGAGAGACAACTTCCACTCCCTGCAATGCAAGCACGTACCATGGTGGGATATCTGGCTGGCTGGGTGGGAAGGAGGACTTGCAGCACTGACCATAGTCACAAGCACCTCCCCTCACACCCCCTCAACACAAACTCCACAGAACCCACCTGGTAGAATGCAATGCCCCCATCCTAACACAAGATCCCACAAAGAACCACCACCCTGGGTTATGTTGTGTGAAGCACAGGGACACTCTTGGGACTCTTAGCCAAACAACTGCCAGGACAACACTCCCAGCCATCCTGTCAGCACAGCCAGCCCACCCCACAGGGAAGCAGAGTCAAAGGAAGGAAGCATGGGCATGCTGGGAAGGGGGTGGAGGCAATAGCATGATGGGAGTCGTAGTCACAGCTCTGCATCCCCCACCACATGGCCCAGCAAGCTCACACTCACACATGCACATCCCACAGAGAGTGGAAAGGCCCATCAAAGATGTCTGACACTGTTGCTGTGTCGTGGGGAGCACAAGGGCATGCTGGGAACTGCACACCAACCAACAGCAGGACACCACTGTCAGCCATCTTGCCATTGCTCTCACACACACTGAACTCCCCACAAAAGCAAGTAAGTATGGGAATGCTGGGAAGTGGGGTGGAGGCAATAGCATGATGGGAGTCATAGTCACAGACATAGCTCACCCCCACATCTGTCCCATCAACACCACCCTGAACCATGCTCACATCACAGGGAGTGGAGAAGGACTCACAAGATGGCTGACACTGGCAACTGCTGTGGGGAGCACAAGGCCCTGCTGGCAACTGTGCACCAACAAACAGCAGGACACCACTGACTGACATCCTGAGAGACAACTTCCACTCCCTGCAATGCAAGCACGTTCCATGGTGGGATAACTGGCTGGCTGGGTGGGTGGGAAGGAGGACTTGCAGCACTGACCATAGTCACAAGCACCTCCCCTCACACACTCCCCACACAAACTCCACAGAACCCACCTGGTAGAATGCAATGCCCCCCATCCTAACACAAGATCCCACAAAGAACCACCACCCTGGGTTATGTTGTGTGAAGCACAGGGACACTCTTGGGACTCTTAGCCAAACAACTGCCAGGACAACACTCCCAGCCATCCTGTCAGCACAGCCAGCCCACCCCACAGGGAAGCAGAGTCAAAAGGAAGGAAGCATGGGCATGCTGGGAAGGGGGTGGAGGCAATAGCATGATGGGAGTCGTAGTCACTGATATTGGTCACCCCCACAACTGTCCCATCAACACCACCCTGAACCATGCTCACATCACAGGGAGTGGAGAAGGACTCATAAGATGGCTGACACTGGCTACTGCTGTGGGGAGCACAAGGCCCTGCTGGCAACTGTGCACCAACAAACAGCAGGACACCACTGACTGACATCCTGAGAGACAACTTCCACTCCCTGCAATGCAAGCACGTACCATGGTGGGATATCTGGCTGGCTGGGTGGGAAGGAGGACTTGCAGCACTGACCATAGTCACAAGCACCTCCCCTCACACCCCCTCAACACAAACTCCACAGAACCCACCTGGTAGAATGCAATGCCCCCATCCTAACACAAGATCCCACAAAGAACCACCACCCTGGGTTATGTTGTGTGAAGCACAGGGACACTCTTGGGACTCTTAGCCAAACAACTGCCAGGACAACACTCCCAGCCATCCTGTCAGCACAGCCAGCCCACCCCACAGGGAAGCAGAGTCAAAAGGAAGGAAGCATGGGCATGCTGGGAAGGGGGGTGGAGGCAATAGCATGATGGGAGTCGTAGTCACAGCTCTACATCCCCCACCACATGGCCCAGCAAGCTCACACTCACACATGCCCATCCCACAGAGAGTGGAAAGGCCCATCAAAGATGTCTGACACTGTTGCTGTGTCGTGGGGAGCACAAGGGCATGCTGGGAACTGCACACCAACCAACAGCAGGACACCACTGTCAGCCATCTTGCCATTGCTCTCACACCCACACACACTGAACTCCCCACAAAAGCAAGTAAGTATGGGAATGCTGGGAAGTGGGGTAGAGGCAATAGCATGATGGGAGTCATAGTCACAGACATAGCTCACCCCCACAACTGTCCCATCAACACCACCCTGAACCATGCTAACATCACAGGGAGTGGAGAAGGACTCACAAGATGGCTGACACTGGCAACTGCTGTGGGGAGCACAAGGCGCTGCTGGCAACTGTGCACCAACAAACAGCAGGACACCACTGACTGACATCCTGAGAGACAACTTCCACTCCCTGCAATGCAAGCACGTTCCATGGTGGGATAACTGGCTGGCTGGGTGGGTGGGAAGGAGGACTTGCAGCACTGACCATAGTCACAAGCACCTCCCCTCACACACTCCCCAACACAAACTCCACAGAACCCACCTGGTAAAATGCAATGCCCCCATCCTAACACAAGATCCCACAAAGAACCACCACCCTGGGTTATGTTGTGTGAAGCACAGGGACACTCTTGGGACTCTTAGCCAAACAACTGCCAGGACAACACTCCCAGCCATCCTGTCAGCACAGCCAGCCCACCCCACAGGGAAGCAGAGTCAAAAGGAAGGAAGCATGGGCATGCTGGGAAGGGGGTGGAGGCAATAGCATGATGGGAGTCGTAGTCACTGATATTGGTCACCCCCACAACTGTCCCATCAACACCACCCTGAACCATGCTCACATCACAGGAAGTGGAGAAGGACTCACAAGATGGTTGACACTGGCTACTGCTGTGGGGAGCACAAGGCCCTGCTGGCAACTGTGCACCAACAAACAGCAGGACACCACTGACTGACATCCTGAGAGACAACTTCCACTCCCTGCAATGCAAGCACGTACCATGGTGGGATATCTGGCTGGCTGGGTGGGAAGGAGGACTTGCAGCACTGACCATAGTCACAAGTACCTCCCCTCACACCCCCTCAACACAAACTCCACAGAACCCACCTGGTAGAATGCAATGCCCCCATCCTAACACAAGATCCCACAAAGAACCACCATCCTGGGTTATGTTGTGTGAAGCACAGGGACACTCTTGGGACTCTTAGCCAAACAACTGCCAGGACAACACTCCCAGCCATCCTGTCAGCACAGCCAGCCCACCCCACAGGGAAGCAGAGTCAAAAGGAAGGAAGCATGGGCATGCTGGGAAGGGGGTGGAGGCAATAGCATGATGGGAGTCGTAGTCACAGCTCTACATCCCCCACCACATGGCCCAGCAAGCTCACACTCACACATGCACATCCCACAGAGAGTGGAAAGGCCCATCAAAGATGTCTGACACTGTTGCTGTGTCGTGGGGAGCACAAGGGCATGCTGGGAACTGCACACCAACCAACAGCAGGACACCACTGTCAGCCATCTTGCCATTGCTCTCACACCCACACACACTGAACTCCCCACAAAAGCAAGTAAGTATGGGAATGCTGGGAAGTGGGGTGGAGGCAATAGCATGATGGGAGTCATAGTCACAGACATAGCTCACCCCCACAACTGTCCCATCAACACCACCCTGAACCATGCTCACATCACAGGGAGTGGAGAAGGACTCACAAGATGGCTGACACTGGCAACTGCTGTGGGAGCACAAGGCGCTGCTGGCAACTGTGCACCAACAAACAGCAGGACACCACTGACTGACATCCTGAGAGACAACTTCCACTCCCTGCAATGCAAGCACGTTCCATGGTGGGATAACTGGCTGGCTGGGTGGGTGGGAAGGAGGACTTGCAGCACTGACCATAGTCACAAGCACCTCCCCTCACACACTCCCCAACACAAACTCCACAGAACCCACCTGGTAGAATGCAATGCCCCCCATCCTAACACAAGATCCCACAAAGAACCACCACCCTGGGTTATGTTGTGTGAAGCACAGGGACACTCTTGGGACTCTTAGCCAAACAACTGCCAGGACAACACTCCCAGCCATCCTGTCAGCACAGCCAGCCCACCCCACAGGGAAGCAGAGTCAAAAGGAAGGAAGCATGGGCATGCTGGGAAGGGGGGTTGGAGGCAATAGCATGATGGGAGTCGTAGTCAATGATATTGGTCACCCCCACAACTGTCCCATCAACACCACCCTGAACCATGCTCACATCACAGGAAGTGGAGAAGGACTCACAAGATGGCTGACACTGGCTACTGCTGTGGGGAGCACAAGGCCCTGCTGGCAACTGTGTACCAACAAACAGCAGGACACCACTGACTGACATCCTGAGAGACAACTTCCACTCCCTGCAATGCAAGCACAGTCCATGGTGGGATAACTGACTGGCTGGGTGGGTGGGAAGCAGGGCCGGCTGTCAACCAAACACAACCAATGCAGACCATGTTCACACCCCAAAAATACATAGAAATGCCCAAATAATGCAGGACAATGTGCCACACCAATATCAACCCCTGACTGTGACGACTTAGGACAATGCAATGTACAGGCCCGCACCCAGAGGCACAGTCACAACTGTCATGTGTGTCAACCATTGATGCCTGCAGAAACATAACATACATTGTGTGTGTCTCCCAAAAACAGGTGATGATGGGGACACAGCAGCAGACGCTGAGGAGTCCCAGTCCCAGGCTCAAGAGGATGCGGAGCTCACTGGCGTCGTACAGCCTCTGCCCTCCTCGGACGAAGAAGACCAACCTGGCACATCCGGTGCAAGTCTACATGCAGCACCAGCAGGACCACCAGCTGCAGCACCAGCAGGACCACCAGCTGCACCCCCTGCATCCACCCCTCCAACGACTGTCACCACAAATACCATCCCTGCCGACATGGACAGAACAAGGAGCAACACCAGCACAGTGACCCTGGACCAACCTGGGGCCATGGACACCACCACCACCACCAACCCCCAAGGTGGACCAGGGTCATCTGTGCGTGCCACTGCAATCAATCAATCAATCAATCATGTCATTTATAAAGCGCACTACATACCCGCGAGGGTCTCAAGGCGCTGGGGGAAGAGGGGGGTGGTGCTGCTACTGATCGAAGAGCCAGGTCTTGAGGAGTCTTCTGAAGGCCAGTAGGTCTTGGGTCTGTCGGAGGTTGGTGGGGAGGGTGTTCCAGGTCTTGGTGGTGAGGTGGGAGAAGGATCTGCCACCGGCGGTCGTTTTCCGGATGCGGGGGACTGTGGCGAGGGCGAGGCTGGTCGAGCGGAGCTGGCGGGTGGGGGTGTAGAAGCTGAGTCGTCTGTTGAGGTAGGCTGGTCCGGAGTTGTGGAGTGCTTTGTGTGCGTGGGTGAGGAGCTTGAAGGTTATCCTCTTGTTGACAGGGAGCCAGTGCAGGTCTCTCAGGTGGGGTGTGATGTGGCTGCGTCGGGGGATGTCGAGGATAAGACGTGCAGAGGCGTTCTGGATGCGTTGCAGCCGTCTCAGGAGCTTAGCCGTCGTTCCTGCGTAGAGGGCGTTTCCGTAGTCCAGCCTGCTGGTGACGAGGGCCTGGGTGACTGTTTTTCTTGTTTCGGTGGGGATCCACTTGAAGATCCTGCGGAGCATTCGGAGGATGTTGAAGCAGGATGAGGAAACGGCGTTGACCAGCTTAGTCATGGAGAGGGTGGGGTCGAGGATGACCCCTAGGTTGCGTACGTGGTCGGTGGGTGGCGGGGCTGTTCCCAGTGATGTTGGCCACCAGGAGTCGTCCCAGGCTGAAGGGTTGGAACCAAGGATGAGGACCTCCGTCTTGTCCGAGTTCAGCTTCAGGCGGCTGGTCCTCATCCATTCGGCGACGGCCTTCATTCCTTCGTGGAGGTGGGCTTTGGCGGTGTGAGGGTCTTTGGTGAGGGAGAGGATCAGCTGGGTGTCGTCGGGCGTAGGAGATGATGTTGAGGTTGTGCTGTCGGGCGACGTGGGCGAGGGGTGCCATGTAGATGTTGAACAGCGTTGGGCTGAGGGAGGAGCCTTGGGGTACGCCGCAGATGATCTTGGTGGCCTTGGATCGGAAGGGGGCGAGGCGGACGCTTTGTGTTCTGCCGGAAAGGAAGGATGTGGTCCAGTCCAGGGCCTTCTCTTGGATCCCGGCGTCGTGAAGGCGTGTTCGTAGTGTGTGGTGGCAGACCGTGTCGAAGGCGGCTGATAGGTCCAGGAGGATGAGGGCTGCTGTTTCTCCGTTGTCTAGCAGGGTCCTGATGTCATCGGTGGCGGCGATGAGGGCGGTTTCGGTGCTGTGGTTGCTGCGGAAGCCGGACTGGGAAGGGTCCAGGATGTTGTTCTCCTCGAGGTAGCGGGTCAGTTGTTTGTTGACGATTTTCTCGGTGACCTTCGCGGGGAACGGGAGCAGAGAGATGGGTCGGAAGTTCTTGAGGTCCTTGGGGTCTGCCTTGGGTTTCTTGAGTAAGGCGGTGATCTCGGCGTGCTTCCAGCTTTCCGGGAAGGTTGCTGTCTCGAAGGAGATGTTGATTATTTTCCGGAGATGGGGCGCGATGGCTGTACTGGCTTTGTTGAAGATGTGGTGAGGGAACGGGTCTAGCGGTGAACCGGAGTGGATGGTGTTCATGATCTCGCTGGTGTCCTCGTCGTTGATGTTGGTCCAGGAGAGCAGGCGGTTGGTGGTTGTGGGGGCAGTGGTCTCGGTGGTTGCCGGGGCGGTCGTGGTGTTGAAGCTGTCGTGGATGTCGGCGATTTTGCGGTGGAAGAAGGTGGCCAGTGCACGCACTGCACATGTCAGCAGGGGTGGTGGGAGGGGTGGGAGACAGAGGTCGCTGCTTGCAGAGGTTGCTGGTGTGCATGATGACCCACAACTGGTACGCATAGCTGATGCGTACCAGTCCAGCACCGGAGACCTCAGCCAGGTAGTGGGGCTCCTCAGAGACATGAAACAGCAGCAGGCTGCCCATCATGCCCGCTTGGACTCTCACATGTCCCACGTGGAGTCACACATGTCCCGCGTGGACTCACACATGTCCCGCGTGGAGTCCAAGTGGGATGCACTGCATGAGATGACGGCGGTGCACAGGGACATTTTACAATGCCTCCGCCAGATGAACAGCAACCAGTCCACACCTCCCTGTGTGCCAACAACATCTGGTGCCGAACAAACTGCAACTGCCACAGGGAGGGAGGGAGGATGACTCTGGCGGAGAGTCCCCTGCACCGCAGCAGCCTGTACTTGAGGGGCCCCCCCCCCAAGAAGAGGGGTCGTCCGAGGAGGGGCAGGTGAGAGGCCGATGGCCAAGCGCAACTCCCAGGAAGCCTGAACCTGTTCTGGATGTTCACCTTTGTGCACAGACTGTTCACCCTGTTGACGGCAACACTACTCCCACACATTGCATGGGGAGTACAAGTTGGACCAATGTGTCAGACAACTGTGGCCCCGATACTGGGGATTCTGTCTACCAGGACTTTCAATTCACCTAGGAACTTCGGATTGCAAGATTTATGTACAGCACTACCCATCCTATGCACTATTCACACAAATGTATCACAATAAACACACTAATACACCATACTTGCCTCTGTTGTGATTCCAACGTGGGTGCTGTTATGGGGATGATGAACTGCAAAATTACACTGTGTATGCGAACTGCAACAGCAAGGACAACACAGGCATGTGAGTAAAGGCAACGTGACACATATGAGGGAGACACACCACCAGGGCTACACAACACATACACACCTAGGCCATCTGACTCATTGCCTACACTGATGTTGCCAGGGAAGACGGTGCAATGCACAGACACCACACCCATTCCCAGTTGTAGTCAAGTAGCCCACAGGTGCAGTAAGCAAATGGCAGTCAAATGTGTGACCACAGACAACGCACATCACAAAGTGAAGCACAGGTTTATTACACAGTTGCAACATGTCGTAACCACTACAGATGCAAGGTAATCCCACCTGCCAGCGGGCACACAGTCAACAACTGTAGACGGAAGGAAGTCCATTGGTGTGGCGCACATCACCTGTAGGGACACAACAGCTACCACCCTGGAAGTGCAATCACGTCGCCGGTGGACACAGTTGACCAAACGAATCTGAAAGTACCCTGTGAAGGACAGAAATGACACACAGTCAAAAGCAATGGAGTACAGGACAGAACAGCAAAACTCATGCACAATACATGTTACAAGATACCCACCCAGAACCAAGTTAGCATGTCAACACTGTTGGGGAGTACAGCCCACCTGTAAGCACACATCGCAACACACATCCAGTCAAGTAGCCCATGGACACACTCCAACAGCACCAGAGCACCACCTACACATCATGCCAACTCACATCATTGACATGACACCTCAGGATACTCACATTCAGCTAAAGAAGTTGGTGATGAGCTGTGTGCGGACATCACCATCATCATCATCATCATCATCGTCACTGGCATCGTGGTCCAGGCTAGGATCCTCCACAGGTGGCGGATGTTGGTCATTGTCATCCTGGATGAGAGGCAACTCCTTCCGCACTGTCAGGTTGTGGAGCATGCAGCAGACGATGATAATCTTGCACACTTTCGCAGGGGCATATGGGAGGGACCCTCCGGTCTTGTCCAGGCAGCGGAAGCGGCTCTTCAGGAGACCAAATGTCCGCTCAATCACTCTCCTGGTCCGACCATGTGCCTCATTGTAGCGCATCTGGGCTGGTGTCACAGGGTTCCTGAGGGGTGTCAGCAACCACGGCATGTTGGGGTATCCCGAGTCACCTACGGACAGACAAGTGCACATTAGCTGACTTGGAAAAGTGGGCGGAATACTACAGATCAGATCACACACAATGGCACAAAGTCAGTACACACCGACAAGCCAGGCACGCTGGTTCTGCATCTGTGCCATCATCCTGGGGATGGACTACTCCTCATCACAAAGGCATCGTGTGCTGAACCAGGGAAACGGGCACACACGTGTGTGATGGTCATGTCTGCAAGACACACCACCAGTGCATTTACCGAGTGGTAGTGCTTGCGGTTCCTGTAGGCCTGCTCCTGGGCCTGTGGTGGTACCAAAGCCACATGTGTCCCATCAATGGAGCCAATGACATGCGGCATCCTCCCCAGGGCATAAAAGTCACTCTTCACGTCAGTGAGTCGTCGCAGTCTAGGGAAATAGATGTACCGGTTCAGGAATAGCAACATTGCCGCCAAAACATCGCGGAGCACATGGCTCAACATGGTCTGTGACATCCCACCAGCAGTCGCCACAGTATGTTGGAAGGTACCGGTGGCAAAGAAGTGTAGGGCTGCCATCACCTTCACCTTGGGGGTCAGCGCTGTAGGATACGGCCGGCCAGGCTGCAAATGTGGGGACAACTGCACTGCCAAATCCTCAATCAGCTGCCTGGTGAAGCGGTACCGTCGGATGCTGTCCCGTTCCACCATCGTTGCCAGGTCTGGGAATGGTCGATGGACAGCAGGAGCCCTGCAGTGCAGAGGAGAAGTAAGCAAGATTGTCAGTCAGCCCACATATGCGGCATTGAACACACTCAATATCCCAACACACATCATTATGAGGCACAACTACATGAAGTGTGCAGTTCCGTAAGGACATGTATGGTACATACATGGCCAACATCTGTCAACACGGTCCAACAGGTGGCATCAATTAGTCCCAGGTTGGCCCATTGGATATCATGAGGCCGTGTCACAGTTCCCATCTCCTGCTGCCGTGTCACAATCACCCCCACAGTGACATGTGAGGACAGATGTGCCCCAGGCACCACAGCTCAACGACAGGTACATTCCCAGGGACCCTGTATTGCCACATGGACACTGGCATTACATGGAGTATCATGTATACACCACAGCAAAACAACCATGACCCCCACAGGTAGTGGTCCCACTTGCCACGGCAGGACAGACATGGACGTCTGTGACACACACACGCACAACATCAAAGTCCAGGCACACACAACGTGGATGTGGAGACTGTCTCCCATTGTGCACATGAAATCAGAGACATTGTAAACACTACATGCACAAAGACTGTGGAGGACCATCACTATTGTGCCACTGGGACACCCTGGCTCAAACATACCGTCCCACATGGGACTCACGGGGTATGTGACATGACATACACATACACCACCGTGAAATGTGACCATGGCACATGCACAGATATGAACAGTTGCACATCACAGTGGTCATGTACACGTAACACCCAGGACCCTGTCCCCATGAACACGTGCACAGCCTGGGGGTGGCTGCCCACAGGTGACACCCACAGGACAACATGTACACCAACATACACACAATAGGAAATGCAGCCTTACATGCCTTATGATAAAGTTTGGACAGGCTGTCGTGATGTAGGTGTGCCCCTCACTCCCTGGGAGCTATCTGTGGCTGGCATATGTCCATCTGAGACAGGCATGCTGACATATGCCAGTCACATGTACAGTGATGCGTTGAACAGCAATGGACCGATCGGTGCCCCCGGCCGGCCCATTGCATTCAATGTGTGCGGGTACGCGTTGTACCCCTGTACGCAGTTAGTACCGCAATGGACCGATCGGTGCCCCGGCCGGCCCATTGCATTCAATGTGTGCGGGTACGCATTGTACCCCTGTACGCGTTGAACCGCAATGGACCGATCGGTGCCCCCAGCCGGCCCATTGCATTCAATGTGTGCGGGTACGCGTTGTACCCCTGTACGCGTTGAACCGCAATGGACCGATCGGTGCCCCGGCCGGCCCATTGCATTCAATGTGTGCGGGTACGCGTTGTACCTCTGTACGCGTTGTACCGCAATGGACCGATCGGTGCCCCTGGCCGGCCCATTGCATTCAATGTGTGCGGGTACGCGTTGTACCCCTGTACGCGTTGAACCGCAATGGACCGATCGGTGCCCCCGGCCGGCCCATTGCATTCAATGTGTGCGGTACGCGTTGCACCCTGTACGCGTTGAACCGCAATGGACCGATCGGTGCCCCCGGCCGGCCCATTGCATTCAATGTGTGCGGGTACGCGTTGTACCCCTGTACGCGTTGTACCCCAATGGACCGATCGGTGCCCCCGGCCGGCCCATTGCATTCAATGTGTGCGGGTACGCGTTGTACCCCTGTACGCGTTGTACCGCAATGGACCGATCGGTGCGCACCCATTGACAATGGCCTTGCCTGGCAACGGACGCGTTTTCGAATTTCGAACGAGTCGGTTGCTGGAAATTCAGTTGGTCAGCCACAACAATGTTGCAAAATCATGTATGTCATGAAGTTGAAGATTTGAAGGATGCTGTGGGCGTGTTTTGGTGCTGCTATTCCATGGATTGGCCAGATTCAGAAGATGCAAACGACTTGGACCTATCACTTTGGACACAAGGGACAGTATCTGCCTCTCCAGCACATATATATTGCTGGCTGTTCCCCTGAGAGCTCACTTGCCTGCACTACATGCTCCAGGACGACATCTGCCACTGCACTGCTGCTGTCTCTGCCCCTCTGGACCCTGCAATGGCACGTACTGTGGAGAGAGCCCCAGCCTTCAGCCTTGAGGAGCACCAGGCCCTGCTGGACAGCCTACTTCCACAGTACAGCAAGCTGTATGGGACACCAGGGGAGCAGGTGAGTGTTCTGTGCACTGCCTTTCTGAATGTGCATATTGTCTGACTAGCAAGGCTGAAAGTCTGCACGACACTGGCTAGCAGGCTCACTGAGTAGTTGTCACCCCCCATAGTGTGTAGTGACATGCACTGGACAGGTATGGTGCAGTGAGAGTGCATTTGAACAAGGTTTTACTTCCCATGCAATGATACCATGTAGTGACGTCTGGCAAACTGTCCATGGGCAGCTTTGCACTGCCTGTGTACATCATGTGCCCCTGTGATTGAGACATGTATATACAACTGTGTCATGCACGGATATGTTGCATGTGTAGTAATGGCCTTTTCACTTTGTCATCCTGACAGGTTAATGCCCATCGGAAGCAGGAGATCTGGAAGGACATCGTCCGGGCTGTCCGGTCCATGGGGGTCTACAAGCGCCGGATCCGCAACTGCCAGAAGAGGTGGCAGGACCTTCGGGGCTGGACCCGGACGATTGCACGGGTCCAGCTGAAGCTGTCGCCTCCTCGCAGGAGGGGCGGAACACGGACCCTGACCCCCCACATGCTCCAGATCCTGGCGGTGGTGTTTCCAGACCTGGATGGGCAGCTGAAGGCCAGACAGCAGCAAGGAGGGGGTGAGTCAAAGACTGCACTGTGAACTCTGTATTACATGCTGTGTGCCCTCCTCTGGCCTGGTTCAACTGCCACAGTGCAGCAGTCATGTTGTCCAGGAGCCATGTCCCTCTATTGCGCACTGCCCACTGCTCATCTGATACCCAGGTGTGGCCCTTACATTCAGGGAATTGTGTCACTTGGGACTGTGTCCTTGCAGTTTGCTTCACTAAAGGTGGGGACAGCATCTGTTTCCCTAACTCTGTTGTGGGCATCATGGGTGGGTCCATTGTTCACACTATGCCTGTGTTCGGACATGTAATCTGCGTGTTGCTTTGATATGCGGTCCACTTGCTGTGCTGAGCCACCACATGTGCCTGGGGTATGTGGCACACGCCCATGCAGCGGGTGGGAACAATGTTTGGGCCCCAGGAGTGTGCAGATTACGTGTGTCACACATACATAGCCAGCTATCCACTGTCCAGGGCTCATCCCTCATTCATGTGGAGCAGGACAGTCATGCCTACTCCAGGCCATGCAATGCACTCTGTACTCCCACTCCCGTGTATCAGCTGACACATTGTGCGCAGTGATTTGACCCCTCAGGTATCTGCCTCTGTGTCAGTGTGCTGTGGATTAGTTGCCAGGACTGCTGGGGTGTTTCTTGGTAGGGGCTCAGCATGCCCCTGGAGATGTGACCATAGGAGACGATACTTGTGTGTCACATAGGTGTTTGATCAGCTGCCCGTGCAGACTGGGGTATGCAAATGTGAAGTTCAGGCAGCTGTTCCCCATTCACAGCAGATTGTGAGGGGCTCAGGTTCAGAGGGTAGTGTCACAGGTCTCCCATATGTCCAATAGGTATGACCTGGACAGATGAGGGTTAAGATGATGTGTTGTGTGGGGATGTACATGTGCACTTGTGCAGCTCCAGTACTTGCATTCCCCATGACCTACTATTGTGACACAGTGCATAGTGTTGTTGTCTGGCTGCCAAGTCATACATCACTGAGACAGTGATGTATGACTTAGCAGTCATGCCTCTGCCATGGCATGTGTCTACTTATTGGTGGTCTTGCAGGGGAGTGACATGTGCTACATGCACACCATTGTGGCGATGGCTATCAGGACATGGGTGCATCATGGTGTCTGTCGCTGGTATGCATCACATGCATTTCCTATTTGACTCTGGGCATCCCTTTCATCCGGAAACCTGTACTGACTCAGTGGCAAGAGCTGTGATGTGTGCATGTCCACATGCCACACCGTGTCCTCTGCACTGTCCAACTACTGTGTACTTGGTGCATGTGTCCACACTGGGGTGTTGCAATCCAACAGACACCAGACAGATGGGTGCAAGGCCATGTGGGATGTGAGTGCCATGCTTGGCATCAGACTGACAATTGGCTTCTCCTGTTCAGTTAGGGCACTTTTAGCAATGTACAACTAATGATGCCAGGGCTTGCTCTGTAATGTGCTGTGCTCACAGTGGTGTGTGCGTTTGGTGCAGGTGACTGATGTCTGTCTGTTTCCCCATTGTTTGCAGATACATCCACGGCCACGGAAGGGGACAGCTCCACGGACCAGGAGGAGCCAGAGAGACAGACTGGGTCAGCAGCCGAGGAGTGGTCGGAGGGACCCAGTGGCACGGAGGGCGAGGGGAGCAACACCGAGGAGTCCTCAGCACCATCCACCTCAGCTGAGGACCAGAGCAACTCGGAGGATGACTCCCTTATGGAGGCGGGTGTCAGCAGCCACCACACCCCAGCTAGTGTTGCTGTCCCCGCCACCACCAGCACCACCACCGCCCTCCCATCGGCTCCCATTCCCCAGGTCCGTGGAGGCTCCCATGTTCGGGAGCGTGTCTCCTTTGGCCCAGGCACCGCACCCCCTGCCCCTGTGTCCCCTGCTGCCCTGAGTGAAGAGTCTGTGTACCTCCTTCGCCAGCTCCATGTAGGGCAGACAGCCATGCTGAGTGTCCTCCATGCGCACACCGCTCTGTTGACTCAGCTGGTGTCGTTCATGGAGGGCATCTCATCGGGCATGTCTGACCTACAGAGGGGCAATAGGTCCATGGACTCCTCCCTGACGGCAGCAGTGTCCCTCCTCAGACAGTCCCTCACCCCTCCTGCCTCTGCTCCATCCACACTCCCCAGCACCTTACCCGTCCCAAGCACACACACACCAGCACAGGCACACACCAGCACACACACGTCCAGCACACAGACACACACGCCACAAACAAAACGCACACGCATGCACAGTCAGGGGACTGAAACCAGACTCACAGGGGATGGGGCCCTGGTACACACACACGCATCCACGGGCACTGCGCAGTCCTCAGTTGCCTCTCCATCCAAAACACCCTCCCTTGCCTCACCTGCAACCCCAAAGACCCAGCGCCTCTTCCTCAGTGACCTCGGCCTCTTCCCCTCCGATCCAGCTGCTCCAGCATCCAGGGGGAAGAGGAAGCCCCCACACGGAGCAGAGTGCCCTCGCCCCCGGACACCCTCCCCCAGGCGCAGACAGACTGAGGCCCCCACCCGCAAGTCCCCCGGAGTGGTAAGAGCAAGACCCCGCCGCCGCCCTGCAGCTCAAGCACCAGGTCTCCTTCCTCCATCCCTCAGGCCCCCACTCCACAGGTGCCCCCACCACACCCTGCCCCAGGTTCCCCCACCCACAGATATACCATCCCCAAGAGGCTCCGGCCTTCTCCCCCTGCCACTTGCTCTCCCGGCACCACACCCCCGCTGCGCTTGTCTGTGCCACTGATGTGGTGAGGGTGTCCTCCCCCTCTGTCCAGCCCACCTTGCCTGTTCCCCATTCTCCTCCCCTGGTGGTAGGCACTGCAGTGGAGTCCACTACCACCCTGTCTGACTTGGGCACTGCAGTGGCGGACCTGTCCACTCCATCTGCAGGGTCCACTGCAGTCGTGCCGGCACCCACAACATCTGAGTCATGCCCCCAGTTGTGCCGGCACACACCATGTCAGACACCTCCACTGCAGTTGTCAGTGGCTCTCCAACACCCACCACCCCTTCCCTGCTTCCTCCTGGTGAGCCCTGATCCTGTCCCTGCGGTGCCTGGCCTACCCCCGGTTGCCCCTCCTAGTGGATTGTCCCTGGTTTTGTGCAGGCATGTGTAGGGTGGCATCTGCCACTGTCACCCACTTGTGACTTTGTTGATGGACTGGCCATTGGCCTTTGTTTATTTTCTACCGGACTTCTACTTTTAATGCCACATATGCTGAATAAAGCAACTTTCTGTTCTCTAGTGCTTTTGCTTCTGATGTACATGATGTTGATGATGCTAACCATGCCCTTGCTGCAGTGATGGTGATATTTGGTCTCATGATAATGAAGTGTTACTGTGCAGGAACCCATGTGGTCCAGGGGGAATGTGTCCTATCCTGTGGTGTATCCATGTCATCCATAGCAGCATCTGAGGGTGTCATGTGTTCAGTATTTGGCAAAGGGATTTCCTACTTAGATTGCCTATTTCACATCTGTGGCTTCCACCCCTGCACATCTGTTGTGCCTGCCATTGTTCAATTCGTCTACTTCCCTGACCGTGTTGCCATCTCCAGCGGACATGCAGGTTTGGGCATCAATGGGGAAGGACTCATCTGTGTTGTCAGTGCAACATTGCTATACAAGTGTGTTGGATCTGTGCTGATGATTCCGTTGGCACTTCCATGACCAGGCTGATGTTACGGGAGCCCTCATTTGGTGCTAATTGTTGATTGTGTGACCAAGTGCTCAGCTGACATGATGGGGCCCTACTGAGGCAACATATGGCACAGCTTTCCTCACACAGGAGTGGAGTCCCCTCATGGCAGTGTGTACTCCTGTGACATTGCCTGCGCCCAAGGTGTGTGTTGTATGTGCATGTCTGTGTGTTCACTTCCGTTTAGCTGTGCATGCTGTGATCCCTAGTGTTGTACCTGTTTGTGATGCTAGCTGAGTTGAGCTATGTTCCCCCAAAGTCTTCTCCCTGGGTTCCCTGTGATGTGGGTGCATGGCACATTACTGGTCATCAGGGTGTCACCCATAGGTGTGTTTGCTGTCAGGGCTGAGTTTGTGTGCAGACGCAGATGGGTCACAGTCAGGTTTCCCCTTGGCACTTGTTGTTTGCCCCTGTCATGTGATTTCCAGTTTGTGTTATCTTTCAGTGATTGTGACACGTTGTGTGTGTGACTGCTGGCACTCCTCAGGGTCCGGGCTGCAATGTTGGTTGTTGTCTATGTGTGTTCTTTGTGGGTGACCTTGGCTTCTTCATTGGTGTGTGACTGTGGCTGGGATCCCATTGGTTGGTGTGGTATTGCCGTCATGTCCATGTACAGCGTAGTGTGCAGTGTGTCAGACATTCAGGAGTCTTGTTGAGTGGCCATGTGTGATGTGTTTCTGCACCTTGGTTCCCACCCACCACCCTGGAATAGTCATGGGTGCATGTGCAATGTCACCAGTGCATGTGTACTTCACTGCTGCACATTGTTGGAGGTCGAGGGGTGTGGTGTTGAGTGTGTGCAGATGAGAGTTGTTGCCCGGCTAGGCCCCTGCCTCCATGTTGGCCTTGGCTTACTGGCCATGCTGTTTGATTTGTGCTTGTGTAGGTGTGATGGTAGTTAGTTGCTCAGGACACATGACTGTGGTTCACAGTGTGAACCACATTTAGCTTTGTCATCACAGTGGGATTGTAATGCAGCCCAGGGTCACCACATTGTGGGGGCCCTGGGGGTGGTGCTGTGGTGTGTCTGTGTCTTGCTGTGTCAGTTGCTGTCCCTACGTGCCTGTGTGACATGTGTGATTTGTGCTCCCTCTCATCTGACAATGCCTGCTTGCCCACATAGGGGATTTGGATCCATGAGTTACCTTTGTGTGGCACTGTATGCACATCTGTATGATTGGTATTCAGGTCTCCTCATGTGTTGTGTGGTTGCCTGGGGACACTGGCACCCCCCTCACCTGTTGTGTATGATGTGCAGTGTGGGTCTGCCTGTTTGTGTTTGTGCATCTGCACCACTGCATTGGCATATCTTGGGTGTGCCATTGGCTGTATGTAGTTTGGTGGGTTTCCCCTGCTGTCCCTGGGACTCCTAGGTCATCGGTCAGCACAATGATCATGGTTTGTGTGTCCCATTGCTGCCATGGTATGGTATCTGTTCACCTCACATCTGCAGTCTCCACAGGGTATCTGCATTTGTGTGCCCATTGGTGCAAATATGTGGGTCTGCATTCTGATGGTCACTTCTGTCATTGTGTCATTGATTATTGTTGACGGTGTCAGCCCCCATGGGTGTTGTTTGTCTGCACATGGCCAAAGGTATGTCTTATTTGCACTGCAGTATTTGGCTCCCCCAATTTATGTTGCAATGGGACACATACACTACTTTGCCACTGATGTTTTTGTTGTTCTGTGACCAGGAATCATCCATGCAGTTTGGCAGTTGCACCTCTTTCTTTGTCAACACTTACCTTTTGGTCACTGTGGTGATGGGGGTTTAGACCCCATTGCCACAATGTTCAAGATGTGCTTCAGCTATGGACCCCACACTTACATTTTGGTCACTGTGATGATGGGGGTTTAGACCCCATTGCCACAATGTTCAAGATGTGCTTCAGCTATGGACCCCACACTTACATTTTGGTCACTGTGATGATGGGGGTTTGGACCCCATTGCCACAATGTTCAAAATGTGCTTCAGCTATGGACCCCACACTTACCTTTTGTTCACTGTGGTGATGGGGGTTTAGACCCCATTGCCACAATGTTCAAGATGTGCTTCAGCTATGGACCCCACACTTACATTTTGGTCACTGTGATGATGGGGGTTTGGACCCCATTGCCACAATGTTCAAAATGTGCTTCAGCTATGGACCCCACACTTACCTTTTGGTCACTGTGGTGATGGGGGTTTAGACCCCATTGCCACAATGTTCAAGATGTGCTTCAGCTATGGACCCCACACTTACATTTTGGTCACTGTGATGATGGGGTTTGGACCCCATTGCCACAATGTTCAAAATGTGCTTCAGCTATGGACCCCACACTTACCTTTTGGTCACTGTGGTGATGGGGGTTTGGACCCCATTGCCACAATGTTCAAAATGTGCTTCAGCTATGGACCCCACACTTACCTTTTGTTCACTGTGATGATGGGGGTTTGGACCCCATTGCCACAATGTTCAAAATGTGCTTCAGCTATGGACCCCACACTTACCTTTTGGTCACTGTGGTGATGGGGGTTTGGACCCCATTGCCACAATGGTCATGGCCTGCTTAGCATTGTGGGTGCCACACACATATATGTGTGGCACATGTGCTAGGGGGTCACATTGTATGTTCAAAGTCATGTTCGGTGTTGTAGGCATTTGACACAGTCTACACACGCTTGTCATGGTGTTGGGGGATGTCTTCTTCTTGCATTCCCTAGGTTGTGGTGTGCTGGTTGTGTCAAGCATTGTCCATCCTATGAGTGGGGGTGGTAGTAGTGGTTGGCATCCAGCCCCCTGGGTGAGGGTGGTAGTAGTGGTAGGCATCCAGCCCCCCTGGGTGAGGGTGGTAGTAGTGGTAGGCATCCAGCCCCCCTGGCTAAGGGTGGTAGTAGTGGTAGGCATCCAGCCCCCTGGGTGAGGGTGGTAGTAGTGGTAGGCATCCAGCCCCCTGGGTGTGGGTGGTAGTAGTGGTAGGCATCCAGACCCCTGGCTAAGGGTGGTAGTAGTGGTAGGCATCCAGCCCCCTGGCTAAGGGTGGTAGTAGTGGTAGGCATCCAGCCCCCTGGGTGAGGGTGGTAGTAGTGGTAGGCATCCAGCCCCCTGGGTGAGGGTGGTAGTAGTGGTAGGCATCCAGCCCCCTGGGTGAGGGTGGTAGTAGTGGTAGGCATCCAGCCCCCCTGGGTGTGGGTGGTAGTAGTGGTAGGCATCCAGCCCCCTGGCTCAGGGTGGTAGTAGTGGTAGGCATCCAGCCCCCCTGGGTGAGGGTGGTAGTAGTGGTAGGCATCCAGCCCCCCTGGGTGAGGTTGGTAGTAGTGGTAGGCATCCAGCCCCCCTGGGTGTGGGTGGTAGTAGTGGTAGGCATCCAGCCCCCTGGCTGAGGGTGGTAGTAGTGGTAGGCATCCAGCCCCCTGGCTGAGGGTGGTAGTAGTGGTAGGCATCCAGCCCCCTGGGTGTGGGTGGTAGTAGTGGTAGGCATCCAGCCCCCTGGGTGAGGGTGGTAGTAGTGGTAGGCATCCAGCCCCCTGGGTGAGGGTGGTAGTAGTGGTAGGCATCCAGCCCCCTGGGTGAGGGTGGTAGTAGTGGTAGGCATCCAGCCCCCTGGGTGTGGGTGGTAGTAGTGGTAGGCATCCAGCCCCCTGGCTCAGGGTGGTAGTAGTGGTAGGCATCCAGCCCCCCTGGGTGAGGGTGGTAGTAGTGGTAGGCATCCAGCCCCCTGGGTGAGGGTGGTAGTAGTGGTAGGCATCCAGCCCCCTGGGTGTGGGTGGTAGTAGTGGTAGGCATCCAGCCCCCCCTGGCTGAGGGTAGTAGTAGTGGTAGGCATCCAGCCCCCCCTGGCTGAGGGTGGTAGTAGTGGTAGGCATCCAACCCCCCTGGGTATTGGTGGTAGTAGTGGTAGGCATCCAGCCCCCCTGGCTAAGGGTGGTAGTAGTGGTAGGCATCCAGCCCCCTGGGTGAGGGTGGTAGTAGTGGTAGGCATCCAGCCCCCCTGGGTGTGGGTGGTAGTAGTGGTAGGCATCCAGCCCCCCTGGCTAAGGGTGGTAGTAGTGGTAGGCATCCAGCCCCCTGGGTGAGGGTGGTAGTAGTGGTAGGCATCCAGCCCCCCTGGCTGAGGGTGGTAGTAGTGGTAGGCATCCAGCCCCCCTGGCTAAGGGTGGTAGTAGTGGTAGGCATCCAGCCCCCTGGGTGAGGGTGGTAGTAGTGGTAGGCATCCAGCCCCCTGGGTGAGGGTGGTAGTAGTGGTAGGCATCCAGCCCGCCCTGGCTAAGGGTGGTAGTAGTGGTAGGCATCCAGCCCCCTGGGTGAGGGTGGTAGTAGTGGTAGGCAACCAGCCCCCCTGGGTGAGGGTGGTAGTAGTGGTAGGCATCCAGCCCCCTGGGTGTGGGTGGTAGTAGTGGTAGGCATCCAGCCCCCCTGGGTGAGGGTGGTAGTAGTGGTAGGCATCCAGCCCCCTGGGTGAGGGTGGTAGTAGTGGTAGGCATCCAGCCCCCTGGGTGAGGGTGGTAGTAGTGGTAGGCATCCAGCCTCCCTGGGTGTGGGTGGTAGTAGTGGTAGGCATCCAGCCCCCTGGCTGAGGGTGGTAGTAGTGGTAGGCATCCAGCCCCCCTGGGTGAGGGTGGTAGTAGTGGTAGGCATCCAGCCCCCCTGGGTGTGGGTGGTAGTAGTGGTAGGCATCCAGCCCCCTGGGTGAGGGTGGTAGTAGTGGTAGGCATCCAGCCCCCCTGGGTGAGGGTGGTAGTAGTGGTAGGCATCCAGCCCCCCTGGCTAAGGGTGGTAGTAGTGGTAGGCATCCAGCCCCCTGGGTGAGTTTGGTAGTAGTGGTAGGCATCCAGCCCCCTGGGTGAGGGTGGTAGTAGTGGTAGGCATCCAGCCCCCTGGGTGTGGGTGGTAGTAGTGGTAGGTATCCAGCCCCCTGGGTGAGGGTGGTAGTAGTGGTAGGCATCCAGCCCCCTGGCTAAGGGTGGTAGTAGTGGTAGGCATCCAGCCCCCCCTGGGTGAGTTTGGTAGTAGTGGTAGGCATCCAGCCCCCCCTGGGTGAGGGTGGTAGTAGTGGTAGGCATCCAGCCCCCTGGGTGTGGGTGGTAGTAGTGGTAGGTATCCAGCCCCCTGGGTGAGGGTGGTAGTAGTGGTAGGCATCCAGCCCCCTGGGTGTGGGTGGTAGTACTGGTAGGCATCCAGCCCCCTGGCTGAGGGTGGTAGTAGTGGTAGGCATCCAGCCCCCCTGGCTGAGGGTGGTAGTAGTGGTAGGCTTCCAGCCCCCTGGGTGTGGGTGGTAGTAGTGGTAGGCATCCAGCCCCCCTGGCTAAGGGTGGTAGTAGTGGTAGGCATCCAGCCCCCTGGGTGAGGGTGGTAGTAGTGGTAGGCATCCAGCCCCCTGGGTGTGGGTGGTAGTAGTGGTAGGCATCCAGCCCCCCTGGCTAAGGGTGGTAGTAGTGGTAGGCATCCAGCCCCCCTGGGTGAGGGTGGTAGTAGTGGTAGGTATCCAGCCCCCCTGGCTGAGGGTGGTAGTAGTGGTAGGCATCCAGTCCCCCTGGCTAAGGGTGGTAGTAGTGGTAGGCATCCAGCCCCCTGGGTGAGGGTGGTAGTAGTGGTAGGCATCCAGCCCCCCTGGGTGAGGGTGGTAGTAGTGGTAGGCATCCAGCCCCCCTGGCTAAGGGTGGTAGTAGTGGTAGGCATCCAGCCCCCCTGGGTGAGGGTGGTAGTAGTGGTAGGCATCCAGCCCCCTGGGTGTGGGTGGTAGTAGTGGTAGGCATCCAGCCCCCCTGGCTCAGGGTGGTAGTAGTGGTAGGCATCCAGCCCCCCTGGGTGAGGGTGGTAGTAGTGGTAGGCATCCAGCCCCCTGGGTGAGGGTGGTAGTAGTGGTAGGCATCCAGCCCCCTGGGTGTGGGTGGTAGTAGTGGTAGGCATCCAGCCCCCTGGGTGTGGGTGGTAGTAGTGGTAGGCATCCAGCACCCCTGGCTAAGGGTGGTAGTAGTGGTAGGCATCCAGCCCCCTGGGTGAGGGTGGTAGTAGTGGTAGGCATCCAGCCCCCTGGGCGTGGGTGGTAGTAGTGGTAGGCATCCAGCCCCCTGGCTAAGGGTGGTAGTAGTGGTAGGCATCCAGCCCCCCGGGTGAGGGTGGTAGTAGTGGTAGGCATCCAGCCCCCTGGGTGTGGGTGGTAGTAGTGGTAGGCATCCAGCCCCCCTGGCTAAGGGTGGTAGTAGTGGTAGGCATCCAGCCCCCTGGGTGAGGGTGGTAGTAGTGGTAGGCATCCAGCCCCCTGGGTGTGGGTGGTAGTAGTGGTAGGCATCCAGCCCCCCTGGCTAAGGGTGGTAGTAGTGGTAGGCATCCAGCCCCCTGGGTGAGGGTGGTAGTAGTGGTAGGCATCCAGCCCCCTGGCTAAGGGTGGTAGTAGTGGTAGGCATCCAGCCCCCTGGCTAAGGGTGGTAGTAGTGGTAGGCATCCAGCCCCCCTGGGTAGGGGTGGTGGTGCGCATTCAGGCCCCTGTGTGCATATGTGGCATTGGTGATGGGCATCCCGCCCCTATGGTGCTGCTGTTGCTGGTGTAAGTATATTCTGCATCCCTCTGTGTGTGTGTGATGTGTTGTGTACGTGTTGTATGTGTTTTGTGGTTGGTGTCTGACTTACCTTCTGCGCCGTACGCGTCCGTGCCTGTTCCGGTAGTAAATGTAGAATATTGGTATGATTGGGACGAAGGGATTCATGGTTGGTTCGTGTCGTTCGTCCTTCTCGTTGCTTCGCGTCGTCCTCGTCGCTTCGCCTCGTCCTCGTCGCTTCGCGTCGTCCCTCGTCGCTGGCGTGTTCGTCTCGCACTCCGTGGATCGTGTTGTGGCGCGAATCGGAGCTTATGTGCGCCTCTCCCGGATGCTTTGACGTGCCGTGCGTAGCGACGGGTTCGGCGCGTACGGAAAGCGCATCGTACTCGTTCGGCCGGACGGAGCTGCATTTTTTCTTCCGTGCGACTCGATTCGGCATTTCCGGATTCGCCTCGGTCGGGGAACAGGACCTGGTTTGGGTGAGTACGGCTCGGCCGGATTCTGTGCTGTTGTGCGCATCGTACTTACTCGTTCGGTGTGCTGTGCGGATCGGTCGGGAAACAGGCTTTCGCATGGCTTTTTTCCCGACCGAATGGTATTGGGTGCGCCTCCGACCGAGATCGGAATCGGCCCCTTAATCTTTGGAGTAAGTATACTCTCTTGTCATCAGAATTCTAGCAACTCCGTGATTGCTGTGGTGAAGCACCCTTCCAAATTCTTACATATGTGTGAATGAACGAGTTATGCTAGTGTAAGTCATTGCTGTGGTTTACAGTATCAGGTTTGACCCGTGGGGGACGTGGCTTCGCCGAGCTGGAAGATGGCAGCTCATTAGTGAGCTCTGGCAGCTGGCACACCATCCCGCAATCATCCTGCATTAATGAGAGGCCAACGGCCCGCCTCAATACAGTCCTGCAACCCACTCATTGTGGGGAACTACCTGCCTGCTGCTGAGACGGCGTGCCGGCGAACAACGGGGCAAGCGAGACCATTGCTCTCCTCTGGCTAAGACGTGGCCATGACAAGAAAGAGGGCAACCCCAATAACCAGTGGTGCGAAGGAGGAGCCAGGACTGCTGGAATCATGTGATGTTGAGGATATCTGGTAAGGTGTGGCCAGATAAGACTGCGATAGCTGCCGGAACCCAAAGCCCCCAAAGTGGATCATGGCCACGGCCAGAGGGGCTTGCTGAGTTGCACGGGTGTGCTAAGGCTCTGTGATGCGGCATGCTTGGATCCCCTGGAACCATGGTGGCGGTGGCAGAGAGCTGAGTAGATGCCGCAGAGGTGTGGAGCGCCTTGGAACAGCCTAGCCTAGAGCACGGACTAGCAGGCCTGCTCGTAGAGGGAGGGGAACAACAAAGGTGCGTCCCAAGGTGAGCTAGGCACTACTGCAACGCTTCTACTGGGCAGAAGTCATACTGGTGGTACTGTGGTGCACTCCAGGGGACTTAGGAAGCCATATAGGTCCCAGATGGACCGTTCCTCCTTCTCCTCCTCCCTTCCTAATTCTTTCATATAGGTGTTGCGACCTGTGACCTCCCTACATCTCACGGAGTGCACATGAGGCTGTGGTGTGATGACCCCCAACAGAGAATGGCGCTTCATAGGATTCTCACACCTATACTGCAGTGGACAAAGCTAGATCAACTAAGGAGCATGGGGGAGGCCCTCATTCCAGCCCAGACCTACACCACCCCATACAGATGCCACACAACTAAAACTTGGCAGTAGTCACAATAATTATTCAGCATCGGACAAACTGGACCACATCCTGGAAGCCATCAGTGCCACTAGGGAGGTCCTGGAAAGAAAGATAGACTGTATAGCAATCCATCTCAACATTCTCCATGATAACCACCAGAAACTGGCAAATAAGATGAAATTCAATGAGTCCACCCTGCACAATATTCAACCACTTGTGGATGACTTGAAAGTCTAGGTGGCGACCCTTACAGACAACATCACAGTATCAGATAAGCGGGCAGATTGTGCTGAGGGCTGCAGCAGGTGCAACAATGTGCAAATAGTGGGCTTCCCCAAGGGATTAGAGGGTACCGACATGGTCGCCTACCTTGAGCACTTCACAGAGAGATAGTTTGGCCCCGCCAAGCCTTTCCCGGTTTATGTTCTGAAGTGAGCCCATAGAGTGCCTGCTTGGCTACCGCCACTTGGGGCAGCTCCTAGACCAGCAGTGACCTGGCTGCTCAATTACAGAGACAGAGATGCCCTACTTTGACAGGCATGAAACCTAGGCCCACTACAAGTTGAAAATTGCCCGGTGCCCAAATTACTAGACTACACTATGACTGTGCAGCGCCGCCGTGCTTCATTTGTGGAAGCCAAGTGAGCACTCAGAGACTTGGGCTTCAACTATGCGCTTTTGTTCCCAGCATGTCTTAAACTAATTGTGGAGGGTCACTTCCTTTTTTTCAATAATGGGAGCACATGGACCACTATTCACAAATAGAGGGACAAAGGGCTTTTATACATGAGGTCCAGCACAAATGCCCAAATGCAATAAGAAAATTAGAGTTGTGCTGTTCCTAAATAATCTAAAGTGTAGCAATATACAAAAGACAGTAGGCTACAGAGTCAAAGAGATGGGAATCCATTTCTTTGGAATATAATGCCCTCACACACCCAGTTGGGTGTCATGCTTCATCATCGGGCTGCTCCTCGTCTGGCCGGCGGTGCAATGCCTGACGGGCTCCCAATGAGGGGCACTTTGGCGGAGATCTTTTTCCAAATAGCCGTTTGGTGCCGTGGGGGTGAGGGGCTTAGTGAGTGTAGATGAATGAGTGGTGTGTGATGTTTATGTGAATTAAAACAGGGTTGGGAGTACCATCAAAAATAATTTTAATTGTGGGGTCTCCTACCCTGATTAAAATAAAAAGGAAAGGCGCAATGCTAAGTTAATGTCTCAGGTGTGGCGCTCTTCCGTGTGGTTGGTCAACATGTTCCTCGCCTATTCTACAAGTCTAGAGGCGATTCGTCAGGACCTAAAGTTAAAAAACTATCTACACTAAGGTGGACCGAAAAAACAATAATGAACTAATGATAAAAGTTTATGCCACCATGACTTACTCTGTCTAATGACTGGTAGTCCTGGTTCTACCTATTATGGAGAGAAAATCACATATTAATGCATGATATCAAACCAATAGTACGAGTATCAAACACTACTGTCCTGTTCCCTGTGTGTCTAATTCACAGCACACAGTGGTGAGGTGTTACAGGCATATATACACCAGGTGCCAAATGTTATTGTGGTCACATTATGTCTCATGTATGTAGTGACCAAATCAGTGTATTAAAAACCCAAAACTGCAGAAAGAGCACAAGACTCACCCTATTTGGGATATACTACTGCTTCATCAATCCCCGGCAGGTCAAGATATGAGGAACTTCCCCATATACTAGAGGGGTATACAGATGAAAGGAACAGTTAAGAACTGCCAGCTTGCGAAGTTGATCGTGCTTAAATTAAATAAACTAGAGGATTTGATATGCCTCCTTAAAATGTATAGTATCATGCTCCTACATCACGCTATCTGTTACATGGAAAAGTGAACATATTTCAAGGGGAGTTCTTTAAAGTTGCCCAAATCATAAAAAGTCATAGTCCCTGTTATGATGGAAATACACAGGCTTCATATTTGTTACCGAAGTTAGGTTAAGGAAATAAAAAATAAAAAGAGGGGGGGGGGGTAGGGAAGGTGCATCTACCTAGTTAACTGTGTTTAAAATGGCTGAGAAACCATTTAACAGGGGTTAGCAGTAGGGAACAACAACAGACCACCAAGGTTAACAAAGTACTCACGTTTGCGTAGTACGCAATATGTCCAGGGACCTACCCACTGCTGCCAGGACCGGGAGGTATGGTGTAGTGCGAAAGCCCGGTTTAAATACCTGCTACTCCTCCTCATTAACTCGTGATTGCTACCAGCTGTTGCTGGACCGCTCGCGTGTGTGAGGGCAGTCATTGTTCTGGTCTCCACACTGCGGGCGCCATATTGGAGTGGGTACGATAACTTGGGCCGCTGGTCAGATTCTACCTATAACTGCTCTGGAAACATCCTCGATTGGGTGCAGGTTTTGAGAGGTTGTTGAATTAGTAAAATTATTGAGGGATTTTACTGGTTGGCGACCACCATGAGTTTGGCGCTACCTCTGTTCATAGTAAACAGAAAAGAAAAGAAAAATGGGGGCCATTTTGAAGTCTATGGAAAGTTTGGAGGCCATTTTGGAGTGGAGTAAAAGTCACACTAAGGCTTCATCATCATCTCCTAAACGGTGTCCCCAGTATGTAATATAACATGCAATGTGAATCTTAATGTACGGGTTCCAGTGAAGGTCAAAAAGTGTCAATGATGCAGTAATAAGATACTATTCCAAAGGAGTTTTAAGTGCGTAAAGCACTCCAAGGAATGTCTTCATTCAGTCCTTGTGTGTCAGAAGACAGACGATGCACCCATCTTTGTTCTTTGTAAAACAAAGCTTCTTTGCTGATTTTAGTGAATGTTTCAAGAATCACCCAACGGAAAGAGTCTGGTGAATGTTGGGTGTTAAAGAAGTGTGTGCACATTTTGGTATTCACTTTTGACACCGGAAATTACTGCGATGTTCCGTGATTCTCACTTTGACCGGACGTGTGGTCATCCCTATGTATCTGAGATTACAAGGGCACGTAATCATATAAATGCAATTTGTCGTATTACAATTAGTGTGCTTACGCAATTCCCATGTGAAGGTTGCATTGAAGATGATATTCTTAGTCACAGCTGTGAGGGCGCAAACTGTGCAAGTGCTGCACGGGTAGTGACCCTGAACAGGTGGAAGGTCCCACAGCTGTCTTTGTGTGTTAACAATTCGTGTCTTAGGCCTCGTGTGGATCAGTATGTCTTTCAAATTCCTTGATCGTTTGAAAGCAAAGCGTGGTTGTTCAAGGGTCATGCTCCCAGTATTTAATATGCCCCAATGTTTCTTGATAACATTTTTTATCCTATTGGAGGCTGGAGTGTATGTCGTTACACATGTCAAGGTCTCTGTTTGTGCTTTTGTCTAGGTTCTAATAGAGCCTCCCTGTTATTGTTTCTTGCACGTTTTTTGAAAGGGCAATACTGCGTGCGGGATATTCACGATGTGTAAGATTTTTTGCCAATGTTTCTGCTTCTGTTTTATAGTCCTCCACTTGACTACAGTTTCTGCGGAGTTTCAGAAACTGTCCCACTGGAAGATTCTCTTTAAGGGCACGCGGATGGCAACTACTGAACAGTAGAAGGCTGTTGCGATCCGTTGGCTTCCTATATATTGTTGTGCTCAAGGTACCATTATCTAGCCTTATCAAGAGATCAAGGAACGGTATTTGTTTGTCTGAAATGGAGCTTGTGAATCTGAGGTATGGATTCAAGGTGTTAATCCACACGCAGAAATCATTACATGTATCCACATCGCCTCTCCAGAAGATGATTATATCATCTATAAACCGCTTCCAGAGGCATAGATTTTCATGGTATGGGTTAGAGTCGTTCAAAATGAATTCCTCCTCAAAAGAGGCCATGTATAAACAGGCTACACTAGGGGCCATGGTGCTCCCCATGGAAGTTCCCTGAGGGCTTCTACATCTAGGGTGACCAATAGACATCAGTCTATTGGTCACCCTAGATGTAGAAGCCCTCTACACAAACATCCCGCAGAGGGCCACTCTAGGTGTGATTGAGGAAGCCTTCAATAAATCAGCCTGGAACTCGCCCACACCCAGCAGGTTCGTTCTGGAACTAGCAACACTGGTTTTGACCGAGAATTTTTTCGAATTCAAAGGACAATTATATCATCAGACTCAGGGAACTTCCATGGGGAGCACCATGGTCCCTAGTGTAGCCTGTTTATACATGGCCTCTTTTGAGGAGGAATTCATTTTGAACGACTCTAACCCATACCATGAAAATCTATGCCTCTGGAAGCGGTTTATAGATGATATAATCATCTTCTGGCGAGGCGATGTGGATACATGTAATGATTTCTGCGTGTGGATTAACACCTTGAATCCATACCTCAGATTCACAAGCTCCATTTCAGACAAACAAATACCGTTCCTTGATCTCTTGATAAGGCTAGATAATGGTACCTTGAGCACAACAATATATAGGAAGCCAACGGATCGCAACAACCTTCTACTGTTCAGTAGTTGCCATCCGCGTGCCCTTAAAGAGAATCTTCCAGTGGGACAGTTTCTGAGACTCCGCAGAAACTGTAGTCAAGTGGAGGACTATAAAACAGAAGCAGAAACATTGGCAAAAATCTTACACATCGTGAATATCCCGCACGCAGTATTGCCCTTTCAAAAAAACGTGCAAGAAACAATAACAGGGAGGCTCTATTAGAACCTAGACAAAAAGCACAAACAGAGACCTTGACATGTGTAACGACATACACTCCAGCCTCCAATAGGATAAAAAATGTTATCAAGAAACATTGGGGCATATTAAATACTGGGAGCATGACCCTTGAACAACCACGCTTTGCTTTCAAACGATCAAGGAATTTGAAAGACATACTGATCCACACGAGGCCTAAGACACGAATGGTTAACACACAAAGACAGCTGTGGGACCTTCCGCCTGTTCAGGGTCACTACCCGTGCAGCACTTGCACAGTTTGCGCCCTCACAGCTGTGACTAAGAATATCATCTTCAATGCAACCTTCACATGGGAATTGCCTAAGCACACTAATTGTAATACGACAAATTAGATTTATATGATTACGTGCCGTTGTAATCTCAGATACATAGGGATGACCACACGTCCGGTCAAAGTGAGAATCACGGAACATCGCAGTAATTTCCGGTGTCAAAAGTGAATACCAAAATGTGCACACACTTCTTAACACCCAACATTCACCAGACTCTTTCCGTTGGGTGATTCTTGAAACATTCACTAAAATCAGCAAAGAAGCTTTGTTTTACAAAGAACAAAGATGGGTGCATCGTCTGTCTTCTGACACACAAGGACTGAATGAAGACATTCCTTGGAGTGCTTTACGCACTTAAAACTCCTTTGGAATAGTATCTTATTACTGCATCATTGAAACTTTTTGACCTTCACTGGAACCCGTACATTAAGATTCACATTGCATGTTATATTACATACTGGGGACACCGTTTAGAGATGATGATGAAGCCTTAGTGTGACTTTTACTCCACTCCAAAATGGGCTCCAAACTTTCCATAGACTTCAAAATGGCCCCCATTTTTCTTTTCTTTTCTGTTTACTATGAACAGAGGTAGCGCCAAACTCATGGTGGTCGCCAACCAGTAAAATCCCTCAATAATTTTACTAATTCAACAACCTCTCAAACCCTGCACCCAATCGAGGATGTTTCCAGAGCAGTTATAGGTAGAATCTGACCAGCGGCCCAAGTTATCGTACCCACTCCAATATGGCGCCCGCAGTGTGGAGACCAGCACAATGACTGCCCTCACACACGCGAGCGGTCCAGCAACAGCTGGTAGCAATCACGAGTTAATGAGGAGGAGTAGCAGGTATTTAAACCGGGCTTTCGCACTACACCATACCTCCCGGTCCCGGCAGCAGTGGGTAGGTCCCTGGACATATTGCGTACTACGCAAACGTGAGTACTTTGTTAACCTTGGTGGTCTGTTGTTGTTCCCTACTGCTAACCCCTGTTAAATGGTTTCTCAGCCATTTTAAACACAGTCAACTAGGTAGATGCACCTTCCCTACCCCCCTCTTTTTATTTTTATTTCCTTAACCTAACTTCGGTAACGAATATGAAGCCTGTGTATTTCCATCATAACAGGGACTATGACTTTTTATGATTTGGGCAACTTTAAAGAACTCCCCTTGAAATATGTTCACTTTTCCATGTAACAGATAGCGTGATGTATGAGCATGTTACTATACATTTTAAGGAGGCATATCAAATCCTCTAGTTTATTTAATTTAAGCACGATCAACTTCGCAAGCTGGCAGTTCTTAACTGTTCCTTTCATCTGTATACCCCTCTAGTATATGGGGAAGTTCCTCATATCTTGACCTGCCGGGGATTGATGAAGCAGTAGTATATCCCAAATAGGGTGAGTCTTGTGCTCTTTCTGCAGTTTTGGGTTTTTAATACACTGATTTGGTCACTACATACATGAGACATAATGTGACCACAATAACATTTGGCACCTGGTGTATATATGCCTGTAACACCTCACCACTGTGTGCTGTGAATTAGACACACAGGGAACAGGACAGTAGTGTTTGATACTCGTACTATTGGTTTGATATCATGCATTAATATGTGATTTTCTCTCCATAATAGGTAGAACCAGGACTACCAGTCATTAGACAGAGTAAGTCATGGTGGCATAAACTTTTATCATTAGTTCATTATTGTTTTTCGGTCCACCTTAGTGTAGATAGTTTTTTAACTTTAGGTCCTGACGAATCGCCTCTAGACTTGTAGAATAGGCGAGGAACATGTTGACCAACCACACGGAAGAGCGCCACACCTGAGACATTAACTTAGCATTGCGCCTTTCCTTTTATTTTAATCAGGGTAGGAGACCCCACAATTAAAATTATTTTTGCTGGTACTCCCAACCCTGTTTTAATTCACATAAACATCAAACACCACTCATTCATCTACACTCACTAAGCCCTCACCCCACGGCACCAAACGGCTATTTGGAAAAAGATCTCCGCCAAAGTGCCCTCATTGGGAGCCCGTCAGGCATTGCACCGCCGGCCAGACGAGGAGCAGCCCGATGATGAAGCATGACACCCAACTGGGTGTGTGAGGGCATTATATTCCAAAGAAATGGATTCCCATCTCTTTGACTCTGTAGCCTACTGTCTTTTGTATATTGCTACACTTTAGATTATTTAGGAACAGCACAACTCTAATTTTCATATAGCACATGGACCACCCCATCCACAGAGATGCAGACAGAGTTACAGAGACAGAACCAGGGGCTGCCCCTCCAAGCAATAGGTAGACATGAGAAGAGCAGCCGCACACGCGGTGGCATCCCAAGTTGGCAGCCTGCAGCATTGAAAGACCGGGTTGCTGATTCGGCCCCAGAATGCAAGGACTCTGATCAGGTCTCAGAGTCCTCTGCCACTGGCCAACACCTGACTCCACAGACGTCCGATGATATTTGATCTCTACAACTGTTTCAGCAAACATCGGCTGCCCCATGCAGGCCTTGAAGGATGTTGGGGACTTCTCCAACTCCAGCTGTCTAGGTGGTGAGGCCACAGTGGGGGCGCTGAGGAGCTCTGCTTGTTCGGTTTTGAATGGGGGATGGTGTGTGCATGAAGTTGGGAAAAGGTGCTACTGCACGATGAGGTACCAACCCCCACAGTGCTACTCAGTGAGGTTCAACCAATGAAGCTGTATTGGCACAAAGTTAATGACAATTCGAGTTTTGGACACCTGGCTGTTGCCAGCCTGCCCTGGGAAGTGGGAGTTGGGGTTTAATTGTTTGTACACACTACACATTTCATATTAAATCCACTTCACCCTGAGTGTTCATAAGTACGTTCACCCCCCCACTTAGATGAGCCAGGGGCATGCCACGGACTGGACCGTGATACGGCCCCCATTTGCACTGATTTCTTGATGAATTGTCCGACTGACCCCTAACTATTCCTTCCTCACATGGAATGTCTGGGGCATGCACTTCTCCACCAAACAACACTGTGTGTACTCATAATTAAAATGTAGGGGATGCTGATTTGCTCTCCTGCAGGAGACGCACTTGTGGGAAGCAAGGTTACCAAACTGCAGAGGTGCTCGAGAGGGCAGATTTATTGGACAACACACTCCACATATGCCAGGAGAATGCTAATATGGACCCGGGCAGGAATTTCATTTGAGTGCACCTCTCAGATCATAGATAAAGAAGATAGGTACATTATCATTCACGGGATAACTGATGGGGTTGTTGGCACTAGGCTGTTTATATGTTCCCAATGTGAACCAGACAATTTGTTTGGACTCCTTGGCACCCCAACTAGGCGACTCAGCCACAATGGCTCATATACTAGGTGGGGGCTGTAAGTGTGTGTCACGAACACAACACTTTTGCTCAACCACCCCCTCTCTCGGACTTCCCGTTGCACTGAATGGCAAATTCCTTTGGTGACTGGATCCGAAACTGAGATCTCCAAGATCCTTGGAGAAATAGAAATAGCTCGACACTGGAATATTCCTACTATTCCCTGATTTATGACCTACATGTTTGACTAGATAGACAGCTGGTTTTCACCCAAATAGAGGAAATGGTATTACACAAAGAATAGCTAACCCGCACAGTTTTGGACCATAACCCACTATTGCTGAGACTTGGCTGGGGGAAACGGCTACCACCGGTTCCCACATGAGACTCCGACCTGAAATGCTCCATGATCCACCGTTTAGAGATTCCCTAGGTGACACAATCAGAGAGTATTTCTAACACAATGCTAACACTGCACATGTACACATGGTCTGGGAGGCATTCAAGGCGATAATTAGGGAACATTGTATGGGAAAACAGGTAGGGGTCCGCAAAACCCTAGAGATGGACATCACCCAACAGGATGACACACTTCTGGACTTGGAGAGCGGTACCTTAACAGACCCGTCCCTACGCACGGGCATATTGGAAGTGAAGGACAACACCGGGAGGCGGTGAACAGGCTGGGGCGATTCTCCTATATGTAATGCACAACTAAATCTCATGTTGAAGTGAACAGAGCGGGCAGGGTCCTCTCCTTGTTTGTCAATGAGAAATGCCACAGGGGCAGGGTGTGAGCCCTCAAGGAACCCAATGGGGTTTTGTGTCATTCTCATGTGAAAATCCATAAAATCTGTGTCCAACTTTACAGAAGGATATATAGCAGAGGACAATAGGCAACTGTGGCCGCTATTGACTGCTTCCTGAATTGAGCAACATTTCCCACAGAAGTATATGGGACTGCCTGGGAGGAGGGCACACTGCGCCCTCCTGCAGGGAGGCACTGTTGATGTCCTTCCCCAAACGCTGCTAGGACCCGGAAGACACCTCAGCTTATCGACCATTCTCAGTGCTAAACCTTGATTATAAAATACTTCGCAAAACATTAGCCGCCTGCCTACAACCCCCACCTGCAACGTCTCATATATCACAACTAGAACAGATTCATCCCACAATGAGCCCCCTCTTTGAATGATAGTCACCTCTTTCGTATTTTAAGTGAAACCCCGAGAAATTACTTTATGGAGGATGTGGTCCTTTTTATCAATCTCTGTAAGGCCTTTGACACCATCCAATTGCACTACATGCACAATGTGATGCGCTGCATGACCCCTGGACTGGTGTGGGACTATGGATAATGCTTTCGTATGCCTGAGCACAGACCAGAGTCAGAGTGGGGCAAAAGATATCAGATGCCTTCGAGATATGAACAGGAACCCACCAGGGGTGCCCCCTATTCCCCCTGTTGTTTGTGATGGCCATCGAGCCGTTCACAAGCATCATTAGGAGTGAAGACCACGGAAACGGAATCCCATTATATGACAGAGAACATAATATCTCCCTCTATGCAGATGATAGGCTCCAGTTTCTTATGGAAGCAGATGCAGGAATGACTTGGAGCATTTACATGTTGCATATGCTGGGAGAAGTGACCAGCCTGTGCACGAATTGGGAGAAGACTTGTGTCTTCCCTGTTTTTGAAGACTTCCATATAATTTTTCCAGGAGTAAGCACACAGGGCATCAGATGGGAGACACATGTGCTCCAATACCTGGTAGTCAAAGTCTACAACCAGAGCAAGGATATAAAGGAGGGTAACTTAGATGGGTGCTACACTCTCTGAGGGGCAGTGTTGCATTAGGGCGAATGCTACAGCTGTTTATCATGGTACGTATATCAACCAACAAAGATGATTGTGCTACCCTGGGTGCTTTACTACTGTAATTCTTCCCATCTGGATTCCTCAGGTCTGGTCCAGTCACTAGAGTCACTGGTAAGAGATCTGATTTGGTATGAGTGTAGACACAGAGTTTCCTTGTGGGTCATGCAGCGCACTACTGGAGAGGACAGCCCTAGCGCCCCTAACTTCTAACTATATCTCATGGCAGCTCAGCTTCAATGGTTGGCCCATTAGCTCGTGGGGCACCTGGCAGAGAAGCTGGAAATCTATAGCTTGCTACAGCAGGGAGTGGTTCAAGTGGCCCCCCTGCTAGGGACGCACCTCACCCTGCGCCTAAACTACTAGGAATTGTATTGTGCACCTAGTGTAAACTCCTCAAGCGAACTCAATGCTTTCCTTTATACACTCCGGCGCTACTGCTGGTGGGACACCATTCCCCTATAGGCTGATTTTTCAAAGCATGTAGGTTATCAGTGTGGAAAGAGGCAGAACTGTTTAGAGAGGGAATTTACTTAAAACACGGCAAGCTGGAAACACTCAACGCACTCATCAGAGAGGGGGCCTTCCAGATTGTATGCAGCTGTGGTGTGAACCCTGCGGGCACTGTGGAAAGGACCCACCAACATACGAAGTACTGCAGGACCTCTTTATCTTTGGGCATGGCCCCAAATTGGTCTTGGGTCTTTACAAATCAATATTGCATATGACCAAAGTTGACCTGTCACAACTCTGGCGCAGGTTGACAGATGGGTTGGGTCACGAAGCGCGAGACAAGGAATGGGATAGTTACTGACCAAACGCACACGCAAACTCTATAGGTACGTACCCAAAGGATATTTTCATCTTACATATTACATTAACGTCTTAACAAATGGTGTATTGATTATTGTGCACATTCTTATATTTTCTGTTCCACAGTAAAAAGTATTACTGTTGTGTCCCATTTGAACGAGGTCGAAATGCGTCAGCATATATTGTCCTTTTGAGGAATATGACATCACCGTGAGAAATTCCCCTATTGCTAGACAATTATTAGCACATTATGACTTTGGAGTCTAATCTAAATAACAACCCCCATCGAGGCTAAATGAATCATAGATAATCATATGTAAACATCACAGGAATGCACTGTATAGCTGTATAGTTTGTTGGACACTATCTCCACTTTCTTCATTCTTGTGCTCAAGTGTAATCATTCATGTGTATATGTATGTCTTTGTTTATACAGTTGCAAATGTTGATGTCTGTGTGAAAAAATGTATGAACAAATATATGAGCGAATAATATGGATATACACATGGATTTGTGTATCAAATACAAGTATTTTTTGGATCCATCTCCAGAGGGGGCTATTGTATGCTTGTAGGCCTTTACAGGGGTGTCTGGCCCGGACAAAGATGTCCTTAGGAGATAGACCTCTTTCCCCTGATGCTCCAAAGACATGCCAAAATGCATATTTTATAATACAATAGCTGCACTCCACACATCATGCATGACACTTGCACAGATGAGAAAGAACTAATCACAAAGCTGGAAAAAAATCGCGTACTGAATCCTTATTTCTTTAATGTCCGTTTTTTTTAATCGATTATAGCTGCCGTGGAACAGTGCTATAGCTCTCGCCAGCTAGACCTAAAAAGGGGAGGGGGGTTAGTGTTGGTAGAGAAAATGCTGTTCATTGCCTTGACATTTTACTCCCCATTAAAGTCGCTTATAGTTAGGCTCACATTTCACTCATACAAAACCAGAGAAATTCCACAGTTATAGTTACCTGAGCTAACTATAACTTATACCCCTGCAATACACTGCTTATGACCTCACATATACATCACTCATGAGATGGTCAATGACATCACTGATGACATCTCAAATGACATCACTGATGACATCATCCAGTGAGTGTAAGTGTTTTCTAAGCATTTATGAGTGTGAAACACATTCTAAGCTACTAAAAAAAGTAAAATTAGTATACTAGGTGTACTACTAACAAGTGATACTACTTCTAAAATATATTATGTGAGTGGCTGTGTGACAGTGTGTTACAGTGTGTGAGTGGGTGTCTGAGTGGCTGTATGGGTGTGTGAGTGTCTGTATGTGTGTATAAGGGGGTGTGTAAGTAGCTGAGTGGGTGAGTGAGTGGCTGTATGGGTGAGTGAATTGCTTTGTGAGTGGGCGTTTGGTTAAGTGAGTTGGTGTGTGAGTGGCTGTACTGGAGAGTGTTTCTCTGTGTGAATGGCTGCTTGGGTGAGTGAGCTGATGTGGGAGTGCTTGTATGGATGTGTGAATGGGTCTGTAAGTGGTTCTGTGGTTGTGTGAGTGAGTGTGTCTGAGTGCTTGTATGGGTGAGTTAGTGGGTATGTGAGTGGCTGTATAGGTGAATAAGTGGGTGTGTAAGTAGTTGTATGGGTGTGTGGCTGTTTGGGTGGCTGTATAGGTGAATGACTGGTTGTATGAGTAGCTGTATGGGTGAGTGAGTGGTTGTGTGAGTGGTTGTTTGAGTGAATGAATCGGTGTGTGAGCACCTGTATAGGTGAGTGAGTAGATGTGTGAGTGACTCTATGGTTGAGTGAGTGGTTGTGTGAGTACTTGTATGGGTCTGTGAATGGGTGTGTGAGTGGTTGTGTTAATGATGTCATCAGTGATGTCATTTGAGATATCATCAGTGATATCACTGACCATGTCGTCAGTGATGTCACTTACCATGTTGTCAGTGAAGTCACTAACCATGTTGTCAGTGATGTAATTTGTGAGGTCTTTCTGCTCGTTTCTGACCTTTATTCTGCCTCTTTCTGCTCCCTTCTGACCCATATTTTACCTCTTTCTGCTTGTTTCTGATCTTTATTCTACCTCTTTCTGACTGTTTCTGACCTTTATTCTGCCTCTTGCTGATCGTTTCTGACCTTTATTCTTACACTTGCTGCTCATTTATGACCTCTATTCTGCCTTTTTCTGCTCTTTTCAAACTTCTAATCTGCCTCTTCCTGCTCATTTCTGGTCTCCATTTTGCCTCTTTCTGCTCGTTGCTGACCTTTATTTTGCTTCTTTCTGCTTGTTTCTCACCTTTATTTTGCCTCTTGCTGCTGGTTTCTGACCTCTATGTTGCCTCTTTCTGACCTTTATACTGCCTCTTCTGCTCGTTTCTGACCCATATTTTGCCTCTTTCTGCTCATTTCTGATCTTTATTCTACCTCTTTCTGCTTGTTTCTGACCTTTATTCTGCCTCTTGCTGCTCGTTTCTGACCTTTATTCTTCCACTTGCTGCTCATTTCTGACCTCTATTCTGCCTCTTTCTGCTCATTTCTAAAAAAAAGAAATATATATATGAAAGTGGGCTTGATACGGGGAAACTTTTTGCAGAGATTGTTGAAATAATGAACATGAGTGACTAAACACTAAACAGCATGCAGAAGCACCGCCCACTGGAGGGTAGAAATTAGACACTGCCGATTGGACCACAGGCCCCATAATGCAACTACAAAAATCGGCCACCAGAGGAAATGAAATTGAAGTGAGGACATTAGGCTGTGGGAACAAGCGGCGTGTTTTGGTGCAAGGCTTACCTTTGAAGAAGTTCCAAGGAGAACGAAATGCGTCAGGACTGCGCCTCATGCTGTTTTTATCAATTAATTAAATTTGCAAAGAATAAGTTTCGTGTGCGGCTCAACCTCTTTCCAGCTGGGGAGAAAATGTTGATGTGTTATCGGCTTGGTTCCGCCGAAGAGCGACGCACCACCACAAGAGCGCCATCATTTCCCGACCCTGAACCATTGTGAATCTTGTGAAAACGTAAAGGGGAATGCGGTGCCGCCAAGGACTGTCCTCGGTATTGGACCCGAATCAGCCTTGAAAGTGGGCTTGATACAGGGAAACTTTTTGCAGAGATTGTTGAAATAATGAACATGAGTGACTAAACACTAAACAGCATGCAGAAGCACCGCCCACTGGAGGGTAGAAATTAGACACTGCCGATTGGACCACAGGCCCCATAATGCAACTACAAAAATCGGCCACCAGAGGAAATGAAATTGAAGTGAGGACATTAGGCTGTGGGAACAAGCGGCGTGTTTTGGTGCAAGGCTTACCTTTGAAGAAGTTCCAAGGAGAACGAAACGCGTCAGGACTGCGCCTCATGCTGTTTTTATCAATTAATTAAATTTGCAAAGAATAAGTTTCGTGTGCGGCTCAACCTCTTTCCAGCTGGGGAGAAAATGTTGATATATATATATATATATATATATATATATATATATATATATATATATATATATATATATATACTGATCTTATACAAAGTGTGGGGAGACAAGAGAAGAAAGGGAGTACTAATAACTTCAGGATGATTACACGCTTTTCTAATGCAGCAAGCGAAGTTAGCGCAATCATGCGTAGAAATTGGTGGATTGTGAAATCAGATGCAGTCATTGGGAGGGATTTGCCAGAGCAACCAGGCATAACGTTTAGGAGATCCAGATCCATAAAGGACCATTTAGTTGAAAGCCACCTGATGACAGTGAAACCTCAACAGGGTTTGGCAGACCTACATGGCTCGTTTCAAGGCCTGGGCGGAAAACTACGCTACGCTCGCGTAGTTCGCGTAGTTTGCACAACTACGCGCTATGCGAATTGCACGTAGCACAGTGCAAAAACGCTTAGCGGGCATTTTTTGCTTGCTCGCGGTCCTCAACGTCAAGTTGGCGACCGCGAGCAAGCAAAATGACATCCTGGCGAGACTTTTTCCTCGTTCGCGATCAGCAACATCAAGTTGCCGATCGCGAGCGTGGAAAATAAACCTCCCGGCGAGATTCTCAATGCGGGGAGGTCAGGTTTCTCATTGCGAGTGGTCGCGTATGCTCGCGACCGCTCGCGATGAGAAACTACCAGTCCGCGTTGAGAAAACTGCCGCTCGAGTACAAATCTACTCGAGCGGCAGAAAACGACCGCTTGCACTGTGCAAGATGCCGTTTGCAATGATTGCACAGTGCGGACAAGCATCCGGCACTGTGCAATCATTGCGAACAGCATTTTCTACCGCACTACGCAGTTCGCGTAGTGCTACGCGTAGCTCGCGTAGTGCGAAGTGCACTTCGCGTAGCTACGCGTAGCGCTACTACGCGAACTACGCCCAGGGTTACTCGTTTCCCTGTGGTAAATGCAGGGCATGTGCTACGAGCAAGAGGATAACCACATATGAGATACCTGGGATGAAGACAGTTAGGAGGATAACGAAATTCATGACATGTAGTACCACATTTGTGGTATACTGTCTAATCTGTCCGTGCAACCTACGGTATGTGGGGAGCACAATTAATCAGGTAAAGTTGAGGATTTTAGAGCATCAGAGGGCCATTGCCAGCAACGATACTAACTATCCAGTTGCTCGGCATTTCGCAAACTATCACAAGAGCGATAGGACGCTCTTGCAGTATTTCTGCCTGGACCATGTCCCTAGAGATGTTAGAGGAGGTGACAGGGAGAAAAGATTAAGGAGGCTTGAATCGAGATTTATTATAGACCTCCAGTGCAAATTTCCAGGGGGACTGAACAGCGGAGAGGAACTTGCTGTTCACTTAGGATCCTGATAGAATTGTAGGTACGATATGGCCTGGATTGGGAGTGTTAAGGGACATGCGAGGATATAACATCTTATGTTGGGAACATTTGCCCATTCAGGGCGGGATTGTGACACAACACAGTATGATAGCGTTATGGTCACCACAGCCTGACTGGTACTGCTAATAGGTCCAGAGCCGTATGGATTATTTTCCATGGGGCAGTACCACGTTCAGATAGCCCATTCAGGGCGCGATACTGGCGAGTAGATAAAGGTGTTTGATGAAGAGAATTATCTTTAAGAGGACAGCAGTACGTCCAATCTGGGCGACAAGTGGTGACAATATGTATATACAGGGAACGCTGTGTGTAAATATTGTAAATACTGTACATAAGACTGTTTGTAATGAATTGCAGTAATGAATTACTAGCACAATTATATGTGTATGATGCCCGCAGTAGTACAATCACTTACTTGTCCGTTTTTTAAGTCATGATGAATCACATGTTTAAATATTGCATGACAACGGCGCCCGCCGACATTGACAAAGGCAGGATTGTCGAAACGCGTTTGTTTTCTAAGTCTTTCGCCAATAAATCTATAAGAAGATTTAACTAACGTGAGTGCTGGTCCATTCTACTTGTTGTGGGGAGCTGTATATATATATATATACTTCTCATACAAGTTGTGCCCACAAATGAAGACGCACACAACAGCAGGCGAATCCAGCCACCGCAGAATTCTTTATTTTCGGAAAACCGGCATACCACTTGACAATTCGTTGCCTTTCCCCCAACGCGTTTCGGAGCTCCTGCTCCTTGCTCACGGGGCCGGCGTGTGAATGGGCAGATGCGCGCGAAAACAGTCTCTTAATTAGCATGTCACGCCCTCCAATGGGCTTTAGTAGAAGCTTTCTGGGACTTGTAGTCTTGCGCTAAAATAATATCCTACATGGATTCTGCCTCACCCAACTTTAAAGTCCAAGCTCTCAATAGAGCCTCAAATGCATAGTCCGATTTTAATCAGCCCAAACCTGCCATTCTGCTATGTGATTGTAGATATCTGCAATCAGCAGCCCGCCAACCATCCAGGCAACGGTGCTGTCTTCCCGACCTGGACCGGCCGTAATATCTCATACAAGTTGTGCCCACAAATGAAGACGCACACAACAGCAGGCGAATCCAGCCACCGCAGAATTCTTTATTTTCGGCAAACCGGCATACCACTTGACATTTCGTTGCCTTTCCCCCAACGCGTTTCGGAGCTCCTGCTCCTTGCTCACGGGGCCGGCGTGTGAATGGGCAGATGCGCGCGAAAACAGTCTCTTAATTAGCATGTCACGCCCTCCAATGGGCTTTAGTAGAAGCTTTCTGGGACTTGTAGTCTTGCGCTAAAATAATATCCTACATGGATTCTGCCTCACCCGACTTTAAAGTCCAAGCTCTCAATAGAGCCTCAAATGCATAAAGTTGAATCAGAGACTAATTCCCCACGTATCTGCACAGAAAGGCGACACCCGTGAACAAGGAGCAGCAGCTCCGAAACGCGTTGGGTGAAGGGGACTGAAATATCCACATGTGCTTGCCTGTATGCCGAATAAAGACTTTGCCGCGAAAGCTGAGGTCTGTCTGTCATCGTGTGCGCTTTCATTTTTGGGCAACCTTTGGAAGACATTTACCGGCCGGTCCAGGTCGGGAAAGCAGAACCGCCGCATTATCATTGTGGGCTGTTGATTCCGGATACACGGGAATAGCCATAACAGGATGACCGGGAGGAGCATTATTATACTGGCCGACACACTGGAGGCTCTATCAAGAGCATGAAAAGAATCTTTTCAGGCAGAACCCATTGGGGTAATATTTGAACGTGGGGACTACAGGTCCCATGAAGCAATGCATTACATGAGCTCACCAGAGGGCGATATAAAGTTGAATCAGAGACTAATTCCCCACGTATCTGCACAGAAAGGCGACACCCGTGAACAAGGAGCAGCAGTTCCGAAACGCGTTGGGTGAAGGGGACTGAAATATCCACATGTGCTTGCCTGTATGCCGAATAAAGACTTTGCCGTGAAAGCTGAGGTCTGTCTGTCATCGTGTGCGCTTTCATTTTTGGGCAACCTTTGGAAGATATTTACCGGCCGGTCCAGGTCGGGAAAGCAGCACCGCTGCATTATCATTGTGGGCTGTTGATTCCGGATACACGGGAATCGCCATAACAGGATGACCGGGAGGAGCATTATTATACTGGCCGACACACTGGAGGCTCTATCAAGAGCATAAAAATAATCTTTTCAGGCAGAACCCATCGGGGTAATATTTGAACGTGGGGACTACAGGTCCCATGAAGCAATGCATTACATGCGCCCAGCAGAGGGCGATATAAAGTTGAATCAGAGACTAATACCCCACGTATCTGCACAGAAAGGCGACACCCGTGAACAAGGAGCAGCAGCTCCGAAATGCGTTGGGTGAAGGGGACTGAAATATCCACATGTGCTTGCCTGTATGCCGAATAAAGACTTTGCTGCGAAAGCTGAGGTCTGTCTGTCATCGTGTGCGCTTTCATTTTTGGGCAACCTTTGGAAGATATATATATACTTTTTTTTTCCACTGAAAAAAACAAAGGTTACAGGGGCGTTATAGTTAGGCTCAAATTTCACTTGAACAAAACCAGTGAAAATACCTCAGTTAACTCACGCCCCTGCATTGCACTGCTTATGACCTCATATATTACATCACTCATGACATGGTCAGTGACATCACTGATGACATCTCAAGTGATAACACTGATTACATCATCCAGCGACTGTGAGTGTTTTTAAAACGTTTATGAGTGTTAAATATATATACCAAGGTGTATTGGTGAATCAGTGAATATATGGGTGAGAGACTGGGTATGTGAATGACTGTATCAGTTTGTCAGTTGGTGTCTAAGTGGCTGAATGGGTGTGTGAGTGGGTATGTGACTGGTTGTAAGGGTGAGTGATTGGTTGTCTGAGTACCTGTATGGTTGTCTGAGTATCTGTGCGTGTGGGTGAGGGGGTGTGTGACTGCCTGTGTGGATATGTGAGTGGGTGAGCCTGTGGCCGTATGGGTTAGTGAGTGCATTTCTGAGGGGCTGTATGGGTGAGTAAGTGTGTGTATAGCTGTATGGTTGAGTGAGTGGATATATCAGTGGTATATGGTTGAGTAACTGGGTATGGAAAAGGCAGAATAGGTGAGTGTTGGGGTATATGAGTGACTGTATGGGTGAGTGAGTGAATGTGAGAGTGGCTGTATGGGTGTGTGCTTGTTTCAGTAACTGTATAGGTGAGTGAGTACGTGTTAGCATCTGTATGAGTAAGTAAGTGGGTGGGTGTGTGCATCTATATGGGTGAGTAAGTGGCTGTGTGATTAACTGGACAGGTGAGTGGCTAGGTGTGTGAGTAGCTCTATGGGTGAGTGGTTGTATGAGTGGATATGTCAGTGGCTGTATTAGTGAGTGAGTGGGTGTATGAGTGGCTGCATTGGTCAGTAAGTAGATGTGTGTGTAGATCTATGAATCAGTGAGTGGGTGTGTAAGTACTGGTATGTGTCTATAAATGGTTGAGTGGGAGTAGGAGTAAGTGTATGAAACGTTCTATGGGGTGTGAGTGGGTGCATCAGTGATTCTGTGGATGATATCATCAGTGATGTGATCAGTGATGTCATTTGAGATGTGATCAGTGTTGTCATCAGTGATATCACTGACCATGTCATGAGTGATGGAATATGTTAGGTCATAAGCAGTGCATTGCTGGGGCGCGAGTTATAGTTAACTCAGCTAACTATAACTGCTGAATTTCACTGGTTTTGTAAAAGTGAAATCTGAGCCTAACTATAACGTTTCTGTAACCTTTGTTTTTTTCAGTGAATTTTTAAGTTTTTTAATTCCTTTTTATAACTATAATGTCCCTGTAACCTTTGGTTTTTCAGTGTATTTCTAAGGTTTTTTAAATGTTAATTCCTAACTGTAATGTCCCTATAACCTTTGTTTTTTTCCCATGAATTCCTATGGTTTTTTAACTAGTATTTGCGTTTGCAGAGTGGTGGAGAAAGGGGGCGGGGCCTCCGACCTTCTCTCAGAAATCCCATTGTCTGGGACTTACTGGAGGTAACAGAAGGGGTTCCTGGTCCCTGCGGACCATCAGCAGCCAAGGGGGATTCATCCCCCAACCAACAGTTTACCAGGAGGCGTGTTTGCAGATTGGGGAAGAAAGGGGGCAGGGCCCCCTGGTGACTTGCCGGTATTTTATTTATTTTTTATATATTTGGGGAGGGGGGCCACGTAGCCACCCTTCCAGGAGCCAAATTTGGCCTCCGGGACCCCATCCTCGGGGTCCAGGTCTATTTTGAATAGGGGAGGGGGGCCACATGGCCCCCCTACCCTGGCCGATTATAGCCCCAGGGACCCCATCCCCCAAGGCCCAGCCTCTTTTTAAAAATGTCTTTAAAAAATAATTAAATAAATAATGGGAGGGGGGCCGAGTGGACCCATACCCCTGGGCCCAGCCTTTTCTTGTCTTTTTTAAGAAAACAATTTCAGCCTTGGGGCCTTCATCCTACAATGCCCAGCCACTGTTGTGGGTGCCTTGGTCCCACCCAGAGCACCCATTTTCTAATGTTGGGGACCGCTGGGGGAGCCTCAAGGCCCCTGCGGTCCCTACCGGCTTCCCACCTCCTGTGGGAGCAGGCATTGCTTTGACACAGAGGCAGCTGTTAACATGCAGCTCCCTCTGTGTCAAAGCAGTTGTGCTCCGCTTTGAGCAAGCGAGAGCAAAATGCTCTTGCTTGCTCAAAGCGGAGCACAGTTTGCTATAGCTTGGCAGGAGCAGAAAAGCTCTCGCCAAGCCATAGCAAACAGCTATGTCCCGGAGTGGGCACCCTGGGACATAGCAGGAGACGGCCCTGGGGGGTGGCGGTCCACAGGGCCATCTAGGGCTCCAAGAGGGGGGCCGCGCCAGAACACATCCCAGGGAGGTGGTGGCCCCTGGGCTGAGGCGTGGCATGCGGCCCCCGGCTTTGATTGTTTACATTTGCCCGGGGAGGTGGCTCTACGGGCCCCTTCATTTTTTTCTCTGTAGCCCTAGGGAGGTGGGGGTCCCTGGGGCTACGGCGGGGGCACATGCCCCCTGCATTAATTTCATATTTAGCCCAGGGAGTTGGCGGTCCCCGGGATTGCGCGGAAGCCAGAGCCTCCTCGGCATTAACTTTACATTTAACCCCGGGGAGGTGGCGGTCCCTGGGGCTGTGGGGGGGTTGTGGGCCCCCCTCAATAACACATTTGCCCTGAGTGGTGGCTGTCCCCAGGACACGGGGGTTGCCCAGGGCAACCCCCGCATAAATTGTAATGAATGCATCGGGGAGGAGGCGGTCCCCAGGGCTGTGGGGGAGGCCATCCGGTCCTCTCCTACACTAATTTTCCACATAGCCTTGCGGAGGTGGAACTCCCTGCATTATTTTAAACACTGCCCCCAGGATTTGGCCCGCTGGGGGCGACCACAGTAGGTAATGCGTGTGTGCATATATATATATTCACTGAAAAAACCATAGGTTTTAGGGACAGTTATAGTTACTTGGACATTGCACTCGTACAAAACCCGTGAAATTCCCCCGTTATAGTTAGTTCAGCTAACTATAACTCGCGCCCCCGCAATGCACTGCTGATGATGTCACATATTACATCACTCATGACATGGTCAGTGACATCACTGATGACATCACTGATGACATCTCAAATGACATCACTGATGACATCATCCAGTGACTGTGTGTTTCTGTAAAGTTTAAATATTTTTAATATATATAGGAAAAGACGTATTGAAGAATGAGTGGGTGTGTAAGTGTTAGTATGGATGATTTAGTAGGTGCGTGACTGACTCTATAAGTGAGTGATTTAACGTATCTTACTGAATGCATGGGTTAGTGACTAAACTGGGTGAATGTCTGTATCCGTCTGTCTGTTGCTGTGTAAGTGGCTGCATGTGTTTGTGAATAGCTACATGAGTGTCTATATGAGTTATTGAATGGTTGTCTGAGTATCTGTATGGGTGCCTGAGTGTTTGTGTGGGAGGGGTGTGTGCGACTCTGTGCATAGATGTGTGAGTGGGTGATTCACTGGGTGGATGGTTTCAAGAGTGCATCTGTGATAGACTGTATGGGTGGGTAAGTGTGTGTAAGAGTGTGTTAGTGAGTGAATGTATGTCCCAGTGGTACATGTGTGAGTAACTACATATGTGAAAGGCAGTATATATGTGTGTTGGAGTATATAAATAGCTATAAGCGATAGTGAGTGATTGTGATAGTGGCTGTATGGATGAGTGTGTGCTTGTATCAGTGATTGTATAAGAGCGTAAGAATGTGCTAGTATTTGTATGAGTAAGTGAGCTGGTGTGTGTATAACTGTATAGGTGAGTAAATGGCAGTGTGTTTAATTATTTGCATGACTGACTAGGTGTGTGAGTACCTCTATGGATGAGTGGCGGTGTTTGAGTGTCTATATAGGAGTATGAGTGCATATGATAGTCCTGTACTGAGTGACCGTAAGTATGAGTGACTGTACGGGTGAGTGAGTGGATGTGTGCGTAGACCTATGAATCAGTGAGTGGGTATGTAGTTATTGGTGTTGGAGTGTCTATGGTTTTGCGAATGGCAGTCTGTAATTTAGAGTGGGTGTATCAAAGGTTATATTAGGGTGTGAGGAGGTGCATCAGATTATCACGTGCATGATGTCATCAGTGATGTCATTTGAGATGTCATCAGTGATGTCATCAGTGATGTCACTGACCATGTCATGAGTGATGTAATATGTGACGTCATCAGCAGTGCATTGCGGGCGCGAGTTATAGTTAGCTGAACTAACTATAACGGGGAATTTCACGGGTTTTGTACGAGTGCAATGTCCAAGTAACTATAACTGTCCCTAAAACCTATGGTTTTTTCAATGAATTTCAAAGGTTTTTTAAATGCTAATTTCTAACTATAACATATCTGAAACCTATGGTTTTTTCAGTGAATTTCAAAGGTTTTTTAAATGCTAATTCCTAACTATAACATGTCTGAAACCTACGGTTTTTTCAGTGAATTTCAAAGGTTTTGTAAATGACAATTTTTAAATGTATTAATTGTTATATTAATTTTTGTCATACTGATTTACTACATTTTTAGAAACAATTTTTTTTTACATATTTTATTTTTTAAATTACATTGTAATTACATTATACATTACATTACAAAAATACTTTCTGAGAATGAATTACTTTAGTTTAAATACTTTGCACATAGGCAATAGACTTTTAAGTACAGTAGTTACAGTTGTTGCAATGGGCAACACATTTTCAAACACAATGCAACATTCAGCTCAATGTGAATTTCTAGTTAAATGCAATTAGTTACTTTATGGATTACTTTTTCTAACCACAGAACTGGATCCTAGATTCAGTCCTGGGACATCTCCTGTAAACAGTTGAGTAAAAGCGTTTTGGTTACAGTAGTGATTTTTAAGGAATATTATTGTATTTTAAAAGTTGACACTTAGAAACTTTTTCACATAGAATCACCAATGTTATCCTATGGAAGGAAATTCACTTAGCAGGTAAAAACTGTTATCGTTACTTTTTCTTACTCAGTGTTGGATCCTGGATCCAGCACTGGTGCATCTCCTGTAAACAGTTGAAAGAATGCGTTTAAGTCATACAGGCGATTTTTAAGGAATATTTGTAGTTTGTGAAAATCGACACTTTGAAACTTTTCTGCTGAAAACCAGACAATGGATTCCTATGGAAGAAAATATAAGTTACTGGTAAGTACGGTTAAAATTACTTTTCAGGGTCAGTGCTGGGCTAAAAGATGCAGCACTGGGTTCTCTCCTGATAACAGGTGAGTAAATTGGAATTCGTACTTTGTTTGATTTTAGAGGAATATTATAAAGTTCCAAAACTCCACACTTAGAAGAATTTCCAAGTGAAACCAGTCAATGTTAGCCTATGAAGGAAATTCAAGTTACCGGTAAGTACGGTTAAAATTACTTTTCAGGACCAGTACTGGGCTGAAAGATGCAGCACTGAGGTCTCTCCTGATAACAGGTGAGTAAATTAGAATTCGGATTTCGGCTGATTTTAGAGGAATATTTGTATGTTTCAAAAATTGACACAGAGAAACTTTTTCAGCAAAAAGCAGGCAATGATATCCTATGGAAGGAAATTCAAGTTACTGGTAAGTACGGTTAAAATTACTTTTCAGGATCAGTACTGGGCTGAAAGATGCAGCACTGAGGTCTCTCCTGATAACAGGTGAGTAAATCGGAATTGGTATTTCGGCTGATTTTAGAGGAATATTTTAAAGTTCCAAAACTCCACACTTAGAAGAATTTCCAAGTGAAACCAGTCAATGTTAGCCTATGGAAGGAAATTCAAGTTACTGGTAAGTACGGTTAAAATTACTTTTCAGGACCAGTACTGGGCTGAAAGATACAGCACTGAGGTCTCTCCTTATAACAGGTGAGTAAATCGGAATTCGTATTTCGGCTGATTTTAGAGGAATATTTGTATGTTTAAAAATCAACACTTAGAAACTTTTTCAGCAAAAAGCAGGCAATGATATCCTATGGAAGGAAATTCAAGTTACTGGTAAGTACGGTTAAAATTACTTTTCAGGATTAGTACTGGGCTGAAAGATGCAGCACTGAGGTCTCTCCTGATAACAGGTGAGTAAATCGGAATTCGTAGTTCGGCAGATTTTAGAGGAATATTTGCACAATGGTGAAGGGAGGGGGCGGGGCCTGAGGTGACATCTGTGCAAACGCGCCCCGTGGCGCGTTTTAAGTTGGGGGATTAAGTCCCCTTGAATCATGAGGGTCCCTAGGGGCCAACTAGCCCACCAGGAACCTCCAGTATGCGCCAGGGGCTGCGTTGCAGAGACGTGTAGAGAGGCCACACCCCTTTTACACCTCTCTGCAACGCAGCTCTGTGGCGCTTTCTGGATGTACCTGTTGGGCTAGTTGGTCCCCAGGGACCCTCAGGATTGAAGGGGATTTAATTCCCCATCTTAAAACGCGCCACGGGGCCTGTTTGCACACATGTCACCTGAAGCCCCGCCCCTCCCTTCACCACTGTGCAAACGCGCCCCGTGGCGCGTTTTAAGTTGGGGGATTAAGTCCCCTTGAATCCTGAGGGTCCCTGGAGTCCAACTAGGCCACCATATACTTCTAAAAGCGCCACAGAGCTGCGTTGCAGAGAGGTGTAAAAGGGGCGTGGCCTCTGTACACCTCTCTGCAACGCAGCCCCTGGCGCATACTGGAGGTTCCTGGTGGGCTAGTTGGCCCCAGGGACCCCCAGTATTCAAGGGGAATTACTTCCCTTCTTAAAACGCGCCAGGGGGCGCGTTTGCAGAGTACTGCAGGGAAGGGGCGGGGCCTCCGGCACGATGCCGGTCGTTTTTAAAAAAAATTTAAAGGGAGGGGGCTGCGTGGCCCCCTTCCCTTGCCCACTTTTGGCCCCGGGGACCCCATCCCCCGGGGCCTGAGCATTTTTTTTTTTTAAATGAAAAAAAAAACGGGAAGGGGGCCGCGTGGCCCCCTTCCCTGGGCCTGTATTGGCCCCGGGGACCCCATCCCCCGGGCATGCCCTCAATTTTTTTATTTGGAGGGGGCTGCGTGGCCCCCTCAGGCCATTTAAGGCCCCGAGGACCCCATCCCCGGGCCGGCCTTGCACTTTTCTTTTTTCTTTTTTTTTTTACTAATTTGGGGAGGGGGGCTGCGTGGCCCCCTCCCTGGCCACTTATGGCCCCGGGACCCCATCCCCCGGGGCCTGGCCTCTGGTTGGGGACTGTGGGGGGTCCCCAATCCCCCACAGTCCCAGCTGGCTCCCCGCCTCCTGCGCGAGCCGGCATTGCTTTTCACATGGGGAGCAGCTAACATGCTGCTCCCCATGTGGAAAGCAATTGTCTTTGGATATTGGCAGCGAGAGCAGGTTTCCTGCTCTCGCTTCCAATATCCAAGCAGTTTGCAATGACAGGACGGGAGCCGCGAGGCTCCCGTCCTGTCATTGCAAACTACAGTGTCCGGGGGTAGGCACCCCGGGACACTGCAGGAGCTGGCCCTGGGGGTGGCGGTCCCCAGGGCCATCAAGGGCTCCAGGAGGGGGCCGCGTGGCCCCCTCCCTTGAATTGCACAGCCCCGGGGAGGTGGTGGTCCCCGGGGCTCGGGGTCCGTAACGGACCCCCACATTTATTTTCTATGTGCCCCGGGAGGTGGTGGTCCCTGGGGCGTGTGGGGGCTGGAGCCCCCCACACATTATTTTAAATTTAAAAAGAAGCCCCGGGGGTGGCGGTCCCCGGGGCTGCGGGAGGGCAGGAGAGCCCTCCCGCACCATTTTTTTAATTAAGCCCCGGGGTGGCGGTCCTCGGGCTTGGGGGCCTTAGAGGCCCCCATATAAACAATTTACACACCCTCCTCCCGCATGCCCCCGGGACTTGGGCCACCCGGGGGCAAATTTACATCGAGCGCGGAGACCGCGCTTCGATGTTTCCCGGCAGGATCCGCGCACCCTGAGCGCATCCTGCCGATTTTTAAAAAAAAAAAAAACATTTTTTGCCCAGGGGTCCTTGTGGGACCCCTGAGCAGACCTAGGGGGTCAGGGTGTTTCTACCCTGCTCCCTTTTTGCGCTTTGCGCACTTGTTTCTGTCCCTCGGTTCTACCGAGGGACAAATGGCTGCCAACACTTCCTGATTTGGAGTGTTGACAGCCAATTAGCATGCAGCTCGTGATCGGGAGGGTGCGCGAATCCTACGCGGCCATAGATATATATGTACTTTTACTTTTGATTTTCTCAGCAACTACTGAACGGATTTACACCATTTAACAAAAGGGTTCTTTCTGAACCAAGAACTACCTCTTTGCCAAATTTGGTGTAATTCCGTTCAGCAGTTCGGGCTGTAGCCTTGCATAAAGTTTCCTATGGGAAATTGATTTTTTGACTCTTATTTTTTTAATTTCTCCGCAACTACTGAACGGATTTACACCATTTAACAAAAGGGTTCTTTCTGAACCAAGAACTACCTCTTTGCCAAATTTGGTGTAATTCCGTTCAGCAGTTCGAGCTGTAGCCGTGTCTAAAGTTTCCTATGGGAAAATGAATGGGGAAAACACGTTTTGGGACCCCCTTTTTTCTCGGCCCCCGCTTGATGAATCATCCTGAGACTTTCAGGGTAGGAGCGGACCGGAGCGGGCCATAAAGTTTGAAAAAATCGCGAAGATTCGTCAACCGACGCAAGAGTTATTTCAAATAGAATGTCGCGGATTTCCTATGGAAAATAGGTCCTAACTATAACTATCTACTGGCGACCGCCAGTAGATAATATATATACATATATATATATATATATATATATATATATATATATAATGGGGCCCTGGGTGGGAGCAGGGTACCCAGAAGAGAGGCTGGGGAATGGGGTCCCCGAGGGCCAAAAATGGCCCAGTAGGGGGGCCGTGCGGCCCCCTCGCCTTAATTGTTTAAAAAAATGTAATTTAAAAAACAAGGCTGGGCCCTGTGTGATGGGGTGGGTGACCACTTGGCCCACCTACCTTTAATTTAAAAAGAAATTTAAAATAAAAGGCCGGACCAAAGGGATGGGGTCCCTAGGGCTGAAATCGGCCTGGGGATGGGGGCTGCATGGCCCCCCTCCCCCATTCAAAAAAGACCTGGCCCCTGGGGATGGGATGGGGATGAAGTCCCCTTGGTTGCAGAGGGCCCTTGGGAGCCAACAACCCCTCCTGCTACCTCCAGTATGTCCCACACAGGGGGATTGCTGAGAGGTGATTGCAGGCCCACCCCCCTTTCTCCACCACTCTGCAAACACACCTCCTGGCGCACTACTGGTTGGAGGGTGAAGTCCCCTTGGATACTGAGGATCCTTGGGGGCCAGAAACCCCTTCTGTTACCGCCAGTAAGTCCCACACAGCGGGATTGCTGAGATGTCTTAGGTGGCCATGCCCCCTTTCTCTTACTGGTTGGGAGATGAAGTCCACTTTATTTCTGAGGGCCCTTGGGGGGGTTAACTATCCCTCCTGTTACCTACCAACAGTAAGTCCCACACAGTGGTATGGCTGAGAGATTGTCAGAGGCCACGCCCCCGTTCTCCACCACTCTGCAAACGTTCCTCCTGGCGCACAACTAGTTGGGGAATGAAGTCCCCTTGGCTCTTGATGGTCCTTGGGGGCTAACTATCCCTCCAGTTACCTTCTGTATGCCCCATACAGCTGGATTGCTGAGAGGTTGTTGGAGGGCATGCCCCCTTTCTCCACCACTCTGCAAATGCACCTCCAGGCGCACAACTGATTGGGGGACGAACTTCCCTTGGCAGCTAATGGTACTTGGGGGGCCAACTACCCCTCCTCTTACCTCCAGTAAGTCCCACACAGTGGGTTTGCTGAGAGGACTTCGGAGCCCACGCCCGCTTTCTCCACCACTCTGCAATGTGATGTCACTGACCATATCATGAGTGATGTAATATGTGAGGTCAGAAGCAGTGCATTGCGGGGGCATAATTTATAGTTAGCTCAGGTAACTATAACTACTGAATTTCACTGGTTTTGTACTAGTGAAAGCTGAGCCTAACTATAACGTCCCTGTAACCTTTTTTTCAGTGAATATATATATATTCATAAAAATACAAAGGTTACTGGGACGTCATAGTTATTTTCAGATTTTACACACACAAAATCATAGAAATTCAGCAGTTATAGTTAGAGTTATCTCAAGTAACATTAACTCGTGCCCTATGATAACTATACCTCCCAACCCCACCATGCACAGTTTTATCATCAATAATTTTACAGGAAATTTGCAGTGTTAGTATAAATGATGTCATAGAAGATGCATTGAGTGATGTAATATGTGGGGTAATTAGCAGTGCATGGCGACCGTTGTGTCCTGCGGTGAGCACCCCGGGACATAGCTGGAGCCAGCCCTAGGGGATGGTGACCCCAGGGCCATTAATGAAACTTTTCAACCAGCGATGCAACACTTTTCATAAATGGGGCCCGAAAGATGGTAAGAACACAGAGTGTGTATTCTTGAAACTTTAAAAGTGCTTCTTCCACTTTTAAAGTCCACCCGCGACTGTTTAAATTTACCTCTTATTTTCTGTGCTATGTACTTTAAAACTGCTGAGTTTTTTTCTGCTCGTGGCTGTTTACATTTCTCTCCTAGTTTTCCCCTATACTGTGCTAAGGCCTGTTAAAGGCAATCCACCTCCACCTCCCCTTGTTTTAACAAGGTAAATAGGCAAAATGCACCTCAGAGGCTAAGCAAAGTGTGTTTAAGAGACTGGTTAATCTGCTTTTAGGACGTAAACTGTGTTTGGAAAGTGTATGTAGCACAGTTTTTGGCTAGAAGAGGGATTTGCTTAAGTGAGGGAAAAGCAGTATTTTTAGAGGCTTTAGATTTGGACCTTACCTGCAGAGTTGAACAGGAACTACAGTGTGTAGATTGAGCCTGTCTGTCTCCAAGGAGATTCTGACCTCAGGACAGCTCCCATGCCCCTTTCCACCAGCCTGTGCTTACTGATTGGCCCTCTAGCTCCCAAGAAACCCTGAGCCCTCCTCTCACACCTAACAGACCCCTTACATTTTGTGGTGGTAACCCCAAGACAGCCACCTCCATTTTGTAACCCCAGTTTCTCAGTACCCTAACAGCCCAGTGAGCAAAAGACAAAATATGATAAGAACAGACTTTATGCTATGTATTCTTGAAACTTTAAAAGTGCTTCTTCCTCTACCCTTGACTGTTTAAATTTGTTACTTTTTTAATGTGATTTGTACTTTTTTTTAAATGTTTTTTTATTTCCGCCTGTGACTGTTTAAATTTACCTCTTGGTTTCTGTGCTTTTTTTACTTTAAAACTGCAGTTTTTTTCTGCCTGTGACTGTTTAAATTTCTCTACTAGTTTTTCCTTATACGCTGCTAAGGCCTGTTGAAGGCAATCCACCTCCACCTCCCTTTGTTTTAACAAGGTAAAAAGGCAAAATACACCTCGGAGGCCTACAGAGTGTGTTTAAGAGACTGCTTAATCTGCTTTTAGGGTGTAAACTGTGTTTGGAAAGTGTATATAGCACTAGTTTTTGGCTAGAAGAGGGATTTGCTTAAGTGAGGGAAAAGCAGTATTTTTAGAGACTTTAGATTTGGGCCTTACCTGCAGAGTTGAACTGGAACTGCAGAGTGTGGATTGAGCCTGTCTGTCTCCAAGGAGATTCTGGCTTCGGGAACAGCACCAAGCCCCCTGCCACCAGCCTGTGCTTGCTGATTGGCCCTCTAGCTCCCAAGAAACCCTGAGCACTACTCTCACACCTGCACAGGCCCCTTAAATTTTGTGGAGGTAACCCCAAGACCGCCACCTCCATTTTGTAAGCCTTTCTTCTCTGTACCCTAAAAGCCCAGTGAGCAAAAGGAAAAAGGTGGTAAGAACACAGACTTTGTGCTGTGTATTCTTGATATTTAAAAGTGCTTTTTTCTCTACCCGTGACTGTTTAAATTTACCTCTTGGTTTCTGTGCTTTGTACTTTAAAACTGCTGGGTTTTGTTCTGCCCATGACTTTTTAAAGTTACCTCTTGGTTTCTGTGCTTTGTCCTTTCATACTGCTGGGTGTTTTCTACCCCTGACTGTTTCAATTTACCTCTTGGTTTCTGTGCATTCTACTTTAAAACTGCTGCTTTTTTCTGCCTGTGACTGTTTAAATTTCTCTCCTAGTTTTCCCTTATACTGTGCTAAGGCCTGTTGAAGACAATCCACCTCCCTTTGTTTTAACAAGGTAAAAAGGCAAAATACACCTCAGAGGCTAAACAGAGTGTGTTTAAGAGACTGCTTAATCTGCTTTTATGGATTAAACTGTTTTTGGAAAGTGTATGTAGCACTCGTTTTGAGCTAGATGAGGGATTTGCTTAAGTGTGGGAAACGTAGGATTTTTAGTGGGTAGAGATTTGGGCCTTACCTGCAGAGATGAACAGGAACTACAGAGTGTGATTTGAGCCTGTCTGTCTCTAAGGAGATTCTGACTTTGGTCCCACTGCCCTCCAGCCTGTGCTTAAGGTCAAATGCCCCTTATATAAGTTTCCTACTGGTTGTTACATCTGTGCTCTGATTGGTTTCTATGTCTAGAGTTTCTATTGTACTTAGGGCTTAGGGTTAGAGTTCTCATTGACTGATATGTCTGGGGTTCTGACTGAGTCCTAGGAATGGGTTTCTATTGGACTTCGGACTAGAATTCTAATTGGCTAATAGGTCTGAGGTTCTGATTGGCTCCTAAGGCTGGGGTTTCTATTGGACTTTGGGTATAGGGTTTAGCCTTTTGATTGGCTGCTAGTGCTAATGCCGTGAGTGGTTGAAAGGGCCTGGTCTTCTATTGGTCCTAGTGCGTAGGGCTAGTGTTCTGATTGGTTAGAGCTAGGGTTCTCATTAGCCAAAAGTCACCTGACCTAGGGCAATTTAACCTTGGGGCTCAGGGTGTCTCAGGCTAAGGGTGGAGAGGACAAGGGAAGTTGCCTGTTTGGGCGTCTCGGGACAGGTCTGCCTAGGGCTAGAAATGCTGCCCTTTTTTCCATTCACCATCCACCACCTTAACACATACACAAACATATTAACACACTCACAGCAAATGTAATCTACTCATTTACTACAAATAAATCCTAACCACATTTCAGTGTCTCAAAACCACTACAAAACCCGACAAACCATACCTATACACCATTCTACCCAAACTACCACACAATGGCATTTACACTCTCACACACAACACCACTCTGCCCTATACCACTAGCAAATCCACTCAACACAAACACAATACAACACAAAGCCGCAGTATACATAACTTTAATCCATCCAGACACACATTCCCTGTTTATGCAGCACACTAGCTCTACCCTCTACTTGCTTCTAACAGACCCCTTCCTGTCACCACCAAACCTATACTCAGCCCTCTATCTTATCATCCACCAATACCCTGCTCCACATTCTACCAAAAACACACAACCAAACAATCCTTACACTCTACCACACATATTCCCTCTTCCAGCTATCAAATCTAACACAAACACTCCTAACTCTTGTCCATCCCCTCTCACACACCACATACACTATTTTCCAAAACATATAACCATCCCTTTACCATTCAACTTCCACTCACCAACAGTACTTTACAAACAAGTCCTTCTCAGAAAACCATTATATCAATATCTCCTCTCACTACTCCACAAAAATAAAACATAAAACACACACAGCACAACAAAATCTATCTCTCTCACACACACACACACACACACAATTTCATAATACATTCCATAACAAATTAGAAACATACACTCACCCTCATTACCACACAAATAATACACATTCTAAACCATCTTTAGTCCCAAATTCTCTATCTTCACCAACACCCACCACAAATGCTCCAACACAACAACTCTCATTCACCCGTCTCTCATCGGTTGCACAATTTAGAGCCTTAAAACATGACCCATATGCTCCACCACCACCCCTAATCCATACACCTTCAGCCCTAAACAGACGCAAAGAAAATAAACAACATTCCACTCTTTACATATTTTCATCTGTGTCTATCACACATCAAGGCTACTCTACAAAAACAACACACCTCACCAACTCACTCCCAACCTCCATCTCCACCACCTACACACGCAAACCCAACAAAGTGAATTCTAAGCCTGCAGGATGAGGGATACAATATAGAAAAACAACACTATTGCTATCCTCATACAGTTAATACCAGCACTAATGATGCACCTGGTACAAGTTAAAAAAAATACTGCTCAATCTTCTACACAACAAAGTCACACCGCCACCAAAACACAATCTCTAAACTGCTTACTAATAATTGCTTGATCACTCTCTAAAAACAAGCGCCACATCTACGACCTAAAGTACTTGCACTGGAGGGGTGGCATTAACTAGGAGAATTGGCGCCTATTGAGTTTGCGTCAGTATTAGATCTTGTTTCTCTCCGCGGTGCAAAAGCTGAGGGAAAACTCCCTAGACCCTCAAATCGTTGGACCCTGAGGCCAGTATTGTAACATATCTTATCCTATACAAGTGAAAGTCCACAAATCAGTAAGTTCAAAAATAAAGAGGAGTATAGTTCTGTTGTCTTTTCTTTTTCTTTTAATACAACAACGCCAAGGACCGGTGAAATATCCCGAGTGAGGTAGCTTGTCCGAATGCACCAGTTTTTATATAACGCGTTCTGAACTGGCTTCCGGTTCAGAACGTGAACTCGGCATCAGGATTCCGTCTCTAAGCGTACTCGCTTAAGGGATCAACCACATAATGGTTATATAAAAACTGGTGCATTCGGACAAGCTACCTCACTCTGGATATTTCACCGGTTCTTACTACTAGGTTGAACTAAAACAATTCTCGGTGAAAGTTTGGAATACAGTTTAATTTTGATAGATTGACCAGCCGGGTCGGAAGTATAACCGGCGGAGAGGATATAGAATTTAGGACCTAAAGAGCCATACAGCCCTGAAGAAGTTGTGGGGTCTCCCCCTATCGAAGAAACACGTGTTGGCTGGGCGTTGTTGGATTAAAAGAAAAAGAAAAGACAACAGAACTATACTCCTCTTTATTTTTGCACTTACTGATTTGTGGACTTTCACTTGTAAATAGAGCGTGTGCATAGGATAAGAATTGTTACATCTACGGCCTACTCACTGACACACAACCTGAATTACTCTTCATAACTGAATCATGGTTGGGCGATAGCGTGGCTTCAGTGTTGCATGAAGCCGTTTCTGCAGGCTATCATACTATCATAGAAAATCGGATCGGCAAAAGAGGAGGTGGACTAGCTGTTATATTCAAGCAAACAATAAATCTCACAATAGCTAACAACATTTACATACAAGGCTGTGAGCTCCTCGTCACCAGATGCAACCCTACACCAACTTCCTCCTCCTCTACAGACCGCCACCTAGCAATGCAACATTCCCAGGCACGTTTCTAGACAGTTTCAAACCTTATAACACTACACTCCAATCTATGCATTCTTGGTGACCAAAATATTTGGTTTGACAAACGCAATATGAGCGATTCTAAAAATATCATCACTATCCTAGACACACTGAACCTACATCAGATCATACACAAATCCATACACATCACTGGGCACAACCTTGATGTTATTTTTGCAAATCCAGAACTAGTTACCTTTCAACGATTACTCCAGGCACATTATCAGACCACCATTTGGTAGCTTTCCAACATAAAACACCACAAATCAACACACCTAAGATCACCTTACATGCATCCACCTATCGACCATGGAACAAACTCTATTTACTTAGAAACACAACTAACATCCAACACAGATCTAGACACAATAAATGCCATTCAAAATCTTTATGAGTGGCTACAGGAAGCTTTTGATATCCTAATACCACTAAGAACAACAGAACAGTAGAAAAGAAAACAAGCACCTTGGGGAAATACAGAACGGAAAAAGATAAAACAACAAATTAGAAAGCTGCAATGTACATGGCTCAAAACAAACAGCAATCAACACAAATTTCACCTACGCAGAGCTTCACAGAATATACAAGTCAACAATCTAAAAAGGTACTATTCAGACAGAATTCAAAATGCTAAATGCGCAAATAAAGAATTTGATAAAATTCTCACCGAATTTTGCAAACCTAAATGCACAGAAGGAACTCATCCCATTCTTCAAGAATTCATTGACAAACTTGCAAATCATTACACAACCAAAGCTAACACGTTGGACTCCTTTTTAAAACAAAAGAGAACCACCATCACCAACCCCTTTCCAAAAATCCCCTCCAAGAGTAGGCTAACCCAGCATCTGCATTCCTTCAAACAAATATCACAAAGTTAATTTATGGATCTGGTCAAAGCAAGCAGGCCATCCAGCTGCCCTTCTGACCATGGCCCACCACAAATCTTCAAGAACATTCTTTTAACTACCTCTGCTGCCACAACAGAAAGAAAAAGCATCAATAATTCTTTAACTACCGGAATCTTTCCAGAAGACCTAAAGAAGGCATACATACGCCCACTATTAAAGAAAACTAACCTGGGCCTACATTACCCTGAAACTACAGACCAATTCCAAATGGACGTTTCCTGGGCAAACTGATAGAATGAACAGCATTCGCCCAGATGTCACAATTTATTAAAGATAACTCCATACTTTCAGACTACCAAACTGGATTCCACCAAGGAAGAGACACAGAATCTGCCATTATCGCCATCTGGAATGACCTTAAAAACACAGTAGACCAGAACGGAGTTGATCAACTAGCAATTATGCTTTTAAAGTGCCTTTAGTTGTGAGTTTCTGCTATGTTCACTTTATTGGGTCTCTGTAAATATCTCTTTCCAGCAAGAATCAGACTAGCAAAACAATATTGCTTGATACTTATTTATTATGTACATCTCCTACGAAGAAGCACTTTAAGATTAAAAGAAAGATCAATAAACAGAGTTTCAGCTTGTTTAGGCTTCTTGCAGACTGGGGGGCCCTCTAGAAATAACCAATGTGTTGGGAACAATGTCTGTCAAATAACTGCTGCTTTAAGAGCAGCATCTGTAGTATGAATGTGAGTTTGCTTGAAAAGTTAAACAAAATATTTTCATGGGAAAGGATGAATCCTTATCTCGTTACTGAAATGTATTCAGTTATTCGACCTATGATGGGACCAGTGGTGTGAGGGCAGTTTTTACCCCTCAGGTGCTGCTATTCTACCATTGCTGTTTGCACACTAAATTTTGCAGCAAGAAACTGCAAATTATGCGGCATAATGCCGCACATTTTGTAAATTATTATATCATTATTTTGTCATTTTTAAACTTGGTAACACTGTCTGAGCAATGGCTGCTCCTCATTATTACCAGTTTAACACCCAAATATATCAATAAGCAACAGAAATGTGACCAGTCCAGCTTCGCAGAGAGCCTTCCACTGCGTGGCATCACGTGCCACTGCGTGGCATCACGTGCCACTGCATTTTTAGTAACTTTTGAACCATTTGAGCTAGAAACAAATTTTTATTTGTTAAAATCTGCATATTATGTGGCAGGTGATAGATTATGTGGCAAATGCAGCAAATCTTAAATTATGCGAAAATCGCCGCACAATCGCATAATTCCAGTGCCACAGGGTATAAGTGCGCTAAAGAATTGTGTACTTAAATGTAAACTGATTATGGCACTGGGAAGAGCACACGTGATGATATTTTAAAGTACGCCAAACAGGCCCTTTCGGTATGTTAAAAGAGGTTATGGAGTAGCAGTATCTGGGTCTCCTTGTCGACAACTGTTTGCCTTGGGATCCAAAGCCATGGAGACGTATGACAGCCATGACAGCAGCAATAGGCAGCACGGATAGATCAATCATGACGTCTGGGATCTGATGTCAGGGCTTTCCGATCAAACATGGCTCCAGTACTGACCACTGCGGCTTCAGCTTAGATGGCCTTGCCATATATCTGGAGGACACAATGAAATTATAATTAGTCTTTGAAAACCTATGTCTACAGAAGTCACTCAGTGGACATATTTTTTAAATGGTTGAACTCATTAATCAATATTCAAAAATATTTTAGGAGACAGAAGTGAGTGAATGCTTGAGGGTTTCAGATGTGACTGCATTGAATGCAATAAGGATTTATTTACCACGTGACACTTTTACTGAATAGCTACAGCAATGTTCCTATTTGGTGAAATAATTGCCACCTGAAGAGGGTGCTTGTGATTAAGTTGCCTTTCATAGGTGTTTATTGAAGGTGTATGGTATGCATTCAAGTTAGTTACATTGGAGAGCAGTAGAGAGTAAAGACGGTCACAAGAACCTAGGGCCAGTGTCCAGAGTCATTTTGCGATCACAAACTCTGCAATTCACAAAATAACAGAGTTTGCTACTTCGTAAATGCTTTTTTCTATTTACTAAACATATTTTGCAAGTTCTACAATATTCTGCTTCATAAAATGGGTTTTGTGATCCATTCCAAATTGCAATTAGCAGGGTGCGTGAAAGAAGTTCAGAAATGCTGACTGCACCCAAAATTTTAGAGGTCATTTATTTTCCTAACTTCAGAAACTGGTGAAAATAACCTTGAACGAGCCAGTTATAGGCCTATTTTACTGTTAAACACAGATTGAAAATTCTAGCAAAAGGCCTTGCTATTGACAAAGTTCCTGATTCTGGCATTGGTGGGCAGAGTACAAGACATCATGGTGGTGGTGGACTTCTGTCCACCAAATTTAGAGATCTCTGCGGCTCAGCAGTGATCTCCGTACCTTCATAGGAACCACCATCATGGTGGTTCCGTTCATGGTACAAAAGGTTCGGTGGATGGCCCTTGTTGGTTTTGAAAGCTGTTCACCAACTTTACAAAACTATTTTTTCCTCAAAAAAAACCCCAAAGTGAGAGTTTGTTATTGAAAAACAAAGAACTAGTAACCTCCACACCCAGGAAGTTTTTCCCTGGGTGTGGCGGTCATTAGGTTGTATTTTCTGTGCCGCAATGCTGGACAGAAAAAGGGCATCATACCGCCCACCGTAAATATGGCAGGCAGCGTAATGCCCTTTCTGTGACTGGTCCTACTCTGTGGGGCCATCAGAGAAAGATGATGAAGCCTCATTAGTGCTGTTGACGGAAAGCTGGCAGCCCTCCTGACCATAAGTAGAGTGTTGACCATTGGCTTACCAGACATGGTTTCCGTCACGTTTGTGATGATGTACCCTACCCTGTCTTCCAAGCTCTGAATCTGCCTATGAGTCCATAATGACTTCTCTTGTGCACTCAGAGCAAGTGTGCTTCGTCCCCATCAGATCATTGGAGGACAATATGAGCACGTCTACACCTCTTGTGGCAGGAGAGGTATGACCTGGATGATAAGGTGGCTCTATTGCTAGATGCTAAAAAAGTGCTTGATCAGGTGGAATGCGGTTACCTGTTGAGGGCTCTTGAGAGGGCAGAGCTGGGATCAGACTTTATTAGCAAGGTAAGATGTCTGTACACTAATTCCCCAGCTCAGATTATCTGTATCAGCTTCACTTCAGACATGTTTCTGGTGCAGAGGGGGGCTGGGCAGGGCTGCCCGTGCTCTCCCTTCAGTTCATCCGCACCCCGAAATCTGTAGGTGCCAAGATCTGCCAGTCTATTTGTGTGGTAGGCAAACTATCCCCAGTGAGCCAGAGGAAACTCTTCATGTAAATCCACAAAAGAGCTCGGTGCTGGGTACATACCCTTTCAGAGGGACATCACAGCGCCTATAGTACTTGGGGATGCTGATCAAGTCTGGCCTGAAGGATATGGTGCCCTACAACATCTGCCATCTAATTCTAAAGACATTAGCAGATTTTGTGCGATGGTCGAACTTACAGCTAGCATTTGGAGGTAGGACCCGGTAAAATAAATGTCCTTTGTCCCAAGGTTCAGCTATGTTTGCAATGCTGTCACTGCAGATCCCAAATGCTAATTGTCTCTGCCATCAAACAAAATTGTCTAGTGCCACTTCAGATCAAGGTTTTGACCTCACAAACTGCATGTGATAACAATGTGCCGGGGCCTGCGCCTGTCGAACACGCTGTCTTTTTTGGCCTGTCATCAGGCATTCTCTTCATGTTTACTACCAACTAACAGAAGCAAACTTATGTGGGCGGAGATTGAGAAGCACTTGCTCTCCATGTCCAATCATCTGGATTTGGTATAGGCATCTCAACTTATGCCATGGAAGTCTGCCATCCTGTCTTATCTGCCATGGCTTGTACATGGCTCAATGCCCATCAACGTTTGAAGAATGCACCTCACTTACACTTGTCTACAGCTTTATGGGACAATGTGGGCCTATGGGTGGGTGGTTGCGAACTTGAGCTGGTGATCCTGAGGGGATGGTGGAATACGTTTCTTGGATAACATACTGTCGGAAGGTCGAATACAAACTTTTTCTGTTCTCCTGGAAGGATGTGGGCTATATCATTGAAAGATGTGGAGATAAAACTAATGATCTCACTCAGGGGCGTAGTGCACCCCTGCTTTACCAGCTACAACGAGGGTGGCGTTTTTTATGGGCCTCTTATCTGAAAAGTAGCAAATAAGAGATCATAATAAACTAAAAGGAAGAAAGAAATGTGGTTTACTAGAAAAGGGAGAGAAAGATGGATGAGTGATTCACTAGAGGGTGAAAGGATGGATGGGTGGGTGGGTGAAAGGATGGGCTTGAAAGGATGGATGGATGAATGGGTGAAAAGATGGATAGATGTGTGAAAGGATAGATGGATAAGTGGGTGAAAGGATGGGTGGATGAGTGGGTGAGGGAATAGGTGGCTGGGGGTGGATGAGTAAGTGAAAGGATGTGTAGAAGGGTGGATGAAAGGATGGCAGAGTAAGTGGCATTCTGAGATGGATGGATGTATGGATGGAAAGTATGGCAGAGTAAATGGAAATCTGAGAGAATGAATGGGTGGGGTAAAGGATGGTGGATTAAATGCAAATCTGAGAAGATGGATGAATGGGTGGGTGAAAGAATGGCAGAGTAAATAGAAATCTGAGAGGATGGATCGATGGCAAACTAAATGGAAATCGAGAAGGATGGATAGGTGATGGATAGATGAATGGATGGACAAAAGGAACAATTGATGACTGAAAGGTTTTATTGATGGTTGGGTAAGTCAAATGATGGATGTATGGGTGGATGTATGTATGGATGGTTGCATGCATAAATGATGAATGTGTGAACGTATGGATAGATGGCTGGAATGGCTAATGGATGGATGGAATGGTGAAAGATTGAATGATGGATGAAAGAATAAATGGACGACAGAATGGTGGATATTAGCAAGTACATGATGGGTGAAATGATGATGGATAGATGCTTGGATGGAAGGGACAAGGGAGCTCTTCTATGGAGGTGAGTGTTGACTTGCATCACCAGGGTGCCATCAGAGCTTTGGTTCAAAGTTCCGGGTATTTGACTTTTCTGGCTGCTCCCTTGATCTCACTGCATGCAATCCAGGCTGGGCACGTCCTATACTTGCTACGCACTTCTTGCATTAGGATTTCTGCCCATCCTAACCCCTGCAGGTGGACGCAGTCCTGTACTCCAATATCATATACATGATGGAACAAAACATTTCTCCTTCTGGTCACCGCCAGTACATTTTCGGGGGGGGGCTGGGGGGGAGGACAATTGTGGTAACGTGGGTCTTGAGAGTGGTTTAGACCTCCCTTACTTGACAAGGCCAATGCACACAAATCTATCATCGACAGCTTAACATTAATCACTTGTACCCTCCTGCCAAGTAGTTTTATCTACCCCACTCACTTCAAAAACCCTTCCACATGCTGGCCCTCCTTTTGAGGGATGGTTAACTATATACCTATAGCCTGAGGAGACTGTGTAACACCTGAAGATACCACCCCTCACTCACTGACATCGTGAGACATATTTCTCTCACTCGGCATTCCCTCTTCCCTCACAACCCCTCCCAGGGGCGAGGCCTCCTCCTCCCCTTTGCCCACTTAACTGCGTCCCTTTTACCTTTACACCACTGACAAAGTGATTTGGTGCCTTAAAAGGTCGCAGTTTATTTAGACATAAAATGGTTGTACATTTCGCAATTTCATCGGTCATTCATAACATCCATGTTATTGTATACTTCTGTTGTCTTTGTACATTCGTTGTTGTTATTTGCTCCCAAACAGTATAGCTTTGCGAGGTGCCCCTTTGGCCGGGCCTCTGTGTCTGCGGTTCCAGACTTCAACTTGCTACCGAATTTGGTGGGTGTCCGTCAGGACCTGCCCGGGCTGCAAGTGCCGTTCCGCTTGCCCTGGACCCTTTGTTGGCCCCTCGCCTGCTCCTCAAGAGCCCTTGCCGTGTGGCATCCCAAGGACCCTGTGTGAGCATCTCATCTACTCAGCCTGTGGCTGTGTCCTGTAATTTAGCTCCCTCAGTACCCCTGCCTTGAGGCATCCCAAGGGCCCTGTGGGAGCATCACCTCTACTCTGCCTGTGGCTGTGTGCCGTCATTAGCTCCCTCAGTGCCCCTGCCGTGAGGCATCCCAAGGACACTGTGGGAGCGTCACATCTACTCTGCCTGTGGCTGTGTGCCGTCATTAGCTCCCTCAGTGCCCCTGCCGTGAGGCATCCCAAGGACACTGTGTGAGCCTTCCATCTACCTTTAGTAAATTTTCTCCCTTTTGTATATCTTCCCTGGGTTTCTTCCGCCTCACCTCTGCCCTGCGGCTGCGATGCCCGCTTCCTTAGGTGTGGGTGGGTGGGATTCCTTCTTATCCGTGCAGGGGGTGGGGGGGGTTTGTGCTAACTTTGGGCCTCGTGCCTCTTTTAAACCCCCCAGCTGCTTGCCAACTTGCTCCTTGATTGGGGGGGCGTTGGCTACCTTGGGGCGACCAATCCTGGTCGCCGCGATGAGGGGGGAGTGCTTCCCGCCTCCGGGCGGCGTTTGCACCGGGCCCCCAATGGTCCGGCTGCGCCTTCCCGGCCCAGGCTTCTTCTCCTAACTCCCAAGTTAGTTACCTTATCCACAGGCCAGCACCCCCTACACTGCAGCCTGATAATGGTATTGTCCGGGCAATATAGAATGTCTACTGTTGCATTCAGCATCGTTTTGTTATTCTAAAAAACTGCCTCATAAACAATTATGTAAAAAATAGTGCTTTACGCATCCATTCGTTAGGACTGTGATTACAGTAGTGCGCAGCCTCTGACTACTAATCCAGAAATCACGGAAATATGAAAACTGATGTTAATTGTGGCCATGCGTGTGTGTAAATGTGTACGATTTATTCCCTAGCTTTGAATTAACAGACAGTTTTCTGTTCAAAATCTGTTGTTCTCCAGATTTAGCTCATTAACTGAATGTTACAACTTTATAAAATGAGTCCTAGCATGTGATGTCACAAATTGTAGTAGAAAAGGTGTTCAGAAAGCTCAAGTACAGAGAGAGTGTATATATTTTATTAATGTATTTCCAATTTGTCGGCTACTGTTACTTTTGTCCTGTTTGAGGCAATTACAAAAAAATAACGTATGTTCTTGTTTCCCTTGAATCTTTATGGCAAACATTCCTAGACCAGAAAGTAGCAGTGTGTGTGTTCACTAGACCACTCCCAAAACCATACAGAATTTTCACCTACCCACATAAATCATTTCGTTCAACCCCGTTTTGACAAAATAAGATAACTTATATTTTAATTCTGCTAAATATACTTCGGTTTACCACAGCTTTTGGTGCATCTTGTAATTATGGCACCGCAGAATCACTGCAGTGAACATCAAGAGAGTGACTAGCCCACGGAGTAGCAAAACGTCATCATTCAAGTCTCTAAACGTAACATTTTCAACAGGCAGCGATTGTAGGTACTCCGTATATTGGGGTCCCGGCAAATTCCATAATAGGCTGATACACAATGAAAACGCAGGCTAGTTAAATATGCGCCCGCAAACACAAATAGTGAATATACATCCTTCTGTGTGTCTGTATGTCTGTGCGTGCACGTGCTTGCGCGCGTTGCATGCGTGCGTGTGCTTCTCTGCATTATCATCATCTCTTAAACAAAATAAGCATTGGAAACGCAATAGGTCTCGCATTTGTTGGAGTTGGAGCTGGTGGCATTGTAAATGGCAATGTCTTTTACTTGTGCAATAGGTCTTGTATTTGTTTGAGCTATTGGCATTGTAAATGGCAATGTTTTTTTACTTATGTGTTTGGGCATACCGGATGGGTAGAAAAAAACAGTAAATTGGTTGAAAACGTTGGTAAAGCACAGGTTGATGTGCACATTACATGCAAAGGGAAACTTACAAAAGGGATGCATTATACAAAAAATTCAAAGGGATAGTAATCTTTTAGAGAAGTTTTCAAGTTCTGCGGTAGAGTGCAGAGAACGCTGAATCTGCAGGAACTAGTGAGAGCAGGACAACAGAATAAACCCGCACATCATTACAGCTGAGAGAAAGAGCGGCCATACAAACAGAATTTAAACATTCACCAGAGAAAACAGGAAGCCGGATAGACTCCTATTAAAGAAATGACTTCCAATCCTGCGAATGGTAAGGTACAAAAGAAATGCGCTCTACAAATCAATTACAATAGCCATTTACTCTTATAATATCAATATTAAGGCAACTGACTATCCGGAAATTCAGTGGGAACGTTACAGTTAGCAAAACTGTGACGTGTGTGAGATGAATGGGTGTCCTCAGGGGAACTATTTGTCACAGCATGAAATGGAAAACACCAGGGAGGAATCAATTATAGAGCTGGTGTAAGAGAGGAAGTCTCCAGGGCTATGCAGGTAATGCAACAATTAGGGCATGCAACCATAGAACGATTACATTTGGAGGAGAAAGAGCAAGATGGTTGTATTACTAAAAGTTGAGCCAATCAAAACACAGTCTTTAAAGACGTCAATAATTCAATCCCAAAATTGATGTTATAACAAAAAACAGACCAGGGTAGAATTATAGGCGGGCTTAACATCCCCTTGTTGTTTAATGAACATGAGTGTATGGTGCTGTATTAAGGCCACAATTCCTACAGGCTGATGTCAGTTGTAAAGTCTAAAAGGGTTTGGTGGCACTGACTGTAAAGTGAGCACACACGCCAGAAATCACTAATGATACAATTATGAAACAGATAAAGCTTAACAGGAAAAGGCCAACACTGTGGAAGAAAAAGGATAATTAAATGTTACGTTTGAAAGTGAGTGCTTTTGTGCACAGACTTAAGGCGGTGCTGACATTCTGATACACATATGCTACACAGTAAACACACGCTTCTGAGATAAAAAATACAGGAAGATAAAATCTGCATACGAAACCAGTGACAGGCAGCATGAGTAAACAATGTCAACGAGTGAGGGCCTGGTTTGGCAAGCGCAGGGTGTGTCAGCTAGAATGAATGTTGCTGCCTCGAGACCAGATGAGCTAGGTCTTCTAAATAAGATACCATTTCCTCCAACACGCAGTTACACATTTGAGTCATGGAATAAGAGGGGACCATAAAGTCAACATAAAAGACCATTACAAATCAACCAAGAGTTTGAGATACACTAATGTAAACACCATTCTGGTTAGAGAAGAGCAGGTCACTAAAAGACCTCCTTACATTCTAAAGCTCTCATTTTACCATGAACATGACCAGGGCTGCACTAGACTGCATGTGAGGTTTGCTCAACAACAGTGCAGTATTTCGGTTCCGACACAAAATCACCTAAAGTAACAGAATGATGAGGGATCTGAATATTTAGACTCAATCATATCACATTACATGGTGCACATGATTTGGCAGTTTGGATTGAGAGCATCCCACATGTTGAGCAGATATGTGCAAGTTGTAAAGAGCACCATAGAAGGCAGAAGCTGCATTCCTAGCAGTGGTTAATTTGTAAAAAAAAAAAAAAAGTGCCTGGGCTCTCCTCAGGAGGAACCTTGCACAAACCCATTTCTCCTGTTGACACGGCCTAAAACAGAACGAACTACTAACCATGAAAGTGGGGAGAGGGTGTGGCGAAATGGCCAGAGCTGCGACTTCGGAGGTGTGGAACGAGGTTCGAGTCTCGGCGTCGGCTCAACATCCTGTGATTCTGGGTGAATCACTTAATCTCCCCGGGTCAACCATAAATGAATGTGTCCTGAACTGAGGCTCATGAAAAGTGCCAGTGTTGATAAATAAGTGCCGGTGCTCAGCACCTGAGCACCGGGAACCACCGGCTCAAATTAAGCACCGCACAACGTGCAGAGGCCATGTAAAACCTAAGAATTACCATTTTGTGAGAAATGAATGACACTGACCTATTCACCTAGAAGTATCACAGCTTCCCGTCTCTGGCTGACTGCAGGGTGCTGCATTTAATTATCCCAAATGTTTCCTTGGTTTAAACGTAGTTTTCATGGACTGTTAATATTTAATTACGGTGTGCATCGCGTGGGGTGGGAAATAGTTTACACGCAAACAAAATATTTTGAGTAAACATCATAACTCCCAACTCTCCCGGTGCAGCAGTCTGTCTGTTGCACAGTGTGCTCTGAGGCAATGGTACGTGCTTCAGTGGCACACAAGCACACTCGCGGTTTTCACTGTACCACTACTACACCAAGATCATGCTGCCCTCACAGTGAAAGTGGAAAATGATTTTTGTTTTCCCTTTGACAAATAATACACTGACAGATGCTACAAGGTCCACAGAGTTACTCTCGGTAGTTCTATGTGATGTTCCCTCATTTTCTCATTGTAATAAACGTGTTACACGTAAGGAGTGTGGTGAGCATCCCCATTAGATAACTGTAAAAGTCCATAAGACCCGTCAAATGTTAGGAAAAGCCCGTTAACATGTGGTGGTACTGGGTTGTAACGTGCAAATACCAATAAAATATTAAATACAAAAATTATGCCTAGGTCAGTCATTTCTAACTGCCCAAACATGAAAGCTCAGTAAAACTCTCTCAGTAGAGCGTTTCTAAACGCCAGGAAACAGCTCAACCATTGCGTGAAAGCGGAACTGCAGGCAGGACATGTGACATAGCGAAAGCAGTATTGTGGTGTTCCGCTCCACTTACCATGTTCATTGGGGCTGTTTACACTGTCAAACAGAAACAAGCATTGACAAGGCGAATAAATCTAGCTTTGGTAGCTAACAAATGCGAAGTGCACCTGTGCATGCCTGCGTTTCCCTGTAAGCATCTTAAAGCCACACCTATTAACTTTACCAATGCTTGTTTTACTTTAAGCACCTGGATAGTGTGCCCTTGTGCATGCATGCATGTGTATAAACGCATGTGTGTGAGTGAGAAACTCGAACACTTTTCTCAACTAAAGCAGGGTAAGACTAGGGGCAGATTTACAAGCCCCCTGCGCCACCAGAACGTCACTTTTTGTGACGTACTGGTGGCGTATCTTACTGGTCCATATTTACAAGGACAGGAAAAGCCACCCTGCGTGGCTTTTCATGTCCTTGTGAATATGGCCCCTTTACACGCAGCACTTTGCGTGAAAGGGGCGTTCCATGGGTGTTGCTGTGGGTGTTCCCACGCAACACCCATGGAACGATACACATTTCCAGATTTACGAGGAATCGTAAATCTGGAAATGCGTGTGAATCCTATGCCTCCCCGAGGCGTAGGGAGGCGCAACGGGGAGAAATGTTTTCATTTCTCCTCGTTTTTTCCTCTTTCAATGCGTGCTGCAGATGCAGCACGCATTGAAAGAGGAAAATGCCTGTAGTGATTGTTTTTGTGCAGGAAGGAGCCCCTTCCTGCACAAAAACAATCTCCCACGACGCATGAGCATCCTTGCACCATGGTGCAAGGGTGCCTGCGCCGGTGCATGGCTGCAGTTTGTGCACCAGCGCAGGGGAAGCACAGAGATGCGACATATTATTGTAAATATGTCGCATCCCTGTGCTTTGAAAGTGACTCAGTGCGGCGCAGCCAAATGGCTTGCGGAATGCACTGAGTCACTTTCATTTTAAATCTGCCCCCAGGTTTTCCCTGGTCTTAATTTTGGCGCTGCCCCATATTTATGCCACTCTTGTAAATATGGGGCAGTGTCAAAATCAATGGGTGTTGCGGTGGAACGCCCACAGCAACACCCACTGCCCTCCCCTTTCACGCTAAGTATAGCGTGAAAGGGTGTGATAGAGCGCAAAGATATTCTGAAAATTGTAGGGGTACATTATATTCGTAGATAGTCCGTGCCCGCATATATTCTTATGTGTGCACTAACATTAGTTAGAATTCGTGTTGTAATAATCAGTGGTAATTGAAATGCTAAGCCATTTAAGAAACGTAAAGTGGCATTTAGAAGAAATCATGTAACTTTCGGTGTTCATTGCAAATGCATAATGAAGTAGTTATATGTAATGTAATGCAGTAGATTTAAATGTGTATCATGTTGAAGTTACACACGCATAGGTGACTAATTGTGCTTAAATGTGTTTAAGTGATGTTAAAGGCCTAGATGGAGTACCTGCTCCTTCGCGTTAAGAAAGGCCTATTCGTTTCCTTATGTTAGCTGGTTTATGTAGGCCCGAAATGTATTTTCCCCTGGTGAGGCTCTCATTTGGAGACGGTCAGCGAAATTCATCTGCGTGCAAGGTTGTTTCGTTCTCATGCATTCGTTGCAGGTGCAAGGACATCGTCTTCGTTAGTTAGAATAATGCTTTTGTTTTAGGAGTTAGGTATGGAGGAGATCCGCTACAGAGTATCCAGGAATGCTGATAATTAGAAGTTGCGCTGAAGAAGCCTGAGACCCAAGGACACTCCAACCGTCGTTGGACCAAGTTCAACTTTTAGTGGAAAGTTACCTAGGAGAGGTGATTGGCCAGGAGAGGTGTTACCTGGGCGGGCCTATCGAATGTCCATTTTGTATTAGGGACAGTGCCCCGAGGGAAGAGGCAGCAGTCAGCAGAGAGGGCAGATTGAGCAGGAGCCGATTGAGGAGAGGTAGAAAGAGCAAAGAGGGTAAAAGGAAGGGATCGATTCTTAGGATGGAGACTTAGACGGTCTTTTACAACGTGAGTGTACTTCTGAGGAAGTCATCACGAGCTGACACCTTTCCATGATCTTGCTTGGGCAAAGTTAAGTAGGGATGCCCCCTTTAGAATAGTGTAGGGATAGACTAACGGATTTTCTTTACAGATTTCAATGAAAACTAATATAGATGTTGGTGCAGTTATTGCTTGTTTAGTATTTTTGGAATTGCTCATTGTCTTTATGCTATATCGAATTAGATTGGTGCGTAGGATGGATTTTGTATTAGTACCTTTGTATTTTTGCAACCTCGTTCTGAGGTGTCTGTATGTTCAGTTATTTTTGGTTTTGTAATAAACCTCTAAACTTGGAATTCGGAGTCAGTGATCTTTTCCGAGAATTAAATTGTTTCATGACAGGATTGGAACGAGTGTATTGTTTCTCCCCTGTACACTTCTCAGCAGGTAATAAAGGTTCAGTCAGTCGAGGGTTCCTAGTAAGTTGTACAGTGGAATCAGGCGTCATCAGTTGGTAGCGAGAGGATGGTTACCTCTGTAGTAAGGGGAGAAGTAGAGAAGGGTAGTCATTGAATCCTCATAGAGCCCAAGTGATGGTTATCCAGTGGATTGTGAGCGGAGGACGACGGCGTTTGATGGAAACCGACGGTGAGTGACGGTGCGGCGGAAACAGCAGTTCGTGGTGGAGTGAGTATGAACAGGGATGTATGTCTGTTAGATTGCGGTGTTGTTTTAATTGTGTGATGTCTTGCGGAGTTGGAATGAGAGTTGAGTGATTGTGGTTTCGGGCCGAACGCGTGCGGTCCATGAGACTTGATTTATTGACATCCCGGGATAAGAGATTGTGGTGTAGAAGACAACCAGAGATGAAATTGTCTGACCAGAGATTGTGGGAGTCATGAGACGTCGTTGACTAACCCACCGGTGATAGGGAAATGTGTGTGTGAGTGCGTGAGTAACCGACGCAGGTTGTAGGTTGCTGCATGTGGAACATCGAGTGATTGGATCCTATCGATTAAGTACATGACTGTCCGGCCGTTCGTGGGCAGATAGTCTGGGGCAATTGTCCAGTCGTTCGCGGACAGACGGTTGCCAGAGTTGAGGTCGACAATTACAAGACTGTCCGGTCGTTTTGTGGACAGACAGTCAGAGAAGTAACTGTTCGGTCGTTTGGTGGACAAACAGTTATTTCAGAGCATGAGAGAGACGCATGAGTGTGCGAGAGACGAATTGTAAAGGAGGGGAACTGCTGCATGAGGAGGAAGAGTGACGTCAGAGAGTGTCGCGCTGTGCTAGGTCGGTTGGTGTGAAGTCGCGCTGGTATTGGTGGATTGTCATCAGGAAGTCGAGTGAAAACAAGTGAAGAAAACGTTGATTTCATCATGAAATGTTTTAAAGTTTTACGAGATATGTGTAGAGGAGACAGACGAGTGGTTACTCGGGGGGGAGAAGAAGCTCCACCCGAGGATACCCCAGCCCATTATATGGCTACGAATGTGGGGTTGCATACTATAATTTGGCTCGAAAATTGGCATAAAATGACTGAACATGAGGGAGAATTGACTTTTCCGCGTTATGGCACTTTCAGGTTGGAAGTGTTGTACCAATTGAAAATGGTGATGTCTTCATTGCGACCTTTACCCAGACCAACACAGTTTGAGGTGCTACATGCATGGATAAGAGCAGCGCATGATAGGAAAACTGACAGAAGTCAGGAAAGGGTGAAAAAGTCAATCAGGGCGTTTCAGGATGCGCGATGGGACGCATTGGAGAAGAGATGGAGGGTGGAAACTATTGAAGGGGATAGGCTATTTCCCTTGCTGATAAACGTAGGAGAGGCCCAGAAGAAGTGGGGTGAGGAAGACGATAGTGACACAGATGACAGCTTGCTAGATAGATTGCTATCAGAAAGACCACCTCCATATAATCCAGATTCCGAAGAGGGAAAGGCAGTATCAACAGAGGGAACTGGAGAATCGCAGACTCAACCTAGAGTGAGAGTAGTCGGAAGAATATCAACTGGAACAGAAGGGATTGGAACACACACACCAACAAGTATCGAAGCTAATGGAGTTATAGTTGTTACAAGGCTACCGGATGCTCTTACAGTACCGGTTACCATTGGCCCCATAGTGTCAGTATATGACCCAGATCAGGCAGGAAATGGAAGTCTAGCACAATCAGTAGCAGGAGAAGGGACTGGCTCTGGAGGGAATGGCATAGTGAGTGGAATAGGTCACCTTCCGAGGCCCATGGACTCAAGTACTCCTTTGCCAGCCACGGCAGACTCCTCTAGAGGACAGGGAGACGTAAGAACGGCGAGGCCAAGGTCTTTGGCCGATTCAAGATCTGACATAAGGATGTGGGAACCACCAGTGAGAAACCCTAATGATAGGATGACAGGAGACTGGGATCGCGGGAATACAGGAAGTCGACCAGTCCTAGGGAAAATAGCGGAGGGGAACCGATGTGAGGATCAGGACAATGAGAATGGAGAATCAAGTGGTACATCAAGTCGAGGGATGCTTAAAACTGCTATAAGAGCAAAGATGCTGGATGTGATGAGATTAAAAGCTGAGGTAGATGAGATAATTAGTGGGAACCTGCCATTGGAAAGAGTAGAGCTTTATGGACCAGACAAATTGCTGTTTGTAGCAAAAGATGTAACCCACAAGGCGAGGTCAGCACATGAGAAACTGACAGAATTGGCAAAAAGACACGAGGTGGATCTATCCAAAACTAAGACGCTGTAGGGAAGTCACAGGTTGCAGTACAGTGACCAGGAACTGGAAGAGAAGAGAGTGATAGGGCTAAGAACTCACATTCAAGAACTGATTGTAGGGATACGTGCATGGAGCATGCTTGACAAGTGGGAGGAAAGATGGTCCAAAAAGAAAACCACTAAAAAGAGTATAGGAGAGACACCGCCTCCAGGAGGGGGGATGACAGGATTAGGGAATTTTCCTTTGCGAGAGGTACAGAACGGAGGGTATGTGCATGTGCCTTGGAGTAGAGGTGATTTGGCAGCGTTTACAAACGAATTTCCTCGGCTGAGGGAGAAGCCTGTCGAGTGGTACAAACAGGTCGATCAATTTGTTAAAATCTCGAAGGTGTTGTGGGTCGACTTGAATACACTGTTTGATATTGTAGTACCGAGTGATTTGTGGGCAGCTTGTAAAGTTGCAGTTGATTGGCCAACTTCCGAACCAGACAGGGATTTGGTTACCAATGGTCCTTCACCAATTGTCATGAAGAAGTTTGAACAAGTAATTACATGGTTGAAATCCAAAATCTCACCACAGGACATTGATTGGGTTAAGATAGATCGAACTGTTCAGGAACCAAAAGAGTCCGTACATGAATATTACGAGAGGCTCTTACAGGCCTTTAAGCAGTACAGTGGGCTAGACACGTTAGACCCCAAAGACATGGGACAGTTTGTTTCCAAGTTCGTCTTGGGTCTAAGATCAGAAATCAGCATCATGATTCAGCAGCATTTGATCTGCTGGCAGAACAAGTCAGTGGACGAGATACTGCGGTACGCCAGGTACTGCAGCGATGAAGTGGACTCGAAACACAGGAAGCTTAAGGATAAGCTAATGCTAGTCCAGATGCAAAATGCTGACAGGGAAGTTCAGACACAGCCAAGTGGAGGGACATTAGGGAGAAGACAGGGAAACAATCAAGGAGGGACCCAGAATGTGCAGGGTCCGGGAAGGGGGAAACCTATAGACCCTAAGACAGGGATGGATGTGGCAACATTGAAAAAGACAACTGCGTGTCACTTTTGTCACAAGATCGGGCATTGGAAACGCGAGTGTAGATCGAATCCAGCGAACCAAGTGCAACAAGAAGGAGAGACGGTGCAGGTATCTGAGGTTGTCAATACAGTGACGAGACCCAGGTCCATGCAAGGGGGGACATTGTGCCGGCAGGTGCAAGTTCCGCAACCTCCGAGAACTCCACAGGGAAATCGAACGTACCAGCAGATGCCCCTTTTCGAGGATTGTGATGAGTACAGCTCAGACCCGTTGGCATGACGGTGCCTGAGGGGGGAGGAAGACTGCACTCTGGGGGCAGTCTTAGAGGTATACCAGAGGGGACCATTTGTCGAGGCGAATGTTGACGGTCATCCCACCACCTTTTTGGTTGATACTGGTGCTACCCGTTCTACTGTGAGATCTGCAGTAGTTCCCAACCTACCCCTCTCGGGACAATCAATCCAAGTAGTAGGAGTGGCAAACAAGAAGATGAATAGCCCTTTGACCGAGCCGATTCCTGTGAGAATATGAACTTTTCGAGATCGACACCAATTTGTTGTGTGCGACTCAAGTCCAGTCTGTTTGCTAGGACGTGATCTGTTGTGCAAACTGAATTGTACCATCTATTGCACCCCAAAGGGAGTGGAATTACAGACAAATGATGATGATGCCACCTTCAAGGTGGCAAATCAGCATTTCTGTATAGAGATGTATCCTATGTTAACAGTGGAAGAGCTTCCACTTGACCTAAGAGACTCTGTTTCATTGGATGTGTGGGACTTTACAGGGGAGGGGATCGGATTGATCAGAGGTGTTGAGCCAGTTAAGATCCAGGTCAAGCAAAATGCTGAGTTTCCGAGAACACCTCAGTATAATCTGTCGCCTGAAACGATTACAGGGATAAAGCCTGTCATCGAATCCATGATTCAGCAGGGAATTCTTAAGGAGATAATGGGCAGTCCATGTAACTCACCCATTATGGGATTACAGAAACCAAGTGGGAAATACAGAATCGTGCAAGACCTGCGAAAGGTCAACACGATTGTGGTTCCATGTTGTCCAGTGGTACCGAATCCATCAGTGATACTATTCCAGATTCCATGTGAAGCCGAGTGGTTCACGGTGATTGACTTGTGCCAAGCATTCTTTTCAATACCGTTGCACGAGGAGAGCCAATTTTTATTTGCTTTATATCTGGAAGATCGTGTGTTAATGTGGTGTCGTATCCCTCAAGGGTATACAGAGAGTCCATCAATCTTTAATCAGATCTTGAAAAAGAATCTTGAGAGTCTTGTACTGCCACAGAATTCTGTTCTCGTGCAGTACATTGATGATCTCCTCATTGCGTCCGAAACGGAGGATGCTTGCAGGATTGACACGATTGCCTTACTGAATCATTTAGGGGAAAATGGACACAAGGTGTCCCCGAACAAGTTGCAGTACTGTCTGAGTGAGGTTCAGTACTTAGGCCATCGAATTGAGAAAGGCAAGAGAAAAGTGTCACCAGATCGAATTGAGGCGATCATGAACATGACTGTGCCCACCACTCAGAAGGAAGTCAGAATGTTCTTGGGAATGGTTGGTTACTGTCGCCAATGGATTCCCAACTTCTCATTGAAGGCGAAGCCCCTGCAGAGACTGACGCATAAGGATGTGAGTGATCCGGTACCATGGGACAATGACTGTCTGATTGCGTTCTTGGAGTTGAGAGAGGGCTTATGTCGTGCTCCGGCTCTGGGAATGCCTGACTACAACAAGTCCTTTTCATTGTTCTGTTATGATCGAGAAGGTTGCGCATTGTCAGTCCTGACTCAGAGTCATGGAGATGTCCGTAGACCAGTTGCCTACTTTTCAGCTACTTTAGATCCAGTAGCTTCAGCGTTGCCCGGATGTCTCAAATCCGTTGCTGCAACAGGTGTCAGCATTGAAAGGTGTGAAAGCATTGTCATGGGTCATCCTTTGACTGTTTATGTTCCGCATTCTGTTGAACTGTTGATGACAAGGACTAAAACACAGCACCTGACGAACAATAGACTCACACGCTACGAGCAAGTCATACTTGCCGCGGAGAATGTGACTCTGAAGAGGTGTTCTGTTTTAAATCCTGCTACATTGATACCATTGCCAAATGTAGATGATGAAGATTGTGAAGACCATGACTGTCTTGATGTGACTGAACTTTGCACCAAACCAAGACCCGACATTGTTGATGAACCTCTGTCTGATCCTGATGAAATTTTCTTTGTCGGTGGTTCATGTCTCAGAGACAATGTGGGTCATTTGAGAGCAGCATTTGCTGTATGTACCATTACGGGAGTGGTTGAAGCTGCTTGCCTAGAAGGAGTATACTCCGCACAAGTGGCTGAAATCATTGATTTGACTCGCGCCTGTTTGGCAGCTGATCAGATCCGAATCACCATCTACACCGACAGCCAATATGGGTTTGGTGTGGTTCACGACTTTGGACAGCTATGGTCTCAGAGGGGTTTCTTGACCTCATCTGGATCTCCCATCAGAAATGGAGATTATGTGAGACGGCTGTTAAAAGGGTTGCAATGTCCTAGGGAAATTGCAGTGGTAAAGTGCGCTGCACATGGGAGGGGGACGGATTTTGTTTCTGTTGGAAATAAGTACGCGGACGAAATTGCACGTTTCTGCGCTGAACAAGGGTGCATATTTACTGGAGATTACACTGGAGAGAGCCAAGAGGGAACCGAGCTCAACATGATGTTAGCCATGGCAGACACTTGGGAGGAACTCAAGAGCCTGCAGGAAGGAGCTTCAGATCAGGAAAGAGGTGTTTGGATCAGATCAGGGTGTGAGAAGGGGGATGTTGGCATTTGGGTTTCAAGTGATGGTCGAGCAGTGTTACCAGATGACCTATTGAGCCCGATGGCAAGGCAAATTCATGGTGATGTACATCTAGGGAGAGATGCGATGGTGCGAGTGTTCAGACAGACGTGGTACAATCCACGGTTTTGTGCGTTTGCTGAAGCAGTGTGTCATAGGTGTGTTACCTGCCAACAAATGAATGCTGGAAAGAAAACTGTGGTCGCACTGAGTCACATTGGGAGGTCAGGAGGACCTTTCAACAGGATACAGCTTGACTTTATTGAAATGCCTAGGTGTAACGGATTGAGATACATTTTAGTGGTGGTATGTGTCTTTTCACGATGGGTGGAAGCTTACCCAACACGAAGGTGTGACACTCTTACAGTAGCCAAGCTATTGTTGAGAGAGTTGATTCCTAGGTTCGGTTTTCCAACTTCGTTGGAGTCGGATAGAGGAACACACTTCCACAGTGAGATCATGAAATTGCTTTGCGTGGCTTTAAATGTTGATCAGAGGCTTCATTGTAGCTATCGACCAGAGGCTTCTGGCTCAGTGGAGCAGATCAATGGAACTTTGAAAGCACGGATGGCGAAAGTGTGTTCGTCTACATCTCTGAAGTGGCCTGATGCGTTGCCTCTAGTGTTGATGAGTGTTCACAGTGTCCCAGATAGGAGGACCGGTCTTTCCCCGCACGAAATCATTATGGGGAGGGCGATGCGATTGCCAGCAATACTGTATTCAGCCTTGATAAACATCACTGATGACTTAATCCTTGATTACTGCAAAGGACTAGCTGATGTGGTCCGTTCTATGTCTCAGCAGGTGGAAGCTGCTGCTGTTCCGGCTTCAAGGGATCTCTGCCACGACTTGTGCCCGGGAGATTGGGTGCTGGTCCGGAAGCACGTGAGGAATAGCTGTTTGGATGCTCAGTGGCGAGGCCCCTACCAGGTGATACTGGTAACGAACACAGCGGTGAAGTGCGGAGGGTTGCCGAATTGGATACACGCTTCCCATAGTCGCCGAGTTTCAGAACCCTTGGAAGAAACAGCTCCTCTCGAGAATGAAAATCCAGCTGTGGCGGCAGGGCCATGAGAGAGGACAAGCCAAGCTGTGAGGGTTGCTGACGAAGCTGGTTGCTCACCAGACCAGGCTGAGGAGGGTTACGCTACACCCAACCCAGGTATTGACTCTGAGGAAGAAGGTAACGTTGCGGCTAATATAGAGTCAGACTCAGCCGCAGGAAGTGGTGCGCAGAGGGTTCGAGAGAAAAGCAAAAGGGCTGATCGAGCAGAAGAATCGTGGCCTGAAAGACAAAGAAGGTTGAATCTGAGGTTGGCCCCTGAGAGAGATCTCGCCCCTGTGTCCGAGACATCAGAATCAGAAGTGAGTGAAGAAGAACAAGACCAAGAAGGTCCAAGAAGGTCGAGAAGGACAAGAGTGCCTTGCCAGAAATACGCTGCCCCGGAGTGGACTTACGCAGTAACTGATGCCGGGAGTAGTGAGTTCCAGGAGGCTGAGGTCCGTGCGAGTGATCAGCAGGAATCCTCTACTGAAAATCGATATGGGACTGATAGTTCCAGGAATCGAAGTTGAAGGAGTGCTGACAATCACGGTTCCAAAACCTCCAGTTTTGAGCAAGGTGCGAATTCTGATATTGCATAAATTAGTTTTCCCAACGTTTGGATTTGAAGCATCACCTCATGAACTGGTAGATGTTTGTCTTGAGATTTTGCAACATGTTTTAGCTGCAATCGGATCTGAACTTATCGTAGATTGTGAATGAACTGTGCATTGTAAATAGGTGTTCCAAAGAAGATAACCTAGGCCCGAGTGGGAGAAGAATACATTTAGGGCTTTTTCAATAGAAGAAGAAAGAGGGCTAGGGAAGTCTTTTCGGACTGTGTAGATAAAACCTGGAAAAACTGAACTTTGAACGAATTTCCAGAATTCCAATGAACTTTGCTTGAACTTTTGAGCAGCAAATTGAGGTGGAAAGAAGAGACTTTTGTGTATCCTCTAAATTGAACGACTAACAAGAAAATGGAGTCTGGAAATCCGAACCGTAGATCCAAGTGTGTGATAGGTACTTTCATAATGGGAGTGATAGTTTCAATAGTTATAGTTATTATAGTGTCAGTTACTATTTCACATGAGCCAGAAGTCGTGGAGGTGAAAGGGACACCTACACCTAGTACTTCTAGCAAGAAAGAGGACACCATAGGAGCTGAAAAGGCTATGCTAGATCAAAATAGTCGTAGATTGCATGTAGATTTGTCTAGAAGTGATTGGGAACTCCCTCCCAATCCACATGAGACTGCAGCCCAGCAGGACTCTTTTTAGAAAGATGATTAAAACATGGCTCTTCTCTAAGTTCTAGGCCTGCCAACCAGGTGGACGGCTACTACCTCAGCTCCAAGACGCCTCGGCATTAGTGCGCTCTACAAATATTTCAGTCAGTCAAGTTGCTATACGAATATATCGAAACGATGGACGTGAGTGATTGTTATGTGTGTATGCAATTGACTGCATCAGTGGATGAGGGCATTAGATATCGTCATCTTCCGTTGACTTATGGGATTTCATGTAGTTTGTTGCTTAGCATGTTTTATGGGAGAGGTCATTATGAATACTTCTTTTCCAATTATGATGCAGTGCTTTCAGAGGTTCCAGCATATAAGCACCTGAATAAGTATGATTATTACAAGCAAGAAGATAGAATTGGGAAGTATTTCATACCGACTGCATCACTAGATACAGCTTATGCACATAGACATAACCTAACATGTTCACTAACAGAGATAGAAAAGAAGTTTGTAGATCAAGTAGAGGATAGATATAGACAGCTAACACAAACACGTAACACTGGAGAAAGTCCATTAGATTGGACAAAGGAGGAGTTAGCTCACAGAGCGAAAGGGAGCTATGGCCCTATAGCATTAGATCTGGTGCAAAAAGGGAAGCTGTGTGTGAAACGTGTCCAGACCTATTATGATAAGGTTTATGTGGGACAGAGTGCGTGTGATCACGTTTTCACCATGGAAGAGTCAGCAAAGAACTTTTTGCAGGGTCCGGTACAAGTGGTGCCAACAGTATACTTCGTATGTGGGAAAAACGCTTATGTGACATTGCCTGCCAACTGGTATGGTACTTGTTACCTGGCAGCTGTTTTCCCCAAGATTTACCATGTAGAGTAGCTAGGACTCCTCCAAGGAGGAATACATTCTAGGGCAAAGAGAGATGCAAGTGCAGGAGGAGTGATTGGAGACATTTTTGGAGTTGTAATAGCAGGTTTAGGAGTGATTTTGAATGATGTGAAAATTAGGAAATTGGCGACTGTTGTGGACAAATTGTCGACGAATACGGCTAAATCGCTATTGCTTGTTGATGGAGAGATGTTGTCGATAAGGACAATGGTGATGCAGAACCGTCTTGCTTTGGATGTCTTATTGGCAAAAGAGGGCGGAGTCTGTAAAATGCTGAAGGTGCAAGAGTGCTGTACTTATATACCAGATAATAGTAAAGATCTGAAGAAGTATATAAGTAACATCACTGAGATTCATCATGAGATCCAGGATCTGACCGAAGAGGGCATTTGGGAGAAAGTTGGAAAGGGATTTGGTAAAGTGGGGAGTTGGTTTGCGAGCCTGGGAAAAGTTATTCTTGGTTACATTCTGAGACCTATCCTTATAATCGTTGTCTGTGTGATTTGCCTATGGGGCTTTGTGAGGGCTTATCAGTGGTACAAGGCGAATCAGGTCGAAAGGTCCCTTAGGGCAAGAGAAGTAAGGATGACTAGACTGCAGGACAGTCATTATGAGAATATCAAGAATCTGGAAAGATTCCGACAGGGAAGGATGGCTACGAGCTCTGTTTAGGTTGGTTCTTTCTCCAGGGAATTGTGATTTTGTTGATGACACTAGTCATCAGAGGGGGGAACTGATAGAGCACAAAGATATTCTGAAAATTGTAGGGGTACATTATATTCGTAGATAGTCCGTGCCCACATATATTCTTATGTGTGCACTAACATTAGTTAGAATTCGTGTTGTAATAATCAGTGGTAATTGAAATGCTAAGCCATTTAAGAAACGTAAAGTGGCATTGTTAGACCTGGCATCCTTGGCGTGGGTCTCCCTTCCATTTTTTTGATGATGCCTCCAATGTTATTGATCTGTTTTTGCTGGTTTAGATGCTTTGGGCACTGTGCCACTGCTATCAGTGCCACAGTGCAAGTGCTCCCTCTGATAAATTGTGTTATGTATTAGTGACTCCATGATTGGATGATTGGTTTACTTGTCAGTCCCTAGTACAGTGCACTGAGTGTGCCCAGGGCTTGTAAATCCAATGCTGCTGGTGGGCTTGCAGCACTGGTTGTGCCACCCACAGAAGCAGCTTGTAAAATATGTCTCAGGCCTGCCATTGCAGAGCCTGTGTGCAGCCTAGGGCTGCCATGTCGACTTGGTGAGTACACCCACTTACCAGGCCCTAAACCTTCCCTTTACTGCATGTTGGTCACCCCTAAAGTAGGCCCTAGGGCAGGGTGCATTGTAAGTATAAGGTAGGACATGCCCTGGTGTGTGTGGCATGTCCTAATAGTGAATTACAGCCATTTTCGTTTTCACTATTGCAAGGCTACCTGCTCCCCATAGGCTAGAATGGGCAGTTTGATTATTACACCTTATAATCCTAACTGACCCAGGGAACATGGTAGAAAAACGAATTTAGTATGCCTGAACTCAGGATTATAAAATACATCTTTTAGTGAAGTTGGTTTTAACATTCTGTGTTTGAAAATACCACTTTTAGAAAGTAGGTATTTTCTTGCCTAACTATCCAAGCCTGCCTCTGCTAGGTTGTGTATTCCTTGTCTGGAGTTTGAGTGACAGGGGCTGGGGGTGGCTACAGGAGACAGGGTGAGTCAGCACAGGGCTGAATAGAGAGATCTGCATCCAGAGTGGAGGGAGGAGTTGCACCTGGGTCTGAATAGGGCTGTGCCTGCCTTCCACAATGCTGGCTCCACCTCCTGCCGGGCGGCTGAGCACTCTGCCCCACATTCTGAAAGGAAAGAAGGAGTCCTATAAACAAAGTGCTCCAGGACTGACCAGAACTGGTTTTGGACTAGGCAAAGGCCTCTCTGCCTCCAGAGAACAAAGAGAAAAGGTGTATAAAAAGGGGGCCCAGACCCCTAGGAAATTAGATCACTTTTGGGAAACAAGAAAAAACCTTTGCTGAGGAGCGGAACCAAGAAGAAACTGAGGAGAAGACTATCCCTAAGCTGAGATGGATCTGCCTGCAGTGGTTGCCTGACTGCCAAAGAAAGGCAACCACTTTGTGTGTACTTTCATCAATTTGTGAAGGATCTCCAAGGGCTTGATTTTAGAGCTTGCCTCCTGCTGAAGTCTCAGGGACAACAGGCTTCACCCACCAGCTCCCCCTGTATTCCCTTGCTGGGAATTTGGACCTTCTGACACACTTGCGTGTCTCTGGGAGCTGGAAGCGCGACTCAACATGAAGAAGCGTGTCGCCGCAGCCGCTGAGTCCGCATCGCCGGAGAAGAGTGTCGACGTCGCATCAGACGCCGGCGCATCCCCAAAGAAGCGCGCTGCATCCTTCGAAGCGCCTCGCAGCACCGGAGAAGAGTGTCGCCGTCGCAGCAGACGCCGTCGCATCCCCGTGGCAGAGCATCCACCTCGCATCAGACGCTGACGCATCGCAACACGAGGCGCGCCCCGCATCCCAGGAGAAGATCGTCGACCTCGCATCAGACGCCGTCGCATCGCCAGGGAAGCGTGTCACAGGGCCTGTCGCGGCTCCAAAGACTCATCGCAATCGCCGCACGGCCGTCGGGCGTGCACGCATCACCTCTTCGTTGTCACAACACCAAGAAGACGCCGCTTTGTTTCTTTTGCACCAGATCTACAACGCATCACCGTCCTTGCGTGTAAGGGACTACCGCATCACCTTCCCTGCAACACTTTTCGTTGCCCTGCGTTACGCATCTTAAGATACATTGAACTCAAAGTGTCGCATTTTCATTTAAAGAGACTCAAGCTAATTCTACCATCTTTAAAGTACAGTATTGTGGATTATTTTTTGTCGTTTATGGTCTTGTGGTAAATCTATATAAAAGATACTTATTTTTATAATACAACCTGTGTGGTGTCCATTTGTAGTGTTGTCACTGGATTACTGTATGTGTTCACAAATGCTTTACACACTGCCTCTGAACTAAGCCTGTCTGCTCGTGCCAAGCTACCAAGAGGGTGAGCAGGTGTTATTTCAGGAGTGTACCCCCTTCCCTTGACTAGAAGTAAGGGTCCCTATTTGGACAAAGGTACCTACCTCTGCCAACTAGAGACCCCCAGTTCTAACATTGGTGGTCAGCGGTGAGGATTCTGGACTTGCATTTGTGACTCATGTACAGTGATTGGTGAACACTACCTAGTGAGTGCAGACCATAACGCAACCACATACTTTTGGTAGATATTCTTTTTTGGGACTTTCTATTTTTGCTAAAAACTGCCAAATTTAATCACCATGGATACAGCAGCATCCATAGTATCTGTTGATAATGATTGGGAGGAGGAGAAACTGGAATGCTACACCGTTAACCAGTTCAAGCACTTCTGCAGGAAGTTCAAAGTTTCTATGACCGGAATCACCAAGAAGGATGATTTCCAAAAGGCGCTGAGGGCCTGGGTTGAAGCAAGGAATACCCCTGAGAATGAGGAGGTGGCTGAGAATGCAGATGAGCAGCTGGATGGGCCAGTGGGTCCAGGGGAGAGGAGAGCATCTTCCCCCATAGGTAGCAGTGTTTCTGCCCGAGGTCTGTCCCCAGATGAGCTGGAGGACAGAGAAAAGAGTAGGATGCATGAGATGGAGCTGACCAAGCTCAAGTTCAAGGGGCAGTTGGAGTTTGAATTGCAATCTAGAAAGTTGGCCTTGGAAGAGAAAAGAATGGATCATGAGCATGAAAAAAGTTTGAGGGAGATGGAGTTTAGAGCCAAGAAGTTACAGATTACTCCCTCTGGTGGCAGCACACCGTCAGTGCCTGTTGAGGCTAGGGTGTATATTCCTAAGGATGTGGTTAAGGAGTTTTTTAAAAATTATGATATTGGGCAATGGTTCAAGGCCTATGAGGTAGCCATGACTTCCCACCGGGTCCCTGAGAAGGATTGGGGAGAGGGGTTGTGGGGTCGGTTCCTTAGTGAGGGGCGGGATACTTTGTTGGACTTGCCCTCTGATGTATATAATTCCTACAGCCACATGAAGAATGCATTGATGACCAGGTATGGGTTAACTCCTGAACTCTATAGGCAGAGGTTCAGGAACTGTAAGAAGATTGAAGGCAGTACCTGGGTTGAATATGTGACCTTTTTTTGCAGAGCCTTGGATGGTTGGGTAAAGGGTAGCAAAGCAAATGATTTTCAGGCGCTCTTTGATTTGATTGCATGGGAGCACTTGTCCAGTAATTGTTTTCCTGAGCTACGCCAGCACCTGATTGACAGTAGGCTGACTAACCCTAGGCAGCTTGCTGAGGAGGCGGACCGCTGGGTGAGCACCCGGGTCCACAAGGGTCACGTGGGAGACTCCGCCAAGGGTGGGCAGGGTCCCCAGCAGAGGAGTGGGGGGGACAAGGGTAAACAGAGGGAGTTCCAGAGAGGGCCCCAAAGTAAACCCCAAGGGAACCAAGGGAAAGGTTCCCAGCCTCCCCCTGAGAATAAGCACGGGGCCCGACAGGTCCACCTGTTCATAGGGGACCCCTGGTGTGCTACAAGTGTGGCGCCCTAGGCCACAAGGCCAATGATCCCCGTTGCCCTTTGTTTGGAAAGCCAGCACCACCTAGTGCAGTCCCCCGGCAGTTGGCTAGTGTAGCCCTGGGGGAGGAGATGGGTGCCCAAGGTGGGTGGGATCCCGTAGTATTGTCCCTTGTCTCATTACGAGACTCTGAGATGGTCCCTAGGATCCAACTGCCTGAGAACACTAAGAAGTACAGGCAGTGGGTGACCATCAATGGCCATAGGGTGGAGGCTCTGAGAGACACAGGAGCCAGTGTGACAGCTGTCAAGTGTCACCTGGTGTCTAAAGAGCAGGTGGTCCCTGATGCATTCTATCCAGTTGTTGCCGCTGACAACACAGAGAGCCACTGCAAGGTGGCTCAGGTTCCCTTTGAGTGGGGGGTCTCTGGTACTCTTCAAGTAGCTGTGAGGCCAGCCATGCCTGTTGACTGTTTGTTAGGGAACGATTTGGAGAGCTCCCCTTGGGCTAAGGTGGAGCGGGGTGCTCATTTGGAGAGGTTGGGCTTGCCTGATTGGGCGTGTGTGACCACCCAGTCCATGGCAGCCAGAGGTGTTCAAGAGGACCTGGAGCCTGAGAGGGAGGCCCAGGTGCCTGCCGGAGAGAGAAGAGGCAGGGGGCGCGGGAAACCGGCCCCCAAAGTTCCCACGGTCCAGGAGGAGGCGGAGCCTGAGGGGGATGCCCTGGAGCCTACAGGGGAACACTTAGCTGAACTGGGGGACCTGCCTGAGCTGACCCATTGGCAGCAAGATGGAGGACCCTCCAGGGAGGAGTTCTGCGAGGAGCAGAACAAGTGCCCTTCTCTCGTGGGTCTGAGGCAACAGGCCACAGACCAGGCAGCAGGTGATCAGTTTGGATCACATTGGATCTACTGGGAGAATGGTCTCCTGTATAGCGAGCCTAAGGTTGCTGAGCCTGGGTCTGCCCGTGTGCTGGTGGTACCCCAGCGCTTCAGAACCTTCCTACTGGGTTTGGCTCATGATGTGCCTTTAGCAGGACATCTGGGGCAGGACAAAACCTTTGAAAGGCTTGTCACCCATTTCTTTTGGGCCCAGATGCGCAGGAGTGCCGCCACCCACTGCAGGACCTGTCAGACTTGCCAGGCAAGTGGAAAGAGTGGGAGGAAGCAGAAGGCTCCTCTCCAGCCATTCCCTGTAGTCAGCACCCCCTTTGAACGGGTGGGTATTGACATTGTGGGGCCACTGGACCCCAAGACAGCCATGGGCAACAGGTTCATCCTGGTCTTGGTGGACCATGCCACCCGGTACCCTGAAGCCATCCCTCTGAGGACAGTGACTGCCCCCGTGGTGGGACGGGCACTGATGGGAATTTTCTCCCGAGTGGGGTTCCCTCAAGAGGTGGTGTCTGACAGAGATACTAACTTTATATCCAAGTATATGAAGTCCCTGTGGCAGGAGTGCGGTATAACGTACAAGTTCACCACTCCTTACCACCCCCAAGGAAATGGGTTGGTTGAGAGATTCAACCGGACCCTGAAGGGCATGATTATGGGTCTGGAAGAACCCATGAGGCGTAAGTGGGATGTCCTCTTGCCATGCCTTCTTTTTGCATATAGTGAGGTGCCACAGAATTCTCTAGGGTTCAGCCCCTTTGAGCTTCTGTATGGTCACCCAGTGAGAGGACCTCTGAGTTTAGTCAAGGAAGGCTGGGAGCAATCTCCCAGGAAACCTCCCCAGGATGTATATAGCTACATGCTGGCATTCAGGAACCAAACTAGGCGTTTCAGGCAACTTGCTGAGGCAAATCTGGAAGCCAGCCAGGAGGAAATGAAGTGGTGAGTACGACCAGAATGCCACTCTGGTGGAGCTTCAACCTGGTCAGAAAGTGTGGGTCATGGCCCCAGTGGAGCCCTGTGCGCTCCAGGATAAGTGGACCGGACCCTTTGAGGTGGTGGAGCGCAAGAGTCCTGTTACCTACTTGGTGGACATGCGGTCTCCCAGGAACCCCTTGCGGGTCCTGCACGTCAACCGCCTGAAGTCCCACTTGGAGAGGACCCAAGTGGGCATGCTCTTAGCTACAGATGCTGGGATGGAGGAGGAGACTGAGCCTCTTCCTGACCTCCTGTCAGCCCAAGAGCAAGATGGATCAGTGGAGGGTGTGAACCTCTCTACCTCCCTGACACCTGAGCAGCAAGGTGACTGTCGCCAACTGTTGGGGTAGTTTTCTGACCTGTTCTCCCTGGTTCCTAGTGTCACTGACTGGTGCGTCCATGATGTGGACACTGGGGACAGTCTTCCTGTCAAGCACAAGGCTTACAGGGTGACTGACAGGGTGAGAGCTTGCATCAAGGAGGAGGTCTCCAAGATGTTTGCATTGGGGGTAATTGAGTCCTCTCACAGCCCTTGGGCCAGCCCAGTGGTCTTGGTCCCAAAGGCTGCCGCGCCTGGTGCCACACCCGAACTCCGGTTCTGTGTGGACTACCGAGGACTCAATTCCGTCACCAGGACTGACGCACACCCCATCCCCAGAGCTGATGAGCTCATAGATCGGTTAGGGGCTGCCCGGTACCTCAGTACATTTGACTTAACGTCTGGGTACTGGCAGATCACCTTAACTGATGGGGCAAAGGAGAGGTCAGCATTCTCCACCCCAGATGGGCACTACCAATTCCGGCTGATGCCCTTTGGGATGAAGAATGCCCCTGCCACCTTTCAGAGGTTTTTCAACCAGGTGTTGGTTGGACTGGAGGACTTCAGTGCCACCTACCTGGATGACATCGCAGTGTTCAGCGCCAGTTGGGAAGAACATCTGCGCCACCTCTGGGAAGTGTTGATGGCTCTGCGGAGGGCAGGCCTCACGATCAAGGCGAGTAAGTGCCAGATCGGGCAGGGTTCCGTGGTGTACTTGGGACACCAGGTTGGGAGCGGCCAGGTGGCGCCCCTACAGCCCAAGATAGATACCATTCTGGCTTGGGAGCCCCCAAGACCCAGACAGCGGTGAGAGCCTTCCTAGGACTCACCGGGTATTACAGGAGATTTGTCAAGGGGTATGGCAGCATGGTTGCACCCTTGACAGAGCTGACTTCCAGGAAGCAGCCCAAGAGAGTGATTTGGACTGACACCTGTCAACAAGCTTTTGACACCTTGAAGACAGCCATGTGCACGGCGCCCGTGCTCCTGGCCCCCAACTTCTCCAAAGAGTTTATCGTTCAGACAGACGCTTCAGAGCATGGTGTGGGGGCTGTTTTGTCACAGATGAATGAGGAGGGCCTAGACCAACCTGTAGCCTTCCTTAGCAGGAGGTTACTTCCAGGGGAACAGAGGTGGAGTGCTATTGAGTGTGAGGCATTTGCTGTGGTCTGGGCACTGAAGAAGCTGAGACCATACCTGTTTGGGACTCACTTACGGGTTCAGACCGACCACAGGCCCCTCAGATGGTTAATACAGATGAGGGGTGAGAATCCAAAGCAGTTGAGGTGGTCCATTTCCCTACAGGGGATGGACTTCACGGTGGAACACCGCCCTGGTACAGAACACGCCAATGCTGATGGTCTGTCCAGATTTTTCCGCCTTAGTGAAGAGGACTCCCTAGAGGTAGGGTAGTTCTCCCCACATTTCAGCTGGAGGGGACACGTGTTAGACCTGGCATCCTTGGCGTGGGTCTCCCTTCCATTTTTTTGATGATGCCTCCAATGTTATTGATCTGTTTTTGCTGGTTTAGATGCTTTGGGCACTGTGCCACTGCTATTCAGTGCAACAGTGCAAGTGCTCCCTATGATAAATTGTGTTATGTATTAGTGACTCCATGATTGGATGATTGGTTGACTTGTCAGTCCCTAGTACAGTGCACTGAGTGTGCCCAGGGCTTGTAAATCCAATGCTGCTGGTGGGCTTGCAGCACTGGTTGTGCCACCCACAGAAGCAGCTTGTAAAATATGTCTCAGGCCTGCCATTGCAGAGCCTGTGTGCAGCCTAGGGCTGCCATGTCGACTTGGTGAGTACACCCACTTACCAGGCCCTAAACCTTCCCTTTACTGCATGTTGGTCACCCCTAAAGTAGGCCCTAGGGCAGGGTGCATTGTAAGTATAAGGTAGGACATGCCCTGGTGTGTGTGGCATGTCCTAATAGTGAATTACAGCCATTTTCGTTTTTACTATTGCAAGGCTACCTGCTCCCCATAGGCTAGAATGGGCAGTTTGATTATTACACCTTATAATCCTAACTGACCCAGGGAACATGGTAGAAAAACGAATTTAGTATGCCTGAACTCAGGATGATAAAATACATCTTTTAGTGAAGTTGGTTTTAACATTCTGTGTTTGAAAATACCACTTTTAGAAAGTAGGTATTTTCTTGCCTAACTATCCAAGCCTGCCTCTGCTAGGTTGTGTATTCCTTGTCTGGAGTTTGAGTGACAGGGGCTGGGGGTGGCTACAGGAGACAGGGTGAGTCAGCACAGGGCTGAATAGAGAGATCTGCATCCAAAGTGGAGGGAGGAGTTGCACCTGGGTCTGAATAGGGCTGTGCCTGCCTTCCACAATGCTGGCTCCACCTCCTGCCGGGCGGCTGAGCACTCTGCCCGACATTCTGAAAGGAAAGAAGGAGTTCTGTAAACAAAGTGCTCCAGGACTAACCAGAACTGGTTTTGGACTAGGCAAAGGCCTCTCTGTCTCCAGAGAACAAAGAAAAAAGGTGTATAAAAAGGGGGCCCAGACCCCTAGGAAATTAGATCACTTTTGGGAAACAAGAAGAAACCTTTGCTGAGGAGCGGAACCAAGAAGAAACTGAGGAGAAGACTATCCCTAAGCTGAGTGGGATCTGCCTGCAGTGGTTGCCTGACTGCCAAAGAAAGGAGAAGGGAACTTTGTGTGTACTTTCATCAACTTGTGAAGGATCTCCAAGGGCTTGATTTTAGAGCTGGCCTCCTGCTGAAGTCTCAGGGACAACAGACTTCACCCACCAGCTCCCCCTGTATTCCCTTGCTGGGAATTTGGACCTTCTGACACACTTGCGTGTCTCTGGGAGCTGGAAGCGCGACTCAACACGAAGAAGCGTGTCGCCGCAGCCGCTGAGTCCCGCATCGCCGGAGAAGAGTGTCGACGTCGCATCAGACGCCGGCGCATCCCCGAAGAAGCGCGCCGCATCCGTCAAAGCGCCTCGCAGCACCGGAGAAGAGTGTCGCCGCGCATCAGATGCCGTCGCATCCCCGGGGCAGAGCATCGACCTCCCATCAGACGCCGACGCATCGCAACACGAGGCGCTCCCCGCATCCCAGGAGAAGATCGTCGACCTCGCATCAGACGCCGTCGCATCGCCAGGGAAGCGTGTCGCAGGGCCTGTCGCGGCTCCAAAGACTCATCGCAATCGCCGCACGGCCGTCGGGCGTGCACGCATCACCTCTTCGTTGTCGCAACACCAAGAAGACGCCGCTTTGTTTCTTTTGCACCAGATCTTCAACGCATCACCGTCCTTGCGTGTAAGGGACTACCGCATCACCTTCCCTGCAACACTGTTCGTTGCCCTGCGTTACGCATCTTAAGGTACATTGAACTCAAAGTGTCGCATTTTCATTTAAAGAGACTCAAGCTAATTCTACCATCTTTAAAGTACAGTATTGTGGATTATTTTTTGTCGTTTATGGTCTTGTGGTAAATCTATATAAAAGATACTTATTTTTATAATACAACCTGTGTGGTGTCCATTTGTAGTGTTGTCACTGGATTACTGTATGTGTTCACAAATGCTTTACACACTGCCTCTGAACTAAGCCTGTCTGCTCGTGCCAAGCTACCAAGAGGGTGAGCAGGGGTTATTTCAGGACTGTACCCCCTTCCCTTGACTAGAAGCAAGGGTCCCTATTTGGACAAAGGTACCTACCTCTGCCAACTAGAGACCCCCAGTTCTAACAGGCATTTAGAAGAAATCATGTAACTTTCGGTGTTCATTGCAAATGCATAATGAAGTAGTTATATGTAATGTAATGCAGTAGATTTAAATGTGTATCATGTTGAAGTTACACACGCATAGGTGATTAATTGTGCTTAAATGTGTTTAAGTGATGTTAAAGGCCTAGATGGAGTACCTGCTCCTTCGCGTTAAGAAAGGCCTATTCGTTTCCTTATATTAGCTGGTTTATGTAGGCCCGAAATGTATTTTCCCCTGGTGAGGCTCTCATTTGGAGACAGTCAGCGAAATTCATCTGCGTGCAAGGTTGTTCCGTTCTCATGCATTCGTTGCAGGTGCAAGGACATCGTCTTCGTTAGTTAGAATAATGCTTTTGTTTTAGGAGTTAGGTATGGAGGAGATCCGCTACAGAGTATCCAGGAATGCTGATAATTAGAAGTTGCGCTGAAGAAGCCTGAGACCCAAGGACACTCCAACCGTCGTTGGACCGAGTTCTACTTTTAGTGGAAAGTTACCTAGGAGAGGTGATTGGCCAGGAGAGGTGTTACCTGGGCGGGCCTATCAAATGTCCATTTTGTATTAGGGACAGTGCCCCGAGGGAAGAGGCAGCAGTCAGCAGAGAGGGCAGATTGAGCAGGAGCCGATTGAGGAGAGGTAGAAAGAGCAAAGAGGGTAAAAGGAAGGGATCGATTCTTACGATGGAGACTTATACAGTCTTTTACAACGTGAGTGCACTTCTGAGGAAGTCATCACGAGCTGACACCTTTCCATGATCTTGCTTGGGCAAAGTTAAGTAGGGATGCCCCCTTTAGAATAGTGCAGGGATAGACTAACGGATTTTCTTTACAGATTTCAATGAAGACTAATATAGATGTTGGTGCAGTTATTGCTTGTTTAGTATTTTTGGAATTGCTCATTCTCTTTATGCTATATCGAATTAGATTGGTGCGTAGGATGGATTTTGTATTAGTACCTTTGTATTTTTGCAACCTCGTTCTGAGGTGTCTGTATGTTCAGTTATTTTTGGTTTTGTAATAAACCTCTAAACTTGGAATTCGGAGTCAGTGATCTTTTCAGAGAATTAAATTGTTTCATGACAGGATTGGAACGAGTGTATTGTTTCTCCCCTTTACACTTCTCAGCAGGTAATAAAGGTTCAGTCGGCCGAGGGTTCCTAGTAAGTTGTACAGTGGAATCCGGCGTCATCAGGTGCCTTATTTACAAGGTGGTGCCAAGCCACGTTAAGTGGCTTAACGCTGCTTTGTAAATAAGGCGAAGCCCCTATCGCCACCACAACGTCCTGAAAATTGACGTTGTGGTAGCGATAGGGGCTTGTAAATATGCCCCTCAGTTCCTTAATGTGGAAAGATACCTGCCAAATTCTACATTTCTCCCTTATTATTGTGAAAGAAATTGAGTCGGTCAAGTCTACTCCATAGTTACAATTTCCTTTAAACCGTGGGGGATTTTCAATTGCTGGTGAATTCTAATTCAGATCCTACATCTCACTAACTGTGAGGCTTATTTACAATACCCTTGCACCGCCGGTGCGTCACTTTTAATATGGGGAAACGTGACGTATCGTGAGCGCAAGTGGCTTGTAAATAATCCCCTGTGTTTTTAGGTCTGGTCTTAGCCTTGACCTTTTGACTTTACTAGAGTTCTATGTATATAACATATATTTATTTAAATAGGCTTTCAGCTAGCTTTCACTATCACTGGTCTGTTGCTCTTCATTCACATTCTTCTTTCGCCCACTACAGCAAACAGAATGGGGCAATGGGTAAGTCCAATTTAAACACTGACTCACTTTACTGTAAGTGACATCGGTCTGCTGTTTAACTAGGAGCACATCCAAACACAAAGTAGTTCTCTTCAGTGCCAGGGACTACAAGAGCAATCTGTTTTTTTTAGACCAAAAAGTATATTTTAGTATTAAGAACATGTTTTTCTTTTATATTGAGAAGGGCCCAGTAGTTCCCTAAGCAATAAAGGGGCATATTCTCAAGGACTTATCGCCGATTCATTGGCACTTTAGCGCCACAAAAGTGGTGATACATTTATCGCCCTATTCCCAAGATGGTGCAAACTGCCGATATCGCCAGTTTTCCAGCGATAGCTGGCGCAAAAAACATCGCCACGGATGAGAGCGACAACTAACGCTAATGATATGCAGAGTAGGCGTTCCCGTACAAAAACACACAAAAACACCACTCCGCGATATTCTCAACGACCAGCCAGATCTGCGATGCGATCCGAAAACAGGCGCGTTAGCAGCAGGGATTCAACACCTGCCTTTTACTGGTGTTAAGCAGGACGACAACCTGCAGTATGAAAGGGAGCCCAGCCTAGAGCCACATCTGAAGACCAACAGATGCCATGGAGACAACGATCATGCAGCCTGGAGACCCAAGAGGGCCACAACACCCACCCCAACCACCCCCCAGACCCTTCCCCCCAGGTCAAGAAGTCCAGTAGTCAACGGTAGTGGAAAAACAGAACTTTATTACAAATACATAAACAACAAGACGAAAAGCTCAGCCAATGCGTTCCATTCCCAACGGGGAACTTCACCAGGGCAACGTGTGGATCCAATAAACTGCAAATGCTGCGGGAACTCCCCAATACCATTCCATATCCCAAAATCAGTAGTCAGAAACCTGTTGGAGAAATGGTGACAATGGTCAAGCATCCTCATAGTCACAAACGTAATCTGGTACAGTGTATTGCACTTGGACAAACCGGAATGCATACAGGTATGATGAATCCAGTCCAAATATACTGTAACAGCAGTCCGTGTGCTCGTAACCTCCGCAGGAAAGAAAAGGAAGGTTACGACCACACAAACATCTGTTACGGTCTCATTATGCAGGATTCATCATACCTGTAAACATCACGGTTTGTATCATCCTGATACCCCTGCACCTTCACTTCCCCCACGCTGTGCATGAACAGCTGTAGACCATGCAAGGGAATTACGCTATAGCTGCCTTACCGCACGTGTCGGGGGCAATTGACTGTACACATGTACCACTTGTGCCCCCTGCCGACCCTGCACACAATTACCGCTACAGAAAGCACACGCATTCCATCAATGTGCTGGCAATAGTGGACCACCCGGGACAGTTCACCAATGTCGTCGCCAACTTCACAGGCAGCGTGCATGATACATACATCTTCCGACAGTCCATCATCAACCAGCGCTTCCAGGATGGCACTAATGGCAATGCACTGCTCATTGGTAAGTACTAACTGAACACACCACACACCTCAACTCCACAATCACACAACTGTGGGAGAGCACACGTAACATAATCACATACAACATGCCAACCAACATGCCCAACTACCGGACACGACAACACAAGTAACCGTGGTAACAGGGGCCAGACATGTAGACAAACCATCCACAAAGGCAGAGCCCCTCTGCCACACAATTGCAGAATGTGGGGAGAGGTGGGAACCAAGAATGTGCGAAGGAGGCAAGTGACCCAGCAACAAGAAAGGACACAATGCCAAGTGTGGTGGAGATGTACTGGACAGACTGCAGTATGCAGAGCACAGACATGTCCATGTGGACATCTACTGCTGGTGTTTGCAATGTAGTGGACAGTGGACGCAAACAGGTTACCCCAAGCAGTGTGGAAGACCTTGGACATGTAGCCATGTGGTCCCCCCTGTAAGCCTGAGCGGAGTGGCCTTGGCCGGTGTATGTCGCAAATGAATAGCCCGGGGCCCTGGGCGTGGTCCAGTTCCGGGATGGCCACCACAGTAACTACTGCATGTGTCTCTGTGTCCGCCATATCGTGACCATAGGCCTACACACACGTGCCCGACCACATTCAACGGCCGTATTCACACTGGAGACTAGGTGACTACGTCCCAAGCCAACCCGCGCACATCTCGTCAGCGCATGCAGGGTTGTGTCTGCCAGGGTGGCGCCCCCCCCAGCCTCGAGGCCGATGCCATGACCGGTGGTGCCTGCGCGATCCTGTGCGCCTGCTGCACCCCAGCCCTGGTCCCCAGACCGGTCCGCCGCCCAGCAATGACTGCCCGCCCCTGCGCACCCAGGCCTCAATGCTCAACTGCCGCCACCGGCGTGTCTCCAAGAGGGCCCTCTATGTGCCGGTGCAACCTCCTCAGCCGATGACTGGATTCCGCGCCACAGGCCCCCAGCGCACCCTGCGGCACCGCACCGCGGAGTCATGTGTGTGCTGACTGCTGCCTGCGCGTACACTGCGGTCCAGCAGGGCTCACAAATCAAATCGAGTCCTGACTTGCTGGACGCCGTATCGAGGCCAACGCATCATCGCAGGCTGTACACCCGCTCAGCTCTTCAGGTGCCACCAACTCAGTGCAACGCAAGTCAACGCCACGTGGCGGTAGGCCCATGCCGGATCCAGGCCATCGGGTGCCACCAACTCAGTGCAACGCAAGTCATCGCCACGTGGCGGTAGGCCCGTGCCGGACCCAGGCCATCGGGTGCCACCAACTCAGTGCAACGCAAGTCATCGCCACCTGGCGGTAGGCCCGTGCCGGACCCAGGCCATCGGGTGCCACCAACTCAGTGCAACGCAAGTCACGGACCCTTCATGATTGTGTTCCGTGGATGCGGACGCCATAATGTTACCTCCGGCAGTGGGGGATGTGCTGTGGTGGGCCCCTTTTATTGGCAGGGTCACATGTCCCGTGACGCCTGTGCTGGATGGGTGTGGTGTGGGTGTAAACCAGCCCTCAGGGAGTGGCTGTGGCATGCTGACGACTAGACCAGTGACCAGCAGATCACTACAGGGAAGACCTGGGACATGTAGCTGTGTCGTCACCCTCTGTGAGCATAAGTGGAGTGGGCTGGGCAGGAGTATGCCAGTCCAGTGTAGGGGTGTGAACAATGAGCCCGGGGCTCTGGGCAGGGTTCAGTTCTGGCCTGGACAAGGAATTAACCAATGCGCGTGTCTCCGTTGTAGTGTCTGCGCCACCCGGACCGCAATCGGCAATGTTGCACCCTGTGACCTAAGCCCCACAACATGTGCTAATTGGACATGAAGGGGAATCAGTGACCCTACATTCATCCATACTGTCATACTTGAAGGATCATAGACATGACACATCTGTGTGAATTTGAATGTTTTATTCACATTCAGTGGAGTGTTGCAGCTGGAGCAGTACAGGGCCATGCAAACCCCACTTTACATTGTTGCCCCGTGGAGGGCCAGCCAGAGTCCATTAGGGAAGGACAAATTCATCGGAAGAGGAAGAGTTCAGTCCACAGTCTGATTGCTGTGTCATTGGTAACCAAACAGAATATGGCAGTCCATGTCAGGTCCAAGGTGAGTGCCGCAGAGTGTATCGGGGGACAGTGGAAGGTGATGATGCAAAGGGCCGAACCAAGCTGAAACAGGCCATATGGCGGAGATGAATGCTACCGCTTCCTCATTACCACAACGGCAGTCTCATCCACATCATCGTCCTCTGATGTGTGATGTGCCTCACCTGTGGGTGGTGGTGTTTCAGCTGCAGCACTGTGTGGCACTGACACATCAGGGGCCGGAGGTGAATTGTCGTCCGCACTGTGTGGCAGTGACACATCAGGTGCCGGAGGTGGAATGTGTGCAGCACTGTGTGGCAGTGACACATCAGGTGCCGGAGGTGGAATGTCTGCCGCACTGTGTGGCACTGACACATCAGGGGGCGGAGATGTGGATGGTGTAGGAGCAGCAGCATTCATCTGCGCCAGGCCTTGCGGCAGCAATGCCATGATGAGGATCTGCAGGGCATGGAAGATCCCAGCTACATGTCGCTGATGTGCAGCCGTGGCAGCCATCCTTTCCGCATCCATCCGCACCATGTCCTCTATGAGCCTCCGCATGTGTCCCAACTCCCGGCTGAGATCGCTGGAGCCACTCTGACTAGACAGGTGTTCTTGTCTCCGAGTCATGACTCCAGCGATGTCAGCCATGGCTCGTTGGAGACCATGGAGCGGACTGTGGGTGTCCGTTAGGGACTGTAAGTGGTCCCTGATGGGGCGTAGACACCCATGGATGGCAGCTAGTTTGGCTGCCATGAGGTCGAACCCCACCCGCACCTGCTCAGCCATCTCCTTCTGGCCCTCCAACACACGGCGTTGAAATGCCATGTGCTGGTCGTGGGGATCCTGGGAGACAGCCGGGGCGGTGTGTGCTTCCTGCTGTGTGGTCTGTGCAGGGGGTGGGGTCTCCTCGATGCAGCTGGGCTGCCCTGCTCCTGGGGGTGGGGAGCTGAGGGTGTCCATGAGCTCTTGGAGGGCGTTGGTGTCGAAGGTGTGGAGGTCCTCTTCGTCATCAGTGAAGAGATGTTGGGTCTGCTCTGCAGGAGGTGTTGATTCTCCCTCTGCAATGTAAAAGGGAGATGCAGTTTAACAGTGTGTTCCATGTATGTTCACGGATTGGCCAAGTTTCCAAACAGACTGCATGACAATGTACATTGTGACTGTTTAGGAGGAGCTGCCTATTTGAAGCGGGACAGTGGAAATTTGTGCACCATCAGGGATGTGGGGTTGTACTTGTCCATTATCATGTCACAGTTTCCTGCTATGCCAAATGTGATTGGCCAGTTTCTACACACAAGCGGCAGCAGTTGTGTCCTCTGTTCTGTTGTGAATGTGTTGCAGTTTGTACCACATTGTTGTCAATGTTGATGTGCTCTGATTCTTGTGTGTGTGCTGCATTGTGGGAGAGTCGCCCCTGCAGCTCAAACTTTGCTTGGCCTTCTCCCTTTCAGGCGGTGTGCCTTTGACTTCTGTGTTTATGCAGTGCTGTGATGTTGCATACTTGGGTAAATTGGGCTCTTGTTGGGAGTTGGGACTCTTGGGCATGGTTTGTCCGCAGATGTCTTGTTGCCGTCAGGGGTTGTTTGTGCACGTGGATGTGTCAGTGTGTGACCTGCTCCTTTCCGGATGTGGACCACACTCAGCCACCTCGGTGTCGTGGGGTGCAACATGTCATGATGAGTGGCCTGCAGACATGCTCATCGTCATGCAGTGTCACTTGCATTGTCAGTGGGGCTCACATATCCGCAGCTTTGCTGGGTTCAGCACATGTGCATGGGTTTGTTGTGAGATTGGTGATGTGTGGGGAGGGCCCCCTCTGGGCACATTGTGGACAGGGGACTAATTGCTGTTTCTATGTGTGCTGCAGTATGGCAAGGAGATCAGGGACATGATCCAGAGTCATTGTGGTTGTGCATTGTGCTATACTTCATTGTGCATGTGTGCCATTGTGCCCATCTCCCCCCGTCCCCCCAGTCCCTGGTGGTCACTCACCCTGTTGCTGTTGTGTCAGGTCATGTTGAGCAGTGTCCGGTCCCCCGACTCCTGCCACCGTCTCCCCACTGATGACTGTGGACACCATTTCCTCCATCTCATCCAGCTCCTCATGTGGCACTGGACTCTCACCTCCAGTCTGCATTGCTGCTTTGCGGTTGTTTGCGAGTTTCAGCTTGGTTTTGTGCTTCACATCATTCCAGCGCCTCTTGAGCTCTTCCATTGTCCTCCTCAGCACTCTGACTGCATTCACCTTCTCCAGGATGGACTGCCATATAGTATTTTTAGTTGCCAATGACACAGTGGAGGTGACGAACAGTTGATGGTGTTCTACCACCTCCGTTATCAGGATCCTGTTTTCCTGCGGACTGAACCGTGTCTTCCTCTTCTTCTTCTCCTTGCCCTTCCCTGACCCCGAGGTCCCAGGCTGGTCCTCCGTGGGGCTTGTGGGGTTCGGGTTGTCCTCTGAACTTGCTCCGACTACCTCCATTGTGCTTCGCAGTTGTTATGTTTTTTATTTGCAGCTTTTATAGTGATTTTTCCCGCCTGACGTGGGAATTGCAAGCCTGGCGCTGCTTGTCGCCGATTTTTCTATCGCGGTTGGGCCCATCGCAACTTTTTTCACGTTCGGGTTTCCTTTTTTATCGCTTTTGCGGTAGTTGTATTCCGGACATTTGACACGTTATCGGGAAACTATTGCATGTTACCGCCGTGTTGAGAATGAGACGTTAACACTGAGTTATTTTCCCCCGATGGACGGCGATATGAGAAATTGCGTTAACCTATTTTGGCGATGATTTTCGCACGTTCTTGAGAATATCCCCCAAAGATTTACAACAATTATGACAAAACAAGCATTGAGAAAGCAAAAAAGGCTGGCAGCCAACACTAGCCCTTTTGGCTTTGCCTGTGCTTGTTTGCCTTGGTAACGTTCCTGAACTGCTAGCAGCTCATGTTCATATGTTTGTGCATTTTCTATTTCAGGAATATTTTGTCCAGAAAGTGTTTTGTTTCTTGACTTCTGTGTAATATAGTCACATCACCAGTAGGAAAGGCATATTTCCTCTTCTGAGTGAGGCAGACTGGGAAGTTACCAAAAGCAGTGCTCTTAAAAGCAGCTTCTAAAAAGCTATAAAAAGCTCATAAATATAAGTGGTCAAGATCTGAGGCTGCCAGACACTCAGAAAAAATATGTTCAATGTCAGGCTCAGAAGAATATTTCACAGCTGTGATCCTGGTACGGTAGCTCCCAGGGCTAGAACTGTCTCAAACAGCTGCAGGAAGTCGCTGAAAGATTCTGCAAACAACATTTGATAAAATAAGAACATTCCGCAAAAAGATTAATGTATTGGGGACTGACTGAAGTAATTTTGTCGCCACAGAATATCCCAATACAGAAGGTTGTATGGGATTCATATAAAAACAATTTCATGAAATACTGTTACTGAGAAACCATTTCACCAAAACTGTTCCGTGGAAATTGGCTTTTGCATGCTTATTTTTTAAGGTGTAAATGCAGTGGTTGCAGGAATTACTTTCAGAAACTGTTTTGTCGGAGGTATTTATTTCAGTGCTTTACTTCAGCGGACATAATTTCAGATTTTTATCTTTTACATTGCCAAACGATTACTTGCCTTTAATTCACTGACCCCTCGTCACCCCTAAAGACCTATCATCCCTGACCCCTTAAAACCCCTATGCACCATCAATCCCTGCCCCCTAAAACTCCTCACCCCAACTAAACTACACCTATCCCTGAACCCTAAAAGCCCTTTCTACCTCGAAACTCCACCCATCACAGAAACCGAAAAAACCCTCACTATAGCTAAACTAACCCATCTCTAACCCTTAAACTACACCTATCACTGACCCTAAAAGCCCTTTCTAACCCTACACTCCACCCATTCCTGAACCGTAAAACCCCTCACTACCCCTAGACTCCATCCATCTCTAAACCCCAAAAAACCCTCATTGCCCTTAGACACCACCCGTCTATGGCCACTATAAAGCCTCACCACCCCTAAACTCTATCCATCCCTGAACCCTAAAACCCCTCAGAACCAGTGGTGTAGCTAGGTGGGGGGTGAGGGGGGGTGATCCGCCCCAGGCGGCACGAGTTTTGGGGCGGCAGCCTCCCCCCGCTCCCACCTGCTGTCTCGGGGGCGGCAATCGCCCCCCCTCTACATTTCGGCCATCGCGGGGTGACGAACGACGCCGAATCTCGCCAGCACCCCCCGCTCTTCAATGCGGTTGCCGCGGGGCGGCAAAAGCAGGGACCGCCACGGGCGGCCATAAGGCTAGCTACGCCACTGCTCAGAACTTCTGCACTCCATCCATCCCTGAACCTTAAAAATACCTCACACCCCTAAACTCCACTCATACGTGAACCCTAAAAACCCCTTGCCACCCCTAAACTCTACCTATTCTTGATATATAAAAGAACCCTCACCACCCCTAAACCTCATACATTTCTAAACCCTAAAACCTCTTTCTATGCCTGAACTGCACCTATTCCTGACCCCAAAAATACCCTAATGATCCCTAAACATTATTCATCCCTGAACCAAAAAGCCCCTGACTAGTCCTAAACTCCAACTAAGTTTAATGTAATATAGGACTTTTCCTTAAAATTATGTTTCCTTTCAAATGTTTCCTTTAATTTTCGATGTATTTGTATTTCCTTAAAATTGTCTTTCATTACAGTTGAGGTTGACCTCTCGTAAGCCTTAAGAAAACAGACAACACACTTGGAGGGATACTGGGCCACGGATTTATGACATAGAGTGTGTTAAATTACACATGAATGGTGGCATTAATCAGTGTTAACATCCTAAACTAAAGCTGATTATGGACAACAACTTAATTAGTCTCTGAGAGAAATTAAAAAATCAAGTCCTGACTCATTCCCCCTTCGTTAAAGTGCTCATTTTCAGGAGATTGTCCATCTGGGTCAGTATTGACTTTGTCAGTCGCGGCTCCTGGAGGGAGTGCTGCGGGGCGGTGGGGTGGGGGAGGAGTAGGGTGGATGGTAGTAAACTCCGGCATACGGCCGGAAGGAGTGAAGTACATAAATAAATAGAGAAAACGAATAACATTGCGCGCGCCGCCTTGCCAAATGGCGATGCGGCACGCGCAATGTAATTCGTTTTCTTTATTTATTTATGTACTTAACTCAGTTCGGCCGTATGCTGGAGTTTACTACCCCCCACCCTGCCCCTCCCCCGCCCCGCCCCACCGCCCCGCAGCACTCCCTCCAGGAGCCGCGAGTGGACTTTGTATCAAGTATGCCCGTGTTTACAGGTGGCTACCTGTGCAGTTGCCCTATTGAGCTTTGGCCCTGTGCACCACTGTTATGACACTGTGATCTCAAATATACCATCCTAGATAACTTCCGGTTCTTGCTGTGGTAAGAGCTACTTTCATGCAATTGGTTCACCTTGTATTTCTGCCAAGTTTTGCAGTTGGTTTCTCTATGAACAAGCCTTCCACTTCTAGGCCATTTGTCCCCCATGTTCCAAGTGCAACCCACCCTGCCAACTGTGGAGGGATGGACTTCACTGGGGCAAAGATGACACGGCAAAGAGAGTTAATTAATCTCTGTCTACCCAAAACAATCCTTCAGCACTTTTTATACTTTTCCCTATTGTAACCTACACCTTGACATTTCTAATCAGCCAGAGATCTTTCCTGTTGCCAATATGACCTGAAATGTCTCTGACCATATTCTTCTTGATAGAAACATTTCCTTATTGATGTACTTGATTAAAACGATATATATACAAAAGACAAAAAATAAAATTAAAAAGCAGGAACCCCTATCTAGCTCACCAGAAGCTAAGTAATAGTTAGTCAAGAAGATACATGTTCTATTAAAAAAGAATGACAGAGCCAGTAGGTCTCGTCTGTGACACAGAAGTACAAAGCTATTGTCTGTTTTTTCCATCATTTAAGGCCAAAACTATTGAAAGCTGGCCGCCAATGCATACGTAAATATGTGCACACGGCAGACATCTTTCAATGATTTTTTGATTTTCTTTATCTCAAAACCATTTCCAAGATGAACGTCGCACATGCGCATCCCCACCAGCAATCTTGGACCGTTTATAACGTGTAACCCCAAAAAAGCGAAAGATAGCCACTGTGTGCAAAGACATTTGTATGCTTAGGTGACAAATTTTTTTTGTCAGACGTTTAGGTGCTCATCTTTTTTTGTTAGACTTAATTATTTATTTACTGTTTCAAGACGATTTTCAGCTTTGTTCTTACATTAACTTAAGAATAAATTATGCACTGGACACCATGTATATATATCCAAGCGAGTGGCCCAATAGCAGTGTACAGCTGCAAGCCCTCGAAATAAAATTTAAAAAAAGATGAGAGAGTAATGGGAAGTAAAGGGAGGGGTAAAAGAGCACTGGGCTAGTGAGGGGCAGGAAGAGAGAAAATGGGGGCTCGGAGGGCCAAGAGAGCAGCAGTGGTGAGAGAGGGAGAGGCAGGATTAAAAAATAATTCTTCATGCACTGAAATGCAAGGACTCAATAGGAGTCAGAAGGCTACAGAAACAGCTGATTGAATGAGGTGAGACAGCCTTCTGCCTGTGGGCTGATCTAAGATGTAACTGACAATGTCTCAAGCCAATGGGTGGAAAAGGAAGAATATAAAAAGCCAGCTGTTGGAAGTGGACTGTCCCAAAGAACACTCTGGGGGATATTATCAAGAAGTGGCGATAATTATCGCTAACCGCCGTTAGCGTGACTTTTTTATCTCCGTCTACCGTGGGAAATTATCGCCGTGTTAGCGGGGTATTAACAACACGCCGCTAACAGGCGATAGCTACCTTTTCCGGCGTAAATGAACAGCGATAGATTTAGCGTGACGGCGATAAAAAAACGCACGCTAATGTGAAAAAAGTGGCGATGGGCCAATTAGCGACAGAATCCTATCGCTAATTGGCACCAGCCCTGCATTTTATGCGTTCAGCGGGAAAATGCACTATGAAAGGCCCGCAAAGCAGAAAAAAATAAAATATTTGAAAATACCAGAGGAGCAATGGAAAAAGCTGGGACCAGTGCAGAGGCCACAAACATGCCCACAAATACCCAGGAGGACCAGCCAGAGACCCATGCGAAGGCCAAGAGGAAGAGGAATCCTAAATTCAGCCTGCAAGAAAACCAGGTCCTGATTGCGGAGGTGACTGAACACCAACAAGAACTGTTTGTCACCTCCACAGTGACATTGGCAAGAAAAAAAGAAATATGGGAGGACATTGTGTCCAAGGTGAATGCCGTTGGAGAGAGGAGGAGGACAGTGGATGACTGCAAGAAGCGCTGGCATGATACCAAGCGCAAAACCAAGGAGAAACTAGCAGCCAACGTGAGAGCAGCGAGGCAGACTGGAGGTGGGAGTCCAGCGCCACAGGAGGAGCTGGATGGGTTGGAGGAGCAGGTGTCCCGAGTCATCAGTGAGGAGACGGTGGTTGGAGTTGCGGGCCAGGATAGTGCTGAATGTGAACAGACACAACAACACCAGGGTGAGCATCAACCAGGGACGGGGGTGAAGGGGGTGGATGGGCCCAGTGGCACTCATGTACAATTAAATTAATTGAAGTGCATACCCACATGTACTGTGGATCATGTCCCGGATAGCCCTGTCCATGGTGGCATAGGGACATATCACCCTTCTCAAATAACACATTGCATGCCACACATTGGCCGGCATACAGACCTTTAAATGTGCACAGAAAAGGAAGCCCAAAATAGTTCTAGGTCAACGTCAGACCACTCCATAAGTGCCCCCTCAAATGACAAAGTGGCACAACAACTTGACATGCGGCAGGGTGGCAAAATGGCCCCCTTGCCACATCACCACGCACATACAAATTGCCTGCACAAGGACACATCTCACTCCAACGCCAAAATGCGGATGCACTGTGAATGTGACTGGTCATGTGCACGATAAGGCATGCCACCACCAATGTCAGCACACCTGCAGCATCCTGCACATGTGACTGAGTAGTCTGCAGGAATGTGCATGTGCAAATAGGTGAACTTTACTGCGCATACACAACCTTGCACATAACACAGACACATGTGCACAATGCTGCAGCTGGGCTGACATTGGTGGTGGCATGCCTTATCGTGCACATGACCAGTCACATTCACAGTGCATCCGCATTTTGGCGTTGGAGCGAGATGTGTCCTTGTGCTGGCAATTTGTATGTGCGTGGTGATGTGGCAAGGGGGCCATTTTGCCACCCTGCCGCATGTCAAGTTGATGTGCCACTTTGTCATTTGAGGGGGCACTTATGGAGTGGACTGACATTGACCTTGGACTATGTTGGGCTTCCTTTTCTGTGCACATTTAAAAGTCTGTGTGCCGGCCAATGTGTGTCGTGCAATGTGTTGTATGAGAAGGGTGATATGTCCCAATGCCACCATGGACAGGGGTATCCGGGACATGATCCACAGTGAATGTGACTGGTCATGTGCACGATAAGGCATGCCACCACCAATGTCAGCACACCTGCAGCATTTTGCACATGTGTCTGTGTTGTGTGCAAGGTTGTGTATGCGCAGTAAAGTCCACCTATTTGCACATGCACATTCCTGCAGACTACTCAGTCACATGTGCAGGATGCTGCAGGTGTGCTGACATTGGTGGTGGCATGCCTTATCGTGCACATGACCAGTCACATTCACAGTTCATCCGCATTTTGGTGTTGGAGTGAGATGTGTCCTTGTGCAGGCAATTTGTATGTGTGTGGTGATGTGGCAAGGGGGAAAATCTGACATCACCTGCATCACCATGCAATGTGCCCCCTTGCCTGTTCATGAGATGCAGTCTGGTGTACACCAAGTGGGGAAATATCTAGTGAGTCTGCATACCACACACACATGCAATGTCACAACGAATTGACCATGTAGGCTGCTGGATAAAGGTTGCACCTCCAAAAATGCACACAAACAGCACACTTCACTCAAAGGGCGATGGAATACAATGAGCAGGGGGACGTGCCAACAACCACACAGTACGTGAACAATGCAGAACAGGAATGTATCACACCAATATGTACTGCATGCCTTGTCTGTGTGACATACTCGCTGAACCACAATGTGCCTGTAAAGTTGTCACACTGCCAAAGTATGACAACAAGCAAGGATAGCTAATTTCAAACAAATCCTGTCAACCGGCTAAATGCCACCCTCAACCCCTATGCAAAATTGCACTCCCACCCCCCCAAGTGTACACATCTGCCACACAGAACACAGCATTCCACATCAATCCTGATGTGAGTTGCCCATCACACCATCATGTGCAATTCAAATCAACGGTTTGGTAAGTCAACTGTGTCAGTGAACAAATATGCAGTCAGGTAGTCATCACCCACATGCCAACCCAGGCATTGAATAACAGAACCAGGACAGCAGGTATCATCCATGGCAGAAGCTGCGTGGCACATACACAAACACACATCACCCGCACATTTGCATCTCTTGTGAGGGTGGCGGTGACCATGCCTGAGCACCATAAATAGGCATCATGAAATGCACATACATCAGAAAACTGACCACTTACACACCACACATGGGGTCAACCTTGAGGGTAATGGGTGTTGACACTATGTGGCATATTACCAAGCCCCTATCGCCACCACAACGTCACTCATTTTTGATGTTGGGGTGGTGATAGGGTCAGTGCACCATGATCAAGGCAGCGTTAAGTCACTCAATGTGGCTTAAAGCCACGTTAAGTGGCTTTACGCTGCCTTGAGAATAGGGCCCCTTACACGCTAAACTTTGTGTGAAAGGGGGCGTGCAGTGGGTGTTGTGGTGGGCGTCCCACCACAACACCCATTGAAATTGACGCTGACATCCATTATCAAGTTAGGCGAGAATAGGTGGCAGTGCTGATCTGAACACCAGAGAAATCCTGGGCCTAAGGTCGCAAAACTAGGAGAAATGCATTAAATCACCTTGTTTTTGCTTGTTTTATGTGTGCTGCCTTGTGCAGCCCACATGTGAAAAGTCAAATTCCATGGTATGTTCATGTACAGGAAGGTGTCCCTTCCTGTAAATGAACAAACTGTACTTCAAAATGCCATTTTGTAACTTCCATGTGTGCTGCACGAAGCAGCACACATGAAAGTTAGAAAATGCCATCTTAGCTTTGTCCATGTGCAGGAAGCAACTACTTCCTACACATAAACAAACCTCCCTGCTCGCAGAAGCAAGGGAGCCTGCACTGGCGCTAAGCTGTGTAATTCACTTCCATTGCAGGGGGAAATGCCAGGCTGCACCATATTCTTGATAACATGTTTGAGCCTGGCGTTACCAAAGTGGTGGTGAGAGCCATGAAGACAAGATGGCTAACGCCTCTCCCTGCCACTTCCTTGGTAACATGCCCCTGTCTGTTCAGACAGCAACAACAATCGAAACTCACGCCGAACCATACTCACAATGGGTCAGCCAAACGGAGGGCACTCAGCAATGCATGCAATAAAAAAAATGAAGGACGACATGCACACCAGACAAATCACAATAGACAAAGCAACATGGATGTCCATGTGTACTACATAGTGCAGCACATGTTGAAACAGCAAGTAAGCTCTCATTGCCAATGTGCCTAAAGGGTGCCCTGCTCACACATAACCATACTTGCACAAAACACATGCACATGTGCAGTACCCTGCAATGCTGCATGTCCGTGAGCCACATTGACAAGGCAAGTGACAGTGCCTGATGAATAGCATGCCTGCAGGCCCAACCTATGAACATGGATCAGGCAACCTCACTGAGGTGCCTGAGTGTGGACAACATCCTTAAACAAGCAAGTCACACCCTGACACATCCTCGTGTACATACAACCCCTGACGTAAACAAGACATTTGAAGTCAAACAATGCACAACTCTCACAACTCTGACCAAGACCCATATCCCATCCAGTTTGCCTCAGCACAGCATTGTAAATGCACAGAACTCAAAGGCTCACTACCTGAAAGGTATAATGGGCAGCTAAACCAAAGCTGCAGGTGCCACCAGCACACAATGCAGTGCACACACAGACAAATCTGAGCCCATCAACATTGACTACTATGTGGGCCAAATTGCATTACTCACACAAATATACAGAGGACACAACTTGTGACGCTTGTGTGTAGATATTGTACAATAACATTTGTCATAGCTGGAAACTGTGAGATGACAATGTACAACTACAACATCACATCCGCTATTTCCTCAAAATCATCCCTATCCTGCAACAAATAGGCATCTCCTCAAAAACAGTATGAATGGACACTGTCCTGCTGTGTGCTTGTAAACTCATCCAATGCATTATTGTACATGACAAACACTGTTAAACTGTATCTCCCCTTTCACATTGCAGAGGGAGAGACTGCACCTCCTGGACAGCAGACTGGCCCAACATTCACTGATGACGAGGAGGAATACCCCACCATCGATCAGGAAGCACTGCAACACCTGCTAGACTCCTTCAGCACCCCACCTCCAGGAGCAGGGCAACCCAGCAGCATTGCGGCAACCCCACCCCCTGCACAAACCAACCAGCAGCAAGCACATCCCACCACAGCTGCCTCCCCGGACCTCGAGGACCCACACCTTGCCTTCCAACGCCGTGTGCTAGAGGTCCAGCGGGAGATGGCGGAACAGGTGCGGGTGGGGTTTGAGCACCTGGCGGACAAACTTGAGGCCATACATGGGTGTCTGAGTCCCATCCGGGACCACATTCAGAAGATCACGGACTCCCACAGCCCGCTCGATGCCCTCCAACGGTCCATGGCTGACATTGCTGGAGTCATGATTCTGAGACAACAACAACTGTCTGCTCAGAGTGGCTCCAGCAATGTCAGCCAGGATTTGGCCAACATCTGTCGGATAATGGAGAGCATGGAGCGGATGCAGGCACAATATATGGCTGCCAGGGCCGCACACCAGCTTGAGGTTGCTGGGATCTATCATGCCCTGCACCTGCTCATCACTTCATTGCTGCCACAAGGTCTGGCACAGATGAATGCTGCTGCTGCCTCCACATCCTCAGCTCTGCCACGTGATGTGTCAGTGCCTCACAGTGCTGCACCCACCATACCACCACCCACATGTGAGGCACATGACACATCAGAGGACGAAGAGGAGGATGAAAGTGCATTATTGCAAAGGAGGAAGCGGTAGCATCCATCTGCGCCAAAAGGCCAGTTTCCTCCTTGGTGCCAGGCTTAGTATCATGCCACGGAAAATCTTCTTGCACTGTCTTCCACTGTCCCCCGACAATCACCTTGGACCTCCACATGGACTGCCATATCACTTCTTTCTTGCCAATGCCACTGCAATCAGCCTGCGGACTGAACTATGCCTCTTCCCTTGGACCTGCTACCACCAAATGACTCTGTCTGGCCCTCCAACGGGCATCCATGCAATGTGGGCATGTATGGCCAAGCACTGGTCCAGTCTTCATCCTCTGAATGTCAATAAAATTATTTAACTCACACAGATGTGTGTGGTTCTTGACCAATCAAGTATAGGAATATGTAAAAAGTGTTAGGACACTGATTCACCCAGAAGGTACACCAAGGGAAATACGAGCAATGTACCTGTTTTACCTGGTACAGATAGGCAGTGAGAAGGCGGTGTATGTGTGAACTAGCGGTGCCCCCATTGTTCCAAAACAACCATCTAGCAATATACCAACCTAGCCCCACGTCCTTTCATGAAAAGGCATGTGTGCTAAAATGTCCTAGTCTGTTGAGGCCACGAGTTGTGTCCTCCTTAACACTTGTAAACAAATATCTCTTGGCATATCTACTCACACACTACGTGGTGGACAAAGCCTGTTGTGATGGTGCACATTGCATGTCACATCCCAAAATACTGGACAGCATATTCACATTGATGAAGACACAGAAGGGCACATGTCCACCATACACATACGGAACCACAATGTCTGCCTCGGTGAAGTAGATTGGCAAATAGGGGCTCAGCCCAAAGTGCAAGCCGTCAGTCAGCCCCTCCCTGTCGACAAACGATGTAACCTAAAATATTCCCCCTCTCATGCTGTGACCACTGCAAGCGTATCGGGCAATGTGTGTAGGGATGTGTGTGGCACTGTACTCAGCATATAGTCAGATGCACGGACAACATTTCAAGGGCGTCATCAACATGAGCCAATGGCAGAAGTAACAGCTGGGACAAGTCTCCATGACACTGTCACTACAGGGAGCAATGCAACATTTCCCCCTTATGTGCAGCCGAACAGTGTGCCACCCCCCAAATGTTAGCTGTGACAAAATATGAACTTGACTAGTCCAGTGAGTCACGAAAGGCATTTAGGAGATGTCAACTCTGTAAAGCAAAATGCACTACTCCCAAAATACATTTGTGAGTAACGTAAAATGGGAAGTCATCACTTACTCTCAGATTACTTTGGTAAATCAGGAATACTGCTGTTCCATGTCCTGTACACAATGCACACAGATTACTAACAAATCATGCATGGTCTGGATAGTGAGCGTACATGAACCGGAACATATCTTGCAAAGGAAGTGGACACACTGGCACTACGCAGAAAGTGTGGCTAGGTCTGTGCAATGTAGATAGACTCTGCGGCAGGAGCATCTGACATGCAGGTGTGTGACGGAATCTGTGGAACATGGCGCATACATCCATCTCCATGATGGATAACAGTAGCTAACTGTATTCACTTGCCATGCCATCTTACTAGGTTATGTGCAAAATGGGCAACAATGTGCTGTCCAAATCCGTGAGTCACACAGAAGATGTAGAACGTCACAGACGACTGTCCCTAGACTAGGGCGTCAATCCAAATTGACACCCTGTCATCAATGCAAGTTCAGTGTGCTCACATCTAAGGTATCCTGACACAATACATCCTGCAAACTTACATGTCATGAGCAGACTTAGCGATTCAAATGGATAGTCCAGTGATGGCAAAAGTTGCATACAATGGAGTGAGACACACTCCACAACCTCATCCCTGACATAAGTGCAAGCAGAAATCCAAAGTATCAAATTTTTATTAGAACAGTATAGATTTGCAAGTGACCTAAACTAACACTTATCACTATGACTACTACTGGTGGGTGGACAAAATATCAAAAGCACAAATATCGTCGGACACAATATCGTGTCAAAAATATCGAGGACAAGAATATCGTGAAGGTCATTTCTTATGGGTAAGTAAAGTTTTACTATATATAACTCCACATATATGTACTTTGACGATATATATATCTTCAAGGTACGTAGATCTGGAGTTAAGAATAGTAAATTTATACCTATCTATTTAAACTTACCTACTCGATATTCTTGTCCTCGATATTTTGGACACGATATTCTGTCCACACGATATTTTGTGTTCGATATTCTGTCAGTGAACCGACTACTACTAAAATCTAAACTAACTATAAAACAATCTTACTTACCTAAACTATCTACCCTAACTAATCCTAGACATGCAACAACACATCATAGACATCAACCCCCCCTCCCACCCTTAAGGCACACCACGAGACGGGACAAAGACATCTAAGCTATACATAAACTAATAAACATGTAACCTACACAAAGATATATTTGTTTGTAAGTTTTATTTTTATATTTTTTTTATGAAGAAAAAACACATCAACCCCCCACCCAAAGGAAAAGGAAACTTATCCCCAAATACGGATGACTAATTAAAATCTTATATCTACCTAACAAGCTAACACTAACTAAAATCTACACTAAAACTACACTGCCTAACAAATAAATAACTAACCTAACACTACATAATAAAAGATGTCAAACATTGGGGGAAGGGAGAAGAGGGGGATGTTGTCCAACAGGTCCACCCATCATGGCAGTCCCAAGTGTTGGTGTATGTCCGCCACTCGTCTGTTGACATCAGACAATTCACGCCTGAGCTCTGCCAGCGAAACCACAATGTCCTGAAGCAGCCTCCTGTCCCGCAATGTGAACGTGACCACTTGATCCCCAGTTGCAGGTGGGACAGTGCCTTGGGGTAGGGTGGGGGGGTGCCGTAGGGGGATGTGCCACCTGTCCCGGCTGGGGCACACCACTGACGCCTGAGGGGCCTGGGGGCGGCTGTGTGACATCCTGGGCATGCTCAGGCACCGCCTTCCATGTGCCCTTCTTACGTTCCTCATGGTACCTCTTGGATATGTTGCGGTACCCCTTCGCAACCTTCTTCACATGTCGGTAACGGTCCTTCCGCACCTGGGAGGCATGTATTTGGCCAGGCGTCATGTTGTCTGTAAAACATACACAAAGGCAAATTAGAGTCCCTTAGCCAATTTCAATATCCTCCATACACATCTGTAATACAAGTTCACTTCAACATGGGAGCATACACTACAGTGTAACTATGTGAAGTCAGCAAGTGCCCTGGACAACGACATGTTGAAGCATGGATCAGTGACTACATGCTGGGGAGACTGACATGACAGTGCATGGCATGGCACATGCACTGTCACTGAGAAATTTGGCTGACAGTGCCAGGAGATTTTGCCATTACATACACGGGCAGAGGGTGATATGTACAAGCAATCGGAGGAGGAAAGCATTACCCCCCTGTGTGTAGCACCACCCTCATCCTCTCCAGTGACACAGGGCTGCATGATAGGTACAATGCCCATGTGCAGGCATGTGTGTCCCCCAGCACATGTGTGCGGTTCATCACGACTGCGCCAACACAGGCAATCTTGCACCAGAGTGCAAGTGTGTCTGCGAGCAGGGATGTTTGTTCATGTGTAGGGAGGACTTACTCCCGGCACATGAACAATCCAAAAATGCCATTTCGTAACTATCATGTGTGCAGTGTCGTGCAACACACATGGAACTTAGAAAATGGCTTGTGTATCTACAGTTTGTTCATGTACAGGTATGGACACCTTCCTGTACATGTCAAAACATGTCATTTTGCTTTTTCCATGTGTGCTGCACAAGGCAGCACACATGTACAAAGCAAACATGATGATCAAAAAGCATTCCTGCTCATATGGCCAGAATACAACCGGGATGTATCAGTTGGTAAGTTGTGCGCTGCCAACTATGAATGCCGCACTTGAACATCAGGGGCAGCCTCTGATACAATGGTGGTGCCGTGGAACGCCGAACACAACCCCCAATGCACGCCCCATTCACACTCAACACAGCGTGACAGTGTACCTCATTGACAAGTAAGCATTAATAAACGTGGAATGTTTCAACGCTGCTCAGATTATGATGCTAGGCCCCTATTGACAACACAACTTTGATGACAGTTACGTTGACTTTTTGATATGGGCTTGATGATATGCACCTCACTTTCAATGTGTGTCACTGACTGGGGATGGGCCAAGTCACAACTGTGAGACAAATGCATTTGTCCAGAGTCACTTACCGTTCAGTGCACACTGCTGACTTCCACTATACATCATCACACTGTAGGCAAGTCAGACGTGATACGCAGCCATACTTCATACTGCAACGGTGATCATGTGACCCAGACATACATGCCAACGCAACATGCTAGTCAATTACGTTCCAACTCACCTGTGGCGTGTGGGTCCTCGAAGGTGTCAATGTCCCCCTGTGTGATTGGCGGTCGTCCATCTGTGAGACAAGGAAAGAAATATGTGTTGGTATCAGACTTCAATTTATATGTGTCGTATACCTCATACCAATCATCACCATGACAGCAAATGCTACGTAACTGTAGTGTGGCGTTTCATGTTGACTACATGATTGGGTCAACTTTGACTGCCATTCACATCAGACCTGTGACAGCTGATTTTGGACAGACAAGACTGTAATGCTAGCTGACATGCCCATAATCGTAGTGTGAGTCATCCACAAGGCAACATTACTACATGCATCCTGATGTTCTACATGCACTTTGTACAATTGAGTAGCTGCAGATTGCACAAAGCAGTCACACAGAGGTTGTTGGTGTATGACAATCTGGGGATGTCCACTTTCCTTAGACCATTTGTCCCTAAACCAAAGTTTTTCACACAGCAACTATGTTCACAGGGCAGCGTAGCTGACGTAACACAAATCATGAGGACAGCATTTTGTCACTACCTTTTGGCCAGCACACAGCTCACGTGGACCATTCCATGGTTAGTTAATGTACAGTCACCCATGCCGTACACACACAATCGTCTGCCTGCAAGCACATTTTGCACAGGTGTGCCAGCTATGGCAGTACAGTGCTAAGTGTTGGTCCAGCGCAGTGGGTGACACAGACTTGCAACATATGCTTGTCAATGTGATGCTGCGTTGTGTCTCGGATGTGCCAACAATATGCATTGAGGACAGGAGACAGTAAAGCACAATTAATGAGTACACAACACTTCACAAACACTATACACAGGACGAGGACACAGCAACACTCTCAAAATCACTAAACTGCAGCACACACCACCAAAAACCTCCAGCACTCTCCACAATCACCAGCAATGTGCTCAAAAGAGAAACTGAAAGTGCAGAACACTACTCCAGTAGACAGTAAGCATGCAGACATCACTTCCTGTCTCTTTGCAGCCCGTTTTTGAGTAAGCGGCGAAAAACTGCACGCAAATAGTCACATGAGTAGACTTTATAATGGCAAAAATTGTGGAGCGATGTATTTTAACATCGGGCGGATGAAAAAAATATCGCTTTTTCGTGTTAGCGGCCAGATCTGCACGCTAAGAGCAAATCAATACACTGATGTACAGTCTTGTTGCAAATTTAATGTCAGAGCCCTGTAACAACATGTTGAGGTTGGTTGGCACTCAAATGACAACATGTAAATTATGTTTCACAACACATGACACCCTAACTTGCAACATTCAACACAGGTCACACCATAATTGCATATCTAACAACAGAACCATCAATCAATCATGAATTTTTTAAGTGTGCCATTCACCCGTGGGGGTCACAAGGCGTAGGGGCATGACTTTCGGCACGCTTCAAGTTGTCTGTGTACGTGCATGTGTTGAAGGTGATGTTGATGTTGCATAGTGGTTCGTGTGCGATGGCAGATGTGGCTCGGTGGTAGATGTGAGGGGGCCAGGGGTCTGTGTGGGCCCCCGAGTGGATGCCTTTCCTAGCGGAGGAGGTGTCTTCAACCGTGCCTGGTGTCCATTTGGAGATGGCGTTCTGGTTGTTGTCTCAGGGGTGCTGGTGGTCCGTCTGCTGCGTCAAGTTAGTAGTCCATATACTTGTTGTGGGGCTTGTTGATCTGGAGGTGGTCGTGGCTTCCAAGCTAATTGCTTCTGACACACAGAAAAGCAGGTTTTACCCCATTGCATGCCCTATTTTCATATTTTACCCCATTGCACGCCCATTTTTCATATTTTACCCCATTGCACGCCCATTTTTCATATTTTACCCCATTGCACGCCCTATTTTTAGATTTTACTCCATTTCACGCCCTTTTTTCATATTTTACCCCATTGCACGCCCTATTTTCATATTTTACCCCATTGCATGCCCATTTTTCATATTTAACCCCATTGCACGCCCTATTTTCATATTTTACCCCATTGCATGACCTATTTTCAGATTTTACCCCATTGCACGCCCTATTTTCATATTTTGCCCCATTGCACGCCCTATTTTCATATTTTGCCCCATTGCACGCCCATTTTTCACATTTTACCCCATTGCACGCCCTATTTTCAGATTTTGCACCATTGCACGCCCTATTTTCAGATTTTAGCCCATTGCACGCACGATTTTCAGATTTTACCCCATTGCACGCCCATTTTTCGTATTTTACCCCATTGCACGCCCTATTTTCAGATTTTGCACCATTGCACGCCCTATTTTCAGATTGTACCCCATTGCACGCCCGAATTTGCATCTCTTACCCCATTGCACGCCCACAGTTTCATTGTTTTACACAACGTACACACTCCAATAAATTATTGACCGCTGACAACAGACTACAACTGTGCATTTATTCACAGACGACAACCTATATTGACTCATTTACACAAAGGACACGCAACAATTTTGGATTGGGTAGCCCAATTTGCACCATGAAGACTCTAGACTTACACATTTGACACACTGAAAAGCATCTCTGTACTGAGGAGACATTCCCAGCATGAATGAAGTTTTGTTATTTTCTTTGCACGTATTGTGCAACGTACCCTTTTCAGAGTGATGTACCCATGCTGGACAGTAACATGCAGACAGGGTATGTGTGTATGTTTTTTTATTTGCACACACCGTGATTGCGGTCATTTTGCTATGAGATACATTGGAAGGGGACTGTCACAATGTGACGTGCTCAGTTGAAGAAATTGTTTATTATTCGGTCCCTTCGGGCAGTTCCTGCTGCGTTTACTGTGGGGTGTGCGCCACCTGTCTCATCTTCATCATCATCCTGGTCATCGTCCGGTGCAGCAGGCACTTGAATCCATGGAGCATTGGTGCGCACACATATATTGTGCAATACACAACATGCAAGGATGATTTTGTTGACCATTTCAGGGCTGTACAGCAGTCTGCCACCTGTGATGTCCAGGCAACGGAAACGTGACTTTAGCACGCCAAAAGTGCGCTCCACAATGGACCGGGTGCGTCTGTGGGCCGCATTATACTGCCTCTGGGCCTGGGTGGTGGGGTTTCGGAGGGGTGTCATCATCCACGGGCATAGTGCATATCCTTGGTCACCTGTAACATATGAAAGCGAGATGTTTACATTTTTGGTTGGGCCGGCTGTGTTGTTGGTGTAGATGGTTTTGTGGTGTGTCATTTGTGTTGTGTTGGATTTCATGTTAGCCATGTGTTGCTTCTGACTGATTACACGCATCACTGCAAATTAAATTGACTCACTGTTGATACTCCTCCATGCCTCATCAATTGTGTGCGCTGCACGGTTGCATGACTGGCTCTTCTACCATCTAGCGATGGCACTCATCCCCCCGCCTCACAGTCAATGCCATGTGAACGTTGAAATGACAATGGGCCACATCAGACACGGTTCACATTCAGTTGTGCTGCTGTCGCTGCTGCCAGACCTGCCCCAATGCACAACACATGCTCTTTCCTGTCCTGAGCGGCCACATATCAACAGTTATCAGCCCCCTCGCATGCAGGGCCCATTGCAGGCAGGAACGCTTCACCCACACCATCAGCATCATCAGACGCAACACTGTCCACTCCGTGGACTACGTACTCATTCGGGTATGTAGCCTCCAACTCACATGCCACGGCTACTCAAGATTCATTTGACTCTGGGAAATGTTAGCTGACATCAGACTGTCCCAGATCTTCACCACACTGATCCACAAGGCAGGGCACACCTTTGACGGCTTCTTTGCATGTGTAGACTTCGTCCAGTTCATCGGCCCCACTAAACGCACATGTGTTGACCACTTATGCATGCACCACCTTGTTGATGTACCCCAAGCCACCGTTGACCACATGCAGGCCCCCACAAAGTTGGTGTAGATCATTCACCGAGGAGATGCTACACACCACCATCAACCGCAACAACCACAACACTGCAGTCGTCAACAATGGCGCAAGTCCACATTTTCCAAACATGTATCTCCAACTGCGCATGCACCCTTGTCCCACTATGCAACTGCAACATACGGCAGGCAATGAATGCCACCTCAGTCTGCACCAACCTCTGAGTTGGCAGATGCATCTGCTGACACATGGAGTGGAGCTGGTGCAAGCTTTGGGATACCAGTAAACAGCACCACCAACACGTACAGAATGCTCATATTCACCATCAACAATGAAATGAAAATGAAATACCAGCATTTGTAAAGCGCACAGCTACCTCCGGAGAGGTGTCCCGGCGCTGGGGGCCGTCGGGAAGATTAAGCGAGCTATTGCCCAGAGTCACATGGTGCTGGGCTAACCTGCCACCGGCACCGGGAATTGAACCGTGAACCCTGTGGTCCGGAATCAGGCACCCTGGCTGCTGCGCCACACCTCTTCCACAATACGCCCACACACCAAACTGCTCTTCCAAGCTGCATGATTAGTACCTCCATGGCGTCTGTGGGTCTTCAGGTGTGGGTCTGGGCTAGTCTCCCTTATATGCCTCCATTTATCACCATTTTTACATTTTTAGACCTGTTTTTTTCAGGTCTTATTTCCCTGCAGCTAAGGGGCCTTAGCTGGACTTTTTTTATCGCTTCGCGGGTCTGGGAGATCATTGCTAATAGTGCAATGGTGTGTTAGCGACTTTTTTCATGAAATTTTGAGAGGGAACACCTACTTATATCATTTTTTTTTTTTTTATTATTTTATTTATACATTTTGCAAGAAAACAAACATAACAAAAATACAAATCTCAATCATAGACAGATATAAAAGCGCAGGTCACATAAATTATACGCTATCCAGCGTCAGACTGTAAAATTATAAAGATGGCAACGGGCACAGTAGGGTGTAATTCACAACAATCAATTATACATCACTTCTCAGGGCAAGTCGGACCAAGCGGATAAGCAAACGTGTCTCTCGTTCGTGGAATGGGGGATGTCAACCATGTCACAATACCTGTACATCAAATATGTATTAAACAATAAAGAAAGACGAACATTAGTCATCCCGCATTTCAGCCTCTCCCCGGCGTGACTCCCGATATTGTGTAAAGAGATCCCAAAAACTCAATGGTCGGGAGCATGGCGGTAGCAGCTCATTGTAGACGTCCGACTGAGTGTTACAATACACCATGTCTTTTTCCCATTCAGCCACTGTCGGTATGGGCCCTCGCATCCATCTCATTGCGAGCCTACGCTTAGCTAAAAGTAAGCCCATGGCGATCAGTTTGCGCACTTTTTTCAGCAGAGGTTTCGTGTAGCCCAGTAGCGCTAATAACGGATCAGGTGTGAGAGATATGCCCACAATCTCAGTCAGCGTTGCAAAGATGTGACTCCAAAAATCAGCAACAGGGGGCACTGCCATGCCAGATGGTAAAAACCCGCACGCGGCATGTCACAGCGCTCGCAGACGTCTGATTCACGCAACCCATATCTGTGTAGGCGTTCTGGTGTATAATAAACCCTATTCAAAAACTTAAAATGCGCCAGCCTATGTCTGCCATTTAGAGAGACCTTACGAGTGACCTCGCAACAATAAAACCATATATCATCCAAGAGTTGTCTCCCAATATCAGCCTGCCAGGCTAAACGAGCCTTAGAGTATGGAGATATCTTGGTCTGTAATGCCGAAGCATACAGTTTAGAGACTAATTTAATAGGGGACTGGGAGTGGAGCAGGATGGATAAAGGAGGAGTTTCCATAGGTTCCTCCAACCCATCCCCCAACACAGCCCGGAGAGCATGCTTCGTTCTGAAGAACTGAAACTGTGTTAACGCAGAAGGCATCTCCCTATTCACTATTGCGTCATCCCAGGTAACCATTCTGCCGTTTTTAAAGAGATCGCCCTACTTAGCATATCATTAGCGGAAACTATCGCTGCCATGAACGGCAATAGCAAAAACGATAGCTATCACCGGAAAGCTTTCGCTAACGCTTGTTAGCGACATCTTGGTAATAGGGCGATTAAAAAAAAAACACGCGTTAGCGGCACGAAAGTGCCGCTAACGCGGCAATAACTGGCTTGATAATATGCCCCTCTATTTGCCACACCATTGGATACAGTTGTTCTGGTGACGACAGACAGTTAAAGCTATATGTAGGCGAAATCTAAAAAAAGAGTATTTAAGGGAATGATGCTCCATTCTGAATGGAGCACCAAGCATATATTACAACTGTGATGAGGAAAAGTAATGCAAATTCCCGGTTCCTAAGCAGGTCATTTCACAAATAAAATGGTGAATATTTAGGTTATTTTCCGGTCTAACTTTTCCATGGCCGTTGCCACACATGACTCTCAGCAAGCATCAGGCAATGTAGCATGTATAATATTTAAAATTTTTGATTCAGCGCAGTCCCTCTAGAAGGAGACATGTCATACCTTAGAATGAGTACATTTTACAGTGATCGTGTATAATAAACATGATTATATTGTGTATAAAAATAAATTAATAAAGTGAGATTGTAGAAGAAGAGAACATTCCAAAATCTCTAGATACAATGCAAATTTCTGTCCCCTGGAGTATTGCACTAACTGGGACAGATTATGAATGCGAAAGGACACAGCCAACTAGCTGGTGTTGGTGCTGCAGGTTTTGACCAATAAGGGTGGGATTCTTACTGTGAGGCAGGTTTAGGTCCAGCCTCGCCTCATGCGAATTTTGATTATTAATTTTCTTTTTCTGAACTTTTTTTTTTTATATGACTCATATAATGTCTGGCCCATTCAGCCAGTCGTGGAGTTTCAAGCAGCAAAACGTTGGATTATGGGATTTACAGTTTCGCTTTTAACTTTTGAAGACAGTATGAGATGAAACAATTCCGTCACGAAGAGTGCTGTTGGCTAAAAATCAACACGCGTGGCAGCTCTGTATATGTGGGAGACAGTGGGCGGCTTAAATGAGCTGATGCCATCAATCTATAAATGTGGCTCTATCATGCTAATGTCATCAATACATGCAGCTTCTTTGTTGTGAACCGTGGTGCTTATATTTTTTAAATAACTGTTTTTCTATGAGTTCATTCCCTAACATATTATCCCAGTTCTCAGACATATTTTTTTTTAATTTAGTTCATACTGTTGTTTTTTACATCACGTTTCTCCATTTTTTCTTAAATTCATCTCTCAGACAGTAGTGTCTTTTATAGTAATCACTGTAGATTTGAGTGTCTGGGAGAAGAGTTGTGGGGTATACGAGTCATGGATAAATATGCTGCTCGATAATCACCCGCCCTCTTCAACACTGAGTAATTTCTATTTTTCAGCTTTTACAACAGCTATTTCCGCTGGTTGTAATTGTCTTCCTTCCTATCTGGTCGCAGGCAGTCAATGGACAGTTTCCTAAATTCCATGTATTCTAAAAGTCAGAGCCTTTTAAATGAATGAAACAAATGGGACGGATGGGTAGCGTGGCTCAGTGGTCTTAAGTGTTAAATGAAATCTTCCATCCTTTTTAGAGACTTAGGGGCTCATTATGATGGCGGAACGATCTCCACCACCGGGCCGGCGGTGGTGATCGTTCCGCCATCACATTGAGATTTACCCACCGCCATATTAGGATGGCGGTGGGTATCGCGGCGGACGCAAAGTCCGTCCGCCGCATTTCTGCCGGTGGCAATCGCACCGATTGCCTGGCGGGCGGAGCAGGGCCACTAATATGGTGGCGGTGTCTAGCAGGCACCGTCCGCCATATTAGGATGTGGGAAAAGAAAGGCCTTTCCATGGCGGCAAGGCTGCCATGGAAAGGCTGGCGGGGATTGAGTACGGGGGCCCGTTGCGGGCCCCCCTTGTGTCGGGGGGAGGTGGGGTGCACTTGGGGGGTACCTATGGTACCCCCCTACATTTCACTGCACCAAGTGGCAGGCACCGTGTGGTGCCTGCCATGTGGTGCAGTGAAATGCTAGACATGCAATTTTAACATCGCGGCGGGTGCTGCTGTCAGCAGCACCCGCCGCATTGTTAAATTTTAGAATGCGACCGCCATGGTGGCGGTCACATCCTAATTCGTGGTGCGGGACCGCCGCATGTCTGGCGGGCGGTCCAAACACCGCAAGGATGGCGGGCGGACTCAAGTCCGCCCGCCATCCTAATGAGCCCCTATGACTCGGTTCCCACCACTACCAAAACGTCTTTCTTTAGAGAAGATTAATCAACAAAGCAATTTTCTACAGTTCGTTGATCTTTCACTCCCTCTTGCACGGTCTTCCAGACATTATACATGGAGACTGAACCAAACAGCCTCTGATCTCAGATGAAGGGGTTTCACTTCACCCTCTTACGAACTTTCTTCCCATTAATTGATAAACTTTTCTCGATGTAGATACCTGGAAAATTGTTTTCGGACTGGTTGGCATATTCTGCTTTCGTTCTGGAAAAACTGTTGTTACCTAAGTATATTTTTAAATCAATTTTATTATACACCATCCATGTTGTGCTTCAGTTCTGGGAGATCCGAATGACTGTGCAAAGAAAACATTTACTTAAATATGAATAAATATCAGAAGGCCCTAGTCAACAAGTTTCAAAGCTGCACAGAGAGACCACAATGGACTTCGAGTCCATCACCATAATTTCTTAGCCAGGGCTCCCTGCTATCACTTCTTGAACTGCTGCTTTTCATCCTTTACGAGTTTCCCACCAGGCAAATAATTGACGAAGGTGGGAGAAGGCGCTGATGATGAAGATGAACAGACATGGGCTCAGTCCACATTTGTAAAAGTGGAAAGCACGCATGTCCCTGACTTTGTGTGTTTGTGTGCACATTGGCGGAAGAAGTTACAAATAGTGGGGTATATGTAAGCTACATCAAAAGGAGTTTGTTGGGCTGGCAAATAGAATTTGTGGAAATTCAAAGGTTAAGGATCCTGGCCTCAAGCTACTCACTGAAATTGGGCAGAGCATCCACAAAGTTTCTGAATGGGACCAAATCTTTTCCAATGAATTAACAAAAGTGCTGATGAAATAATAATAATACTAAATAAAAAACAAACTGAGCAGGAGGGGTGGTTGTGACAGCAGATGTGGCTAATGGGAAACAACACAGAGAGGACAGGAGTAATATGAGTGTGGAAGCAGCACACAAACGAGGGAGCAAGAAAACATATGCACTTGCATGGAGTGCTCGAAAGAAGAGAAAGAAGCAGTGCCCTAAATGTATGAAGTGGGAGGATACATGGTAAGAAAGCCTTTATGCATGTCCGTAACAGGACTGGCCATCATTCATTCTTATACATTTCCCCAATGCATTTCTGGCTCACATCTGTCCTTCATCAGGGGGTAACTTCACGAAACCGTGACCTCAGGACCTCGCGTCCTGTTCGGTTGCAAATCGGATTTGTTACAGACATGCATAAAGGATGCATCTACAAGAAATATTGTTTGCATTGGATCTACTTCAAATGTTTCATTTGAATGATCAGTTCTAATTAAGAAAATCTTCAAAGATTCAATACCTGAATAAAATTGGCACCTACACAAATTTAAATTGAATATTTTCTTCCATTAGGAACTTTGGTAGTGCACGTAAGGGACGCTCCCCATGAGGGAAGCACAACTTTCATATATTCAAATACACCTATGATCAGGAGGCGATGCCTTTCTGCACATCAACAACTTATTGCAACCAGACAAATAATCAACACACTATTCGTAACTAATTTGGAGTGTGTGAGTCCAGCTTTATCCAATACGGAGGATCACATTTTGTTTGGTGAGCACATTTCACACTGACAGCAATGCAGCGAGAAACATTGTCTACAAACAGTGGCACCTTGTCAGAGAAGTTCTTGAAAATGAGGATTCACCCATGTGCTCCTTCAAAGGGGCACCCAAAATCAGGGACAAAGTTTGTTGTACACAAAGATGTAAAATACGAGTTGAGTTCTTTTTCCCATTGTAACTCTAATAATATCATCCATGCTGTCTGGTGCCCATGCCAAAAAATGTACGTTGGCCAAACCACACAAAAAGTGAAAACACGGATTCTGTATCATTGGAGATTAATCAACTGGAAAACACCTGGAGCTCCATTGGTGAAGCACTTTGAACAACATGGCCACACAATGAATGATATCAAATGGCAGGTAGCTGAAGTTTTGAGATGTGATCCGAGAGGTCGTAACTTCATCAGCAAACTGTTGGCACTCGAATGTAGATGGATTGAGCAAGCGCAATCTATACGGGATGGACTAAATACATAGGACAAATGGAGTCAGTTTATCATTCATAGGACTGGTTACAGCACCACTTATCCTTTAGCAATATGATGTTCATGCTTTTTCACATTTAATTTATATGTTATTGTCTTTTGAAATGCATTTGCATACATATGTATTGACTGGAGTTCCATTCATGGATTTTCTCTTTCTAAAGACTATCCTTCTTTTATTATGACTATTGATTTTTTGGTCACTTCTAAGCTTGTTGTATGAGAACTGACCCCTTCTTTTGCATGTCCTACATCGTTTTTCCCACCCTCCTTAGTTGCACATGGACTTTCTCCTCTATACACGGTCTAGTGTCCAGATGCGTTTGCCCCTTTTTTTGTTTCCAACCCATGTGAATGGATATGGCATTCACTAGAGGTCTACACACATATGCATGGGCTTTTTGAGAACGCAGTCTAGTTTTTCTGATGCATGTTCCACTCATAGCTTCCCGTTCACATGATCTCTGCTTTTTCTATCAGAGATCCGATCTCTAGGGCGGACCCGTATTGTATTTAAATGAGTTTCAGCATGCTGCAGGTATATGATGGCGGATTTCTTTCCGTTTTGTTTCATTCCGCAGGTATTTTGCTATCGAGAGTTTCAATTTTGGTATTTCTTGCAGTGAGCCCACTACGAAAAATTGCATTAGAATCAGGTTTGATTTTGCCATGGTATATCATCACTTTTTATCACTATCCGTTTTCCTTGGGTTGCCATGCAGATTTCTTCGTTACAAAGGCGGATAAACTGCTCCAAACGTGGATACATGGAAGCAATGATATCGCGTTTATTTTTTTATTTTAGTACCAAGAGCCGACCTCTGCAATTGATCCCGGTCACATGTCCCCGGGTAGAGCTACAAGCTAGCAATAATAGTCGCACCACCACGGCTGGTCATGCCTGATTTTTACAACACGCCTTGAAATACCTGTTTTAGTAAGTCTAACAGTTATAATTCACTTAGATTTGACTAAACCCCCTCGTGTTCCGAAGAGAAGCCTTAACCCCGTTTTTTCCTTTGTGCTTAGAATCGTTATTGCAACTAGAAAATAACTTGTTGTTAATGAAGATCTAAACATCACAAAGTGTTGCCAATATCAGGAATTTAAAGGTACTTTCTTTATGCTCTGTATCACGAATTGTATTGTTGACTAATAGAAATGGAGAGCAGAGTAGTTACAAATGAATTTCTCTGAATCTTTTATTCCAGATTTTATCCAGTCCTAAGGGCCTGAGGAGAACCCCAAAACTGATATGGGGCTCGAAACGCGTCAGCGTTAATTTCTACTGGGATCAAATATTAATTGAATATTACTTTCCTGTTGGGAGCGAGTTGTAAATAATTCCTTGCCCCTGCAGACTTTAAATGTGTACCCAGTAGGCAACAGCCCTTGCAGTTGAAATGAATTTTTGCAATGAATAACCACCCACATGGCTGTTGCTTTGAATATCGACTGGATTTAACCTGAATGCAACCTCATTTATGTTGTACCTTGTATATATTGTATGTGTGAAATTATATGTTTTGTACATTGTGTATATATGTGTAAAGAATTGGTGAAGGTGGTGTGTCTTACGGAATGACATCTTCTACTAATGAAATGAACTTGCAAAACAAAGTCTTAAAAAAAAAAGTAAATAAATACTTAAGACCATTCGAATCAGCGAATGTCCTTAGTCTGTTGAAGTCAAAACAGCACCCTAAATGTGACGGCTAGGTACTTTTTTGTTATAAAATTTGTCTAGGCCCTACCTAGCCGCCCTTGGGCCAAACCCCCCTTTCTGTTTGCATACTTTCTAAAAGTGGCATTTTCAACCACACAACATGAAAATCATCTTTACTAAAAGATGCATTTTTACATTCTGAGTTCAGGCATTCTAAACTCCATTTCTCTATCTTGTCCCAATGGGAAGTTTTAATTGTAAGCTGTTACAAAGTATCTCCCGTTCTATCCTATGGGACAGATAGCCTTTGAATAGTGAAAAACAAAATACACTGTATTTCAGTATCAGGACATGTCATACACACCAGTGCATGGACTACCTTTCACCTACACTGTCCCCTGCCCATAGGGGTACCTTGGGCCTACCTTAGGGGTGACTTACATGTAATAAAAAGGAAGATTAGGGCTTGGCAAATGGGGGCACTTGCCAAGATGACATGACAGTAAAAACTGCACGCAGACACTGCAGGGGCAGGTCTGAGATACCTTTACAGGGCTACTTCTGTGGGTGGCACAACCAGTGCTGCAGGCCCACTAGTAGCATTTGATTTACACGCCATGGCACTTTCAGTGCACCTTACTAGGGACTTACCAGTAAATCAAACATGCCAATGATGGAAACATCAATCCATAACACAATTTACAGTGGGAGCACTTGCACTTTAACACTGAACAACAGCAGTGAGAAAGTGCGCAGAGACACTAAACCAGCAAAAACTGAGTGAAAACCTGGAGGTCATAAAGCAAACAGACAGGGGAAACACGCCAAAAGATGCCAGGTCGAACAGAGATTTAGCAGCATTTGTTGGCATATCTAAAGCAAATAACTGAACATAATGCAGTAATGGGAGTCAAAAATGTTTTGTGATCTGGCCCTATGTGAGGTGAATAAACTGTTATGAAAGACAGTTAAGGTCTCCAGGTACAGTACTATTTCGGCAAAATCAACCATTCCCATTTCATGAAACGGCTGATAGAATTTTGTGATTTTGTTTTGCCTAGTGCAGTAGAAATTCTACATCTACCCGGCCACAATCCAGTTCAACCGACCCAACTCCCAGACACTCCTACCTAACATTAGAAAATGCATTAGCAAGTATCAGCAACCATTTATAGTTTACATATCTTATAAGCAGTGCTTAATTGGAGCCTGTGGTTTCCAGTGCTCGGCACCAGCACTTACTTGTCAGCACCAGCACTTGTTACAGTCAACTACATGGTGGCGATGTTTATTTAATTTTTAAATGAGCTCAACAACAGCTGTTTAATAATTTAATATTTATTAAAACTGAGTAAAACCTGCCACCCAAGCCATTCTCATAGCTTTGGGTGGCCTGGAATAGCCAGAATTGTCAGACTTGTAGCAGTGTGATGGTTAGTGTTAGAACTGGGGGTCTCTAATTGGCAGAGGTATGCACCTTTGTCCAAGTAGGGACCCTTGCTTCTATTCAGGGTAACGGGGATACACACTTTAGATAACCCCTGCTCACCCCCTTGGTAGCTTGGCACGAGCAGACAGGGTTATCCCACAGGCAATGTGTGAAGTACTTGTACTCAAAACACACAGTAATACAGTGAAAACACCACAAGTGGACACCACACCAGTTTAGAAATATAAAGTATCTTTATCTAAACCAAACAAGACCAAAACAACAAAAATCCAACATACATGTGGTAAAATATGACTTTAGAACAGTTATTGCAAAAATAGAACTTGTAGCAAACAAATAGCTCCACCTGGGGCTATTACGATGTCGTGACAGGCAATAATCCAAAGTACGGCGCCGACCGAGTGGTGCGCAGCGTCGGGCATGGAGTCACACGGACCCCCAAACAACAGTGTCTTGGAATGAAGTCTTTGGACGATGCACAGCGTTGTGGAGATGAGGCATCGATGTCGAGGTCGAGGCTGGCTCCCTGGCTACCACGGGGGAGGCAAGGCGTCAAGTCCGTGAGGAGGTGATGTGTCGAGTCCAGGACAGGGGAAGTCGGTTACGTCAGCGGTGAGGCGTCGGTTCTGGTGAGGCGATGCAAAGTCGATGACTCGTGGAGTCACCCTCAGTGGTTATCGGCTCCACGATAACGGGATGCAGGCGCTGGCGGTGACGGCGTCGGTGCGAGCGCTGGCATCAGGAAGGCCGATAATTGCAGGCGTCAAAGGGCGTCGAAGGGCATCAGAGCTGTGGTGCAGGCGGGGAAGTGCGTTATGCACTTCACTAGCCGTGCCCCTGGCCTCAGTGCAGGTCGCGGCGTCACGGCAGTGTCGCTGACGGCGTTGGAGATTGTTTTTCTTGCTTCTCTTAGGTTCCTTCCAGCTCCCAACAGCAGGAACAACCTCCAGAGGCCCAAAACTAGAATAGGCACCTCCTGGCAGGTCATAATTCCCAGTAATGGAGTTCAAGGGAGCTCGGGGTGAAGTCTTTGTGTCCCTGAGACTTTAGAACAGGAGGGCAGCACACACAAGCCCTTGGAGATTCTTCTTCAAGCAAGTTTCTCAGCAAAGTTCCAGTCTTTGTCCTTTCCTTGGCAGAAGCAGCAACTGCAGGCCAACCCCACACAGCACACAGCAAAGGGGCAGTACTCATCCTCACAGCTCTCCAGCTCTCCTCTTGAGTCCAGATGTGATCTAATTCTTTGGGGTTTAAGGTCCACTACTTATACTCCATTTTGTCTTTGTTCTTCTCTGTGGCAAGGGTCTCTGAGCCCAGTCTAAACCAGTTCTGTCCTCTCTAGTGCGGCATCACTAAGGGAGATGGAGACATCATTGTGCAGAGGAGACACTGCCTGTTCAGGTGTAAGTGAAACTCCTCCCACCACTCTAAATGCATTCAAGGTCTATTCCGTTCAGCTCTGAGTCACCCAGGAAAGGCAGGACACACCTCAACCCCCATTGTGGCTGTCTGCATCGAACTCCAAAACTAGACAGTCAATACACAAACCAGCAGAGGCACACAGAATAGTTAAATAAGAAAATGCCTACTTTCTAAAAGTGGCATTTTCAAACACACAATTTAAAAACCATCTCCCTAAAAAGATGTGTTATTAAATTCTGAGTTCTGGGAGCCTAAACTCAATTTCTCTATCTTGTCCTAATGGAATGTTATACTTGTAAGATGTTACAAAGTACCTCCCAGGTTAGCCTATCGAGCAGATAGCCTTTCAATAGTGAAAAACGAAATAGGCAGTATTTCACTACTAGGACATGTAAAACACACCAGTACATGTCCTACCTTTTGCATACACTGCACCATGCCCATGGGGGTACCTTGGGCCTACCTGAGGGGTGCCATACATATAAGAAAGGGAAAGGTTAGGGCCTGGCAAGTGGGTGCACTTGCCAGGTCGATGTGGCAGTTTAAAACTGTGGGCAGACACTGCAGTGGCAGGTCTAAGATACCTTTTCAGGGCTACTCATGTGGGTGGCACAACCAGTGCTGCAGGCCCACTAGTGGCATTTGATTTACAGGCCCTGGCACACTCAGTTTACTAGGGGCTTACCAGTAAATCAAATATGCCAATCAAGGATAACCAATCACAATAGTAATTTATACAGGGAGCACTTGCACTTTGACACTGATCAGCAGCGGCAAAGTGCCCAAAGCATCTAAGGCAGTAAAAACGAAATCCAGCACAGCATAAAAAATACAGGAGGTAGGGGCAAAAAGTCAGGGGAAACCACGCCAAAGATGCCAAGTCTAACAGTTAGTAGTTGTGTTGAAACTGTAGTTGGCAACTCTAGCAAGGCAATGGCTGATGCAAGCTGCAGTAACCTCCTGACAAGCGTCCTGGCACTATATTTTTTCACAAATTAAGCACTGTTTTGAAGCCATTAAAGTGTTCTTTTTGTTTTGATCTTGACAAGATAGAGCAAGGGCACCCACACACACACCCACAACATAGACACACACACACTAGTCCCCTTCCCCTCTCGCTCCTCCTCCTCTCTTTCTCCTCATCTCTCTTTCTTTGGCTTGCTTTTTCATCCGGTAAAACAAAATGGATAGCTTAAAGCAACTGCACCTTTTAAGAATAGCCACACTATTTTCATAGATAGATCTTGTATTTGGTAAGTATAACAACAACACGTGTTTGAAACCGAAGGCCCAGGCCCTGCAAGTTTTTTCTGTATAAAATGCATTAAAAATCTGTACGCATAGCTGTTTTATCGATTTAAAAAATTTAAAAATAAAATCAACTTCATACAACATAATACTATCCCACATCATGCAGACATTTCTGTTAATCTGTCCTGCAGTATTTTAAAATAACATAGAATAAAATGGAATATTTATAAAAAAGAATCATTGACAACTTGTATATTTATGGTGATTGAAAAGGGCCACAATCAAAGATAGCTCCCTCGTGACCTATATTTCTTTTATCAAGCTGAAATTGAATTCAACATGGGCTAATCATGAGCTAAACAAAAACAAAGTCCCAAAAAATAACCATATTAATAAATATTCACATAATTTATTTATTTTCTTTGTTTTGTCAAAATCCTTTTTGTTTTCTTTTTTGCATTTCTTTTAAATATAAAACCAGTATGTGAAACATGTATAGAAATACCTCACGTGCACTCCAACTCATTTACACTCATACCACATTCACTAATACATATATCTGGACGGTAGGAGACAACAGATTGTATAATCTCCGCAACCAATTAAAATAACTGCATATAGCAGGATCTGAGCAGCATTGGTCGACGCGCGTTTCGGTGGTTTGAAGAATGATAGCACCACCTTCCTCAGGACCATAGCCAGATATCAAATAAGTATTGACACACCCAGGGGATACCTAAAAGGTATAAACATAATGAATACAAATACATAAGCCCATGTATAGAGAAAGTTAATCGATTGGACCTTCATTACAACATGTGATTACCAAATAAAGAAAAGGTAGTCGCAGGACAGACTAATCACACCTACACCATTCGAAACACCAGATAATGTGCGCAATATACCACAAAGATTAACCAGAGGTTCTCCCCATACTTACTACGGGAGAATCATGAAATGACACTCAGAGCGATTGTGCATACACCACACTATCCCACAGTGATCAACTTAAAAGTAAAAAGGAAACTTAAAAACACTGCTAGATAGTCAGAGGAAGACCTCACCAAGTGACTACCCTATATTTCGTAGAGGACGTGATATTGTTGGTAGTAAAAGCTCTTCCTATATTACTTACTATTGCTAATACTCTACGAAAAACAGCCACTGGCAGATATTGTCTGGTATGGTTATATCATTAAAATGAATTAATATACCACATTCTATAAAAATAAATAAACTAGTAAATGTCGTGAATACTTTAAACACTGAATACATGTAATAGAGTCAGGTTTATGAAGGATCAATAACATCTTACCTCGGAACCTCTAATATACTGTGTTTTGAATAAAGCATATAAATGTATATTTACACAGCAGGGTTAACACTCCTGTAAAGAAGAAAAGGAAGTAAAAAAAAAGAAAAAATTGCCCAAGGGTTGATGAATATAGAAAGCGGGTGTTGTGTCGAATGTATGACAGAATATCGACGGACAAAAAATCGACCTGCAAAAATATCGACACAGAAATATAGAAGTCAAAAATATCGAAGTCCAATCTACATAAAGGTAAGTACAAAAATATCGAAAAAAATATATAGTTGTCAAAAATATCGAAGTTAAAAATATCGTTTTTTTTAATGTTTTAATAATAATGTAAAATGAAGTAAATAATACATATAATTAAAATAAATATAGTTAAAAATATTAAAAGATATTTAAAAATAATAACTAAGGGGCCCATTAGGATGGCGGGCGGAAGCACTACCGCCGTGCTGGCGGATGCAAAAACCACCAGTTACCGCCCGCATGCCGCAGCCCACACGCCCGCCAAATTACGATGTGAAAAGGCAGCCAAACACCGCCGGCAAGCCAGCGACGCCGTCCGCCATCAAAGTGCGCCCGCTCACGTAGCGGCGCAGCCTAATGGAGACACACCGCCAGACGAAATCACGTACCGCCCGGCGTACAAATTACGATGCCGCAAACAAACAGCTCCCACGGCTAAGAGACACCGCACGTGAAAGTGAGGCGGAAACCCGAACACCGAGCACAGACACCGAAGAGGCGAGCCCCCCGAGCATGAATCCAGCACTGCAGGCCCTACCCATGCTATACCTGATGCACCACCAAGGAGGCAACGCACCGCGGGAGACGCAGGTAGGCACACATGCGCACAACTCAGCGCCCAACCACAACGCCATGCCCGCGTCGCACACAAACAACACAGGGACACAACCAAGCACCACACACACCAGCCACACCCAGAACGCACATGACACGTGACAGGCCTGCCACAGTCATGTCCCTAACGCCCAATTCACGGACAACACCCAACGTCACACAACCGACGCCCACATGTCAGTGAAGTCACGCAACATCAGGACACACCCCTGTGTGACAAACATGGCGAAGCACACAGCGGCGGCAACACCACCCAGCAGAACATGGGCCCCGTCGGGAAGAGGTACGCCAGTACCACACAGAAACACCCATACCACCCTGCACCCATGAACCAGACATACAAAACGGAACACCAAAGAGCCCGGGGACCGACAACAGGTGGACCCAAGAATGACACCCACACACAAGGCCCAACGCATAGCGGAAACACAGCCTGCCGCCCACACACGGGAGAGCAGACAGCACTGAATGACCTTCCATTCCAACTCCGAAACCACAACCCGACTAAACAAGCCGGAGAATACAGCCATTGTCCCAAAAAAAGACCAACACAGGCATGCAGAGGAAACCGACCACAGGGCAGATAGCGCATATCACCTAAGAACATACCGAACGGGGAAGAAATAATTATAAAACTCCCCCATGCCGTTCCCATGCAAGTTATCTGGAAGGAGTCACACACCACTGACCTTGAACATTCAGAGAAGCACGTGGGATGAGGGCCCGTGTCCTCTGCACGAGCTAACAGAACATAAGTCCTGCCCCCCTACGACCATCACAGACCTCACAGCAACCTCGGAGCTTGCACACTGCAGACTGCACACACAGCCGGAGCACGCCACCACATCGCCCCGCAGCAAAATGGCACCTACAACACACCTACCCAACTACGCCAGACAGGTCAAGCTGTACAAACACAATCTGATACAGATGTTGGGATGCGAACCCCTATCCCTGCTGAACGTAAGTTACCGACTGACTTACCGCATCGCATTGTTCAGCTGCGTCATACCCGTCTTCTACTGTCGGAGGTGTCCCTTCCACCATCCTGTGGAGTTGTGCCTCTCCAACCCGGCATGTCCAAGGGCGGACCTGCTACCACTATTCCACCCTCTGGACGCACACGACAGGGTCTGTTCAGCCTATGGGGGCATGACGTATGTGGCGATCATCGGGCCCAGACTGCAATGGGACCACTGTGCCTCCACACGACGGATCATGGATCACAGCTACATCGAATGTCACCCAGCATGCCCCATCATGCTCCTACAAGGGACAACTTACGAACAACACCGTGACAGCCACCATCCGCTACATTGGCTGGCAAACATGTTTACCACCAATGAAATGGAAGCCCTGCAGGAAGCCATCGCATACCTGTCAACCTGTCAATACGTAGGACCCCGACGCAATCCCCCAAGTGAGCCATGATGTCCGACACCGTACCCATGCTTAGCTTCCGCACGGACTGGCCAGTAACCACCACAACAGCCATACCAAACGACCTGCAACTAATACCACACCATCAACGACAATGCCATGACATCGGATGTGTCCGGGACATGCACACTGTTCCCCATCACATCCAGGAACTCTGCATGTATAGGGGGAGGCAGTGGCATGGGATATGTGCATCGCACCCACATGGACAGAACTGCACGTACAACTATGCCATGACATGGATCCTGCGCCCATGGACATATGCACCGCACAGTGGACAGGAATCGCCCGGCTGGAGAATGTGAGAGCTGCACCCCTTCTCCCCCTCCCCGGAAATCCCGTAACAGGACCTTTGCATGGACGACAAGTGCATACAACAACAACACGACCCCAGTGACTGTGACATGTCCAGGAGCCACCATATGGCAACAACAAGTGGGACGCCGTTGCATGCACGTAAGCCCATGCCCTGATGTCAACTCACACGCACGCGTGCATGAGTAACAACAGCAGCACACCTGTCACATGGAACTGAGATGGACTGTGCCCATGATGCCAAGCGGTCTGGTAGGCTAAATGTATACCGTCTGTGTCAAAGTCCGCAGCACCGCAGCTATTTGCAAATGAACATTAGCACTGCAACGGCCAAGCAGATGTAACTCTGAAGCCCACATCCCACATGCAACAGCTAATCACATGTACCCCTACACCCTTAGCAATGTGTAATCATGCTCAGTATATCCTCCACATGCATTCCGCTGCCAGTAGTGTCCACTATACTGCATCACAGAGGACATAAGTCACAATACATGGTTTGAAGAAAGAAACTGTCTCTGCTGATTCCTTTCACAAGTACAAATGGGAGATGATGAGAGTGTGTGATGTATACGGCAGTCGTGACATGACCATGTAGTCCACTGTCATTGGATGTCAACGCAAATGAGTAGCACAACTGTGGAAGACACACATGTGTCGTGTGATGCGGTAGTGACGCTTCGCTCAGGTGGGTGGGTGTGACGGGCAGATGCGCACATGCAAAGTCGAACCACGCTGTGTCGGGAGGGGTCCGGAACTGCACATTAACGCTTCCCTGGGCAATGTCAAAGGCCACCTGTCGGGGGGGATGTGAACACGTGTGTGCACAGCAGCCGGGCACACGAACAATGCGGTATCAGGCGTACACGTCAGCCCACCCTCTGTGGACAAGCTGGAACCTGTTGTGCGGCCGCCAGGCCCTTGACAAGGCACACACAGCCCCTGCCGACCAGGTGTATCCCCAACATTGTCAACCTGCACAGGCAATCCAGGGCACGCGATGGCAGTGGAGCATGGTGGGGGAGAGGACTCGGCGCGCTCCTCCGGGACACATCACGCATGCAAAACATCCTCAATGTGTAGCATGGCTCAAGTCACATGGAAGTATTGGGGGACGCACACGTCACGAGCAGGAGTGACGTCACGGAAGGTGGCTCGCACCATCCCACTCATTGCCTACATCTCCACACACGTCACATGCCGTTGCAACAGAAAAGCCAGCGCGTGCGCAAGCACCTCCGAGCCCGCCCCAGTGAGGCAAAGGAGTGAATGTGTGGGTCCATCAGCCCCAGATGGACGCGGCATGGGCCGCTAGGGCAGCTACAGCCTCTGTGTGTCGCAGGTGGTGTATCCGGACTGGGGAGACTGCAATGCATTGTCTATGTTGCCCGGGTCTCGAGTCGGGGCACCACGCAGGTGGACGGCGTCCCGCCACACATCATGCCGTGAGACAGACCACTCGTTCAACTGGACCCACACATACACTCCTTGGCCTCTCCGGGGCTGCATCTGCATGCGCTAGCCCCACAGGTGCAAATGCATATTGGGGGGAGCGAGGGGAGGCCATGAGGACAGGGACAAAGACGACTGTAGTACTGTCAGTGAGTGCAAGGAATGACCCTGATGTGGACAGAAAAAGACGTGCCCCGTGTGTATTGCAACTAGTCGGCAATCCGATCACCCTCCCATGTCCTGCATGTAAGCCCGCACCTAGCCCCGCCCACCCGCCACACTGAAATTAGCACCAGCACAACATCATTCACATTCGAAGCACTGACTGGGGGTGACAACCATTGGACACACTTGTTGAGGCCACCCACGCGTACATGTGGGCCCTCCATGATCCATATCACCTGCGGCAAAGTGATGACATGCGCAATGACGGAAGTGAGGAGAGCTGTCCGCCCCACGCACAGATGGTGCATCAGCTCCACAGACCCAGCAGCGAGTGCAGCAGTGGTCACATGTGCAGGGGCAGCTGTGCCTGGTGTGAAGGTACATTCAAATTGACAGCACATCGACCAATGTGTAGTTTGTCCACATCTACAGTCCATTACCATGCGGACATAGAAAATGGACATAGGGCAACACATCTGTGTGGGTGCACCCACAGTGACCAACACTGCGCAATCATCGACGTACTCGCCCTGTGCATAGCCCACCACGCAACGGAGGTCACATTCAGTGCCACCATCCCACACACACATCCCTATCACGAGACATGGTGTGTCCAATAGTCAGTACTGAGTTAGCGCTCATCTGGAGGGTCCTGAACAGGAGACACATGCAACCCACTAGGCAGTCGGTGCTGTCATCTACTGGCATTGTGCAGTCAATGTGCAGGCCAGGCCTGCTGGGACTGAGAGGGGCAGCATGGCCCAGCCTGACATTCACACGAGCAACAAGTGCACTGGGACCTGAATTGGCAATTGCAGACGTCGGCCTGCTCCCAGCTGGCCCGGGACGCCTACCCCCATAATGGAACACGCAGGGTGCAACCGCGCGGGTCATCGGAGTTGGCCGTAATGGCCTGGGCCATGTTGTTGACAGTCCGCTGAAGCAATGTGCACCACACAGTATGATGTGCGCACTGCATCTGCAGGTGTGGCCATGATGTGCGTGTGGGTGCAGGTGCACAATGGACGGGGCCACAACATGCCGTGTGCATGGGCAGGGACGGCCAGTGGCCGGCCCCCACATGTCTGTTAGCATGTCACAATCTGCACATTGGCATGGGTGCATGGTATACGCATATGCACACGCATGCCATCTCTCACTATGTACATCTGCCACTTGGCACGTGCAAGGTTACGTGTCACATGTGATGTGTATTTGCAAGCACACAGCCGTGTTGGCATGGGGCTGTCAATGTGTACACCTGTCAATGCTTCTGGAGGTGTGATCCGTACAGTGCTGCACATAGGGTGCAGTGGTGACACCAATGACTGTCACATATCCCCTCGTGCCACAGGTCCCACTTTTCTTGGCCGCTCAGCCTGTGCCCACATCGTCATTGGTATGTGCCATGCTCATCCAGCCTCGCAAGCAGTGTGATGCACAGCAGCCAGTCATGTTGCCGTGTTGTTGCCGCTTGCCGAATATGCAGTCAGTCCCCATCAGCACGCCTCACAGGTCATTGAGGCCTGGATCCCCATGTGCATGCACATAGCAATGGTTCGTGTCACTGCACATTGCTATTGCTGGGAGACCTGTGTAAGTGTATTGTGGCTGTGCTGTCCCTGCATGACAGCTGTTCTGTGACTCATGTTCTTGCTCTGTCATATCAGTTATGTGTATGTGTAAATGCCATGTGGCGTGTTGCTTTGACATGTGTCCACTTCCATCTTTCCTAGGCGGAGACCAAACATTTACCGCCCTTACCAATTGTTGGCGGACATGGAGGATCCTGAGGTCATCCGGAAATTTCGTCTGGACCGACCAACCCTGCATCGACTATGTGCCATGTTGGAACCCCACCTCCGTCCTCGCAGGGTGTATCCGACAGCATTCACCCCCACGGCTAAGGTGATGGCTGCACTGCATTTTTTCGCCACTGGGTCATTCCAGCACACAGTGGGCAGTGGAGGTGGGATGTCCCAGCCCATGTTCAGCATGGTGCTGAGGGATGTACTGGCAGCCATGATGCTGTACAGGAACAGGTACATCCGATTCCCCAGGGCACATGAGTTGGCGGCAGTGAAGGGTGCATTCTATGCCCTTGGACGGATCCCACACGTCGTTGGTGCCATAGATTGCACCCATGTTGGCCTTGTCCCACCACAGGCCACTGAGCAGCTCTTCCGCAACCGGAAGCACACGCACTCCCTGAATGTGCAAGTGGTGTGCCTTGCGGACATGGTCATTTCCCACGTGTGTGCGAAGTTCCCAGGCTCGGCCCATGACGCGCACATCATGCGCAACAGCATATTACCACGACTGATGACCAATCTGCAACAGGACCGTGGCTGGATTGTCGGTGAGTATGTGGAGTTGTGTAGCGTGCTGGCTTAAGGATGCTGTCTACTGTCCCGTTTGAATTGCAACGGTTCTCTGTGTCCCTCACGCCCAGGTGACTCGGCTTACCCGAATGGGCCCTGGCTGCTCAGTCCATTACGGAATCCTCGGACCCCAGCAGATGACCGCTACAATGAGGAACATGGGAGGACCAGACGTGTGGTCGAGCGTACCTTTGGCCTCCTCAAATCCAGGTTCAGATGCCTGGACCGCACCGGGGGTGCGCTGGCGTACTCCCCACAGAAGGTGTGCCAGATAGTGGTGGCTTGCTGCATGCTGCACAATCTGGCTATTCGGAAGCAGATCCCCCTAATTGTGGATGATGGAGATCAACCAGGGCCCCAGCCTGCAGACCAGGACAGCTCGAGTGAGGAAGACAGCGGAGAGGAGGAAGCTGTGAATGTCCGTCAGCAGCTCATCGCCCGCTACTTCACTTGACGGTGAGTGTCCATGTACGACGGATGATGTGGCTGTAGTTGTGCAGGTGTGTGTGTGCTGTGTCACGGAGGCCTTATGTACACTGTGTGCTGTGTACATAAGGCCTCGACTCATCCTGGACATCCCCCGACACAGCCACATCACCGTACACCTGAAAGACCTGCACTGGCTCCCCGTCAGCAAGAGAATCACGTTCAGACTCCTCACCCACGCACACAAGGCCCTCCACGACCTGGGCCCAAAGTACCTCAACGACCGCATGTCCTTCTACACGCCCACACGCCAGCTACGATCAACCAGCCACGCCCTCGCCACCGTACCACGCATCCGCAGAACCACCGCCGGAGGAAGATCCTTCTCCTACCTGGCGGCCAAGACCTGGAACTCCCTCCCCACTCACCTTCGGCGAACCCAGGACCATCTCGCCTTCAGGAAGCAGCTCAAGACCTGGCTGTTCGAGCAGTAACTTACCCCCTCCCCCAGCGCCTTGAGACCCTCCCGGGTGAGTAGCGCGCTCTATAAATGCCGTGATTGATTGATTGATTGATTGTGTCAATGGTCCATGTCCAGGTTTGTATGCCACTGACGGTGGCTGTGGCATTGTGCCCTATTGCACTGTGCGATGTGTGTACATTGCATGTAGTTGTTGACATGTACTGTGTGACGGGTGTGTGACACACTCATTGGATGTGCTCCTGTTCTGTTTTCCCCCCCCCTAGGTCCCTACAGCCCCTCCTGTCCCATCGCCATGCCACACATCCGATGCTTCTCTGCTCAAGGTGGCGGTTGATCATCGTTCAATAAACACAGTGCACAGACAGCAGTTTGTGTAACAGGTGCATTTATTTTCAACTGTGACATGTCATTGTGTGCAAGGTGATGACATGAGTGTTGCGTGCAGTGACGATGAGCTGTCGGCCATGGCTGCGTGATGCTCAGGGTGTACCCACTAGTTCTATGTCCCTAGTCCAACAGACACATGCCATTCTGATCGTTGTGTGGGCTGGGATCGTAGTCCAAGTCAATGCAGTGGGTGGTCAAGGATGGCTGGCTGCCTCACTTGCGTCTGGAGCGTGCGAAGTCCTCCCGGGACATCTGTTTCGACTTCGGACGGCCCCTTCCACGTTTGGGAGGGGGTGTGTGGTGGCGACCTGCTGGTGGTGGGTGAGGTGTGCTCACTGGCTGTGGACGCAGGGGAAGTGGACACTGCTGCCCGACCCTGCGCCCTAGCAGGTGGTGGTGGAGGTGGTGTTGCTGGCCTTGCCTGTGACCCCACCGCCACCACCAGCTGGCCCATGAGGTCCACGAGTTGGTCCATACGGGACACGAATTGGCCCATATGGGCGTCCATGGACCTCAACACCCCCAGGACCTCCCGCATGTCGGAAGCAGACCTGGCCCATTGTCCTTGGGCCTCTTCATAGGCCCCAAGTACTCTGGCCATTTGAGGCAGGGCATGGCTCCCAGGGGAGGATGGCGTTGGCCTGACCCTGCTCCTCCTACCAGTACTGCTGCCACCGACCTTCCCACTTGCCACATTGCTCACCACGGTCCTCGCTGTGGCTCCCAGGGTGGACCCAGTCGGCTGGACCACCACTTGCACTGGGGCCAGTGATGACGTGGTGGTGGTCGCGGCGGTGGTGGGGGTTGCGGCAGTGGGAGTGGCCGCAACGACCGTGGGAGTGGCCGCCACAACAGTGGGAGTGGCCGCAACGACAGTGGCAGCAGGGGGCTGTGAGTGGTCATCAGCCCTGGATGATGGGTTGGTGGGTAGGAGGGTGCCTGGGGTGCGGTTGGGCCCTGCCACACCAGATGGGCCTGCTGGGTGGTCCGTGTCCGAGTCGGAGGACAGATCCTCCACATCCGTGAGTCCTTGTTGGGGGCTTGCAGGCTGGCTGTGCTGGCTGCTGTCTCCATCTCCAGCATCCAGCAGTTCGTCACCTGTGGGGGGAATGAGATATGTTATTGTGTTGCACATGACAAAGTATGTATAGGTTGTCTGACATCCACAGTTCGTGCACAGTCGTGCACAGGTTTCCCAGAGCCGTGTGTGTGGCTGTGCTATTTGTTGTTGTGTGGGCATGCCAATGGGACTGTGTGCTGTGGACATGTGGCATGGGACGGATTGGCAATGCCGATGGGTGTGTTGCTGTGCTCCTGCTTTTTGTGGCTCTGGTGTATGCGGACTCCAGACCCATCGTGGAGGTTGGTTTGTACTATGCTCTTGGGGTTCAAATGTAACGCTTAGAAACGCAGATGGCATAATGGGGGTCAGCCCCTGAAACGCATTTGAGATGAACTATGCTTTGGGGGTTCATATGGAACGCTTAGAAACGCAGATGGCATAATGGGGGTCAGCCCCTGAAACGCCTTTGAGATGAACTGTGCTTTGGGGGTTCATATGTAACGCTTAGAAACGCAGATGGCATAATGGGGGTCAGCCCCCTGAAACGCATTTGAGATGAACTATGCTTTGGGGGTTCATATGGAACGCTTAGAAACGCAGATGGCATAATGGGGGTCAGCCCCTGAAACGCATTTGAGATGAACTATGCTTTGGGGGTACATACTGTGAGCCATGGGTGCAGAACGTGACATGTGTTGTGGCAACATGACAGTGCATGGTCTGAGGTGTGTGTATGTCTGACATACCCTGCATATTTGCTGTCTGTTGTGATTTCTGGCCATGTAATTGGACGCATTGTTATGAGTGAGTGATGGTTGTGTGCCACACGACGTATTGCAGATGGTCCAATTCCTTGGTGTGCGTGCTGCCCTGTGCCATGTGCATCAATGCAGTGCTCGGGGTGTGTGGCACATGTTATGTGTGTTGTTGCTCACAGTGTGACGTGCGCTTCATTCACTTCTGGCACATGATTTGTCATGGGCATGTTTCTTTGCGTGACTACTGTATGTGGACCAGCTGTTCGGATGACATACCTTTCATGTGACTGGGGCTGACGGATGAGATGGATGGTATGTTGTATGTGCATTGTGTGTCTGTGTGTTTGATGGGTCCAGTGGTGTTCGTGTGCATTTATGTTGTTCCACGCTGTTGCGTCTAGTGTGGTATGTCTTACATGGGCGTAGTTGTGGGATGTGTGGTTGACAGGCAGTAGGGGCTACATGGACAGGACTTCGATGGTGTTGCAGTTGTGTGTGATGGGTTGCACTGTGCCTGCCGTGTGGTTCTGTAATCAGTGTGACTTGTGCATGCAGACGTGGCTCCTTGGGTGTTGCTGTGTCTGTGATGGGTCATGTGGGGTGTGACTCTGTGGTTCATGTCCGTGTGCACATTGTTCACATGGTTGTGACAGGGAGCAGTGCTGCGTGTTCCTCTGCTACTTGACATGTCCCATGTGTTAGTCGTAATTCAGTCCTCATGCCTCCAGTCACCCCGCCCTGTCCAGTTTCCCACCTGCAGGTTGTTTTTGAGCGTGCACTGGACTGGATGCAACATGGTTATGGGCGGGGAACATGGTTATGGGCGGGGGGTGCTCCATGTTGCAGGTCTGTGGGGGTGGGGGCGGTGTTATGGGTCGTGGTGATGGCTGGACGCCCACTGACACCGTTTGTCCTGGGGCGGGATGTCTACCTGTCGGCTGCCGGTGTGCACTGCAGTGGCTGCTACGTGGGTGTGGGGTGTGGGCCGTGCTCCTCCTTGCTGTGCTGTAGGACTAGGGGCCTGGTGGGTGTTGTACTTCAGCTGTCCCCCCTCCCACCCTCTGCCTTTGTGTTGCGGCTACTTACCTGTTACTTGTCGGATAGTGCAGCTACGGCTGCCACATGGGTGTGGGGGTGCTCCGCCTTGCTGTGCTGTAGGACTAGGGGCCTGGTGGGTGTTGTACTTCAGCTGTCCCCCTCCCACCCACTGCCTTTGTGTTGCGGCTACTTACCTGTTACTTGTCGGTTAGTGCAGCTACGGCTGCCACATGGGTGTGGGGGGTGCTCGTTGTGGCGCTTCTGGAGTACTAGGGGACATGTTGGTGGTTACGTGGCTGGCTGGGTGTACACATGCCCCCATGGTTTTGTTAGTTGATATGTTTGGGCTGTGTGTGTGGTGGTGCCTGTTGCATGTGTGAGTGATGTGTTGTGTATTGTGTACTGGACATGGGGGTGTTTGTCCCTCGGAGCTATGGCATGGTGGTAGTGCATGTGCGTACATAGCGGTGTGCTGGCATACATTTGTTTGTACTTACCAGCCTCCACTCCCCCTGGTAATCCGGTGAGGATCTCCGGATGGATGATGACTCGCACCTTCTCCTCCCACGCTTTGAAGGTCTTGTAATGCGCGGGATTCCCTCCGCCAGTCGTGGCAGCCAGCTCTCGGTTTTTGCTCTCCTTCTTCTTGACCAGGCTTTTGATGTCGTTCCACCGTTTGTTTATTTCTCCTCTGTTTCTGGGTACGGTCCCGACTGCATTGACCTGGTCTACAATTCTGTTCCACATTCTGTTTCTGGTGGCTAGTGGTGTGTGCTGGACCTGGTTGCCATAGATTTGTGTGTGCACCTTGACGATCTCGTCGACCATGACCGTCAGCTCAGTGGAAGTGAACTTGGGCATTCTGTGTGATGCCATGGTGTTTGTGGTGCTGGTGCGGTGTGTGATGTGTGATGTGCAGGGGGTTTGTGGTGCCGGTGTTTGGTGGTGGTGGTGGTGGTGGGTGTGATGTGTGCGTATCTGTGGTGTGCTGCTGTCCTTGCTGTGTCACTGTGTCCTCTCCTCTCCTCTCTGCTTTGCAATGTTGCAAGGGGTTGTGGTCTGTGGAGGGGCTGCTTTTGTACTTACCTGTTTGGGTGTGTCCTGATGGTCTGTTGTTTTCAGGTGTGTTGTGGCTGGTGTTCTGGGCTTTGTGGTTTATTTGTTTGTCCAGGGGTGGTGTGTTTTCGGGATGTGTACTTTGTCTGTGTATTTGTGCGTGGGTTGCTGTGTGGACTTGTTTGCCATGTTGTGTGTGTTTGTTTGAGTCCGCGGCTGTTTCTGTGCAGGGACGTGGCCGCCATGGCTTCTGCCGTGTCCATTTTCTCCGGTGTTGTTTACGCTGGCGGGCGGTGTATTTGTTGTTTTTCCGCGCTCATGTCGGTGCGATCGTAATTTCACGTGCGGTGTCTCGACCGTGAGGGCGGGCGGCTTTGTGTTGTCGTGCGTCTTTCCGTCCGTGGCGGGCGGTTTGACTCCGACTCGGGCAAGGGCGGGCGGTATTTTGTGTTTTTTTCGCCGCTGGCGGTTTTCGGTTCGGGTCATCATGATTGCTGGGTCGGTATTCAGACGGTGTAGGCGGGCGGATTTTTGCCGCTTTCATGGGTGGCTGATTTTTTACGCCCGGTATCGTAATGGGCCTTTAATACATTAAATGTTAAAATAAATTAAACATATACATATACATTAATATATATACTTACTCCACATACTGCAACAGTAGAGAAAGTGTTGGATAGCGTAGGGGTAAAAATTACTATTCCCACTCCAGTGAGTGCAACAGTAGGGAAAGTGTTGGATAGCGTAGGGGTAAAAATTACTATTCCCACTCCAGAGAGTGCAACAGTAGGGAAAGCGCTGGATAGCGTAGGGCTAAAAATTACTATTCTCACTCCAGAGAGTGCAACAGTAGGGAAAGCGCTGGATAGCATAGGAGTAAAAATTACTATTCCCACTCCAGAGAGTACAACAGTAGGGAAAGCGTTGGATAGCGTAGGGTAAAAATTACTATTCCCACTCCAGAGAGTGCAATAGTAGGGAAAGCGCTGGATAGCGTAGGGGTAAAAATTACTATTCCCACTACAGAGAGTGCAACAGTAGGGAAAGCGTTGGATAGCATAGGGGTAAAATTACTATTCCCACTCCAGAGAGTGTAACAGTAGGGAAAGGCTGGATAGCGTAGGGGTAAAAATTACTATTCCCACTCCAGTGAGTGCAACAGTAGGGAAAGCGTTGGACAACGTAGATGTTAAAAATAACATACTTATAAATGAAATAAATATTGTAATTAAATAATGATTGATTAATAAATTTTGGGAAAAAAAACCTACAAATATATCAAAAATAATAATTACTTTAATAATATTAAATACTTCCCACCCTATTCCCCAATAAACACACAACACACTCCACATAAAATTTCACACAATTAAATTAATTTTCAATTAATCAATTAATAAAAATTAATTTGCAATTAATAATTAAATAAAAAAAGTCAATAACAATAAATAATATGTAATACAAATTAATAACCAATTAATAATTAATTAACAAACTAATTAATTAGCAATACCAATAAATAATATTTAATAAAAAGTAAGAGCCAATTAATAATTAATCACCCCAAAATTAATTATTAATACCAATAAATGATATTTAATAAAAATTAATAACTAATTAATAATTAATTAACAAAAATATCAATACCAATAAATAATATTTAATACAAATTATTAACCAATTAAAAATTAGTTAAAAAAAGTAATTATTAATACCAATAAATGAAATTTAATAAAAATTAATAACTAATTAATAATTAATTAACAAAAAATTAATTATCAATACTCAATTTTTCTTAATTACTTAATTACAAATAATTTACTTACCACCCTATTCCCCTAAAAACACACAACCCACTCCAATAATAAATTAATACAAATAAAATAATTATCAATTAATAATAATTAATTACCAATTAATAAATAATTAACAATAAATTAATTATTAATAACAATAATTAAAAATTAATAATTACTTAATAAAAATTAAATTACTTCCCACCCTATTCCCCTATAAACCCACAACCCGCTACAGAAATAAAACACAAAATTTAATTAAAATAAATTAATAATTCCTAAAAATTATTATTTAATTTACTATAATTAAATTACTTCCCACCCTATTCCCCTATAAACCCACAACCCTCTACGGTACTAAAACGCAAAATTTACTTTAAAAAAATTACTAACTTCTAAAAAATGTATACATATATTTAAAAAACAGTACAATACTTAACAAAAAATATAGAACACATACATATTAAATACATACTAAAATACATAACACTCATATAAATATCGATATTATTAACATCGATAATTTAACTTTCGATATTACTAACATCGATATTTACAACATCGATATTTCTTACCTTAACTTCGATATTCTGGTTGTAGATATTCTTGACTTCGATATTTTGTCCCTACGATATTTAAAACTTGATATAACTGTGCTTCGATATTTAAAAATCGATATTTTGACTGTCCACCGTTGTGTCAACTGATATTATGCTAGGCTCTTGTAATACCGCATACCTTATAGATCAAGGTTATTAATTTCGGTAAGTCACCTTTGGAGGCACTCCACCAATCCACTTCGTCGATGTCTCAATAAAGTTATTTGTAAAGTCTCTTAGGTCTATATCACCAGTTCTCTGAAAAAAAATATATACGGTGGGAAACGTAAGTTTTTAAATCCTCTAAAGATAAAAACAGCTATCTATCAAGATTGCATTTAAAATATGGATGTGTCCCGAAGTGGTATCATACTATATTACATATATTATAGAGCCCAAAAGCATGTTCTATCATGTCTGCTGTAGCCAAACTGCTACCTGTTAGAATTATAGATGCAGTCTTGATAATTGCAAATCTACAAGACGCATTCGCCCAGAGACATATTTTATCTGAGCCATTAAAGGTACCTGTCAGAATTATCCATGTCATGTCACTAAGACGCCCCATTTAAAACACCATGCAATATAGACTAACATTATATATATCTACATAGAGCCTATATACAGGGCAAGCCAAGCCAGATAACCAATATCCAAGGACTGCACTGGTCTAAACCCCTGCATGACTATTTGAAAAGAAAGGGGATTTACGTGTGTAAGGCATCCCATCGATGAAGATTTGCAACTAAGCAAAGTGCGCTAAAGCACATAGTGCCTAAAATCGCGGTCAATCTTACCGTGATAAATCAGCACAAGGACATCAAAAACTCCCCAGAAAGGCGTCCGGACAGAAAATCCAACAAAGTTACTGACGGCTAATATTGCAGCGGTTATATATGGACCGTAGTACAAAAGAGCGCGCAAACTGATAGAAATCACGTGATATCAACCCGAGACTAAAAAAGGACTTACAAAAATGACCGGGACGCGCCATCTTGGACTAGTAAAGATAGCGAAAACTGAAAAGAGGTATTATCAATGCCTATAAGCGAAGGTGATGTCAGATATTATACTGCCACGATAGCGCAGTATAGAGCTCAATACAACAGCTTGTATCCATCTAATGGAAAGGTACTTAGCGTTTTTATCAGGGTAGAGTAACCCAGCCAGTTATATAACCAAAGAATCATCAATATGACGATTCAGATACAACTGTAATGCAGTGCAACAATCTTCCAATGTGTATGCATGTTGCTGTATTATGATGCATAAGGGATAACCACATGGGGCCAATTCTGTACAAAAACTAAAAAGTAAAAGTGTATTCAAAGAATAAGGAAAAAACAATAAACTAAAAAGGTAAGTAAGACACTGAATATTGAGACGGTCAGATACCAAATTGCCGATATTGGACATACTGTGTGTATCTGAGATAATAAGTCTATTAGGCACTTACTACCACTAGCAGGGCTAAATGAATAAATACATCTAATAAATCGCAGGATAATCAGACCAAAAATATACAAATCGCAACGAGATGGTCGTGTCAGAAAATGGTATGTCACAAAATTAAGTGGCAAAGCAGATTAATTTAGGCAGTACACTAAAATCATACAGAAAATGCATGAAGTGTACATCAGATGGAAAGTCCACTATATAATGACATATCTATAGTATGATGTGCAGGAACACTAATAAAGATTATATTACCAAGGTCTTGTTACATGCCATCCATGAAAAGGGCCATTCATTGAAGGTCACAATACATTTCAAAACCCAATCAAGTTTAGCGCTGGAATGTAAATAGGGAAAAAAAGATTTTGCGTCACTTTTGTGACGCAAACACGGCGCAAAATCTTAGTAAATCTCCCCCTAGTGTCCACAAGGTTATAGATTAGTGTAATTTAATTTAATAATATACTCAAGTTTACTGCCATAGCCAACATATGATTCACTCGGCTGGCAATATGCGGACGAACTTTTTCAAGTCATAGCAACAGGATTGAAGTTGAAAGAATGTAACATAAATCTGTAGTCATTTATGTATCTGGAGGACTAAAAGTGTAACTGCCTCCTTTTCTGAGAGTCTTTCCTCCAGGAGGTTGGCCTTATTCTTCTAGTGGCATCAGTTACCTAGAGAGGTAGTGGAAAACTGATATCCACATCAAAGTGTAGTAGTTTCAGACTTCTTTGAGCCTGTTATCTAAAATCTGAGTGAAAAGGTCATCCTCAGAGGAAACCTACTGCACCAAAAGATTGAAGCACCTCAGCACCAGAACAGTACAGGCTTGGATTAGTCTCTGGGCCTCCATGCCTTTCCAGCTATTCAGAATAGCTGGGCCAGCCCACACCAGCTTTAACCACTTTACAGCCCAGGAAGTTGCTGGTTGTGCATTAGGCAGAGCAGAGGTATTTCACAGTAGTCTGCACCCCCAGTGGGGCTCTGCCTGCTGTTTGCCAGCCATTTTCCTTCCAGTGGACATTGATGCAGAATAACCTGATGATCCACATCTTCATTACACATAAGTAAATGCAGCTTCCCACCAGCCCTAGACATTTTCGTGGCTCACAGGTTCCTAGGATCACTTATGACTGCCATCAGTGTTTGGTGGACTAGTCCAAATGCTTGATGATCTCTCTGGCAAATATTCAATAATACAAAGGATTATTCACACAAAAAGCCTTACGTGTTTGACAAACAAGTTAATGTTCCACTATCAGACCAAAAAATTAAGGAAATGACAAAGATGACTTTTGAAAATATGATGATTACTTGGATATGAAGTCCAGGTAAGCTTTATTGTTCTTCCATCACTGACAAAGTTGTCCTGTCAGAAGCAACAGCACTTCAATATTCTAAGGGCAAAACTATGAGAATGAGAATGAGGGGAGAAGGGAAAGGAAATACTATAACATCAAAAACAATTCAGGAAAGTGGTAGGACTGGAAAGGCCGGGAGGGTTATAAAGAAAATAGAATAGAACATCGACCTTCTCATACATTCTTGACTTCACTTCAGTATCCAGTAAGGGTCACTATAGCATATACTCTCAGCACAAGAATTAAATTAAAAGTGGAAGCTCTGATAATTCCCTATCTTGATTGAGCATGTCATTCCTCGTTGGCCGCCCCAAAAGCAGACTAACCCCACTGAGAGCTGTCCTACATGCTGTTGTGAGACTTCAGATATGACCAACATAAAAAATGTGAACATATCACCCCTACTCTTGCTTACCTTAAATGGTTACCTATTGACAGATGCATTTTGGGAAATGCTTGCATGGCCTATTAAGCATTACATCTCAGTACTCCCAGCTACGTCACTCAAGGTATCCATGCCAGAAGGTTCATGAAAACTATGTCCCAAAACCAAAAAGTCTCTTTGCATCTCCCATTGCAAGTAGAAATGCACCTTGCACAGGTCCTTATTAGCCAATTAATTCCAATAAAGAGCAGTATTGGCTCTAACTGACTGTACAGGCATTTCGAATTGTTAATATTTATGCAATAGCAGTCAACCTTCTAATGGTCCTACTGCTCCGAAACCATAAACCAAAGTGAAAAACAATATACAAAAGGGAGTGCTGAGGAAGTCCAATGTTTTTACTGAAAGTTCACTTAATCACCATTTTCATCTAGATTATTCAAACATATGAATTCTTTTTATAGATCGAATATAGCTCAGGAACATGATATGATAGTCCCAAAAAGATTTTCTTTATTCTTCCCACCATCAAACTGCAGCCCAGCCAACGTGTTTCGTAGTTGAAAAGGCTTCACATGATGAGAAGGCTTTGCGTGGATGTGATGCCGCGTCTTTCTGCTTAACCTGACAGGTCCCACTCGGGATACAGATATTCAGCCTTCTCCCTTCTCTGATTTACACTTATCCAGGAAGAATCAATAAGGAATTTTTAATTAACCCTGGGTGATACCACTATTCAGCCCCGTCTTCTTCTGTGTCGCTTACACTTGCCCCCAAGGAAACACTAAGAAATCTCTAAGCCCTGATGAAGTCTCTTGTCGGGACAAAACGCATTGGCTGGGCTGCAGTTTGATGTTGTGAAGAATAAAGAAAATCTTTTTGGGAATATCATATCATGGCTCCTGTGTTATATTGAATCTATAACAAGAAGTCATATGTTTGAATAATCTGGGTTAATATGTGATTAAGTGAACTTTCAGTAACATCCCTGGACTTCCCAAGCACTCCCTTTTGTATATTGTTTTTTCTTCTTGGCCAATGCTTATTATGATTTATTCGTATGTAAAAGGATGAAAGGAAAAGGCAATTGAACATAGACGGTTATTAAAGCATGTCTACAGTGTGGAATGTGTGGCAAACGCTGATGTGTTGTGAGGTGCTTTAAAATCTTCGGTCCAGTTTGAAACAGTAATAAGAGCAATGATTAATTTGTTTAATAAACAAATCAGAAGAGGGGCTCAAAGTCTTTCTTGGGAGCCCACTGCCATCTCTGCTGAATGCTGAAGTTGCTGAATACTATGGCCACCTAGTTTTGGTTCCACCTTATGCTTTTTTCTTTCACTGCCATGTCTCACTATCTCACTCTTGTGGATTCTTTTTCATCCCTAATTTCTCCATTTGTCACTGTTTTTCCTGCATTTCTCTTCCTCCTTTTCACTCCCTTTTCAGTCTTTCTCTTTCTTGCTCTTGGTCAAAGTCTACTATTTTAAAATGAATCCCGGCCCCCAAAAAATGAGTGCCGGTGCCCACCATCTACAATTACCGGCACAAACTAAACAGTGAATAAGAGCTGTAGGAGTCTTGAGTCACATGTAAGGTGCCCGAACACATTACCCAATTTTTAATCACAAATATACAATCATGTTTCTTAGATGCACATTGAAGCCCTAAGAGCAGTTCAGCGCACACAGTCAGGCATGACTGATTTTACTAAAGACAAAAGGCCTAATTTATAGTTTGCGGACAGGTTACTCTGTCAAAATTTGACAAATATCCTGACCTCCTTCTTATAAGGGCCATAGGATATAATGCACTTGTAATAAGGTTGATGGGATCTCCATCACATTAGTGATGGACAACCCGTCTGTCAAACTCCAAATCAGGCTCATAGCCAGTATTGTTAATAAAGAGGGAAAGTTCTAAAAGCCAAATTACCAAAAGAAAAAGTCATAAAATATTCAGTGGCGTAGTCACAAACTACATTTTGTAGTATGTTTAGTAGTACTACAGCAGTACTACTCACGTATTCCAAAATACTATTTACAAACCTGTCAATGGAGACCTCTGTCTCTCCTATCTTTTCTATGAGGAGATCTTCGCCACGAATGCAGAGATCTCTGCACACATATGAATACATTTCAGTAGTAAAAGTGAGAGGGAAAGGGGACAGGGGACAAGGGCTGGAAAATGGGATATACTTAATACAAAATCGGAAGAGTTTACAGAACGGTAAGGAGGGGTTAAGGGACCCTCACAAAAATAAGTAAGTCTATTGCGATTCACAAAATGCACTTCTATAGTTACAACAGCGAAAAAAGTCCTAAACAGTAGAGAATGTACTTCAGCTCAGTTCTGAAGTAAGTCCACCACCACACATGAGGAACCAGTGCAACTGCAACACCCTTCCATAGAAAATAATGGAGACTGGGACTTAAATACCAACCCATCGGATATAAAGATAAATTAATTAACTTATTTCCAATATAAAAATATATATCAATTTCATTTAATGTTAAAAAGATATATATATATATATATATATATATATATATATATATATATATATATATATATATATATATATATATGATCTAAGAATAAGTATTTTATGATTTTTATAAGTACTATTTTTTAATGTGAAAATAAATGTAACTTTTAGATTTTTGGTTAAAAAGTAAAAATAAACATTTTATTGGTGGTGGGATTTTTAAAACTAAATAATTATACATTAATTAATTAAATATATAAACGAATTGTTTTTACAATACGCCTTTAAGGGAATACTGCTGTATATGTTTATATTTTCTTATAGGTTTAGTAATATATAATTAATATTTAACATTAAAATATTTTACAATTATTTTTATATTTAATAAACTTCTTTACTTTTCCCTATACTTTACCATAAGGACATCGCTGCCTGATGGCAGGGACCTCCGCCTACTTGTGAAAAGTGCTAGTAGTAACTTTACACTCATAATTATGGTTCCACCCTCTGGTTGCAGTGGATGACCTGTAAGTCTGCACTTTTGCACTCGGAAATGGAGAATAGCCAAAAGTAGTAAAGTTACTCAAAAGTGTAAGAGTTAATTTACGCATGAGTAAATCTACATGTGCAAATTTACCTTTGTGAATACGACCTTAAGTGTTTTTGTGGGTTAGAGATCACGTTACTCAAGTAAGATGTGTTCTGATGAAGAAAAAACATTGGGGTGTTGGTCTAGTGGCAAACATGCTCCAAGTCTATCCTGCGGCAGGATTACACAGAATCTGCTGGGTTGTGTTTTTATTTCAACGTTAAAGGGTGAAGGTGTGGCGTTTTGCATTTTTTGTGCTCCGTTATGACTGGTACTGAAGGTATTAATACGTACAGGTACATTTTGCTCGTATGTACATTCAAAAGTATTTTTTCTTCAAAATATGACTTCCCACAGGTTTCAGTAGTAAACACAATCACACTTCAGGAAACAATTTGCAATTATTAAGTCAAACATCGGCTCTTACCTTGAATTAAACACCGAAAAAGGCATAATCCCATTCCTTTGCTTCTTAATATGTAAAAAGACTGGACGTTTAGTGTGCAAATAACTGACAGAACGGAGAAGTACAACTGTTTTTACAAAATACATGTGCAAAAAGCAATAGTTTGCCAAAAAAAGTCCTAAATAGTTAGGAATGCGTAATATACCAGCAGCACAATCTACTCATTCATAATAAATTGAATCTAGGGCAAACCACTGCCCCTTCATTATTTTGCACTAGAAAGAATATGTCGCAATGTTTTTTCATGTAATCTGGTATGGGAGTTATTTCCCATGCTGGTACCCCTGGTTACCCCTAACCGATGTCCATGCGATGCTGCCTGCGGGTTCTAATGCAGCTCCACTAAATGACCAAGATTTGTGATCTTGGGCAATAGCCAATTTTCTTACACCTCAATTCCATATTTGCTAAAAAAAAAACTGTAAATGCTCATATGAGTCGCTAATAATGTCTAGACATTTCCTCAAAGATGAATTTCTGTAAACTGTACATTTAGCAATCACGTCAGCATTGATTTCCTTACCTTCCCACCAGCAAGAAAAAAAATTGAAGGTTCAGTTATGAACCGCGGATCTTCTCTGCCTGGGGACGAGGGGACGTCTTCGCGCCGGCCGGTGGTCTCAGCTCTGAAACAAGAGGGACAGGACACAAGTCATCGTACTGTGCTTTCAGGCGACGGCCTTCCTCTGCCAAGCACAATGTCATCAGGCGAACTCTTTCCCACTTCAACGCTTTCATTGTCTCAACGTGGAACGGTTGTGAGGAGGCGCTCTGTGAATGAAAGTTTGTTTTGTTTCTTTCATTCATTTGTTCCAGACACAACGCTGGCCACGTGGCATGGTCATCAAAACACCATCAAAGACAGAATTTAATCGGATATGAAACTACAACCATAGTGCCAGTGACACTGAAAATCCAAGGTAGCTGTTCTCGAATGTTCTTCTGTGGGTAGTTATGTCTCACTCCTGACTTTAGATAAGATTAAGGGGCATATTTATCATTGTTGTTGCGTCCCCTTTGCACCACGCAGGGGGACGCAAGGGCGACGCAACAACAAAGTCAGATTTATCAAGACACTAAAGGCCAACTTGCGTGGCCCTGCATGGCTTGATAAATCTAGAGTAACGCAACGCAGCGCAAATTGCCGCGTTGCATTACTCTGCCCCAAGGAGGTGCGCCATGGGTGGAGCGTAGTTATTCCAATACATCCACCCATGGTTTTGGTGCATTCCCAGACTTACCATTACTGGTAGACCTGGAAATGCTTCAAAATGCTACAGGTGAGGTGTAACGAGGAGAAATATCTTTATTTCTCCTCGTTTTTTTTCTCTTTCTAGTTGTGCTGCATTCTATAGCACACATCGAATGAGGAAAATGCCTCTGAGGATTGTTTTTGGTGCAGGAAGGTGATCCTTACTGCACAAAATCAATCCTGCCTGCAAAGCAGGCACGCTTGCATCACGGCGCAAGGGTGCCTGCGTAGTGCTAGGCAGCACATTGTGCACCAGCGCAAGGAAAGGACAGGAATGCGCCGTATAATGGTAAATAAGGCGCATTCCTGCCCTTTCATGCAGCGCAGCATAGTGGCTTGCTGTGTAGCACTGCGTGAAAGCTTGATAAATGTGCCTGCTATTTCTAGGAGAAGAGTACATTGATGAAAAAACCTTTGCGTATTTCACAATCTACTCATAATTAATAAAGAGCTACAGTCATACCAGTGGCAGAATGTGTGCTATTCAATTTGCTCTAACATAAAAAGTAGGTGTTCCTAAATTGTAATTATTTTACCAATTTTATTTGGGGATATACTTTCAAAGTTATGACTCTCCAAAATAGGCCTCTTATTCTATGTTGAGAATTACCTGTCTAAACAGAACATCTCAAAAACTGAGTGGCTCTTGGTGCTTGAACAACAGGTGTTATGTTATCACTATGGTCATAACCACCTTTTAATCAGTGGGATATTTTAATCTCCCTATTACTTGGCGTTCATTTTTTTTAATTACATGTGTGTTTTCACATCAGGATGCATCTATAAAAAAATGACATCACTACTCGCTTGTTATAACATCTTAAATTTAGTAGTGATGTGGTAGTGGCAACCAAGTCTCTTGTCTACAGTCCACAGAAGAGAGGACACTGACCCTGGGACTGGCCAATTTGCCTGCTGAAGAAAGAAAGGAGCAAAGAGGATCTAGCACAGCAACACACTCACTTCACGTGTACCAGTGCAGGAGATGGGGGGTTCACTCTAATTATATAAATTAATCTACCCCCAACTGGGTACATTATATGTGTATGGCAAATGACCCTGGAGTTCCATGACTTTATAAAGGCAGTTAAACTTTGGCATTGCACCACTGTATGATCATGTGACTGGTCAATAATAACTGTTTTTACAAAAAGTGATGGATGGAGTGCTTGAATTAATCTCAGCCACTGGTAAATACTCGGGCCACAGCCCAATCCGTCATTATTTTGCACACCATGCCACCTCAGTTTGGACCCACCTATATACAGTACCGGTTTCGCCCTTGTTAAGGGCTCATCAGCTGAGTATAGCTTGATTCCAGTGAGACAGTGTGCACGGGACCCCACGTCTGGGCATACCAGTCTATGACAAAGTTTGATTTTCAATAAATATATAGCAAAATTAACTTTTAGAAAGTTACATTTCCCCTACTTAAATCCACTGTAGGCTAATTTACATTAGCTTGACAGCAGATGCCCAGACAGTGCTTTACCTTAGATAGGTGTGCCAACTGCTCCCAGAGCAAAAACAATGGCCTGGTTATGGGGACGTGCTTTCTTCCCCTACCATTAACAAGTAATATTAAGATGAGACCTGGGAAGAACAAATCTTTGTTCTCCCATCCAGGCTGGCTCCAAACCCAGTGGGAGGTAAGCTACCCCTAGAAACATTTTTGAGTGACCACAGCATAGAGAGCTACTCATTTTCGTGGGCACATCTCTGGGTGGGCACACAAACTTTGCACAGATACCATCTTGGATTTTAAGAGTAAGGAGCACTGTGGTGTTGTTTGCAGTGGGGCAAGCAAGAATGGCTGAAAAAGGGGGTAGGGTTCCCCCTGGGAACTGTTACCCTATTGGTTAGGAAGGCGACAGGAGTTAGTGCCACCCATAAATATGGGATCCCATCAGCAGTCAGGTGACACTGGCAGAAAAGCCCCTTTTAGCATAGGCAGGAAAATTACAACTTTCTAAAAGCGTCCTTTGCAAAATAGCAATATAAAATCTGACTTGACAATTAAGTTGGATTTTAAATAACTATTAAAATGAGTCCTTGAACCATTTTCTAGCTGATTCCACACTGAAATTAAGCACTGTAAGTTGTTACAGTGTAACCATTTTTTTTTCATATGGGAGATCCAGCTTTGCCACAGTGAAAAATCACTTTGGAAGCATGTAAAACATAAAATGTACGTGCCTTGTTTTTTAAGTTCGATGCATTCTGCCCTAGGGCATTTAGGGCCCACATTAGGGATGACGTGCAAATATTAAAATGGAAGGTTTAAGCCTGGCAAAAAAGGCTTGTTTTGGCACTTGTAAAACTGAACACAGAGGCTGCTGGGGCAAGCTTTGAGACATGTTTTACAGTGCTACTTTAGTGGGTGGGACAATGAGTGCTGCAGCCCACTGGTAGAATTTAATTTACAGACCTGAAGAACAAGCAGTACCATATACTAGGAACTTATAAGTAAAGAAAATGTGCCAATTATTTATATGTCAGTTTTACCAGGTTTAAAAGGGAGAGCACAAGCACTTTATCACTGGTTATCAGAAGTAAAGTGCGCAGAGCCCTATTGCCAACAAAAAAAAGCTCAACAGAAGACAAAAATCTGGGGTAATACCTATCAAAATAGTGTAATTTCCAAGAGGTACTTTTAAATACTTTGCCTATTTTCTCTCAGTTAAGGCTTTTTTCTCTATCCTATAGGTACCAGCGGTTGAGCTCAGGTTTAAATTATTGAAACCTTCGCTTGGACCTAGCAGGTTAGTGACATTATTACTTGTGGTGGACTATCATCCACCCTAATGGATAATTCACTTTCTTACACATACTTTCTGTTGTTTTACATAACATGCATCTAACCTTAAGCTTCTGAGCCTTTTTGGTTTCAGTGGCATTAGATGCTGTTTATGTATGTACTGGGCTCTTTATGTCAGTGGCATCAGAAGAGGTATAATTAAGATAACTCCTACATTTAAAAAGGTTCAGAACATGTTACACTGTTTGAACATAATAAGTAATTTAATGACTTGCTATTTTAAACCGAAAGTAAAGTGTAACTGAATGACTAGAATTGTTTTTTATGTCATTATCTGTTTTTTAAAGGATTGTAAAGTCTATGTGTGTTTCTTTCTAAAACAAAAATTGGTGTCCCCTTTGCCAGGATTTTAACATACATATTTTACTAGGATGCCTGCAGCAGGCGCATTACTCCATGGATGTAGTGTTTCCGCTCAACAGTGTGTCCTGGTAAGCGGTGCATCTGTTCTAATAGCAGATGAGAGCAGTGCTTAATTCGGCACCAGCACTTAATTGTTGGCACCGGCACTTAGTTGTCAACACCTGCACGTATGACAGCTGCCACATGGTGGTGTTGTTTGTATAATTTATAGATGAGCAGAACAGAAATTGTCTATTAATTCAGTATGCATTAAAAACAACTAATACCTGCCACTCAAGCTATTTTTATAGCTTTTGGGGCCTGGAATAGGCTGAATTGTCACACTTGTAGCAGTGTGCTGGTTAGTAGTTGTGTAGGTTCTGTCATTGGCAACGCTGGCAGTGGCAATGGGTGGTGCAAGCTGCAGAGATCTCCTGATTTGAGCCCTGGCACTTATTTTTTTTTACAAATTAAGCACTGGATGAGAGAATGGACGTAGCTATCAACATTACAGCAGGTGCAGTGGCAAAGGAGCCCCAGAGGTTCAGGGGCCCACTGTACCCCAATTAGAAATGTTTTATTTACTTACAAGTAAGGGTAAGGGGCCCGTCTCCTCACTGTCATTAGGGCCCATAACATCCTTGTTACACCACTGGATGAGACAGCTCTGCTGAGCACACGGTGGGGGAGATTTACAAACATTTTGCACTGGGTTAGCGTCACAAAAGTGACGCTAACCAGCGCAAAATGTTTTTTTGCTATTTACTTTCCAATTAAAAACTTGTTTTGCGCTGGAAAGCACCCTCAAAGTAGCACAAAGCAGCACGAAGCACTGCTTTGCGTTACTTAGCGCAGAGGGAGCATTACATGGGTGGAACATGGGCGTTCCAATGCAACCACCCATGCCCTTTGACGCAAAACCATATTTACAAAGATTTTTAGACATGGTTTTGCATCAAAAGTTAACGTCCCTTCAAAGGAGGTGCTAACAGGAGAAATGCTTTCATTTCTCCATGCTTTTCTGACTTTGCATGTGTGCTGCACTGTGCAGAATGCATACAAAGTGGGAAAAGCATTCCATTGTGTCTAGGCATAGTATTTTGTACAAGAAGGGTACCCTTCCTATACAAAACCTATGCTAGACTCATGCACACACCCTAGCGCTATGGCGCTAAGGTGTGTGCATGGTGCACGGCCGCTGAAATCAGTGCCGGCGCAAGGGAAAGGGGAGGAGAGAGCCATATCTCTGAAGATATGGCGCTCTCATGCTCCCTCTCTGTTGCGCAACGCAGCGCAGCCTTGCGAGGGGCTGCGCTGCGTTGCGTGCCTTTTTTGTAAATCTCCCCTGGTGTGTTTTAGAATGTTGAACTCAGGGTGAGAGCTCTGCAGTCTGTCAACTGCTGAGTAGGGATATGACAGAGGACTGTTTGTAATGAGACAGACGGTGCCAGCGTGAGATATGCCTGCTCTGACAGTGAGTAAGACAATGGATGCTAGAGATATTCTTTCTGCTTGAAAAGGAGGGTGCCATGGTAAGATGTTAATAGTTACTGAAGGCCCACATTGGTGTCAGGGCAGCATTGTAATGAGATCTGTCTGCTGCAGGATGGGGAGATGCAGAGCTGCACTGCTGATTTTTCTTTTGTGCTTGCTAAGATCAAAAGCCAGGCACATCTAGTCGGACTTTGAGCAGAGTCTGGGGTAGTTCTCCTCAAATTTTTAGAACCACGAGCCAATTTGTAGAACGGCAAATTTTCACAACCCACCCAGCTTTAATTTACATGAGGCGGGCGAATTTTGAATGTAGCTGAAGATTTTGTGGCAAACACTGTCATTTCCAGACAGCACATTTTCCATTAAAATGGCCACTAAATTTTCAAAGACATACAGTTTTACTGATAAAACTATATTTCACACAAATGTTGTGGGAAAATCAAGTTTCAGTGAATATTTATCATCTGTGCATCACCAAGTATAGTGTCTTGATTTTTCTTGATCCTATTAATATCTTTGTCTTAATCATACTTCAGAATTACAAAAGAGCTTCATTTTTGCTTTCGTAACTGCAGAATGTGTACAGTAAAATTTGTCAGAAGACATAGGGGCCGATTATGATCTCGTTAGGAAAGCCTCCAGATGGGTTCCGGAACGAGCAAATCTGATTCGGAGCCTATGTTTCCGACCGAATCTTCCCCTGTTCCGAACGACCAAGTACGATGCGAAGATCTCGTCCGCGTCGACCGAATCGTTTCCGAACCCGATCCTGTCAGTCTGACTCGTTTGTAGCCGAATCTTGCCGCGCAATGGAGCCGGCTTCCCGAACAAGCGAGTACGATTTGGACAGCCTATCGACTCGGTCTCAGCGAGATGGAACAGTTGTGGGAATCGGACTTCAGGGGGCTGTAGCAGGCCTCCCTTCTCCCAGGGCCCTCCGAATCGGTCCCGTGGGGTACCCATGGTTCCCCCCTTTCCATGCATGCACAGTGTGGCGGGCACCATGAGGTGCCCGCCACAGGTTGTTCGCTTTTCCCCACCCACCCCTTTTTGCTATGGGAGCCTGTGTACGCGTTCGGTATACAGGCTCCCATAGAGTTCAATGGGAGTCCGAGCGAACCGAGCCGGTCACTATACGGGTGCATTGGAATAAGCGCTCAGACTTGCGGAGTGCAATTCGCTAGGAAAGCCCTCCAGATCCGAGTTGTACGGAGTTCTTTCCTAGCGAGATCATAATTGGCCCCATAGACTGATATGTGACCTCTGTCTTTGAAGGGCAGCAAATTTGTCAAGATAAATACGGAATTTAGAGGCATTTTTATTTATTGCTTGGACTTTTGGGACCCACCCAAAATTAGCAAAATTATTTTGGGAAACAATGGTCTGGAGTATCTCACAGATGCTCCACTGTTCCCACTGCCACATGTGAGTAGATTGGGCCTTTTCTCGTGCTCACACTGTGATATGTTGCTGCTTAGCTCCAATCGCAGGTATTGCACAAAGCAGCGTGCTCTAGGGGCTACTGAGCAATGTGTACACTGAAAGGGACTTCACATAAAATCGCTCTGTAAAAGATATTGCATATTTCTATACATTTTATGAGGTATCGAGCAATGTGTACACTGGGACGTATGGCACTCAGCAATGCTCTTTAGGAGATATCGTGCAAAATGCACACTGGGCAGGAATGCACATAGCAACACACTCTAGAAGGTATTTCACACTTCTATACATCCTAGGAGAGATTGAACAAAGTGTACACTGCTAGTTTTTTTCACAGCAATGCACTCTAAAAGTTACTACACAGCGTGTACAATCTTGTGTGTTGCAAATAGCTAGGTTATGTTAAATTAGCTTGTAATGCGCATGAATCACCCCCAGAGGGGTATCTCAGCGCAGTCAGGACCAACAAGCGGTATAGCAATAGTGTGAGAATAGTTCAGTTTTGAGAAGTTTCCTGAAAAGAGGGTGATCAGTGCACTTTCGTATGCGAGTAGGAAGTTTGTTCCAATAGCAAGGTGCCAGATAAGAGAAGGCTCTACCCCCAGAATGAGTTTTCCTGATTCGTGGTACAGTAAGGAGTGACTAGTTCGTTGATCTTATAGCCCTGCCTGGCAGGTAAGGGATGAGTTTCTCCACTAGGTATCTGGGTCCCTTGCTGTTTAGCGCTTTATGCACTATACACATTGCTATGCACAATTTTGGTACCGCATGCATCTATGCATTCTAGGGATTATTGTACAGTGTGAACACTTGGAGGTATTGCACACAGCAATGCACTCTAGGCAATTATTGCACATTTCAGTGCATATTCAGTGGCAATGCACATAGCTATGCAATCGATGAGGAACTGCACAAAGTGCACACTCACAGGTTTACCACCCATTATGCATGATTGGTGGTACAATGCACATCAGCATACACCAGAAGTTGAGTTGTTGCACCACGCAGTGAACAGTCCAATGATGTCTGGTATTGAAAGCTAATGTACTATTTCACTGTAGCACAAGTGTTGCGGGTATAATACAGCATACTATTTTCAGGTCTCAGCTACAAACAACTTTTTTTTGGGCGTTTATTGAATGACATCATAAACATAAACACCATCACATCACCAATGTCAATAGTGTTTTCTTACAGAGGTGAATACTGTTCAGGCATTAGTGTCCAACATAATAAAAACTTCAACAAAAGAATACTCACTGGAGGGGAGCAGGGCTAGGGAGGGAGGCGGGAGGAGGGAGGAGGGATTCCACATGTGTGTTCTATGCGTTTTAATATATCCGTTATGCTAGGGGGGTATAGCAGATTTTCTCTGTATCGGTTTTTAAAGGGGCTGGAAATTTATGAGTAGCTCATACCACATCCGACATGAGTAAGAATGTGTACCGCACTATGGCGCCGACGTAGTAGTTAGATGTAGGGGAGTGGCGGGTGTGGATCCCGTTGGTGCCGGCTGGTGTGCAGGAGAGGGAGTTAGAGAGTACTACTGTGTCTGCTGTAGATAAGAGCGGTAAATGTGCCATATGTCTTTGAGTCGTGAAGTCGGGGGCTGGAGTGTTGCATATATTTCGGTTTGCATATCACAGTATGACATGCTTCGAAGCCATGCTTCTTTCATGGGACTTTGTTTGGTGCCCCAGTGTAGCGCGATTTCTCTTTTCGCTAGCAGCAGTGCTATGGCAACGAACCAGCGGTAGCAAAGTTTTATATCGCTGACTATTCCCAGCAGGACTAGTTTTGGAGAGGGGAGAAGCGGCATAGAGACCACGTCAGAGATCGTCTGGAATACGTCTGTCCAATATGCAGCTATCTGGGGGCATGTCCATGTCATGTGCGCAAAGTCCGCGTCAGAAGTCTGGCATCTGGGACATTTGGACAATTTGGTGGAGTCATATTTGGTCAATTGTCGCAGGGTGATGTAAATCCGGTGTACAAACTTGAAATGGAGCAGTTTATGTCTATGGTTGGGGGATACCCTCTTTATTTGAACATGACAACAGGCCCACTCCTTGTCAGTCAATAGGTGACCCAGGTCTTCCTCCAACGCTGCCTCACCCCCCTGTCCCGGACCTGTTTGAGCGCCATACACGCCCGGTACAACTTGGTGACTAAGTGGTCCCCTTCTTTATCGGTTATAAGTAGGGTAAGTGGTGTGAACTCAACAGGCAGAGATGGGAACGAAGGAGTGGTCGAGCGGAGTGCCCCGAGTAATCTGGTCGCTACAAATTTATCCTTATAGGTCAGTTCAGAGCGTGCGGACATGTCTGCCATAGTTATTGCCTGCCCGTAGGGGAATAGGGAACCGATGGTGCATAGCTTCAATTTATTGAGAGTACACTGTACTACCGTCTCGGAGGTGAGTGGCAGAAACGGGTTTTGTTGCAATGGGAGATCAGGTGAATATAGGGAGCCGGTACCCAATAGCCGACTAAGTCTGCGCCAAGCCCAGCAGGTGGTAGATATTTATTTTATTTATTTATTTATAAAGCGCTCGAATCACCCCATCAGGGTATCTCCGCGCTGCCATAATCAACCAAGGAGGGACAATCAAAACAGTGTAGTTTTCAGCAACTTTCTGAACGCCAGGTAGTCTGTACATTGACGCAAGTGGATGGGGAGTTGATTCCAGTAGCGTGGAGCTAGATGGTTAAAGGCTTTGCCGCCTTTAAGGGTTTTTTTGAAGTGCGGGACTTGGAGCAGGGCTTTAGCTCCTGAACGAAGGGGCCTAGAAGGCATATAACTGATGAATTTGTCATTTAGGTAGCTGGGGCCTAAGTTGTTTATCGATTTATAAACAATGCAACAGATCTTAAATTTGATCCTCTTCCGCACTGGTAACCAGTGCAGTTTTTGAAGAAGAGGAAGAGATGCGGTTCTGGGGGGGGCATTGGTCACCAGGCGGGCTGCAGTGTTCTGGACTACCTGCAATTTGCTTATGGAGCTTTCATTAGCTGAAATCAGCAGAGCGTTGCAATAATCCAGACGGCTTAGTACCAATGCCTGAATCAAGGTTTTCAGTGTGGAGAGTGGTAAGAAAGGGAGAACTCTTCTGAGAAGACTAAGCCTGTGGAAGCATGCTCAAGCGGTGAAGGTGGTATGCTCCCCCAATGTGAGTTTGTGGTCTAATCGAACTCCAAGGTTTTTTACCACCTGTTTTGTACATGGGGCAGAACCTAGTTCCTCTGGCCACCAGCTAGGGGACCACTTTACCGTTGCTTCACCAAACAGCATAATCTCTGACTTTGCTGCATTGAGCCGAAGGAAATTGTCTTTCATCCAGTCCGCGATGACTTTCATACCCTCTGAAAAGGTGGTCTGAATGTTGGAATTGGTTTTGTCGAAGGAGAGTAGAAGTTGGGTGTCATCAGCGTAGGATATAGGAATGAATCCCAAATTCTCAGTAGTCTCGCCAGGGAGTAACATAAATGTTAAATAAAGTAGGGCTCAAACATGAGCCCTGTGGTACTCCCTTGGTCACCCTGGTAGTCTGTGAGCGAAAGGGACCCAGGTTAATGGTCTGAGTTCTGTCAGACAGGAAGTTAGCCATCCACTTCAAGGCAGTCCCTTTAAGGCCTATGTCTCCCAGTCTCCTGAGTAGAGTCTGGTGGGAAATGGTATCGAATGCTGCGGATAGGTCAAGTAGCACCAAAAGTACCGCTTGACCATTATCCAACAGCAATCTGATGTTATCGGTGACTGCCACCAACGCAGACTCTGTACTATATCTGGGTCGGAATCCAGATTGAGAAGAGTCCAAGCAGTTCGAGGATTCAACGAAGGAGGACAAGTGCTTGTTGATGTGCTTTTCCAAGAGTTTGCTTTGTAAGGGAAGTAAAGAGATGGGGCGGTAATTGGTTACATCTTCCATGGGGACTTTAGTGTTTTTCCTAATTGGGAGAATATGTGCGGCTTTCCATTCTAATGGGAGGATGCCTTCCTTCATGGAGCTGTTTAGGATAGAGCAGATGGGGCCGGCTAGCTGTTTAGATAGTAAGGAGGCCGTTTTAGCAGGAATGAGGTCTGATGGGGACCCTGATTTGACAATTTTTAATAGAGCTTCAGTCTCCTCCGTTGTGAGTATCGGGAAATTCTCCAAAGTTAGAGCATTGGGAATAGCCGGTGGGAGGTCGATCATAGGGCCTGTCTGAGAGCCCTTAGCCGAGGTGATTTTATTGTAGATCATATCAATTTTCTGGGTTAGATGGCTTGCTATGTTGTCACACAAGGTTTGGGATGGGGCAGCTTCAATGTCGCAGGCCTTGGGGTTGGTGAATGTTTTTAAAATCTGGTAAAGAGTTCTCGGAGTGTTCCCTGCGTGTTCAAGTTGAGATGCGATGTGCGTTTTGCGAGCGTTTTTCAGGTTTTTGTGGTACTGTGTAAGCGCATACTTGAATCTTTCTTTATCTTGTGTGTCATGTGAGCGGCGCCAGTGACGTTCAAGTTTTTTACACTGACTTTTTTCGAGCCGGAGGGAGGCAGAGTACCACGGCGTCTGATGGCGTTTGATGGTAGTGGGGCAATGTTTCAGGGGAACTAAGCGGTCTATAGCAAGCTGGTATTGAAGGAGGCTAGGCGCTCCTCTACACAATCGGAGTCAGAGATTTGTGGTGGAATAAAAGCAGCTTGGAACTGTGAGGACGTAAGTTTATGCCATTGTCTATAACTTCTTTTAGAATATGGTTTGGGGACAGTCTGTTCCTTGGGACCGTTAATTCGGAACTCGATCATAGAACGATCCGACCATGTCAATGGGCAAGTTGCCCCGTAGGAAATGTTGGGGGAGTTTGTTAGAATTATATCTAGCGTGTGTCTTGCCTGGTGAGTAGGCTCATCATTTATTTTAGTTAGGTTGAGTGTGGACAGGTCGGTCAGAAGTGTGGCTGCCTCTAGGTTATCAGGGTTTTCGCTATGCACGTTAAAATCACCAAGAAGTAAGAAATTCCTGGCTGAGATAGCATGTGGGGAGATAAGTTCCATGAGTTGTGAAGTGAAGTTAGAGAGTGGTCCCGGGGGACGATATACTAAAGCTCCTTTCCAGCTAAGTCGTGGGTGTAAATCAATTCTGAAAACTAAAATCTCCAGCAGGTCATTGCAAGTTTGGTCTAAGATGGAAATGTTAATGGGGTCTCTGTCGACGATGGCTATTCCTCCCCCCACCCTATGCGGTCTGTCCAGTTTTTGTATGTGATAACCATCTGGAAGTGCCACTGCAATTGCGGGGTTAGAGCAAGGTTTGGTCCAGGTTTCTGTCAGGAACCCTATATAAGGGCGTGTGGAGGAGAGCAGGCCCCATATATTGACTGTGTGTTTGGGCAAAGACCTAACATTAGCCAAAAAGCAGTTCCAGCCTTTGCTGCTGTAAGTCTGGGAGAGCACTTCTTATCGCTGGTACAGTGGGGTGTATTTATTCCCTGGTCAGTAATAATAGTATCACTCTGTGGCTGTGCTATTTTTATACTTTGGAATTTGCAGGATTTACATGAGAACGGACCTACTGCTTCTGTGGATATAGTGCATGCCTTGTTTACTATCCGTCTAGCGGCATAGTCGTTTTTAATCTTGAACAACTCTTGACTAGTGTAGGTGCGGAAAGCATTCGTCCCGTTTGTTAGCTTTGGGGCCAAACCGGCAGGGGTTCCTGCTCCTGGCGACGTCCAGGCGCGGACGGGTGCAGACGGACTTGCCTTAGGTGCGCCTTAGGTGCGCCTTTGGCGCGCCCGCTGCGCGCATCCGCTGCGCGTCGGGCCAGGCATCGGTTTAAGTAGAGAGGTATGCAGCTAGACTGCTAACCTCACTTCTGGTATCAGGCGGAAGTGCTCATAAGTCACTTCCGGTAGGTGGCACCTCCCTCCAAACAAATGGAACAATCCGCGTTGGACCGGGGAGGGACACAGTTTTGCAGTGCAACAGGTGAGCTAAAACTTAGGTTTAGGCAATACTATTGTAAAATCAAAAATGAAAATGCTACGACTTTCAAACACGCAAGCAAGCAAGAGAACTTAAAACTCATGAGCCCTTTCCCAGGCGCTCTACAACTGCCGTATTTAGCGTGCTGAGCTAATGATTTAAAAACGGTGAAACAGTGAAAGAATGAAAGGAGCCCTTTCCCAGGCGCTCTACAACTGCCGTATTTAGCGTGCTGAGCTTAATGATTTAAAAACGGTAAAACAGTGAAAGAATAAAATGAGCCCTTTACCAGGCGCTCCACGAGTTGCGAGAGAGAAAATGCTGTTCAAGCCACCTTGGTAGCCTTAAGCGCTGTATGTCATTCGGGTCGAGCGCCATACCCAAGGGGAATAATGCCCCTAGTGGTGTAGGAGCAGCCAAATCACGTTCGGGTTTAGTGTATGGTATACGGGCGTCTGGATAAGATCAATGCCGGGCAAATTGAGCCTGTACAACCAGGTAATACAGATGGAAATCTGGGCCTGCAACCCTCCTCACTCATAAGGAAGTGTTAGGGTATCCCATGCTATTTGTGATCTACGCCCCGCCCAGACCAAGCGGGTAAGTAGGCACCGCAGCTGTGTGAAGAACGCTTTTGTAAGTGGGATAGGTATATTAACAAATAAATATAGGAACCGGGGTAGGACATTCATTTTGAAGAGGGCAATGCGTCCAGCCATAGATATCGGCAACTGGGTCCATCTCTCAACCTGCGAGGTAAGTTGCTCCATGGCTGGTCCATAGTGGAGGCGGATAACTTGTTCCTTATTTCTATGTAGAATAATGCCAAGATATTTGGTGGTATCTACCGCCCAACAGAGAGGTAGCTCAGCCTCCCCTGAGGTGGCCGAGTCGGTAATCGGGAACACCTCCGACTTGTTCCAGTTAATTCGTAACCCGGACATGTCACCGAAACAACAGATTTCATCAATTACAGGTTGTAAGTTAATGCTGGGATGTCTAATAAAAAGTAGGATGTCTTCCGCATACATAGACATCAGCAAGGGTCCCGATTGAAACTGGAGGACACGGAACATGTGTTTTTCTTGCAAGTGCCTGACTAGGGGATCCATGGCCATTATAAAAAGTAGGGGGGTCAAAGGACAACCCTGGTGGGTGCCACGTGAAATCGGAATCGGGAGAGACAGGGAGCCATTCACCCGGAGCCGGGCCGTTGGAGGTGAGTATAGCAGCGCAACCAAAGCAATAAAATTGGCTGGGATGCCAAGTTTGCGAAGAGGGAGAATGAGGAATGGCCAATCCAAAGAGCCAAAGGCCTTCTCCGCATCGAGAAGGGTTATCGCTGCAGGGACACTCAGCTTTATCCTGTTGATCACTGAAAAAACAGTCCGGAGGTCTAGGGTGGTAAACCTATGTGGAATAAAGCCAGACTGCAGTGGCGAGAGTATTTGGTCCAAGACTAATGACAGTCTGGTGGATAGCATTTTGGCCAGGATTTTGTTATCGAAATTTATTAGGGAAATGCGGCAATAGGAGGCGCAGTTAGTGGGCTCTTTACCTGGTTTTAACAGGAGGGATATAGCTGCCTCCCTCATGGAAGGGGGGAGTACGCCATCCTCAAGTGCTTCAGCGTACACCTCGAGCAACTGTGGCGCTAAAGCTTCTTTAAATGTCTTATAGAATATCCCTGACAGTCCGTCAAGGCCCGGCGCCTTTGCTCCATCCAGAGCGTCTATTGCTTGAGTGACCTCCTCCACAGTGAAGGGTTCACCCAGGAACTCAGCCTGTCCAGTAGTAAGCCACACCATTGCGACTTCCTATAGGTAAGCTAAATTCTGTGTAGAGTCCTTGGGGAGCTTGGTTGCATATAAGGACCGATAATAAGCGAACAGTTCTGATAGTATGTCCGCATCGTCAGTGGCCACGGAGTCGTCAGTCCGCCTTATTGCTGCTATATGCCCGGCCCCCCGGGGAGGTCGCACCAGTTGCGCCAGAGTTCTACCAGGGCGTTCCCCCTCTCCATATCGGCTTGCTGCATGGTGCTTGCCCAGCAGGTTTGCCTCCCTGTCTGCGTGCTCGTTGAACGTATAAGGGCGTTGCGTCGGTTTAAGGTGTTTGATGTAATTGGTGATGTGTCCAAATGCGACAGTTCTGTCTCAACCCGGGCAAGGCTGCCCCGTATTGAGCGCAGAACCCCTGCCTGCTTAGATATGCAAACACCACGGATATATGCCTTAAAGGTGTCCCATAGTGTTGCATACTTAGCCACTGAGCCTGTGTTCAGAGTGAAATATTCAATGACTGCCTCTTGCAGTTCAGACTTAAACAAAGCATCCAGCAGGGCCGTAGCTGGAAAGGACCATCCTCGTTCCCACCCAGTGGAGTGTGGAATGCTTAAATGAAGGAGTACTGGTGCATGGCCTGACAGCGTGCGATGCAGCGTTTTTATACCCTTAGTCCATTGATAATCCAGTGCATCAGAGAGCCAATAGTCTATGCGTGTCTGGGTGGAGTGCGGCGCCGAATGGAAGGTGTATCCCGGGGCATCCGGGTGGAGTGAGCATCAGACTTCGTGCAGAATCAAAGATTGTTTTAGGTCCCAGATTGCTCGGTGGGCGTGGGGTTTGGTAGCATATACTGGGTTAGAGGAGTTGCGCCTGGGGTCTAACAATAGGTTCAGATCCCCTCCAAGGAAGAGTGTGTCATAGTCCTAGCGGTTAAGCAGAGTGTGAAGTTCAGAGAAAAAAGTGGGGGCGTCCGTGTTGGGTGCATAGATATTGAGGAATATAACCGTTTCGCCCTTCAACGTCCCTATCACCAACAGATATCTCCCCTGTGCATCGGATATTGTGAGCTTGTGTGTGAAGGGGAGGGTATGATGAATAAGGAGGCATACTCCGCGGGAATAGGTACTATAACTTGCAAAATACCTATGGGGTCCCCATGAGGAGGCAAACGGGGGGCCTTCTGTAATGGAAGATGGGTTTCTTGTAGAAATGCTATTTTAACGTTGTGCCTCCGGAGATATGCAAGTACTAGTTTGCATTTCCTGGGGTTGTTAAGCCCTCTCACCTTCCAGGTAATTAGTTTTGCCTTAACAGTGGGGTCCAAGATCATAGTCGTAAGGGGGGAGCATGTGTGTGTACTTCCAGCAAGCAATAACATCCGTACAACTTGTGGAAAGGGAAGGCTACAGAAGGGAAAACATATATAGGACATCAAAAACCAAGAGGACAAAAATACAATCAATAAAACCCTGAAAAAAACAACAACCCCCACCCCCCTCCCACACCTGGGCTCAAAGGTCCGGTGAATACCCTCCATCCCCCCACAGAGAGGAAAAAGAAAAAACACAAAGGCAAACTAAGCGGAGTCATCCGTAGGAGGCGGGCGACGCCTCGGACGTCCGATGCCCATTATTTAAACTAAACATTCTGCAGAATAGAGATACAGAAACATGGATAGCATATGGAACTTTCGCAGTTCTTTTCTCAGTCTCAGTGACATGTCGATCATCGTGATAGTTGGAGGTCTTCATGAGTAAGAGGCCATCATTCCGTGGTAAATAATTCGGCGCTCGCAGCCAGCTGCTGGTCCGGAGAGGAATGTCCAGAGGACTGGGCCGGGCTCCTACGGGTTGTACTTTAATGTTGTTTACAGAAGGCCAGCATGTCTGCAGAGCTATCAAAGAAACGGGGTTTATCGCCCACTAGCACCCGCAACCTAGCTGGGTATAGCATGGCGTATTTCAGGCCAATTGCACGGAGCTGACTATTCGCCTCCACAAATTTACAACGTGCTTCTTGGACTGCAACTGTGTGGTCTGGATAAAAAGAGAGCATGGCGCACTGGCGCGTTTTCCCGGGCCAGGCGGAGGATCACATCTCGATCCCTGTAGTTGAGCAGGTGGGCAATTATGGGCTGCGGGGAGGGTGCGGGCCGAGGGATTGATGTGCTCTTTCCATGATGAAGGTTTTGGAGAAATTATCAGCTCCAAGCAGTTCAGTTAGCATAGATTCAACAAATGGCTCAGGTCGCCCGCTGTTTGTGGATTCTGCCAGACCCAGGATTCGAATGTTATTTCTCCGCGACCTAGCCTCTAGGTCTTCATTCTTTATGGCTACGGTCTTGAGTAGGCGTTCCACGCGTTCCAACCGGCGCGTTGTATCTCTGGCTCAGTCCTCGTGGGAGGAGAAATGTCTCTCCGCTTCATTGAGTCTGGTGCTGTGTCCCTCTAGGTGCTCCCCCATTCTATCTAGCCTGGTAGTTAAGGAATCGAATCTGGAGTCTATTGCGTGGAACCCAGCACGGAGCTACGCCATTATGGCCGCTGCACCCTCCATGGCATGTGACTGTTCATCTCACTCTGATCCATCCCCTCTATCAAGACTATGGTCATGCAACCTGATGTGCCTTATGTGAGAAGTTGGCCTGGCATATGCTGTCCACTAATTATAGTGGGCACCTTGCACCAGTCCAAACAACCCCTTATTGGAGATAGGTTAAAGACAACCTTATTGAAAGCTATCCTAGTGGTAGCTATGGAGAGCAGCCTTCAGGCTAAGTCTTGAAGGAATGTAAAGCAGCTTGTTTTACCAGTCTATAATCTCTTGAGTGACCAAATGAAAGAGCACCACACCAGGTATATATTCAAAATATATGTATTTATTGCTAAACACACCCCTCTAGTCTCTTTATGAGGCTAGAGTTCAAAGTACACAAGTTATAAGTTATTTAAACACAGTAATAGCACAAATACACGTTTGGGCCCTAGGGGCGTACCAAACCATATACCAATAAAGTGGTATAAGAACCACGACTGAACTAGACACTAGGCCTAGAGCCTCTAGAAGTGCTTGGACCACAAGGAACCACCCAAGGTAGTGACACAGGGGACCCACGGGGGACGCGTGCAGTGTAAATACACAACCGCGATACGCCGTTAACTTCTATGGAGAAAGTCGCGATTAGGAAATTAAAGAAAAGGGACACTTAAAGGAGGACTTGGAGCAAACCCTTTGAGAACTAGGTGCGTTCTAGAGTCTCTACCCACGGGAGCACCGGAGTACTCGTGTTACCTCACCCAGGAAGCCGGGTGCATAGGTGCCTTTCGGGGTCGGGTTTCGTCGTCGATTTGAATGGCGATCTGCTGCAAAGTGCTGCTGGCGACCAAGTGGAAAGTGTCCGGTTGGATCCAAGAGTGGATCGGAGATCTGAAGAACCTGAAAGCAGAGGGGACAGAGTCTGGGTCACTAGCCAGTGACCAGGATGACGATGAGCGGATGCCCACCGATGTCGAGTGCTTCAGGTGCGTTGACGGTTGTGTTGACTCTTCAGCCACGAGGTCCAGGAGGCGTTGTCGGCAACCAGGAGCAGGATTCGGGCTGGTACACTATGTCTGTCGAGTGCTAAGGTGTCGGTGACCGGATTGGACCCAACAAGCCCTGGCAACGGCAAGTCTTGGTGAAGATGAAGATAGTCGATGGTGCAGACCAGCAAGGTCTGAGGAACTCACCCAGTGAGGGTAAGTGAGGGCAGGCCTGGAGCAACCAGGATGCCCAAGAAGAAAAAGATTGGCCTTCGTGAAGGGCTACTAGCCAACGGGCTAGCGACCGCGAAGGAGCCTCGAGACGTCGCACGTGGATCTGGCTCACAGGACACTCGTGGTTTGGAGGCCAGTGATCTTTGGTGCAGTTGGTGCTGGAGGCTAGAGCTACTCGGAGCCCAAAGCACGACTTCGTGGGAGACCCAGAAGAGGATGCACTTGCAAATATGCTCGGTGTCCAGGGGTCACGGTCTCACGTTACCCACGATAGCTACAGGCCTCAGCTTTGCTGGGGACTCAGGGTAGCCTTGGGGAAGTCTGAGAATCCACCTCTGGTGATGCGAAGACTTCGGCGTCCGACGGGAGCTTCAGAAATGCAGACCGGACAGATGCATCTTTGGTGCCTGCCAAGCAGGGAGTCACTCCTTGACCCCAAGGGAGATTATTCTGTCCTCTAGTCTTGAGTAGAGCGTCGAAGGTCCAGGATTCTGTTTCAGAGTTTCGTCCAGGGATAATCTAAAGTCCTAAGGACTGGGTTCCTATACTTATACCAAGTTTAGGGGTTGGACTACTCTGTGGCCCCACCTATGGGTGGGTCAGGGCAGAGGGTGGCTACACCCCTTTCCCTTTGTCCAGTTCGCGCCAAAGCAGGGGCTGCAAGCCCCTGATCCGGTTTGAACTGGGGTATGCACAGGGACACCAAATGTGCCCCCAGTGCAGGACTTCAAAGCACCCGAAAGTGCTCCCGCCCAGCCCCAATACACATTATCCTGTCTGGGGAGGTGGTCACACCTCCCTGGGACAGGAAACCTATTGTCCAGGCCTCCCCTGCCGGAGTTTCGTCCAGCAGCAGGAGGCCAGACTCGTGTCTGTGGCAGCAGCATCCATTTTGTGATGCCATGGCTTTAGAAAGAAGTTACCGGGCTAGCCAGAGTTAACATGTCTTTCCCTCTAGAAGGGTGGAATGCTACCCCCGCCGCCAGAATTGGCGGGGGTAGTATTCCAAGATGTTTGACACCAAACACGACATGTTTAGATGCAGCCATTCCAAAGTTAGCATTTAACGCGAGGTTATAATGCGCTTAAGAGTATATGGTCAGGCTGCACTACAAACAGCATCAGAGAAGGGTCTCCGAACGCTGCAGAGGGCCCTGCTCATGCAGGGGCACCCTCTCACATAGGAACCATGCACTCTGCCTTCAGGATTGATAAGGCCTGCCATAGGAGTGACTTATAGGTTTATATGTGTGTATGTATTTAGTGATATAGGTAACCTATATCACAGTAAAGGGTGCATGCACCACCTTACCCAGGCTGCAGTAGCAGGCCTGTGGTGTCAGTTTGGATGGCCTTCCAGGGGTGGCATAATACATGCTGCAGCCCCTGGTAGGCCTCTGAGGTACCTATGCCCTTGGTACATAGTATACCATATACTAGGGACTTATAAGGGCACTCCAGATTCCAATCAGTGATGTGCCTAAGGCACATGGAAACCTTTTTACAGAGAAAGCAGATAGACTGGGGCCCTGAATAGCAGGATCCCAGTCCAACTAAGTCATAAACCAGCAAAACACCATAAAAAATTTGGGTTAACCATATAGTCAGATTCCACCTTCCTACATAACCCCCCCAAACGAAAGGAGATAAGGCTAACCTTGGCCAGTTGAGCCTTCATTGACTAAGTGGCCATATAAGGAAGCACCTGCACTAGCATGGTTGCCCCCTGTCTTATGGTCCACTAAGCAATCCCTCACCCTAAGGGTATGAGAGGGTCTCCACCATGGGAAATCACTACCTGTGGTGTGCTTAGGTAAAGTACAAGGCTGGTGAGGTGTCTGAGTAGGGAAGTGAGGCCCTAGGAATGTTGGTCTCAGCTTCCTCAGATCACTGGTCACCATGTATGCCTGTCTTTCCATGACTGAGTTGCACTTTGCTCTAAGGGTCAACCTTTGGCTGCCTACAGCTGGTGGTTGGGTCCCTTTGGATGGACTACTGGGGGGACATGGCAGGTTTGGAACCTTCTGGTCCCAGGTTTGCCCTTGCCTACCAGAGTCCTTCTGGGGAGGTCCCTACATAAAGGTATGGGGGATCCCTCAGTGTGTAGAGGAGTTTTCACCTGGCTAGGGCTACTAGCCTGGGTGCCCCTAATCTGCTGATGGGGGGTTCCTCTGGACAGGGGCCCTGGGGGGTCCACTGACCTCCCTGACCTCTGCAGCCCTGGGCTGGCTGAGGCAGGGTAGAGAGGGGCAGGTTACCTGCTCCAGACTGGGTACCACCTTGGAAGGGTCCTCTGCCATCAGGGGTGTGGCCAGGCCAGGCCTGACTACCTCTGGGGCAGTTCCTTCACTAGGGGTAGGGTCAGTTCCCTGAGGAGGCTGACCCTTACCTACTGTCTGGAGGGAAGAAGACTTTTCTTCAACCCGTGTGCTCTCTTTTGGGGGAGAGTGGGCCATTCTTCCAGGCTCCATCTCTCCAAAATCTTGGGCTGGGGCTGGGGCTGTGGCCATCACAGCCCCACTAACCTTTACAGGGACGCCCAGCATCCTGAGATGGGTTTGGTGTTCAACTTCAGCCCAGGCTGAAATTTCCAGATCATTGCCCATCAGGCAATGTACAGGTAGGGTTGGGGACACTGCCACTCTTTTTGGGCCTGTGACCCCCTCCCAGCTGAGATTGACTATGGCCATGGGGTGATCTGTTCTGACACCATCAATGTTGGTCACCTGGTATTTAAACTCAGGTAAAAGCTGGTGAGGGGGGACTAGTTTCCCTGCCACCATGGTGACACTAGCCCCTGTGTCCCTAAATGCCACAGCTTTCTGACCATTAATTATTGGCTCCAATCTGTACCTGCCCATTGCTGTGGGACCCATGGTAAAGGTGGCAAATCCTACACCACCATCAGAGTCAGAGGAGTCTGTTGAGGGGTCCCTGTCTATACCAGGGCCCACCTCTGTTCCTGTTGCAAAAGCACCTAACTTTTTGGGTGCACTACCCCCAACTGGAGGATTACTACTGGTAGTACCAGGAGGGGTGGTAGTAGTTGTTGGAGGAACATTTTCTTTATTGCCAATCCTGTGGCAACTGGGATCAGATTTCCAGTGCCCAGGCTTTTTACAGACATGGCAATATGGTTTCTTTTCAGGAGAGGAAGGAATTTGGGACCCACCCCCAGAAGAGGAATTTTGGGGCCCTGTAGTGGACTTATCCTTGGATTTATCCCCTCCTTTCTCTTGGGACTTAGTAGAATCTTTCTTCTGGTCACCACCCTGATTTTTAGTTTTTACTCTGGTTCTGACCCATTTGTCTGCCTTCTTTCCCAATTCTTGGGGAGAGGTCAGATCAGAGTCCACCAGATACTGGTGCAAAAGCTGGTTTTGACAATTATTAAGGATCTGCTCCCTCATAATCAAATTGTACAATCCTAAAAAGTCATGCACTTTGTTGCCATGTATCCAACCTTCCAGAGCCTTGGCAGAACAATCCACATAGTCTACCCAGTCTTGAGTCTGTGCTTTTTGGGTATCTCTGAACTTCAACCTGTACTGTTCAGTGGTTAGGCCAAACCCATCAATAAGAGCACTCTTCAAGACCTTGTAATTATCAGCATCCTCCTCTCTAACAGTGAGGAGCTTATCTCTACCTTTGTCTGCAAAGGAGAGCCACAAGATTGCTGCCTACTGCTCCTGAGGGACCTTCTGTACTTTACAGGCCCTCTCTAGAGCAGTCATCCACTTGTGGATGTCATCCCCACTCTGGTAGGGAGGGACAATCTTGCTCAGGTTCCTATGGTCATAGGACCTTTCCCTATCTCTAGGGACATGGCTGCCACCATGGGACTCTAGTCCCAACTTTCTTTTCTCTCTAAAGAGATCTAGGGACTCCCTGTCTAAGGCTACTTGCTTCCTTCTGAGTTCAAGCTGAGCTTCCTCATACTGAATCAGCCTCGTTCTCCTCTCATGAGAGGATTCCCTCCTATGAGATGAGACAGAGCTCCCTATTGAGGTGCCAGAGTGGTTAGACTCCTGAGAAGGAGATCTAGACTTTCTGGGCACACTCATAATCCTTCCTGGGGGGACAAAGAGGGCATCATCCTGATCATCCTCTTCATCTTCCACAGGAGGGATTGGGTTATCCAGGTCAGGGTCATTGTCACCCTCCTGGCCAGTTTCAGAGGGGGGAATGGGGGTATTGCTACCCCTGGCCCCACCCTCATCTTCTGCCCCACCCTCAGCTCCTACCCCTTCAGTCCCCAAGGGCTTACTAAGGTCATAAGCTACCAACAACTCCTTAAGGTGTTGGGTGGTGGGACTTTGGCTTGTCCTTAATTTCCTCAAGTTACATAATGCTCTCAATTCCAAGAATGGGAGTGTATCATACTTGGAGGGGAGAAGCCCAGTGGCTTCTGGCAAGGATTCTCTAGATCCTACCTTTAAAGACATTACTAGTGTGGTGTATGCACTACCTACTCTAGTGTGGCCTACTAAACTCTCTTGAGTTGTAGAAAAGGGTGTGCTATCCCTTAACACACAACTCTAAGTTCAGTAGAACTTACTGTATTCTAAGCTTAAATTATATGTACCTTAGGTACCTTTAGTGGTTTTCAGTTGATCAATTCAATTGAGATTATCTGGTAAAACAATAGCAAGCTGGAATCCCACACGCTGCACACCAATGTGAGAAGTTGGCCTGGCATATGCTGTCCACTAATTATAGTGGGCACCTTGCACCAGTCCAAACAACCCCTTATTGGAGATAGGTTAAAGACAACCTTATTGAAAGCTATCCTAGTGGTAGCTATGGAGAGCAGCCTTCAGGCTAAGTCTTGAAGGAATGTAAAGCAGCTTGTTTTACCAGTCTATAATCTCTTGAGTGACCAAATGAAAGAGCACCACACCAGAGTATATATTCAAAATATATGTATTTATTGCTAAACACACCCCTCTAGTCTCTTTATGAGGCTAGAGTTCAAGTACACAAGTTATAAGTTATTTAAACACAGTAATAGCACAAATACACGTTTGGGCCCTAGGGGCGTACCAAACCATATACTTATAAAGTGGTATAAGAACCACGACTGAACTAGACACTAGGCCTAGAGCCTCTAGAAGTGCTTGGACCACAAGGAACCACCCAAGGTAGTGACACAGGGGACCCACGGGGACGCGTGCAGTGTAAATACACAACCGCGATACGCCGTTAACTTCTATGGAGAAAGTCGCAATTAGGAAATTAAAGAAAAGGGACACTTAAAGGAGGACTTGGAGCAAACCCTTTGAGAACTAGGTCGTTTTAGAGTCTCTACCCACGGGAGCACCGGAGTACTCGTGTTACCTCACCCAGGGAAGCCGGGTGCATAGGTGCCTTTCGGGGTCGGGTTTCGTCGTCGATTTGAATGGCGATCTGCTGCAAAGTGCTGCTGGCGACCAAGTGGAAAGTGTCCGGTTGGATCCAAGAGTGGATCGGAGATCTGAAGAACCTGAAAGCAGAGGGGACAGAGTCTGGGTCACTAGCCAGTGACCAGGATGGCGATGAGCGGATGCCCACCGATGTCGAGTGCTTCAGGTGCATTGATGGTCGTGTTGACTCTTCAGCCACGAAGTCCAGGAGGCGTTGTTGGTGACCAAGAGCAGGATTCGGGCTGGTACACGATGTCTGTCGAGTGCTGAGGTGTCGGCGACCGGATTGGACCCAACAAGCCCTGGCAACGGCAAGTCTCGGTGAAGATGAAAATCGTCGATGGTGCAGACCAGCAAGGTCTGAGGAACTCACCCAGTGAGGGTAAGTGAGGGCAGGCCTGGAGCAACCAGGATGCCCAAGAAGAAAAAGATTGGCCTTCGTGAAGGGCTACTAGCCAATGGGCTAGCGACCGCGAAGGAGCCTTGAGACGTCGCACGTGGATCTGGCTCACAGGACACTCGTGGAGTGGAGGCCAGTGATCTTCGGTGCAGTTGGTGCTGGAGGCTAGGGCTACTCGGAGCCCAAAGCACGACTCGTGGGAGACCCAGAAGAGGATGCACTTGCAAATGTGCTCGGTGTCCAGGGGTCACGGTCTCACGTTACCCACGATAGCTACGGGCCTCAGCTTTGCTGGGGACTCAGGGTAGCCTCGGGAAGTCTGAGAATCCACCTCTGGTGATGCGAAGACTTCGGCGTCCGACAGGAGCTTCAGAAATGCAGACCAGACAGATGCGTCTTTGGTGCCTGCCAAGCAGGGGAGTCACTACTTGACCCCAAGGGAGATTCTTCTGTCCTCTAGTCTTGAGTAGAGCGTCGAAGGTCCAGGATTCTGTTTCAGAGTTTCGTCCAGGGATAATCTAAAGTCCTAAGGACTGGGTTCCTATACTTATACCAAGTTTAGGGGTTGGACTACTCTGTGGCCCCACCTATGGGTGGGTCAGGGCAGAGGGGTGGCTACACCCTTTCCCTTTGTCCAGTTCGCGCCAAAGCAGGGGCTGCAAGCCCCTGATCCGGTTTGAACTGGGGTATGCACTAGGGACACCAAATGTGCCCCCAGTGCAGGACTTCAAAGCACCCGAAAGTGCTCCCGCCCAGCCCCAATACACATTATCCTGTCTGGGGAGGTGGTCACACCTCCCTGGGACAGGAAACCTATTGTCCAGGCCTCCCCTGCCGGAGTTTCGTCCAGCAGCAGGAGGCCAGACTCGTGTCTGTGGCAGCAGCATCCATTTTGTGATGCCAGGGCTTTAGAAAGAAGTTACCGGGCTAGCCAGAGTTAACATGTCTTTCCCTCTAGAAGGGTGGAATGCTACCCCCGCTGCCAGAATTGGCGGGGGGTAGTATTCCAAGATGTTTGACACCAAACACGACATGTTTAGGTGCAGCCATTCCAAAGTTAGCATTTAACGCGAGGTTATAATGCGCTTAAGAGTATATGGTCAGGCTGCACTACAAACAGCATCAGAGAAGGGTCTCCGAACGCTGCAGAGGGGCCCTGCTCATGCAGGGGCACCCTCTCACATAGGAACCATGCACTCTGCCTTCAGGATTGATAAGGCCTGCCATAGGAGTGACTTATAGGTTTATATGTGTGTATGTATTTAGTGATATAGGTAACCTATATCACAGTAAGGGGTGCATGCACCACCTTACCCAGGCTGCAGTAGCAGACATGTGGTGTCAGTTTGGATGGCCTTCCAGGGGTGGCATAATACATGCTGCAGCCCCTGGTAGGCCTCTGAGGTACCTATGCCCTTGGCACATAGTATACCATATACTAGGGACTTATAAGGGCACTCCAGATTCCAATCAGTGATGTGCCTAAGGCACATGGAAACCTTTTTACAGAGAAAGCAGATAGACTGGGGCCCTGAATAGCAGGATCCCAGTCCAACTAAGTCATAAACCAGCAAAACACCATAAAAAAAGTGGGGGCAACCATATAGTCAGATTCCACCTTCCTACACCTTACCTGTCAAAAGTCAGCTTGCGTTGCTTGGGGTCCCCGTGACCCATTCTTGCGTTGTGTGGAAGAATATTTTATCGGGTTCGTTACGGATAGAAGGCAAGTGTTCCCTCAGCATGCAAGGGTGGAGAGAGTGGTGGTGTTTCTTCTGTGCCGGGTGACCGCGGCTGTTATTGTGCGAGGGCCCTGCCCCTGATAGTTGTGTGAGTATGCTGCCGTGTAGAAAGGCGTGTGCGTGCTTGTACAGTTCGGTGGGCTCAGTCTGGGGGGGGTCTGGCGAGGTTGGCGCTGGGTCAGGCGCAAGGATGTAGTGCTCGATTTAGCCTGACCGGGCCGATGTGCTAGGCCCCGGCGTTATGGCTGCATGCTCGGTCGCTTGTGGAGGCATTTGATTTTGTAGACTCCCCCGGGCCTGTTGTTCTCGCCACATGTCAGTAGCGCTGGACCAGCAGGGGTCGCCTCTCAGAATCAGGGCGTCACTGCCCCTCTCGCAGTCACCCGGGTTATGCCCCCGGCCTAATCAAGTCACTTTGGGGTGTTGCGCACTTATGAGAGGCCTTCTCCCATTGTTACGGGGTTGCGTTTGTAGCACCGCCAGCAGGCACTTCTATGTGCCGGTCTCGCGTCCGGTCGTCACGGGCAGGGAAGTGCGCCTCTACAGCCCCGATATAGCGGGGGGAGTTGGGGGCTTAGTGCTAGGTTCAGTGGAGGGGATGATGTTGGCGTCTCTAGGTCGCACACGTCTTCTTGCTGGGCCTTGGCGGCGGTTTCTATTGCTGGGCCTCCACTTGTTTTTGTCCCCGGGTCAGCAGGAGATCTATAGGGATAGTGTTGGGCCTCGGGGGGGGGACAGAGGGGAGCGGCAGCGGCCTTAGGCTGAGCAAATCTCTTTACCCGTGGCGGTCACGTTCACTGGGCCCCGCATGCCGTGACCCAGCCCCCCGCACTCACTCGGCCCTCAGCGCTGAACGTAGTTCCCTCGGTCCGTTCAATCCCCGCAGCTGGCACGTTCTTCTTCCTCCCCCGGCCGGGTGGTCCGGGCAGGCGGGGGACCCAGCGGAGCACCGCAGCTCCGGCCTCAGGCTCGCCCGTGGACCCTGTCACCACGGGGCCACCGAGGCGGGCCGGGTCTCCGCACGTCTATGCCCGTTGCCGCTGCACCAATTAGAGGTCCGCGGGGTGTCTGCGCAGGGTTTCTTCGCCCCTGACTCCACTGTCTCGATGTCACACGTGGTCCCTGCGGCAGTTCCGATGGTAGAAGCTACCGGATCATGTCGTTTCTGTTACTTTGAGGGCATCGGGCGCCGGAGCTTCAGTGCCGTGTGGCCATTTTGGTTGACGGCTTGGCCACGCCCCCCAGCTACAAACATCTTTGATTCCAATATATAACATATTCTTACAGTGGGCAATGGGACAGCCCTTGCTGATTGATGGCTACGTTGTCTGTCTCAGGTGTCTGCTGTTGATTCAGTACCTTTCCTCCCTTTTCATGTCTTTGTCCCACTGAAGAGCATTTCAGTCTCACTATGTTCTGAATGGATGAGTTGTATTCCTAGGTATTTTTATAAATGAGAAGTATAAAGATCTTTACAGTTAGAATTACAAGCCTCTCGTAAAAAAAGGTTAAATCTCTTGTAGGTGGATGGAACCACGCTTCCTTAGTCGATAATGGGGCGAGTAGTCCTGAATAGTAATCAAATCCTGACAAGACAGTGGTTTCACCTTTCTTTCAACAGTAATCGTAGGTAAGGAGTGGTAGCCAAGGCAGTTACTCATTGAGCAAGGAGTTGCACGAAAAAGGTGGTTGTGGTTTGCACATGGGCAGCTCATTCGATTGAACGGGGATCAGTACATAATCTGATTCATTTAAACTCGTCAAAATACATTTCAAATTGGGGGAGGGGGGCGAGCTAAAGGGATAGGTTTTAAGTAATAGTACCTTCAGAAACATACTCATCCAAATGCCTTAGAGAAAATGGGCACTAAACAGGCTAAAGAGACAGGGATTGTAATTACAGAGTGAATATCAATCAATCAATCAGTAATCTTATAAAGCACAACCACTCACCCGTGAGGGTCTCAAGGCACTGAGGGAGGTGTGGGGGGGTGGATCTGTGGTTCAGTCGAAGAGCCAGGTCTTGAGTTCCTTCCTGAATTGCAGCAGTGATGGAGATTGCTTGAGGTTATGGAAAAGCACCACTGCCCTAAATGTTATAACACTGAAAGGGGAAACCTTTGTTAATATATTTTTTGGGAAAATTGATCTAATGGCGATCTAATATCTGTTCTTTTGCATAAAAGGAGGGTGCAGATTCGGATCCATCATGCCCAAGGTACCAGAATGATTTGTTGGGCGATGGACTTCAAATGGCTTGGCGTTTCCCTAAATTTAGTAACTATTGGCAAAAATAAAATCAGTTCCACTCTGGACTGCCTCTCTGCAACAAAGATGAGTAGACTAGTACTGAAATTAAGCAAATTTTCATAGCAATGTTATTGATTAGGTCAATTGTTACCATGCACCGGAAATCATCTAGGCCCCACACATTTGAGGACTGGAAGACGAAAATGAAGGTACGAATCGACGAGAGGGTTTGTGCTGAATGAATAGGAGCTTCAGTGGAGTTCAAGCGCATTTGGGATTCCTATGATTTTATTTTTCAGTATCAGCTGCAGCAGTAGGTCATACCTACAGGACAATGCCTACGAGTCCGAAACACGATAAGAGTAAGGATTTGTTCCTATCAATTTGAACTGTCTTTTAGGAACAGAATGCAGCGCCGGCATTAGGGCGGTGCGATCGGTGCCACGGCACCAGGCGCCGATCTTGGTGGGGGGAAGGAGGGCACTGTATTTTGAAATATCTTTTTTGTTTAAAAGCACCTGCCGCACAGTTCCTTGTGTGTCCAGCAGTTGGCTAGTGGCAGTTTTGACTCATAATAAAGTAGCGCAAAGGCTTAATGCTCCTGCTGTAAAGAACGTGTACCATGCAGAACACAGAATTGTCTTTTATGTAGACAGCTTAGAGGGTTACTGCTTTGTCACGGAGATCCATTTGTTAGTTTCAGTTCATAAGTCATCATAATATAGCACAGTAAGCCATGAACTGGCATCAAAGTGCTGCATGCAAACTGCAAAGGATAGGTTAGAACATACTTTACCAGTGAGTAGCTTGTGAGGTACTAGTAGCTCTCCAGCTACCTGTAAGTAGTGGTCCTGTGTGCAGCCAGCCTACTAAATTTGAGGTTTTTGCTCTGTTGAATTAATATATGTATAGCATACATATATGTATTACGCAAAACTATGTGTATACCAAAATTGTAAAGGTGTATTTGAGATGAAAATGTGTATATTTTCAAAAGTCATAAGCTGAGAAAAATAGGTGAATTTTCAAAACATATTTAAAGTTGATATTGAAGTATTAAATCTTGTGGAATTGGGGAGACGTATTGCTAATATTATTCCCTTGGTGCCAGGGGCGTTGCTGTTATGACTGTTATGTGTTACCCATGTAACCATTCCAAACTGACAAACCGTTTTTACTAATGAAATTGGGAGAAGATGTGGCATTATGGCCAGAGCTGCTGGTTTTGGAACTGGAGAACCAGGTTAGAGTCTCGGTGTGGCTAAACATCCTGTGATTTTGGGCAAATCACTTATTCTCCTCATGCCTAAAAAATAAGAAAAAAATCTTGTGACCTTCTGTAAAGTAACTGGTGCTTATGTAAAGCTGTCCAATAACTTCGGTTGAATTCACACTATATAAAAAAACTTTAAAATGAAAAAAAAGTCTTGTCAGAGGTGGTCACTATTACAACACCAGTGCTTAATTTGAGCTGGTGCTTTCCGGCGCTGAGCACCGGCACTTGATTGGTTTCCGGTGCTCGGAACCGGCACCTAATTTTCAACACCACACTTACAGCAGTCTGCCACATGGTGGCGCTGCTCATGTAATTTAAAGATGAGCAGTATAACAGTTGTTTAGGAAAACAATATACATTTAAAAATTGCTAATACCTGCCTCCCCAGCCATTCCTTTAGCTTTGGGGACCTGGAATAATCTGAACTGTCGCATTTACATGCAAGAGAGATGGTTAGTAGTTGTTTTGGCAGCAATGACAAGGGCGATGGGTGGTGCAAGCTGCAGTGGCCTCCTGGTCAGAGCCCTGGCACTTAATATTTTACAAATTAAGCACTGTACAACACTAATAATATAACTAGCTTAGCTTGATTTTCATTGAACATAAATAGCTCCTATTACAGAAAAGTTGGAGACCCATGGGTTAGAACCTTATGTTTTCTCCACAGTTTTTAATTATCTTAATATTGCTAAAAAGGGTTTGTTTGGGTAGGAATCTTGAGCTTGTGGATTCTACAGACCAAGTCCTCCTAAAAATGCAGCCTACCAGAATGAATGGCATATGAATACTACACCTTATGGTCCTCTTTGTCTATTGGAACATTTCCTATACACTGATTTATACATTAACGATCCATAGTCTCTGTATAATGTGTATGTGATGTAAAGTGCTCTGACACCTTACACTGATCTTGAGAGAGGGACAATGACGAGATGAGGGGCACTGTCGAAGGGTGGTAGAAAGGAAATTGGAGGGATTGTCACACTGGGTGCAACCAACGTGAAAGCAGACCCTGACAGTCTGAATTATTAATTTTACAACTTGAAAATAATTTCTCTGTTAATATCAGTAGTTTATGAATTTCAGTTTCTTTAATCTCTATATGACTATTTGTATTCTATCACCCTAATAACAAGCATTGGCATAGCCAATAGGTCTCGCCTTTGGGACATTATAAGTGTTTAGCCATGCAACAGTTGATGTTGCACCAAGGATATTGTGCTGCATAATTAAATACTTATAAGGTCCCAAAGGCGAGACCTATTGGCTATGCCAATGCTTGTTGCAATTGTGCTTGCCTTCTTTCGAGCTGTAAAGTCGCAGGCACCTAAATGGGAAGGTAGAGTCTGCGGCAGGTTCTTTTTTGTTCCTGATCTAGTAGGTGTTGGCAGGGCCGGACTGGGAACAGAAACCGGCCCTGGCAAACTGCTCAGCTGGAACCCCCTGGGGTGAGGGGGAGTGCAGCCGAGCAGTTTGCGAGGGCCGGTTTCGGCCGATTTTGTTACAGGGGGCGGATATTGCCGACCCCCGGTAACAAAAACGGCCCCGCAGGGGCCCAAAACCAGCCCCCACCCTGGCGGCCTACCGGGGAAACGCCCGGTGCCCGCTATGGCCAGTCCGGCCCAGGGTGTTGGCCACAGCGCTCGCACGGGTCTGAACATGCGCCAGCAGCAACACTGGGCCGGCACTGACCAAGGCGTTTCTCTGTCCCTGGTCCGCTGCCAGTGTGATGGTGGCTCTAGAGGGGAATTCACTGGCTGGTCAGCGCAGTCATCGCGATGGTGGACTAGAAAGAGGATTCTCATTTAATATCAGCATACCGGGCTCCGTCTATATGGCATCCTCAAGCATCCGTGATGTTTTCCACAGAGTTGGTAGAAGAAGTCAGGGGCATATTAGCAAGGAGTTGCGATATTTATCGCAAAACGCGCTTAGCGCATTTTTTGTTAACGCCGCCTATCGCTGGAAATTATTGCTGAGATAACACCCTATTAGTAAGGTTTATCTCCATAGCGATAATATTTCCAGCGATAGCGGCAAAATATGAGAATATCGCTGGAAAAGCAGCGATATTCTCGCATTATCGCTAAGGTGGATTCAGCATTAGAATCCACCTCCTATACCTTAAACAGGTAAGTCATCCTCACTAGCAGGTGATAAAATATAGCAATAAACGCGCTTAGCGCGAATTATTTTATCGCTTCGCCTGCCTTGCTAATAGGGGGTAGTGGGATTAGCGTCTGTTTTCAGTCGCTTTTAGTAGGGAATGCCTTCCTTGCATGTCATTAGCGATAATTATCGCTGACATGCAAGGCGATGGTTAACGCGGCCTCTAACGCCTGAAAGCTGTCGCTAACGCCTGTTAGCGACAGCTTGCTAATAGGGCGATAAAACTATTGCCGCTTTAGCGGCAAAAAGTGCCGCTAAAGCGGCGATAAAGCCCTTGATAATATGCCCCTCAGCCTCTTAACCGATCTAAGGCCAATTTCTGTCTAAATACCGCACTACTGAAGTGTTCCCTAAGGGCCAGGGCCGGTCTGACGAGGGTAGAACAGGGGAATGGACAAAACTTGCTTGGCTTTCCCAAAACATATCCCGGATATCCCTTGACTCTGAAAAAATGTATTGATTCAGGTTAGATGTGTTTTGCTTTGATAAACAAGACAGTTAAAAAATAATTCGTAAATAAGGCGCATGATTGTTGGCGTCCTTAACAATATTGGCAAGAACAGAAATGTTTTAGCAGCAGATTTATGTAGTGTTCCATTTCCTGGGCAATCAAAATACCACCGAGCTCTCTCTCTCACACACACACACATGAATGCCACGAGTGTGGTGGTTGTGTCTACACATACACGCGTGCATAGATGTAAACTCACACGCACAGATAGCATCCCCATACGGTGCATTATAACTATGAGCGGCACAGCTCTTTCTCCATTGACTAAACTGCTTATCGGTACGTTTCACAGTAAACGATATAACATATATAGGGCAAGAATCGGACAGTCTCCCAAAGTACTGATCCCAATTATGCGCAAACAGTTATGCTTAGAAAACACTACATACATCCGGTTTAACTGCACTGAAATAACAAAATAATTTCAACGAGCATATACTGTTTGAGTGTGGAAAAAATGTATGGTTAATCCTAAATTCGACAGTATCCAATTATTCTAGAGTGTTTTTAGATTTTTAAATTGCTACAAACAAATGATAAGTTATATTGTTTCCAACCAATATGAAATTTAGAGTTAGGGGGTCACTGAAAATTCATTCTTCAGGAGTTCACGAACTGTGGCTCGATTGTCAGGAAATATATGAAACAAAGTGTGATATAGATTGGATCTGCTAGTGCTGAAGGGGTTTCTGCAGCGAACCAGGTATTTTTTCAAAAGAAGGAGATAAGAGAGAGAAAAGGAGAGCGCGAGAAAGAGTGAAAAAACAACAATTTTTCCAGCATAAAAATGAACCATCAAATTAGTTCGCCTCTGGGCTTCATTTTTCCCCTTATACATTATAACTAGTTATTAAACTAGCTAGGAGATCTAAAGGCCATTTGTACGGAGACAAATTTCAATGGAGTTTCACCATCAATAATTCTTTGGCAGTGACCTATTGGAGGCAGTCAAACAGGCGAGGTGAAATTTAGGTCACGCCGTCTAACCAATATGAAAATGCGTCCACTTTTAAAAAGGCACTTAAAGCCAGATCTGAAGATAATTGGGTTCAACCACAGGAGAAAAAAACTACGCTTGCTACTAACAAACAAATAAGAACATGTAAGATATATTCCCAGTCGTTGTGAAATTAATGAGTAGCTAAAATAAATGGATTGGCTGGATTGTGCGGGAGCGTGCTCTGGTTTCAAATCATTTTAGAGGGATGGATAATTTTAAAGATTAAAAAAAAAAAGAATCAGTTATTTGGATAATTTTAAATTATAAGTGCATAAGGATAGTAAGGTGGGCCCTTACATTTGTAGCCAAATATCCAGAAGGAAGCCGTGGCCTCGAAGTAGCAGGGAAACGTGAAATAGCAGGAATCGTTATGACGCACAGACGCTTTTATTTGAATCATTGAATTAAGATTTCGAAGTGGATTCTGGATAAACGTCTAGTTAGATATGTCTAATTGAGGGATGGTGTGAATGCGAACCACCCCATCCCCTTCAAAACAATGGGAAACCTAAACTGCCAGTACAAAGGTAATTCATTTTTTTCACCACTGCACAGATTGCTAATGACTCCAGGTGCGGGTTATCCAACTGTCAATATGGTAATAGGGCCCACAATGAACCCAGGGGACAATGGGCAAGAATTCTGCTGCACAGCCAGAAGGACTTCGTGCTAAAAATTGTGCAGGCTTGGCACCCACAGAAATTCTTAACGTTTTCCTTCACGGCAAAACTAGAACACAGAAAACAAAAGCCACCAAGTTTGACCAGTGAATTCATATATGCTGCATACTCCGCTGTGCTACTTTTACTGCAATTTTGTTTATTTTTGCAAAGGAAAGGCGAGGACAGGTGTCGCTCTGCATTTTATTCAGATTGTTCTGCATCATATGTAATGACTGCGAAGGAAATCGCCTGTTAATTATAGAGCCACTTCGATCAATATATCGCAGGCGTCATCCTCCTTAAATATGGGTGATGAAATAGTTGAAATTTCACAAGCTAAACAAGATTAACAGCTAAGTAAAATAATGCACATTTACTCATAAACACTTACATACTTGTTTCATTTTCATTGCAAAAATGAGCTAGCTGATTGCTTTAACTGAGGATGTTGCAAGGAGAAAAGAATAGATAAAGCTACCTAGAATATAGTCAGAACTTAACTAGCGCCTTATAAAACTGATATGCTTCTGAATTATTTTTTATCTCAAATAAGGGTACATCCTAAAACAAGCATTCGATTATTAGCCTCATGCTTGGTTTTATTACAAAGCCTAATGAAATTTGGAAGATTGCCTGACACGAAGTTTGGAAGAGGAAGTGAAATAGCTTGTTTGAGCTAGACTACATTCTGTGATACAAAAGGGGATGATGGACGGAACGTTTGAGCCAATCAAACACTCACCCCCAGTCAACTGATCTGGGTTTAATCCATCATCATTCTTTAGCTCACTCCACCACCCCAGTTCAGACATGGCCATATGCAAATCAGTCTGACCCTGTGCCTCATGGGAACAGTCCAGCCCGAACTGCCAAGCCATGTCTTCCCTGGACCGGAAACAAGCATCCTAGGACCGGTTTCTGGCATTCCAGCCGTCATCAGCCAGGCTTGCTTGAATCCAGTGGCAAAGTGAGCAAGGGACCCACGTCTGGGCATACCCCGCCAACTTAGGGCGAACAAAGCGATACAAAGGGGATGATGGACGGAGCGTTTGAGCCAATCAAACACTCACCCCCAGTCAACTGATCTGGGTTTAATCCATCATCATTCTTTAGCTCACTCCACCACCCCAGTTCAGACATGGCCATATGCAAATCAGTCTGACCCTGTGCCTCATGGGAACAGTCCAGCCCGAACTGCCAAGCCATGTCTTCCCTGGACCGGAAACAAGCATCCTAGGACCGGTTTCTGGCATTCCAGCCGTCATCAGCCAGGCTTGCTTGAATCCAGTGGCAAAGTGAGCAAGGGACCCACGTCTGGGCATACCCCGCCAACTTAGGGCGAACAAGCGATACAAAGGGATGATGGACGGAACGTTTGAGCCAATCAAACACTCACCCCCAGTCAACTGATCTGGGTTTAATCCATCATCATTCTTTAGCTCACTCCACCACCCCAGTTCAGACATGGCCATATGCAAATCAGTCTGACCCTGTGCCTCATGGGAACAGTCCAGCCCGAACTGCCAAGCCATGTCTTCCCTGGACCGGAAACAAGCATCCTAGGACCGGTTTCTGGCATTCCAGCCGTCATCAGCCAGGCTTGCTTGAATCCAGTGGCAAAGTGAGCAAGGGACCCACGTCTGGGCATACCCCGCCAACTTAGGGCGAACAAAGCGATACAAAGGGGATGATGGACGGAACGTTTGAGCCAATCAAACACTCACCCCCAGTCAACTGATCTGGGTTTAATCCATCATCATTCTTTAGCTCACTCCACCACCCCCAGTTCAGACATGGCCATATGCAAATCAGTCTGACCCTGTGCCTCATGGGAACAGTCCAGCCCGAACTGCCAAGCCATGTCTTCCCTGGACCTGAAACAAGCATCCTAGGACCGGTTTCTGGCATTCCAGCCGTCATCAGCCAGGCTTGCTTGAATCCAGTGGCAAAGTGAGCAAGGGACCCACGTCTGGGCATACCCCCGCCAACTTAGGGCGAACAAGCGATACAAAAGGGATGATGGACGGAACGTTTGAGCCAATCAAACACTCACCCCCAGTCAACTGATCTGGGTTTAATCCATCATCATTCTTTAGCTCACTCCACCACCCCAGTTCAGACATGGCCATATGCAAATCAGTCTGACCCTGTGCCTCATGGGAACAGTCCAGCCCGAACTGCCAAGCCATGTCTTCCCTGGACCGGAAACAAGCATCCTAGGACCGGTTTCTGATTGGCTCAAACGTTCTGTCCATCATCACCTTTTGTATCGCTTTGGTCGCCCTAAGTTGGCGGGGGTATGCCCAGACGTGGGTCCCTTGCTCACTTTGCCACTGGATTCAAGCAAGCCTGGCTGATGACGGCTGAAATGCCAGAAACCGGTCCTAGGATGCTTGTTTCCGGTCCAGGGAAGACATGGCTTGGCAGTTCAGGCTGGACTGTTCCCATGAGGCACAGGGTCAGACTGATTTGCATATGGCCATGTCTGAACTGGGGTGGTGGAGTGAGCTAAAGAATGATGATGGATTAAACCCAGATCAGTTGACTGGGGTGAGTGTTTGATTGGCTCAAACGTTCTGTCCATCATCACCTTTGTATCGCTTAGTCGCCCTAGTTGGCGGGGTATGCCCAGACGTGGGTCCCTTGCTCACTTTGCCACTGGATTCAAGCAAGCCTGGCTGATGACGGCTGAAATGCCAGAAACCGGTCCTAGGATGCTTGTTTCCGGTCCAGGGAAGACATGGCTTGGCAGTTCGGGCTGGACTGTTCCCATGAGGCACAGGGTCAGACTGATTTGCATATGGCCATGTCTGAACTGGAGTGTGGAGTGAGCTAAAGAATGATGATGGATTAAACCCAGATCAGTTGACTGGGGGTGAGTGTTTGATTGGCTCAAACATTCTGTCCATCATCACCTTTTGTATCGCTTGGTACGCCCTAAGTTGGCGGGGGTATGCCCAGACGTGGGTCCCTTGCTCACTTTGCCACTGGATTCAAGCAAGCCTGGCTGATGACGGCTGAAATGCCAGAAACCGGTCCTAGGATGCTTGTTTCCGGTCCAGGAAGACATGGCTTGGCAGTTCGGGCTGGACTGTTCCCATGAGGCACAGGGTCAGACTGATTTGCATATGGCCATGTCTGAACTGGGGTGGTGGAGTGAGCTAAAGAATGATGATGGATTAAACCCAGATCAGTTGACTGGGGGTGAGTGTTTGATTGGCTCAAACGCTCTGTCCATCATCACCTTTTGTATCGCTTGGTCGCCCTAGGTTGGCGGGGTATGCCCAGACGTGGGTCCCTTGCTCACTTTGCCACTGGATTCAAGCAAGCCTGGCTGATGACGGCTGAAATGCCAGAAACCGGTCCTAGGATGCTTGTTTCCGGTCCAGGGAAGACATGGCTTGGCAGTTCGGGCTGGACTGTTCCCATGAGGCACAGGGTCAGACTGATTTGCATATGGCCATGTCTGAACTGGGGTGGTGGGAGTGAGCTAAAGAATGATGATGGATTAAACCCAGATCAGTTGACTGGGGGTGAGTGTTTGATTGGCTCAAACGTTCTGTCCATCATCACCTTTGTATCGCTTTGGTCGCCCTAAGTTGGCGGGGGTATGCCCAGACGTGGGTCCCTTGCTCACTTTGCCACTGGATTCAAGCAAGCCTGGCTGATGACGGCTGAAATGCCAGAAACCGGTCCTAGGATGCTTGTTTCCGGTCCAGGGAAGACATGGCTTGGCAGTTCGGGCTGGACTGTTCCCATGAGGCACAGGGTCAGACTGATTTGCATATGGCCATGTCTGAACTGGGGTGGTGGAGTGAGCTAAAGAATGATGATGGATTAAACCCAGATCAGTTGACTGGGGGTGAGTGTTTGATTGGCTCAAACGTTCTGTCCATCATCACCTTTTGTATCGCTTTGTTCGCCCTAAGTTGGCGGGGTATGCCCAGACGTGGGTCCCTTGCTCACTTTGCCACTGGATTCAAGCAAGCCTGGCTGATGACGGCTGAAATGCCAGAAACCGGTCCTAGGATGCTTGTTTCCGGTCCAGGGAAGACATGGCTTGGCAGTTCGGGCTGGACTGTTCCCATGAGGCACAGGGTCAGACTGATTTGCATATGGCCATGTCTGAACTGGGGTGGTGGAGTGAGCTAAAGAATGATGATGGATTAAACCCAGATCAGTTGACTGGGGGTGAGTGTTTGATTGGCTCAAACGTTCTGTCCATCATCACCTTTTGTATCGCTTTGGTCGCCCTAAGTTGGCGGGGGTATGCCCAGACGTGGGTCCCTTGCTCACTTTGCCACTGGATTCAAGCAAGCCTGGCTGATGACGGCTGAAATGCCAGAAACTGGTCCTAGGATGCTTGTTTCCGGTCCAGGGAAGACATGGCTTGGCAGTTCGGGCTGGACTGTTCCCATGAGGCACAGGGTCAGACTGATTTGCATATGGCCATGTCTGAACTGGGGTGGTGGAGTGAGCTAAAGAATGATGATGGATTAAACCCAGATCAGTTGACTGGGGGTGAGTGTTTGATTGGCTCAAACGTTCTGTCCATCATCACCTTTTGTATCGCTTTGGTCGCCCTAAGTTGGCGGGGTATGCCCAGACGTGGGTCCCTTGCTCACTTTGCCACTGGATTCAAGCAAGCCTGGCTGATGACGGCTGAAATGCCAGAAACCGGTCCTAGGATGCTTGTTTCCGGTCCAGGGAAGACATGGCTTGGCAGTTCGGGCTGGACTGTTCCCATGAGGCACAGGGTCAGACTGATTTGCATATGGCCATGTCTGAACTGGGGTGGTGGAGTGAGCTAAAGAATGATGATGGATTAAACCCAGATCAGTTGACTGGGGGTGAGTGTTTGATTGGCTCAAACGTTCTGTCCATCATCACCTTTTGTATCGCTAGACTACATTCTGTGGCATCACATTCAGAAAAATATAGAGTATTTTGTCTTGGGAGATACTATCATTCCTTACAAGTAGATCGTTTTTTTTTTTAAGGCAGGGGCAGAAGAAACAAGCAAACCAAGAAATGCATTGGACATGTACGCACATGCGTTTTTAGCAAATATTGCAATTCCGGTAGTATTCAAAGAGGTATGTATACACGAGACAACCAAAAATGTGTGTTGTGTGTGCGCGCGCACATAGGTAGATGGAAGAAGACAACACGCTCCACTAAATGAGACTGACTCTAGTACTACTGGGGTTTTATGGACATTTGCCATACACGTCTGTGTCACATTATTTTGCTTCTGGAAAATGCTAAGTGGGCTGGTTGGTGGAATTTGTATTTTTAAATTTTCCATACAGTTCGTCAAGCTACAAAACGCACAATGATCTGCTGTGGCGGTGTAAACTTCACAGGTGCTGTCATCTCTTTAAAAGCACACCTACTCTCCTAAGTAAACCAATCACATATAAATAATAAAGGTTGGCCATTTTATTCTGCAAAACAGAGGTTTTCATTAACTAGCTAAACGCATAAGTAGCAAACATACCCACCCTCAACAGCACTCCCTCTCAAGCCCACTCCCTGAAATCTCAGTTCTTCGTAATGTCTACCACTGTAAATGTCGTGCTTTGGCTAGTTATCCAAGGTTTTTCAGACTTCAAAACAAGTCGAGTATGTGCACCCTGGAGAATGGAATCTGTGTGGATATTTGAGAGCCACACACTCGTCTCTAAGGGGGTACATGGAGGATGCCTATGTCTAGCAAAGTTGTTTTCATCCCTAGTCCCCTCCCCCAAGCACTTTCGTACAAAATGCCCTCATGGAACCCCCGAATGTGTTTTTAGTGTTAATAATGTTATCAGGTGCTTCAGCCCAGAGAAGGCTAGATTCACAGAAAAAGCTATGAAATAAATAAAGCATAACATAGACAGAGAGAGCTCAACTTTGAGGCCGTGGGTTGAAATATCATAGAATAACTTGTATTTCACTTTCCCGGAAAGAAGTAACAACAGACGCCGCAAATAGAAAAACAAGCCTGGCAGTGGTGCGTGCGCGCGCAGTCTGCTCTTTTTGGAAGCACATACTCGTGCTTGTGGCGCGCCCCTGCTTGCTCCCGCAAGGTGGATGCCGCCACAAGCACGAGTATGTGCTTCCAAAAAGAGCAGAGGGATGGCTAAAGGTCCTCCTACGCAACGCATGCGCGCTGCGTAGGCGAGACCTAAAAAATAAAATGCATCTTCCCACTGCTAACTTGGGTGAGCTACTTTGATTCTTTCTTATTCAGCACTCCGTGGTAGTGCATGTGTCTCCTTGCTATCAGTCTGCTTGTTCCTTTGCCTCTCCTGCTTTGTTTCACTGCTCTTACTGCTCTTCGTTACTCTCCCCATTTTAAATTTTACTTCTTATGAATCACTGCCTGGAAGCTGTAAAATGCCACCTGGCCCCTCACTTCCGTTTTGCATTGATGTGCACTTTGTTTTCGCTGTTTTACCTTTTAACTTTCATTTACTTAATGACACACATGCAAGTTTACATTGTGACACTTGAATATGCATTGGTGGCCATCTTGGTATGGGTTTTCTTTAATAGAAAATCCATCACAACTTTGTCAGCCATGTGTGCCTATGCATCATGATGTACGTGTTGACATGAGAATGGATATTATTGGTTCAGCATGTTATGTTATGCAAAGTGCAAAACGTGAAATAGAGTGTGTTCAGTACACCCAGGAAATACCTAACCCTGTCATTATGGTAGGTTTTGCAAAACCTGCAAATCAGGGCCTCAGTGGGCTCTGCTACTGCTGACTAAAATGATTTGTATGTAGAGTGGATTTTGTACTAACAGTGCAGCAAAAAACATAACCAGAAGCATTACTGCCATGGATAAAGAGCTACATTTCATCACTGAAGCATTCCACTTGCATACATCTCTTAATTAACCAAATGCAAAGCCATCAACTCTATATTGTGCTGCTTGATCCCTTACGCTGAAAAGCAAAACCTACAAAGAATGGAAATGCTTCTGAAGTATTTCATTTAGATGAGCCAGCCTAAGTATTACAGTCACTCAAGTATTCTCTATCCCATTTCCTTTCAAGGAGTTATCCCGCCTCTTGTGGATTCTCCCATGGTTCCTCTCTATCATACTTAAGATCATACTTAAGATTCATATGTAATGTCTAGCCACGCCCATACACCCATTCAGCTTTCAGTTTTACTCTAAAGCTGAAGATATTCAGATCTAACTACATTTGTATCAGATTTAGGGCCCGTTTCCGATGTCGGACTGACTGGAGTCCGTCCGACATCGGTTGGGAACTGGAACCGAACGACCTCCTGACGTCGGTTCCAGCCCAGCAAGTAGGATGCAACCGAACACTGTTCAGTCGCATTCCTATTCTTTACAATGGGAGCATGCATTCCCACCAGAATGCATGCTCTCATTGTAAAGAGCAGAGGTGCAGTTCATCCCTGCACCCGTGGCAGGCACTTCAAGATGCCTGCCACTGGGTGCAGGGATCAACAGGGAGGCACCATAGGTGCCCCCTAGGCTGCCATTCGGCGGCCTTACACCCATGGGGGCCCAGCTGGGGTCCCCAAAGACAGATTCCCACAGCCTTTCTGTGTCAGAAAGGCCGGCACAGCAAGGCTGTGGGAATCCTCCATCGTAATCCCTCGGCCGGAAAGAGCCGTCCGAGGGATTGATGGAGGATTTCCGTATTGCAGCCGGACTCTCCGAGCCTGTCGCAAGCCATTCAGAAATCCGGTTCGGATTCCTTTCCGACCGACCCCATCAAAATGGGTCCGTCAGAAAGGAATCCAAACAGCCTATTCTGATGTGGTCGGAACGGCTCCGAATGATGGTCGGAGCCGTTTCCGACCGCATCGAAATCGGCCCCTTAGTGTTCTCTAAATTTCGGTCCAGGTTCTGCTCACTGATCGTTGGATGAGAGCAAATTATCTTAAATGTAATACCAATAAGACACAGACAAAGGTGACTTTTGACCATGAGGAACTCTAAGCATTTTCCGTAGTGCTCTCATCTCTAGACAAAATTCCAGTGTCTAATCCAGTGTCTGCATATATGGACAATGGTAATGTCCTTTGTTCTTGGTCTTACTGCCAGATTAGGTGAAATAGCGCAGATTTCTATAATCCACCTGGTTTACGGGCTAAGAAATTTTGACCATACATCTCTTCACCCACGTCAAAAGCACATTCTGTTAGGGTGGTATGTAAAAAGATTAATGTTTCTTTTTGATCAGATAAGCTCACATTTCTGCTGTAGAACCTCTGCACTTACTATTCCAGAAGGTCTTTACTTCTCAGTTTGGATTCACTTCAGACATTCCATGCTTGAAAAGACAGTGCTTGGGTGGACTTGCCTTCACAGTTCTGGACCCATCATTACAGAAAGCACTACCTCCCTCTGCTTGTTCTTTGGTTTACTATTTGGAATTGAGAAAATCTATCAAGAAACTAATTTTCTCACAAAATAGCTTCCTATTCTGGTCAAATACCTAAGTACCAATAACCCCTCAAGCACACATGCTATTTTCACAAGCACAATACAATTTAATACTGGTAGGAGGAGGAATATTTCGGAATTGGTTGTTGGAGGGCTAAAAGCTAGGGCATAGTTGGATGGATGGACAAATGCATGGATCTGGATGCATGGATACAAACATGTATGGAGGTTTGTGGATGCATGTGTGTGTGTGTGAATGCGTGTGTGTGTGTGTTTGTATTTGTGGGTGCATTAAATGGTAAGGGTGTGTGGGTGTATGATGGATACATGAGCGTGATTGGATGAATGAATGGAAGTGGGTACATGGATGTGTAAATTATTGCTCTTGATGGATGCATATATGAATGCATCACTTTTGGTGGGTGGATGAATGAATGGGTTTGTAACATGATCAATATCAAATTGTTTGCCTTTACCTGTCCAGTTCAAGAGAACATTCTGTTAAGGTGGTACGTAAAGGGGTTCATGTTTCTTTTTATCAGATGAGCAGTGGTGGCCGCCGCTATTAAAAACTGGTGAGGCAGCGACAGGGGGGGATAGGGGAGAAAAAATGAAAATCCCTTATTTGCTGGGCGCTGCCTCTCCTCTGTCCTCTTCTGTTCCTGACTCCCAGAAGCTCACAGGCTCCCAGACTCCCCTAAGCCAATCACAACGCTGCAGTCTAGCTGGTAATACTATTACCAGCACAACAGCAGCACCGTGATTGACATGAGTGGCCTGGTTTGCCACTCAGACAGTGGCTGGGACCGTGGGGCCGTTCTCCACCTGGCTGTGCAACACAGTCGGGTGGAGAAATGCTAAGTGCTCATGACGGTTTGGCCATCCTAAGAAGACCGGCTAAACCATCATGCGCACTTGTGCCCACTGCTCCTCCTCCCTGCGGACAACAGCCCAGCCCCGCCCCATCCCGCCCTAAACTGGCACAGTACTGAAAAATGAAATGATAATAACATTGTGTTATTATCATTTTATTTTTCCTTTTTGCACTTCTCAGAGAGAAGTGGGGCGACGCTCCTCAACCTTAACGGAGGTGCCGCCGCTGCAGATGAGTCCACTTTTCTGCTGGGCAAGCTCTGCGCTTACTCATCCAGAAGGTCTTTATATTCCAGTTGCGATTTACATCAAACAGTTCATGCACTAGAAGGCAATGCTTTGGTGGACATGCCTTTTCAGTTTGGACCAGTCAATACGGAACGCACTAACTCTCTCTGCGTGTATTTTCCTTCACCATCCAGAATAGCGAGAGGGTATCAGGAAACTCCTTTTCTCAAAATATGGCTTCTTACTCTGCTCAAAAGCTGCCTGGTATTTCCCAAATACCTAGAAACCTTCAAGTGGATATGCCGCTTTCAAGACCAAAATGCTGTATATTCTGATGAGTGAAGGAATATTTGCAGATGTTGTTGGAGAGTTAGAAGCATGGCTGTAGTTGGATGGATGAACAAGTGCATGGATCTGGATGCATGGGTCCATGTGAGTTAATGGCTGCATTAATGGGTAAGGGTGGATGAATGCATGGATGGGTGTACGATGAATGCATGAGTGTGTTTGGACGATTGAACGAATGGAAGTAGGTGGATGCATGGGTAAAATGCTTCCCTGAGTTGAGGCACTGATGAATGCATCACTTTCTGTGAATGGATGAATGCATCGATGTTTACCATGTTCACTGTCAAATTATATATATTGGCATGCATTTCATTTATTTCACTTGAACTACCAAAGATCTTCCAAAAGAACAACCATTGTCCAGGAATTATGACTCATCATCACTCTTCAAATCTTCTAAAGCAGACTGCCAAGATTATAGTCTTTAGTGATACAATTTCTACCCAGAGTACTAAATTAGATATGGACGTCAGAGAGTCCAAAAGAAATGTCTAGAAGCACAACATTTTCCATGATGCACTGTATCTCTTGAATAGCCTGTCCATCCACCTAAGTAAGATCCCTTGTTTATCCAACTCTGAAAAGACCTGAAGGTCTGGGGTTCTCTTGTCTAACAGTCGCTTGCTTTTTACATCTTCCATCAGCTCTCGCAGAGCTTAGTCTTAATATCAACCATTGAGCACAGCAACACTCGAATGCAACCAGCCACATTCAGTTGCATCCTAAATCCTCTCAATGATCCGCCAACCCTTCTCTATGGTCCCTCCGCCTGCTGTAGACAAAGGGATAGAATACCTGCATACCTGCTATATGCAGCTGGGTATTCTGCCCCCTAGCGAGGAAAGCTTATAACACAAAGATGACCGCTAAAAGCCTCCAGCAATTAATCTATCTATCTATCTATCTATCTATCTATCTATCTATCTATCTATCTATCTATCTATCTATCTATCTATCTATCTATCTATCTATCTATCTATCTATCTATCTATCTATCTATCTATCTATCTATCTATCTATCTATCTATCTATCTATCTATCCATCCATCCATCCATCCATCTATCTATCTATCTATCTATCTATCTATCTATCTATCTATCTATCTACCTATCTACCTGTCTGTCTATCTATCTATCCGTCTGTCTGTCTACCTCAATCAATGAATGGGTTATTTCACAATATAAAGCTTTATAAAACATATACAGCTTACAACACATGTATACAAAGATTATATAAATAAATCTGTAAAAATAAAAAGAAGTTTGCACAGTATGGTTTATAAATGTCAAGTTAATGCATCAAATCAACCACCACAAAGTACATATCGCAATATTCATTATACAGCATAATTAGCTATGCTTGAATGAAGTGTAGTAAGCCAGGTAGCAAAAACACTCTCAAAAGAGAATAAAACCTATCAAAGTCAGGATGCACATGACTGTAGCCAACCCTTCTGGATTCCAAGTACCCATATCTATAACTAAATATAACTAGTTATCTTGAGTCAAGATAATTTCCAGAAATTCCATGGCTCAAACATCTAAGCTTATAGAATCATATTCGTCTGGCGCTTTCAGGCACTACAGATAAACTTGTCTATGGCAAATTGTAATACTTCATGTTCAGTACATTTATGGAGAATTACATTTTCTTTGTTTTTGGCATAGTAAAGCTTTTGAAAAAAGTTTTAACCAATTAGTTCTCTGTTTTACATAAATTGGCCCGAAAATAAAAAAATGTTGCTCCTTTTCTACTCACCAATTGAACATTCACAGTAATTAGTATGACTTTAGACCTTTAAGCTTCAACTTTAATTTCATATATAGTGGGCACCCATATGCTGAGACCGTCCTGTTTTTATTCCATTTTATTTCTCAAATAGCCTGACCCTAAAGAGCTTTTATAAATGTCATTGATAGCTTCACACTGTAGTAAACCCAGGATTTGGCCTTTAACTCTTAATACCACAACCCAGGAGCTGTGTTCGTTTCTACCCAGATATAACTCACGCCAAGGTTCAGGAAAATATAGTGTACATTCGCCAGCCGTGACAAACTGAGAGCCTGGTCACATGACGAGTTCTCTGTGGGTCCATTTATGCAGCAGCATTTGTCCACGTTTGAACCCAGTGTTAAGCATCTTGAGGACGGCTTTTTGATTCATACAGTTGATTCCTAATTCCGATGTCAGCGATTTTAATGGAGTTGATTTTAGAAACCAGAAGTGCCTCCTTAAAAAAATATTTTGGCGCATGACCACAGGGTGCCCACACAATTTGTCCACTTTAAGAGTCCATAAACAGTTTTTGCTTGATTTAGGGGCTGATAAGCACATACTTAGGTTTTAGGGGGCCGATTACAATGGCGGGCGGTGTGTAGGCGGTCGGGAAGACCGACAGCCATCCATCCGACGGGCTCCTTGAGCCCGCCGGTGCATTGGTGACTGACATAATCCCTACAATGGTGGCGGTGCCTGGCAGGCATCGCCGTAGGGATTATGATGTCCCTCCCTACCAGCTGACTCATGGCGGTTCACCCGCCATGAAAAGGCTGGCGGAAAGGGACATTGGGGGCGTAGCGGGCCCCCCCTTCCCTCCTGGTACCTGCCACATAGTGCAGGGATATGTACAGGGTGCATTTTTTGCATTGAAGCGGGTGCTGCAGCCAGCAGCACCCACCGCAATGCAAAGAATACACGCTGCGACCACCTTGCAGGCAGTCCCATCGTAATCCCTCTGATGGGACTGCCGACGGCTAGTCGGTCAGTCCCGTTTACGATAGGGTGGCAGGCGGACGTAAGTCCGCCAACCATCCTAATCGGGCCCTTAGTTATCAAATGAACTGCTTTACTTTTTTGTCAGCAGATATGTCCAATTGGACTTTATTAAAACAACTTCTCAAATATACAAATTGCGATTCAATGTCCCAGAGATTTTTATTCAATGAAAATCTTTCCTTGGTATATATGGAGTCCTTACAATCATGGTTTTATATTTAGCATCATTGGTCACAGATTGTTTTCCGCTACATTATTCTTCAAATGACCAAATAGTCGACTCACTTGCAACACCACATCTTTGTTGACATGTAGCAGAGAAGGCACAAGGGCACCATTAACCCTAGGGCAGTCTGCATTAACTCCCAGTAGCCGTTCAACAAGATCATTGATGAATATATTAAATAAAATTGTCATTGACTGGCACCTTTGCCTAATCCCTGTAGTCACAATAAAAGTGCGGGCCAGTTCACCCGTTTCCCATACAGAACCATGCAGTGCTGTCAGAGTATAAGCAGAATATTGCATCCTTCAAGACAGCTGGGCTCTTATAACAGACCAAGGATTCATTGAGCAATAGTCTGTCTACGGTGTCAAATGCTGACCTTAAGTCAAGCAAAGCTGTAAATAACCTTAGCCTCTTGAGAACAGCATATTATGAAATGAAAATCCTTCGATGCAAACACTGCCAGTTGCAGTTCTCTTTCATAACCCTGCATGGAACTTCACTAGAATATTTTCTTCTTTCTGATGATCTTGAGACCTATAGACAGCACGTTTCCAAAAAGTGTCCCATACCGTCTAGCAAAGAAGTGGAAAGTAATTTCAAGGGTTCAAGACATCACACTTTTGTTTGCTGTTTTGCATGGCTCTCATGTCAAGTCATAAGAGTGAACGACTGGATTCTAAATTCAGTAATTCACTGCTATGTCATAGCAACAGCTGCGGTCCATGCAGGTAACAGCGGTGGGGCGGTGGGGCCGGGTAAGGGGGGATTTCGAGGGACAATGCAGAGGGAAAATTAAATAAATAATTAATTTTCCCTCTGCATCGTCCCTCGAAATCCCCACTTTCCCGGCCCCACCGCTGTTACCTGCTCGGACCGCGGCTGCGTAGCAACAGTGAGTAACACAACTTGCTAACCTCTGTTGCTATGTAATAAAGGAATTCCAGGCTGCTCTGACTGGTCTTTATGAGTGTGTCATAGACATGCTGGAGAGCAGGGTGTAGTACTTCTGCAGGGGAGGGAAACAAAGGCACAGAGAGTGGGGAGGGTAGCTGGCAGAAGGCCAGGTATTTTTTTATTTATTTCTACATTTGGAACAGGGAAGAGAGGTCATGTAATGTATGGCTCCCCCTTTACTCTGCCCCTGCACAGCAGTTGAAAACAGAGGCAGATGATTTTAAGGGCCATACATAACATAGAATTATAGATCTGTGAAAAGGTGAATTACGTGGATGTTTTTCACCTCAGGATTCATAGAGACATTATAGACAACTTGAGCATTAATCTTGTTGTCTGTTTGATGTAACTCAGAACCCCTTGGTGAAAAACTTCCCTGTAATTTATAATTCTATATATGGATGGGAAAATTATTGCATTTTGCCTTGTCAGAACTACTGTATCCTTTTTAAAAGCACATTAAAATACAAAGTTTGTTGTACTAATAGCTTCATCATATTTATAACAAGCATTGACAAAGCCAATAGTTCTGGCGTTGTTTCCTGCATTTTGGCTTTGTCAATGCTTGTTTTGTTTTGAAATGCCTTTGATGAAACTTTAATGTTGTCAAAAGCTGCCAGACCCCTGCCTATGTAAAAAATGTCTAAAAGCAGAAATCAGTTTTTGGTCTACAAAAGAACTCATTGCAATACTAGCCCCTGGCACTGAACAGAACTACTTTGTGTAGAGATATTTCCTTGTGAAAGAGCAGCATGCCAATGTCTGGGATGGGTTGACCAACTGTCTCATGTTGCATTCTATTATTTTTTTATTTATTTTTTTTAACATATTTTATTGAGATTTTATTCATATCCATTACAATATAAAGGTAAATTGTACATCATCATTACTGTTATGTTACTTTACATCTTAGCATGTGTGTTTAATATATAACATTGAATAAAGTATGTAACCCATTATTGTAACATCTCACATGTGATTATTTTTCTTTCGCATTTGAGAAAGAAAAAAATAAACTTCTTCGCATAAGTTGTCATTGTATACATTTTGGTGTACTGTACAATCTTTGTGTTACAGCACACATACTGTTCCCTATCTTATCCTATCAAAACTAAACTAATATGCTATAAAATTCTTCCCCCTCCCATCCATTTCGGCCACATTGATAATCCACGTAGTAGCAGTTGGCACCATTATCTTTACAGTTCTCTGCGATTTCTTAACGTTGACAGAGGACTTTACCGTAACAATATCATTGCATCCTGAATATACTATTATTACATAAACTTATCGTATTCAGACCTGTAGTATATTATTATGTCTGTGAAAGTGCAGTAATGTCTGTTGCTTTAAATTCCTCCATTAATGCATTCCAGTCAAGGGAAATAGGTTTTTTTCTCAATCCACGCTTTTCCTCTCTCTGTATTTCTATACCTTCAGCCTTACCCCACCTAAGTGCTTCATTATACCAATCCAGGACCGTTGGCGCTTTTCTCGCTTTCCAGCGCTTTGTTATTGTTCGTTTGCCAATATTAGCATTAGATTAATGAAGCGAGCTGTAGGGTTCCCATTTGTGCTTTTTATACCCACACCTAGCAGGCAGGAGTCTAATATATTAATTCGTCTCCCAGGTGCTAGTGCAGTTAATATTGTGTGTATGGAAGACCAGTAATGTAAAATTCTTGGGCATGACCAAATCATGTGAAGTAGGTCGGCGTTCGCCTCCTGACATCGGGGACACACATCACTCGCATCCGTAAACATCATGCTTAATCTGTGGGGGGATAAATATGCACGGTGCAATATCATTAATTGTATGAATTTAAACTTCCTCAGGTTGCATTCTATATGTGGCAGAATAAATATCTGAATGACTCAATAACAGACCAATGGATGACGAGGGCTGGTCAAAGGCCCCTATAAGTAAGCATATTATGTGTATAATTCTAGTAAAACGAAAAGTTGTTGGCTGACGCCAGACCTAAATATCAATTGGGGATCATGACTAGCCCAGGGACTTGTCTGTCCTTCTGAGCAACAATGCTTGGACAACCTCTTATGCATTCAAGATTAATGACTTTGTCCTTTTATATACATCCTTGTCTAATGAAACAGGTCATCTAACCTATATAATAAAAGGTAGTTCTTATTTAAAATAATGAATCCGTTATATATAATGGCATAAATCTACCCCAATATACTGAAGATACACAATTGTACTTAAAACTGTCATCGATCAACAATATCCACACACTACGTACAGTTGAAAGAAAATACACAACTGGATGAATGTATACTGCTTGAAATTGAAACCTCAAAAAATGTGTTTTTCTTTTATACTAACAGATCCAGCAAGAAAATAGATTCCTCCTAGATCTCAGAACTACTAGAATTTGGCTATGTGCCAGCAGCGAATGCAGTAGTCAAATCCCTAGGAGTCACGATCAACCCCCCCTTGAAATTATTCCCCATTTACTAAAGTTAGTGCAACCTCCATCCCCACTAGTTAAAGAAAAGAATACACCTGGTTTCCTCAGTCAAATAAGAACACTCATAATATCCTGAATAGACTCACCCAATGCCATCTTAGGTGGCCTACTGACATCACTCTGCTCTCTCTATAAGCTATCCACAGTGAACATCATTGGAGAGAAAAAACGTTTGACCACCTCACTACAATCCTAAGGAACTTAATTGTTTTCGACTGGAGACAAGGATCAAATAACCCCGGGCGTAGTGGGCGTAGCGGGGCTACGCGGAGGTCTACGGAGTTGCGAACAAACTCCGTGGAACTCCGCTACGCTACGCCACCCGCCTCCACCCCTCCTATATTAACAATTAAATCTACATTACTTCTAGTAAATTAAAACCACTTACCTGGCATGCGGCGTCCCGAGCTGCCCTCCTCTCTTCCTGTCGTCTGGGTAATTCTTTGAGAAAACTGCGCATGCGCAGCGCGCATGCGCAGTTTTCTCAAAGAATTACCCAGACGGCGAGGAAGAGGAGGAGAGCAGCCCGGGGACGCCGCATGCCAGGTAAGTGGTTTTAATTTACTACAAGTAATGTAGATTTACTTGTTTATAGGGGGCTGGAGGCGGAGCTGGCCAACTCTGCTCCGCTGCGGAGTGTGCGGAGATTTGCCTTCTCCGCGGAACGCGGAGGAGGCAAATCTCCGCACACTCCGCGGGCGGAGCGGAGGTCTCCACCCGGGGTTAGGATCAAATTAAAAATCTGCTGCCTCACCTACAAAGGCCTACACTGTTTCAAGCCTGGCTACCTTGCTGACATCTCGTCCATTTCAGTAGGCCAGAGACAGCCTAAGAGTAAAAGCTCTCTTATGCTGAAAATGCTTAAATTCAGATCTTCCCAAGCTCTGAAACAGTCCTTCACAGGGACAACCTTAGCTCTGAAAAAGCTCCATGCCTCAAGTTATCTTCACCTGAGAACAGTGCTGAACATTTTGGTGTTCTGAAAAGGCCTAAAGACTCACCTCTCTAGGTGTTATGGATTAGGTCTCACTGACGTCTCTAAAGATTTGGGACCCAGATGGCCGAACACATCGTAATGTTGGACCTGAGTCTAGTTACTGACTGGTGTCAGGAAATTATCTAACAGTTACTAATGTAGTTAGCAACTGAAACTCAGGGTTTGTTCTTTATATGTTTGGATGTGATGGCTGATGCTGTGATATATCTTCCCTACTTCTTCCCTAGTCCAACCACTCCTCGTTTTCTCCCCCTCCCCACTCAACCTTTTCCCCGAGTACTTTCTGTTCATCTAGAATCATTCATGTATGATTTTTGTTTGCTTTGTACAGCACTTAAATACCTTTCTGGTGACACAGTGTTAGATAAAATGTTAAATAAATAAATGTAGATATATGCTATAAACATAAAATATTAAGTTCTGGTGACTGGACTGTTGGGAAATTTAGATGTTATTGTTAGTCCCCTCTTTATGATGCAGCTCTTTTAAACAGGCTAAAGTCAAAAGTCATCCCAATGCTCTCCATCTACCACATCTCATTTCAGGGGTGAAAGTATCAAGCATATGTGGATTTTCCACCCATTCTATACCCGTGTATGCCCAATGGTTCCAATATCATGTTTCTTGAAAAAGATATCATATTTTCCTGTAAACTGTAATTAGTCTAAATCACCCATTTTATTCTTTTTTAACCTTTATTTGTCATTTTTTAAACAGATGACAATAAACAACGAAGCAGCAGCTCAGCAAGATGGAGACCCATTTTATTCTTAAGACCAATTATACTTCAACTTAAGTAGACTGTTTTAGTGATTTTTTCTGGATGGCATACAGACAATCCACTTCACTCATAGATCCCTTTTGAACCAAAGATATAACATCATCTGACTCCTTATTTAATAACTCATTTTTGACTTATTACTTTCTATAGATTGTCGTAAAATGTTGTAAATAAATGTAAATCCAGTATTTGTAAAGCGCAAACAGCTACCCAAAGGCATCCCGGCGCTGGGGGCTGTCGGGAAGATTAAGCAAGCTATTGCCCAGAGTCACATGGTGCTGGGCTGACCTGCCGCCGGTGATCGAACCGTGAGCCCCAGATTCCAGCGTCAGTCGCCCTGGCCGCGGCGCCACACCTCTTCCCTCTTCCCATTGTGCCTATTAACTCAGTCTCCTGTGGATTTCATTTGGTATATTTTGGCTGATAAATTATCTTGGTAACATTGCAGTGGCAGCATCTCCATCCTTTTTCTCTTTTTTCAGGAGTCCCCTTATTTGAAGGTTTGTAGGTAATCAAGGGGCTCCATGATATTCTGAATTGTATTAAGCCCTGCTCTAGTTCATGGTTCACTATTCTCAGTCTAATTATATCTCCCATTAGTTATTCTCACTGCAGAAACAATATCACTACTAATTGGGAAATAGAGGCCGCTCACTCTAAGGAATCAGTGAACGATCTTATTGAGAATCGTTACCCTTGACTCAAAAGCCGCTCTCGAAATGGAGGATCATCTCCCAGATAAACAGATGGTAACACACTGGCCCGTACATTTTTCCTATGATCACAAAATCCAATAAACGTATCCTGTTGCACACTAACCCTTCTTGGATGGTCACCAGTTCTTGTGTCCTGCCCCGAAAGGAATAACTACAGAACTACTGGTCTTATATTCCTCTTGCATATGGTTAATGTCCCTTGATTCATTGCTCTTCACTATTTTGTTTGTACATTCTTAGTTTTATGATACATTAGAACTGCAACATCTACTTTTCCTTTTGGCTGTTAGTGTTCCGTTGTGGCATGAACTTGTTCTGCAAATCTCTGATCCGTGTCCTCCCTTACCCTTGGGTTGACACTATTTACCTTGCCATTGTGGACTTTTTAACCAAATGGATCAAAAAATTCACTACAGATTTTAACCGATAGACATATTCTTACATACACTCTACTTCAATCTTCAGGCCCCTTTGTTATCCTCATTCTGACATATCACACATATTGGTTGTTCAACAAGCTGCATCCTTTCCAGGCACTACACCTGACTCAGTAAGATAGACAAGATCTCCCACCTCCTGTGAAGAAGTTTACAAGAGTGAAGTTTTCACTCTTCATACCATGGTGTGTATCTCATGTTAAACTGTATAATCTTTACTGTACTATCCAGTACTTTTCCACTTAAGCTTCAAGTGAGGCCACTTAAACTCACAAATTTTAATTTAACATGTCATGTGTGATGTAATATGTAAGGTCACTAGCAGTGCATGATGGGGACACAAGTTATGGTTAGCTTATTGAACCATAAGTGCAGAGGTTCTGTTTGCACCCATAACTGCACTTTAACAGTTCTTCCAGTAAATTTGAAAAGTTTTTTTTAACTTACATTGTGGTAATATAAGAACAAATAACCACAACTTCCCTCTAGCAATTATTTTTTTAGTGAATTTCTAGGTTTTTCTACCATATTCCATTTGGACCTGGTTTTTTAGTGTTCAACCCCTGTTTATAACTAACTGTCATAGCATACAGTCTTTGGCTGTGCATAGTAATGACTGCCTACAGGTCCTGTACATAACCTGTTGTACGCCGCTAACACCTACAACACATAAACTATAGCAACATGCTGCAGAGGTCGGCTTTAGTTCATGACCTATGGCTCTGGCCTTCACTGTCATACTTTTTCTGACAAACTTGCAAGTGAGTGTACCTGAGGTTTACTCTGTTTCCTTCATTCACGTGGATCTAGCTTTTGCTGCTTTTTATTTTCACTTACAGGCATGTTTTCTTTCATAAGCATTCTCAGTTTCTAGATTATTTTCCTTCTATTGCACAGTGTGGAACACCTCCATCAGTATCCAACCTAGGAGCGCGTCCCGGGCCCTCATTGGCTGAATTTTGTCAGCATTTTTAACTAGTACTAGTTGTTCGTTTTCAACTGGTTTGCATCAAATATTTGATAACTGCTTCCATTTTATTTATTTATTTATTTGTAGAGTGCATCATTCATCCCAAGGGATATCAAGGCGCTAGTCGCAACAGTGCTTGGCTGCTGGTATAGAAGGACTGATGGTTGTTAGTTTTTAGGGAACAGATGAGTTTTAAGTTTTTTCCGGAATATCAAGTAATCGGTTGTAAGACGTAGATCCAAGGGGAGTTCATTCCATTTCTGAGCTGCTAGGTATGAGAAAGATCGTCCACCGGTCCTCACTTTCTTGATGCGCTTAGTTCTGGCTAGTGCTTGATGGGTGACCGAAGGCTCCTTGTAGGGACATAGAACTCAATTCTCCCCTGGAGAATTCTGGGTCCGCTTAGATGTAGTACTTTATGTGCATGACAGAGCAGTTTGAATACTGCTCTTTGTCGTATTGGTAGCCAATGCAGGTGTTTCATGCACGTTGATGCGGAACTTAGTCTGCTTTTATTGCATACTAGTTTGGCTGCGGCGTTTTGGAGCACCTGAAGCCGCGTGAAGAGAAGCTCGGTCATGCCCATGAATAGGGCGTTTCCATAATCAAGCTGACTTATGAGCAGTGCCTGTGTGACTGTTCTTCTGCATTCCAATGGGATCCAGGGAAAAAGTCTGGTTAGTAGTTTCAGGGTCGCAAAGCCTTTTCCACAGAGGGCCCGCACATGGTCCTTCATGGATAGGGTAGTATCAATGATGATGCCCAGGTTTCTTGCGCTCTGTTTGGGGGTTGGGGCAGCACCAAGGGTTTGTGGCCACCAGGTGGCATCCCAAATTAGATTGGCACCCCCAAAGAGCAGGATTTCTGATTTCCCTGCATTTAATTTCAAATAATGCTCAGACATCCACTGTGCCATCTCTGAGAGGCAATTATGCAGTTTTACTTTGGTGATTTCAGATCTTTCCTCAAGGGCCACCATCAGTTGGGTGTCATCCGCGTAGGAGCAAATGCCAATTCCCCATTTTCTACCGATTTTCGCCAGAGATGATGGTATCGATACCATATTACAGTCTTCTTATTTCTCTGTAACTCTTTTCAGCAAAGTATGCCTCTGAAGTAGAGGTATATGCAGGAGTGGCCCATGCAGGTAAGAGCGGTGAGGTGGTGGGGCCGAGTGGGGGGGGCGGCTTTCGACAGATGAAGACGAGGGAAAATTAATTATTTATTTAATTTTCCCTCGTGGTCGTCTGTCAAATCCCCCCCAACCTGGCCCCACCGCTCTTACCTGCAGGGGCCGCTCCCAGGTATATACTCAGTTTTCTTTTAATACCTTGCAAAATGTTCTCCGTTTTATTTTACAGACCTATATTGTTCTCTGTGTGTGTCTGTCTTTTTTACAGCGTGTCTGTGTGTATATTTAAGCATTAATGCATGTTGTCTAGTATTTGTTTGCTTTTGTACCGCTGTACATGTTTGTTGCTCCTTATGTTACTATATATACTTTGTACATCTACATATCCTTATATGTGTTTTTGTCAAAGTCCAGAGTGGTATGTATCTGGGTGTATGGGCACATTTGAGTGTTGCTTTGATCAGTGTCACTGTATGGTTGCATGTGTATTTTTTTTTTTTTGCTATTTATTTCTGTTTATGTTTTTCAGTGTGTATGTTGGCCGCATCACTATAAATATAGCACTTCGTTTGCCTGCATGTGACTGCTTTTGGGCGTGTGTTGTGTGTATGTGTGCTGAAAGATGCAAATTTGTGTACTGTGGTCAATTCAATTGAAATCTTAAGTCTGTGAGTTTGTTTATATGTTATTATCTAAATATGACTGTGATTACGGGTATGTGAGTGCGAGTTGTTGCATACTTTGTTGTACTTGTGTGTGAGATTTGCATGCTTTGTTGTATGATGAAGGCCATGCACAGCGGGGGTTGGCCGCAGCACCCAACATCCCTCAAGGGAAGGCCAGTTTGTGCATGGCCTTCAATCCAGCGGCAGCTCCTCTGCCACGAGCGGCCCCTGCAGGTAAGAACGATGGGATGGTGGGGCGGGGTTGGGGGAGATTTGACGGACAACACAGAGGGAAAATTAAATAAATAATTAATTTTCCCTCACCATCGTCTGTCAAATCACCCCACCACTCTTACCTGCACAGGCCGTGCCTGTCCTCTGCTTTGGTGAAGGTGCATTGCCCCACCTATCAGCAGCCAAAAAAAATAAAAATAAACCGATAATAAATCCTTATTTATTGTCGTTTTATTTTTGCTCTCGGAGCCGAGGCTTCGGGGCGAGGCCAGGGGGATGACAGGCTGGTGGAGTAGTGGTTGCACTGCTATTCAGTGCGTATGACGGTCTGGCCGGCCGTATCAGGACATCCATACCATCATGCACACTGAAGTTCTCTCCAACCCGAGCTGTGTTGCCGGGTTGGAGAGAGATGGCACAGGCTCCCAGTCTAACTGGGAGCGCAAATCATCGGCGCTCAGGCTAATCCTGATGCTGCTTTCAGCAGCATGAAAGCAGCATCAGGATTGGCCGCAGTGGACTCTGCCTGTGCCTGCAGTGGAGAGGAGCGCGATGCAGCGATGCAGCAGGTAAGAGTTTTGTTTCCTTTTCTTTGTCTCATCATCCATCCGTCTGTCCCCCCTTCACCCTCTCCTCCCCTCCCATCGCTCCGCCACTCTATTGACACACCGGCCGCTACTGCTTCATTCATGCCATTTAAAATACAGATACCCTGGAAAATCTACACACAGCACAACCCAAAATCAAATATTGCAAACAATGCAGACTAAGGGGCCGATTCCGATCTCGGCCGGTAGGGCACCGAATCGGATTCGGCTTTACCGGATCCGATTCGGAGGCCTAGTTCCCGACCGATTCGTACGGGCGTCCGCGCAAGCAAGTACGATGCGAGCGCACGCGAAATCGCCGACCGACTCGTTCCCGGGTCCGAACCGCTCCGACCGACTCGTACGGACACGGCTCGCACTACGCAATGGAGATGTTACCCGACCGAGCCAGTACGATGCGCGCCTCGAACAGCCCGACCGACTCGTAGCGTCTGGCTCAGAAGAGCTGTCGGAGCCGGACTTGGGGGGTCTGTGTCGGACCCCCCTGCACGCGTAGCCGCGCGAGTCGCACACAGGGGGGACCCAAGGGTCCCCCCTACACATGCATGTGCGGTGCGAGTCGCACCAACGCGTACCCACTGTAGGGGGCCCCCCTGTTCGCGACGTGCCCATTCAGTCAATGGGAGCCCGTGTACGAGTTGTACGACCGGCTCCCATTGACTTCAATGGGAGCCCGACCGAGTCGAGTCCGGCAGCATGCGGCCGCATCGTACTCGCTCGGTCGGATTGCTGAAGTCCGGCTCGGTCGGAAAACTCACCGGATCCGGCTCGGTGAGTTTTCTGGCCCAGATCGGAATCGGCCCCTATGTGTATAAGTTAATTCTCTCTGAAAATGGCTTACTGAAGCCATGTTATTTTATGAAATGGACTTGTGAAATGTATCAGTGCTATTTTTTTAGGCCTCTGTTCAGAAACTGGTGGCTGGTAAATGTTGATGTTTTATTGAGACGATATTTCCTAATGGGAGAGGGATTAAAGAAAGCAATCTGTTTCAAGTAAGCAGAGTGAAAAAATGGGCCAGGTCGCCTGAGCTATATTTCCCCTATGGAATGTCTGCCCAGCACTTTGCTGGGGTGCATGGCGTAAATGTGAAGGCTGGGTAGAGAAAGATTGCGTGATGCATATTTCCATTCAGGAGGCCAATTGGACCCATGAGCAGGAGTGGACAGGGTCACTCAGGACCTTTTCCCCTAAATGGGTTGCCAGAACTTGAGAACTTACGGGTGTACCCTGTGTGCACTGCTCTTGAACCTTCTAGCGAAATGCTGATGTAATTATCAGAATAGTGAATCCTTCCACTGCTGAGTCCGCAACATCAATAAAACAGCAGTATTTGGCCACATGACTAGAAAAGCTTGGGAAATGTTCCCATATAAATATGCCTATACTGAATGGGGTTAAGTGTTGTCAAGGTGCTAGCATGTTAAACCTGTGAGTAGAAGATATTGTTCAGCTCGTGGGCTTGATTTTGGTTACAGGGATCTTGTGACATCATAAACCACAACGCCAAAGGCCAAGTGGTTTGTAAATGTCACCAGAACTCTGAGGTGCTAATATATCTCCATGTTACTTTTTACATATTTTTTACATTTCTGTTTATGTTGATAGCTTGTAAACCAAGGAAATGTTAATTGAATACGGTACTATACAGTCAGTCAATACTCATTATTTCGACCAATTGCCATAAAAGAGACACGCATATAAAAAATATTAAAAGTACGAAATCATGTGGCTTTGTACATAATATGAAGCATAAAAATGGCCTCCAACCATCGATTAAATACAATAAAAATAGACAAGTAAAATCGATAAAACATTGTCCCACATTGAATGTGCACAAACGTAAACACTAGTTGTGTCAGAAGTGAACTGTGAAGCCATGTGCTCTTTTAAGGTAGGGGAGTAGGATTCAATCCAAAAAAGACCTGATCTAATATGGAACACTCCTTGTGAGCATACCCCAAGCCATATCTTGGCTAAAATATTTAACTACAGCTACTCACAATGCTGTCCATTCCTGGGTGCTCCTGTCCATACTTTTATATATAAAAAGTTGTTCAGTGTCATTCCCCATTATAAACCACTAACGTGCATTTCACGTGATAAATGAAAAAAATGTGCAAGGGTTAGGAGACGCCTCACGGAAACACCACCAAGGGAGCTACTGATTGGTTCTCACCAGTGTGCTCCGGTTCTCATCATTGGCAACTCCAAACCATAAAGAAATTTTGTGAAAAAAGTGTCAAAATTATTTAAGTGTGTGAAAAGGATAAAACCCGCACTTGGAAAGTTCTCCGCATGCAGTCCTATTCTGACCCCTTACTAGAGAAGCAAAATTACCACTGACTTTCGCTTCTCCAAACTAAAAACGAGCTAAACGACCACTGGCAAAACCAATAATTTAATCACTGCTGTGCGTCTGCTCCATTTAAAAACAAGACCACTGTCGCAAACCATCAAGTTTCATGGAAGGCCAACATGTTTCATTGCCATTCACACTTCCGGCAATTTCTTCAGGGCTAGGGGTCAGTCCTCGCCACACTGTTATTTCAATTATATACCAGGAAGTTGCCCCCTCCGTGCCTACCGGCAACCCCTTCTCAATGGGGATGTGTACGCGTCCACACCACCCACATTTATTTTCACGGTTGCTGTATGTCAACCGCTATGTTCCTGTGTCTGGTCTCGAACTCAGCGCAGGAACATAGCGGTTGACATACAGCAGTGATTAAATTATTGGTTTTGCCAGTGGTCGTTTAGCTCATTTTTAGTTTGGAGAAGCGAAAGTCAGTGGTAATTTTGCTTCTCTAGTAAGGGGTCAGAATAGGACTGCATGCGGAGATCTCTCCAAGTGCGGGTTTTATCCTTTTCACACACTTAAATAATTTTGACACTTTTTCACAAAATTTCTTTATGGTTTGGAGCTGCCAATGATGAGAACCGGAGCACACTGGTGAGAACCAATCAGTAGCTCCCCTGGTGGTGTTTCCGTGAGGCGTCTCCTAACCCTTGCACATTTTTTTCATTTATCACGTGAAATGCACGTTAGTGGTTTATAATGGGGAATGACACTGAACAACTTTTTATATATAAAAGTATGGACAGGAGCACCCAGGAATGGACAGCATTGTGAGTAGCTGTAGTTAAATATTTTAGCCAAGATATGGCTTGGGGTATGCTCACAAGGAGTGTTCCATATTAGATCAGGTCTTTTTTGGATTGAATATTACGAGAGGAGGGCGACCTGATCTCTATCCCTCTAGAGCTCCTTTGATGTGTAGGAGAGTAGGATTCGCCAAGGGTCCATCCCACAAAATAAAAGGCAGATAGCCTTTCCAACCAAATATACTAGATAGAAAGGCACGTCTATGGTACTGAATCAAATGGTATGATATCTGCAAAAGCAGCAGGCCGATTCCTGAAGTCAGCAAAGCGACACCACAGCCATTGTCTTAAGATGGATAGACAGACAAAGGCAGATGGCCTCCATGACAAGCAATTCCGTACTCATAGAACAACCCCAGGGTGTAAATGGCGTCCTGGTGAAATTGATACATTTACTATACTATCCTATCCAAGGGGCCGATTCACAGAACTAATCTGAGATAAAATCCTAAATGTACTACTTTTGGTATTTGTTGTCGGGGTTTTTTGTAAAACAACCATAACATCACTTTAACTGTGATTTTTTGAATATTTCTTAGTTTTTTTCTGTTACAAGGTTTATACTGTTTTTACTGCCTAGAACTTTAACTTACTGAGTTATTTCCAAATTTTCCTAGTTGGATGTACGGACATATATGGTGGTCAGTATAAATGCCTTTTTGCATGATGTTACTTTCAACCCATGGCCTTTTGCTGCACCCAACTCACCTTTGGGCTAAATTCGATTGCATGCATGCTGGCGGTTGGGAGTACATCCTGAACTTCGGTCTAGCCTTGTTTCCATCAAGTCATCCCTCCTTTTTAGAAAGCCTCCTTTTCTCTCACTTTCTTTTCTGTGTTATTGTTTTTTAAAATGTAATAATTTTAGGAATGTTGTTTCTGCTCATGGATTCCACAGAAATCACAATCATTGGTTGACTATTTTTTGGGTGGGTAGAAATAATTAGTTCCCTCCTTTTGACTCCCACCCTCACATGCCCTGTCTCAAAATAAACTTAATAAGCTTCTCTCAATTCATTTTTTTTAGTGTCTTGGAAATCAGGGTTTTATCAAATTTCACAAATGTATGCTTTGAATGAATAGACAATGTGCTGGTTTCTCCTGCTCACTGTGGTGTCCATCTTTGACTGGAAATGAGAAATAGACTATTCTGTTTTTCCTTCTATTTGTTTGTTTAAATACAACTACACATATATTGCGAGAAAATGATCCTTTTTGTGTGGTGACCCCCATTGTTTGCTGAATTTTATTGCTTTTTTTGTACTGTATTGCATTCCTTTTCCTAGGGAACCATTGCTTTCGACCATTTGATTATCATATTCAGTGACCACATTACAAATGTTGATTTCATAATTCCTGGCATATGTCTTTGCAATACAGTGGTTTACGTGTTTGGTGGTTACATGAGCCAAGGGCATATGCATCTCTGCAGCATCAAGACAGGAACAGGGATGAAGGCAGCAAGAGATAAGAGCAATAGGCAAGAAAACGAACGCAGACAATTGATCTGCTCCTTGAAATACACTGATCTTGCAATGCACCATAACAGGGTCGCTTTTCTATATTGATTTAAGTCCCCACAATTCAGAGGAACATTAGCAGATAGAATAAGACATCATAATATAGAAATGTCCAAAGACGTCTGTCTTGTATATGTAATGGTCTCTCCTCAAAGCCATGCTTGCCCTTTCAGAAGTCTCAGCCTTTTCTGAAGTCTCCTTGGGCCAGATGTACGATCATTCCTTTTTGCGGAACGTACTAATGTGTCTCAGACACATTTAGCAATTTCCAATGAGGTCGCCAATGACTTGCCTCATCAATATTCATGAGGCAGGTCGCAATTTGCGACCCATTGGGAATGGGCAATAACATAGGGATGGTGGCCTGCTGGGGACAGCAGACCACCATGTCAGTGTTTGCTTTTTAAATAAAGCAACTTTTTTTTCAAATGCAGCCTTAAAGGAAAAGGGAATGCATTTAAAAGAAAAAAAACTTAACGTTTTCTTTTCATTTTGTAAGGGCAGCTCTTAAAAAATATTTTCGCTGCCAAACACAAAGGGGAAGGGGTCACCTTCCCCTTTGCTGCTGGCTTACCACCACTTTGAAATTGGTGGTAACTGCAATTATTTTGCGACCGCATTTGCGGTTGCAAAACAATCATACATCCCCTTGCGACTCACTATGAAGAAGGGAAGCCCTTGGCACCCCACTTACTAATAGTGACTCGCAAACCCTATTTTGCGAGTCGGTAATAGGTTACTGACTCGCAAAAGAGGGTTTGAACATGCTACAACACTTTTTAGCGGTTGCAAATGGCCTTATTTTCCATTTACGACCGCTAAAAATGGTGCACATATGGCCCCTGGTTTCTAAATTCGAATCTGCATCTTTTAATCAATGACAATAGCAATCACGTAAATGCGCTTTATCTTTCACCGCTCTTTCATCAATGTCTTGCCTCGTTGCTGCACGCTAAGATTCCGCACAACTCTGGTCAAGCTAAAGCACAACAACAAAACACTTCCCACATAGAACATCCTGCAACACAACACTCTGCCAGCCAAGCTCTCCCTGTAGCATACTATCTGTCTGATACTGTCTCAGAGCCTTGTCAGGGGCATGATGTGCTATGTAAATGCAGTACAATACTAATACCTCTAACCTATTAGATCTGCTAGGAGAGTGGGTCAGTAGTTTGCGACTGGAAATCCCATTGAAGTCAATGGAGGTGAATCACTTTTGGGAAGGTGGAGATGCACTGCAGGGGATGTTACTTCGCTGAAGCGTATGGGAAGCTTTTTGCATATCAGGAGGGTAAAAATAATTTCTATATGGATGACACGCTCCAAATAAGAGTGAATTGAGAGTTATGCTTTGTTACACACCTTTAGACCGATAATTCTCCTTTATCCCACAACTAGCCTTTCCCCCATCTGGATTAAATATATGCTGCCAGTTCCAAGCGCATGCCTTATAATGCAAAAAATATCCTGTGGGACTCATTTCACAGGGGAACCTCATGTGTGTGTATCTGAGGTACCCAATTCCATTGTTCGTATCAATCCTTGTTCAATTATGAAAATATTTAGCAATAAGTACAGAACACTCTATTTTTGTTTACACAATTTCGAAATCAGCCTTATTAACAGCAAGGTGCGAAATATACAATGCGATCATAGTGCAGACAACGAAGTGCTTAAACTGTTAACATATGTACAAAACACATATAACAAGCACTGTATGTGCCCCAATGGCTGAATATTGACTTTGTAATAACTCGAAACAGAGATACTGTCAGCATGTCTAGCGTATGTATAGCCGCTAAGCAACCAAAAAGGGTGGCAGGGATAGCCAATGTTTCGACCCAGAATGACTTTTAGGGCATCATCAGGACATAGTCGCCTGACTAACGCACCACTTAGTTCATGAGTACCAGGGTACTTCCTTGATTTATCGCCTGAAAGTCCCAACAGTTAAGCAATATATGCTTGAATCTCATTCTCAAGGCACCTCCCATGGTCAGCTGGAGAGATACATGAGGCAGTTCAAATCGTCTGTGTATTTACAGATCATCTCCTCTCTCCAACGCCACCATCGCTCTGTTCCAATGACATAGGCAGAGGGCACCCTTCAGATAAGACTCATTCAATCATTAACTTATCTCTGCAGTGGAAAATGCAAAAAATATATGCTTGGTTGTAATTACTATTTGCTTAACAAAAAGAGAAAACAGAAATTTTGATAAAAGTAACTCCATCCCTTCATTTTTATGGCTAGCCTAGAGACAGGTTTAGATGTCATGGCATTTTCATGCAATCAAATAAGTCATAAATAAATAATTCATACACACATGCAAACATAAATAAGTTTTGGGTCAGTCCTCTTGACCCATTGGTCTGTTCAACTATTATTTGCATTTTGCTGTGGTAAATTACAGAGTACAGCATGAGCCAATTTGTCATTCCACTTCAACCACTGGCTCCTGTGCACTGTGTGTTACAGCATTTCGCTTCATTACATGTGCACATCCGCCTAAAGAGAAGTGCATGTCAGTGCCAGGCCTGATGGGCCAATACAATACTATCCATTATTTATTCTTTTTTGTGTGTTTAATCTATGTCTTCAGGTCACAGTTATCCAAAGCCACAAGTGAATTTTTCTTTGTGCCTCTAAGAATCATATTTCCCTCTGATGGGTGTTAAAAATAAAATATTCAAAGTATACTTGCCAACAAGCGCAAACACATTCTATTCTATTACTACTATATGTAATAGTTATTTTTTTATTTAAATTTTTTTATTGCAGGAATATGGTTGAGACATTTAGGCAGAGGCATGTTTTCTTTTTTTCCTTCTGTTTTACATGCTTGCAATAAAAATAAAACAACTAAACCATAGCACCAGCTTGCCAGAGAGCTTGTTTTATTATGTGCTTTCCACCTGTCCCTTCAGTGACTTCTTTGCTCATATCATCCACTGCCAATGTTATATGTTTTTTGGGTCATTCAAAGTCTTGTGTTCTCACTGTTACAAATTCAGCCTTGCACATCTCAAGAGCTTGCTTTGTTTATTTTACAAACAGAGGTCTGTCTCATTGTACCAGTTACTGCTCTGCAAAATCTGAATTGCAAATAAAGCCCTGCATTAAAGCAGCAGTCCACACAAAACCAAACCAGCAGTCTGCGTTGCAGCACAGATGTAATATAGCACCACAGAGCACTTGAAGCAGATGATGATTGTGAGGAAATGGGGTGTATTAAATGGTGTGGTTGTGCGGCCTCACTGTGTAATACACTTGTCAAACCCCTTTAGGACCCTTAGGTTTCGTTTGTCAAGCCTTCAGCTCAACTCTGGGTAACTGTGGCTGTGAGCATCAAGGCCTACACAAAGGAACCAGTGTAAAGCATTTAAACAGCACCAAACAACTGAAAAAGAAATCACAAGAAACCAAAGAAACCCAACACCAATTTATAAAAATAGATTGTAGTCTTATGTATGTTTAGACGCCACAGTAAAAATAATCCACTGGAGGGCTCCACAGATATAGAACTTACAAGGAAAAGTAAATCAAAGCATTTTACTCAAATGTGAACAAGCATTGGCAAATTCAACGAAATTGAAATGTAGACACTTTTTCACTAAAATGTTTGGGCTAGTTGTAATGCGGTCACTTGGAGTCACATTAGATCAATAATTCCCATAGGGAGCCAGTCAGGGGGACCAGCAATGTCCTCAGAAAGAGTTCCTCAACAGGTGAAGCAGCCTGCAGTAAGTTCTAGGCACTTTTATCTTTTGTAGGGCTTCCCTAGGGAAGTGGTCCTGATGCAAGGGATAAAGGATGCTGAAGATGCTCAAAGGATGCTGTGAAAGCGATGTGGCTGACAGGGGTCTTGCTGTGACTACTCATCGATCCATGAAGGGGGTGAGGCGGTCCTGGTCACGGAGTCGGTGACCCTCGAAATCCTCATGGTGCTGGCGGCCAAAGTCTAGTAGCCACTTGACTAGCAGTCGCCCAGTAGAGTGGTCACGAGCCAATCCTTCCTGAGTCAATAACTCATCCTCTGGTGGTCCCAGCTGCACTCCGATGACACTCCCGGGTTCAACAAACTCAGGTGCAACTTTGGGCGTCAGGTCCTGGTCCCTGGTGATGCATGGCAGTGGTTGGCTGCAGGTTGAAGATTCTGGGCTACCAACTTGCCCCATCATGCTTCTCAGCTGTTGTGTTCCTGTTCTGTGAACCGGAGGCCAGCTCACTAACCCTTGGAGTCTCTCTACTTTGGCTGGGCTTTTGAGATAACTTCTTCCTGAGCAAGACAGGGCAGGCACAGTCCTTCTTCTTTGCTAGCTACCAGTGCAGCAGAGCAGTCCTTCTTCCGCCCTTCTTCCAGTCCAGTCGACATCTGAGTTCTGGGTGCCAGGGGTGCCCTATTTATACAGAGAATGCCCTAAGGGTAGGGTACGGTCAGTAGTCAATAGGCTACCAGGTTCCCGCTTTCCTGATGACCACTTCCTGGGAAGTGTGGCATCTGGCTATCCCAGGAGGGAGACATCCATTACCACGCGGGCATTGCATCGCAATGCCTTTACATCGCGGGTATTACAACGCAAGTCGTTACAACGACTTGCGCTGGATGGCACTCTAACCTAAGGAATAGCATGATTTACTATTCCAACACCTTCCCTACTGTACGTAGACTGGTGTTGGAATAGTAAATCATACTATTCCTTAGTCCAGCGCCCTCCAGCGCAAGTCGTTGTAACGACTTGCGTTGTAAAAACTGCGATGTAACGTACCGTGATCATTTTGATCGCGTTGTAACATCATACATCCATCCCAGGATGCACCATTCTGCCTATTTCCAATATGACAGGGCCCGTCTCCCGGCGTGTGGAGCCCATAGCCCAATCCAGAAGTGTGACTATGAAGGAGGCTACACGACCCTGGAAAACCGGTTTGACAACAGACTTCTCCCTTCCCTGTCGCTACTGCCAGCCTGTCTGCTAAACAATAGAGCAGCCCCTCTACCAAGTGTTTCCCATTTGCCCTGCAAAGGTGGCTTGACCTTTGAAGCTCACCTTTTGGACTAACACCTGTGTGGCTTCCTGCATGTGGGAGGTAACACCTCCTCCAGTGGCAGGCCTCTATTACCTTTCCTTGGAGTCATTAGCACATCTCTGAAAGAGGGCAGAAATTTGTCTGCATGATAGACCCTGAGTACAACAGTAAACAGGCACTGGAAACCATGGCCAAAATAGGGCAACTTCTAAAGATTCACTTTGCTCATCAGTGATATTAAATTAGATTTAACCATTGAATCGGATTAAATGCACTGATTATTTTGATACCTTACAGCACCAACTTTAGTAGTCCCATTCAGAAGTTAGCAGGACGTCGGTGTCAGCCTGCAACAACAATTTAGGATTTTTACTGCTGGAACATTTAAAAGTACATGTTCATCTTTTTAACATACAACAACATGCTTTATGGCTTGTTAGACGTACCTTAGGGGTGACTTACATTTATTAAAAGGGAGGTTTGGCTTTGCCATTACCTTAAATGGCAAAGTCCAGTTAGCAGTTTAAAACAAACCTGCCAGTCTGCAGTGGCATACTGGGAGCCATGTTTAACCTTGTCCCAGTTAGGATGGACAACCAGTGCTGCAGTCCCTGGGGGGCACTCTAACTTGCAGGCCCTGGGTACCCCTGGTACCATAAACTAGGGACTTATAAGTAAGTTAAGCTAAGCGAATTGGGGACAAGCCCATCAAAAACATGCACCATTTTTTGGGTCAGAGCACATGCGCTGAGTCCTGTTTAGGAGGGCTCAGAGCATATCAGAGCCATTACACCAGTACCTAGTAATCAAAATGGGGGAAAAAGTGGGTAAGCCTATTTCCTTACAGTGCTCAAAGTGATATTTTATTAAAGACATAAATAAGTAAAAACATAAGTAAAAACTGCAAGCAGTCCACTTTAACGAGTAGATGTGTATTTTCACACATTTGTATCCTACTGTTAAGAAACTGTGCATCTGCTCTCAATATAGCATCCATTGTTTGCTCTTATTCCATTTCACAGTAGGGAGACTTCATAGATGGAACATCATGATGTAGAAAGCTAGAGTTCTTTCATGTTTTGTATATTTATAGCTTTGCTTATTTATATATTATTGAAAAAGCACAAAAGTGATATGTAACAGCAAATGTAGATTTTCCACAGCCTGATGAGCAGAAAATCTGGATTTTATTAAGGACACGGAGGCTAAGATTATGCAATCTCCTTTTATTGCCAGCTCACACAGCAGCAACAATTAAGAAGAATTTAGAACTTTGAGAACATTCCGAACATCTATGTAGTCCAGCAACAGGCAGCCATCTTCCTTCTTTTTTGCGCTGTGAACAAGATAAACTTTAAGTCCAAATAAATTGCTGGAGAATGTATCCAAGAGAAGAAACGTTCCAGATCTAGACCCCGTTACTCTGAAAGAAAGTATAAAATAGGTTAGACTACCCGGGTGGGTATCAGTGGTGGGATAATCTTAGCCTCCGTGTCCTTAATAAAATCCAGATTTTCTGCTCATCAGGCTGTGGAAAATCTACATTTTATGGCACGACACGGAGGCCAATATTATGCAAGTTCAAAGTGCGTACAATACATTATCAATTACATTAGGCATTGGCTTAATGTAACAACTTTTGAACATGCTTTCATTTGACCAATCTGCTGCTCTCAAAATGTCTTGTAAACCCCCTCCCAAGACGAAGGCTTTGGAGGCTGAGGCACCTCTAATCGAATGTGCTCCAAAAATAGAGGTGTCCACACCCCTTCATTCATAACATCTTTAACCCATCTAGCTAAGGTAGGGGGAAACGGCTTTGTGAGGCCTTTTATGAGATATCAATAGTTGTGTAACGTCGTTTCTTAGGTTAAGGGTTCTCCTTTTGTATTCTTTCAAACATTGCACCACACACAGTCTTGGGTTTCCAGGGAAGTAAGGGTAGAAAATGGTTGAGGAAAGAGTCTTAGTTCTTCTTTTAATATAGAAACATACTCCCTCAGGTTGGTATGCTTTACTGGAGACATCTAAAGCTCTAACATCAGATGTGCGTCTAAAGGAAACGAGACATAGGAGGGTTGTGAGTTTGTAAGAGAGTTTTTTAAGTGACAAATATTGATTATCACCCCAGTTCTCTAAAACATGAAGGATCAGTTTAACATCCCAAAGAGAGGTGTACTTAGGTATCGGTGGTTTAAGGACCCTAATGCTTCTCATGATCCTCCTTGTCAAAGCATTCTGACCGACAGGTAGTCCATCTATCAGGCAATGACCGGCAGAAATGGCTGATCTATAGATGTTTACTGTCCTATAGGATAAACCTGACTCAAATAACTCTGTTAGGTAATTTAATACAAAGACTACATCAGTTGAAATGGGATTGATACCCCGTTGAACACACCAACAAATCCATTTATTCCATGCCAGTCTATATGCCTTTCTCGTGCCGGATGCTCACGACTCAGATATGAGTCTGAAAGCATCTGGCGAAAGGCCAGGGATTTCCCATTGTCTCCGGAAATCTTCCATGCCATCAGTGCGAGGGAGCCCTCTTCTATTAGAGGATGGATTTCCCCTCGAGGGCCTAGAATTAGGGTCTCGAAATGGGGAATTAGTAAGGGCAAGTCTACTGACATTTCTAGAATTACAAGGAACCACGCTTGGGATCTCCAAAGAGGAGTTATCACTACTACTGTTTCTTTGAATCTGCGTGTTTGTAAGAGGAACCTGGGTAGCATGACAAAAGGTGGGAAGGCATATGGCCTTAGACCTCTCCAGTCTTGTAGGAAGGCGTCCACCCCAGCTGCTTGAGGGTCTGGTTTCCAGCTGAAGAAGTGTGTCAGTTGAGTATTCAATCTGTCTGCAAAGAGATCTATGTTGAAAGGGCCCCAAAAGTGTTGGATGTGTAGGAATATCTCCCTGTTCAGTCTCCAGTTGCTGGAGTCTCTGAAGTTCCTGGAGAACCAGTCCGCTACTCCATTGCTCAAACCAGGAATGTGTTGTGCTACAACTGAAATTCCTTTGCTTAAACAATAACCCCAAAAGTCCTTCGCTAGTTCGGCCAAGTCCTTGGAGTGTGGCCCTCCCATCTTGCTCACATATTGGACTGCTGAAATGTTGTCCATGCGAAGCATTACACAACATTTCATCTTTTCTTCAGTGAAACTGCGGACTGCAAAGGAGCCCGCTAGGAGTTCCAAGCAGTTGATGTGCATGTTCCTCTCTTGGTCTGACCAGCGTCCCCCGGTGGAAGAATTTCCGCATCTTGCTCCCCAACCCTCTAGGCTTGCATCCGAATCTATCACCATTTCGGGTTCCTCCCCGAAGATTGCCCTCCCGTTCCACGCTTGTGCGTTCTTGAGCCACCATTCCAATTCGTCCCTTGAGTCCTGATCTAGGGATAACATTTGAGAGTATGATTGATTTATGCGAAGGTATCTTTTTTTTAGTCTTTGGAGGGCTCGATAGTAGAGTGGGCCCGGGAATATGGCTTGGATGGTCGAGGATAGGAGGCCCAGGATTCTCGCTAAGTGCTTTAGTGTAATAGTCTTCTCTAATAAGACTTTATTTATTTATTTCCGTAATTTTTTTAATTTTTTTAATTTGTCTCTGGGTAAGCGTAGCTCTGTGTGGAGGGTGTCCACAATGAACCCTAGGAACTGATTGTCTTGTGCTGGAGTCAGGCATGACTTTTTTAGGTTTACCACAAATCCTAGTTTCTCTAATATCTCTATTGCCCACTGAGTATGCAGGGATACAGTGTCTTTGGACTGACCCATTATTAAGATGTCGTCTAGGTATATTATTAACCTTACGCCTTTTGCCCTGAGCCATGCTGCTACCGGCCGGAGTACCTTTGTGAAGCACCAAGGTGCTGAAGATAGTCCGAACGGGAGAATGGAGAACTCCCAGATTCTGTTTAGCCATGTAAAGCGGAGGTATTTTTGGTGTGGAGGCCAGATGGGGATAGTGAGATAGGCGTCTTTCAGATCTAATCTTGTTAACCAATCTCCTTTCCTTAGGATATCTCTTAAGAGGTATATACCCTCCATTTTGAAGTGACAATAGACCACCCATTCGTTCAAATCTTTGAGGTTTATTACTGGCCTCATTTCTTTGTTCTTTTTCTCCACCAAAAAGATGGTGCTGACAAAGCCAACCCCTGGGTCGGTTTCATGACGTAGAAAGCTAGAGTTCTTTCATGTTTTGTATATTTATAGCTTTGCTTATTTATATATTATTGAAAAAGCACAAAAGTGATATGTAACAGCAAATTCCATTTTTGGAGTGACATGTTCGTGGAGTCAATACAAATGACTTGGGGGCTGATTCACAAAACTAATCTGAGATAAAATCCTAAACTTACTACTTTTGCTATTCACAGAAGGCATTTAGTAGTAGTAAAGTTAGGACTCCTAACTTTACTACTACTAAACTGAGATAAAATCCTAAAGTTACTACTTTTGGTATTTGTAGGAAGGTGGAATCTGACTATATGGTTGCCCCACTTTTTTCCTGGTGTTTTGCTGGTTTATGACTTAGTTGGACTGGGACCCTGCTATTCAGGGCCCCAGTCTATCTGCTCTCTCTAAACGACATGGAGTGCACTCTAGGTGCACTAGTGATTGGATACTGTGGTGCCTTATGAGTCCCTAGTATATGGTACCTTAGGTGCCAAGGGCATAGGTACTTCACAGGCCTACCAGGGGCTGCAGCATGTATTATGCCACCCCTGGGAAGCAGACTAAATCTGACACCACAGGCCTGCTACTGCAGCCTGGGTGAGGTGGTGCTAGCACCCCTCACTGAGATATAGGTTTCCTATATCTCTCCTGCACACACATATAAACCTATCAGTCACCCCTAAGGCAGGCCCTATCAATTCTGAGGGCAGGGTGCTTGGCTTCTATGTGAGGGGGTGCCTCTGCCTGAGCAGGGCCCCTCTGCAGCTCTCAGAGTCTATTCTCTGGTGCTGTTTGTGGATGCGGTTAAACCATATACTATTAAGTGCATTATATCCTCGCGGTAAATGCTAACTTTGGAATGGCTGCATCAAAACATGTCGTGTTTGGTGTCAAACATCTTGGAATACTACCCCCCGCCAATCTTGGCGGCGGGGGTAGCATTCCACCCTTCTAGAGGGATAAGACATGTACCTGCTGTGGAAACGCGGTAGAATCCTAAAGAGCCCTGGCATCACAAAATGGATGCCACCAGTCACAGACACTGGGCTGCCCTCCTGCTGATGACCAAAACTCGCAGTGGAGGAAGCCCAACAATAGGCATCCTGTCACAGGGAGGTGTAACCACCTCCCAGACAGGGTTTAGTGTATTGGGGCTGGGTGGGTGCACTCTTAGAGTGCTTTGAAGTCCTGCACTGGGGGAGCAGAAGGCTCCTCTGTGCATATGCCAGTTCAAACCAGCTCAGGGGCTACCTGCCCCTGCTCTGGCGCGAAACTGGACAAAGGGAAGTGGGTGTAGCCACCCCCTCCCTTGACCCTCCCATAGGTGGGGTCATAGAGCTAGTCCATCCCCTCTTTTTAGTATAAGAGGGGGAACCTTGCCATTGCAAAGCAGATAACCCCTGGACGACGCTCTACAGAAGAATCCTGGCCCTTCGACGTTCCACTACCTTTGGAAGACAGAAGAATCTCCCTTGGAGTCAAGGAGTGACTCCCCTGCTTGGCAGGCACCAAAAACGACAACGACGGTCGCAAACTACGCCGCTCCCACCGGAGTCCGAAGTCCCTGCAGCCCAGGAAGTGGATTTCCTGACCTCTCCCAGGCCATCGTGAGTCCCCAGCGAAGCTGAGGCAAGTGGACCCCACGAGTAACGAGGAACCGCGACCCCTGGGTACCGTGCACTATTGTCGAGTGCAACCCCTTCACAACGTTCTACGAACCTGTGCTTTGGACCACGTGTGGTCCCGACCTCCAGCAGGAATCCCTCCGAAGATCAGAGGCCTACACCGTCCCGAGTGACCGTGGGCCCCTGTTGAGTGATTCCGCCCGAGGTGTCTTTGCAATCCCTTGCCCGCTGGCTTGTGGGTCCCCAGAAGACTTCTTAAAGAAACCAAAGGGCTCCCCTGGTTGCTCCAGGCCTGCCCTGACTTACCCTCGCTGGGTGAGTTCCTACAGACCTTGCTGGTCTGCGCCATCGACTTTTCTTCATCTCCCCGAGACTTGCGGCTGCCAAGGCTTGTTGGCTCCGATCGAGTTGCCGACACCGCAGTCAGCTGCAGACGTCGAGGGACACACCGAATCCAGCTCCTGGTCGTCGTCGACACCTCCTGGACCACGTGGCTGAAGAGTCAAGGCACCCACAACCGACCTGAATCAACCGACGACGGTGGGCATCCATCTTCCTTGCCCCGGGTCACTGCCAAGTGACTTTGAACACTGTCCCCTCTGCTTTCAGGTCATCCTTCTTCAGAATCCAGGCTTGGATTCCACCGGACACTTCTTCAGCTCCCGCAAGCAGCAAGTCTTCTTTGTTCGCCATTGAAAACGACGCCGCGACCCGACACCAAAGGACACCTGTGCACCCGGCTTCCCTGGGTGAGGTAACTCCAGCACTACGGTGCTCCTGTGGGTGTGGGCCCTAGAACTACTTACCCTGTAAGTGACTTGCTTGTAGGTTCTCCCGAAGTATCCTAAAACTCTTTATTTCCAACCGCGACTTGCCCCATTGAAGTCAACGGCGATCCGCGCCTGTGTATCCACACTGCACGCGTCCCCCGTGGGTCCTTTACTTACCTGCCTTGGGTGGTTTTGTGAGGCCCCAGCACTTCTGAAGGCCCTAGGCCTTGTCTCCCTGCAAGTCGTTGTCCCTAAGTCTCTTACTTAGTATATGGTCTGGTACGCCCCTAGGGCCCCAGCCATATTTTGTGCTTAACTTATTGTGAAACGTTGATTTGTGCATATGTTTGTCTTCTAATCTCATAAAGAGATTAGTAGAGAGTTATTTAGAAATAAATACATATATATTTGATATATATACCTGTGTGGTGTCTTTTCATTTGGTGATTCAAGAGATTATATGGTAAAACAAGCTGCTTTACATTCCTCCGAGACTTAGCCTGAAGGCTGCTCTCCACAGCTACCACTAGGATAGCTTTCTTTAAAAGGTTGTCTTAAACCTATCTACCATAAGAGTCGATTTGCCCTGGTGCAAGGTGTCCACTTTAATTAGTGAACAGCATATACCAGGCCAACTTCTCACATTGGTGGGCAGCGTGTGGGATTCCAGCTTGCCATTGTTTTACCAGAAAATCTCTATTTGAATTACTAACTGAAAACCATTATAGGTACTCAAGGTACATATAAAGTCAAGCTTAGTATCAATAAGTTCTACTGAACTTAGAGCTGTGTGCCAAGGGATAGCACACCCTTTCCACAGCTCAAGCTAGGATCAGTAGGCCACAAACTAGTGTAGGTAGTACAACACTGCACAACACTAGAATGTCCTTAAGGGGTGGACCCAGTGGATCCACTCAGCCTCAGTATAAGGACATGGCTTTCTCTGACTTGAGAGCCATGTGTGTTGACAGACACCTGAGGCTAGGACAGAGTCCCTCAACACTACACCTGATAGATCTGCTGACAGCAGATGACCTTAGATTGGCTCTAGGAGCTAAGGGGTTTGAATCAGTGGGTGGGTCAGTCATAGTAACTGGCTCAGATGATGAAAATCAGAATGACCAAGACTCTGTGATTGAAGGGCCAGGCTCCAAGGGGCCTGAAAAGGACAGAGGAATTCTCCCTAAGAGAACTGACAGAGAGGAGGAGAGGCACAGATCCCCTTCCAGGGAATCTGACCACTCTTATCACTCTGGCAGAGAATTTGTCCAGCAGAGGAGCTCATACTTTTCCTTAAGAGAGACCTCCTCTGAGAGAAGGTGCAAACTGCTCCAGTATGAGGAAGCCAGAGTGGCCCTCAGAACCAAGCAGTTGGCACTGGATAGGGAAGCCCTGGAGATCCAGAGAGCTTCTAGAAAAGAGGGGTTAGAACCCCCTGGTGGCAGCAACAGTGTCCCTAGAGGCAGAGAATATATTCCTGACCATAGGAACCTGAGCAAGGTTGTTCCTCCCTACCAGAGTGGGGATGATATCCACAAGTGGATAACTGCTATGGAGAGGGCCTGTAGAGTACAGCAGGTCCCCCAAAAGCAGTGGGCAGCAATCTTGTGGCTCTCCTTTTCAGATAAAGGAAGAGACAAGCTCCTCACTGTTAGAGAGGAGGATGCTGATGATTATGAGGTCCTGAAGAGTGCACTGATAGATGGGTTTGGCTTAACCACTGAAGAGTACAGGTTGAAGTTCAGAGATACCCAGAAGGCACAGACTCAGGACTGGACAGACTTTGTAGATTGTGCATCCAAGGCTCTGGAGGGTTGGCTGGTTGGCAGTAGGGTTACTGATTTCAAAGGATTTTATAATCTAATGATGAGAGAACAGATCCTTAATAATTGTCAAAACCAGCTTTTACACCAGTACCTGGTGGACTCTGATCTGACCTCTCCCCAAGAATTGGGAAAGAAGGCAGACAAATGGGTCAGAACCAGAGTAAGGCCTAAGAATCAGGGTGGTGACCACAAGAAAGATTCTACCAAGTCCCAAGAGAAAGGTGGGGATAAATCTAAGGATAAGTCCACTACAGGGCCCCAAAAGTCCTCTTCTGGGGGTGGGTCCCAAACTCCTTCCTCTCCTGAAAAGAAACCCTATTGCCATGTCTGTAAAAAGCCTGGGCACTGGAAATCTGATCCCAGTTGTCCCAGGATTGGCAATAAAGAAAATGTTCCTCCAACAACTACTACCACCCCTCCTGGTACTACCAGTAGTAATCCTCCAGTTGGGAGTAGTGCACCCAAAAAGTTAGGTGCTTTTGCAAGAGGAACAGAGGTGGGCCCTAGTTCAGACAGGACCCCCTCAACAGACTCCTCAGATTCTGATGGTGGTATAGGATTTGCCACCTTTACCGTGGGTCCCACAGCATTGGGCAGGTACAGACTGGAGCCAATAATTAATGGTCAGAAAGCTGTGGCATTTAGGGACACAGGGGCTAGTGTCACCATGGTGGCAGGGAAACTAGTCCCCCCTCACCAGCTTTTACCTGAGTTTAAATACCAGGTGACCAACATTGATGGTGTCAGAACAGAGCACCCCATGGCCATAGTCAATCTCAGCTGGGAGGGGGTCACAGGCCCAAAAAGAGTGGCAGTGTCCCCAACCTTACCTGTAGATTGCCTGATGGGCAATGATCTGGAAATTTCAGCCTGGGCTGAAATTGAACACCAAACCCATCTGAGGATGTTGGGTGTCCCTGTAAAGGTTAGTGGGGCTGTGATGGCCACAGCCCCAGCCCAAGATTTTGGAGAGATGGAGCCTGGAAGAATGGCCCACTCTCCCCCAGAAGAGAGCACAAGGGTTGAAGAAAAGTCTTCTTCCCTCCAGACAGTAGGTAAGGGTCAGCCTCCTCAGGGAACTGACCCTACCCCTAGTGAAGGAACTGCCACAGAGGTAGTCAGGCCTGGCCTGGCCCCACCCCTGATGGCAGAGGACCCTTCCAAGGTGGTACCCAGTCTGGAGCAGGTAAACTGCCCCTCTCTACCCTGCCTCAGTCAGCCCAGGGCTGCAGAGGTCAGGGAGGTCAGTGGACCCCCAGGGCCCCCTGTCCAGAGGAACCCCCCATCAGCAGATTAGGGGCACCCAGTCTAGTAGCCCTAGCCAGGTGAAAATTCCTCAACCCACTGAGGGATCCCCCATACCTTTATGTAGGGACCACCCCCAGAAGGACTCTGTTAGGCAAGGGCAAACCTGGAACCAAAAGGTTCCAAACACGCCATGTCCCTCCAGTGTTCCACCCAAAGGGACCCAACCCCCAGCTGTAGGCAGTCAAAGGTTGACCCTTAGAGCAAAGTGCAACTCAGTCATGGAAAGACAGGCATACATGGTGACCAGTGATCTGAGGAAGCTGAGGCCAACCTTCCTAGGGCCTCACTTCCCTACTCAGACACCCCACCAGCCTTGTACTTTACCAAAGCACACCAGAGGTAGTGATTCCCCATGGTGGAGACCCTCTCATACCCTTAGGGTGAGGGATTGCTTAGGGGACCATAAGACAGGGGGCAACCATGCTAGTGCAGGTGCTTCCTTATATGGCCACTTAATCAATAAAGGCTCAACTGGTCAAGGTTAGCCTTATCTCCTTTCGTTTGGGGGGGTTATGTAGGAAGGTGGAATCTGACTATATGGTTGCCCCCACTTTTTTCCTGGTGTTTTGCTGGTTTATGACTTAGTTGGACTGGGACCCTGCTATTCAGGGCCCCAGTCTATCTGCTCTCTCTAAACGACATGGAGTGCACTCTAGGTGCACTAGTGATTGGATACTGTGGTGCCTTATGAGTCCCTAGTATATGGTACCTTAGGTGCCAAGGGCATAGGTACTTCACAGGCCTACCAGGGGCTGCAGCATGTATTATGCCACCCCTGGGAAGCAGTCTAAATCTGACACCACAGGCCTGCTACTGCAGCCTGGGTGAGGTGGTGCTAGCACCCCTCACTGAGATATAGGTTTCCTATATCTCTCCTGCACACACATATAAACCTATCAGTCACCCCTAAGGCAGGCCCTATCAATCCTGAGGGCAGGGTGCTTGGCTTCTATGTGAGGGGGTGCCTCTGCCTGAGCAGGGCCCCTCTGCAGCTCTCAGAGTCTATTCTCTGGTGCTGTTTGTGGATGCGGTTAAACCATATACTATTAAGTGCATTATATCCTCGCGGTAAATGCTAACTTTGGAATGGCTGCATCAAAACATGTCGTGTTTGGTGTCAAACATCTTGGAATACTACCCCCCCGCCAATCTTGGCGGCGGGGGTAGCATTCCACCCTTCTAGAGGGATAAGACATGTACCTGCTGTGGAAACGCGGTAGAATCCTAAAGAGCCCTGGCATCACAAAATGGATGCCACCAGTCACAGACACTGGGCTGCCCTCCTGCTGATGACCGAAACTCGCAGTGGAGGAAGCCCAACAATAGGCATCCTGTCACAGGGAGGTGTAACCACCTCCCAGACAGGGTTTAGTGTATTGGGGCTGGGTGGGTGCACTCTTAGAGTGCTTTGAAGTCCTGCACTGGGGGAGCAGAAGGCTCCTCTGTGCATATGCCAGTTCAAACCAGCTCAGGGGCTACCTGCCCCTGCTCTGGTGCGAAACTGGACAAAGGGAAGTGGGTGTAGCCACCCCCTCCCTTGACCCTCCCATAGGTGGGGTCATAGAGCTAGTCCATCCCCTCTTTTTAGTATAAGAGGGGGAACCTTGCCATTGCAAAGCAGATAACCCCTGGACGACGCTCTACAGAAGAATCCTGGCCCTTCGACGTTCCACTACCTTTGGAAGACAGAAGAATCTCCCTTGGAGTCAAGGAGTGACTCCCCTGCTTGGCAGGCACCAAAAACGACAACGACGGTCGCAAACTACGCCGCTCCCGCCGGAGTCCGAAGTCCCTGCAGCCCAGGAAGTGGATTTCCTGACCTCTCCCAGGCCATCGTGAGTCCCCAGCGAAGCTGAGGCAAGTGGACCCCACGAGTAACGAGGAACCGCGACCCCTGGGTACCGTGCACTATTGTCGAGTGCAACCCCTTCACAACGTTCTACGAACCTGTGCTTTGGACCACGTGTGGTCCCGACCTCCAGCAGGAATCCCTCCGAAGATCAGAGGCCTACACCATCCCGAGTGACCGTGGGCCCCTGTTGAGTGATTCCGCCCGAGGTGTCTTTGCGATCCCTTGCCCGCTGGCTTGTGGGTCCCCAGAAGACTTCTTAAAGAAACCAAAGGGCTCCCCTGGTTGCTCCAGGCCTGCCCTGACTTACCCTCGCTGGGTGAGATCCACAGACCTTGCTGGTCTGCGCCATCGACTTTTCTTCATCTCCCCGAGACTTGCGGCTGCCAAGGCTTGTTGGCTCCGATCGAGTTGCCGACACCGCAGTCAGCTGCAGACGTCGAGGGACACACCGAATCCAGCTCCTGGTCGTCGTCGACACCTCCTGGACCACGTGGCTGAAGAGTCAAGGCACCCGCAACCGACCTGAATCAACCGACGACGGTGGGCATCCATCTTCCTTGCCCCGGGTCACTGCCAAGTGACTTTGAACACTGTCCCCTCTGCTTTCAGGTCATCCTTCTTCAGAATCCAGGCTTGGATTCCACCGGACACTTCTTCAGCTCCCGCAAGCAGCAAGTCTTCTTTGTTCGCCATTGAAAACGACGCCGCGACCCGACACCAAAGGACACCTGTGCACCCGGCTTCCCTGGGTGAGGTAACTCCAGCACTACGGTGCTCCTGTGGGTGTGGGCCCTAGAACTACTTACCCTGTAAGTGACTTGCTTGTAGGTTCTCCCGAAGTATCCTAAAACTCTTTATTTCCAACCGCGACTTGCCCCATTGAAGTCAACGGCGATCCGCGCCTGTGTATCCACACTGCACGCGTCCCCCGTGGGTCCTTTACTTACCTGCCTTGGGTGGTTTTGTGAGGCCCCAGCACTTCTGAAGGCCCTAGGCCTTGTCTCCCTGCAAGTCGTTGTCCCTAAGTCTCTTACTTAGTATATGGTCTGGTACGCCCCTAGGGCCCCAGCCATATTTTGTGCTTAACTTATTGTGAAACGTTGATTTGTGCATATGTTTGTCTTCTAATCTCATAAAGAGATTAGTAGAGAGTTATTTAGAAATAAATACATATATATTTGATATATATACCTGTGTGGTGTCTTTTCATTTGGTGATTCAAGAGATTATATGGTAAAACAAGCTGCTTTACATTCCTCCGAGACTTAGCCTGAAGGCTGCTCTCCACAGCTACCACTAGGATAGCTTTCTTTAAAAGGTTGTCTTAAACCTATCTACCATAAGAGTCGATTTGCCCTGGTGCAAGGTGTCCACTTTAATTAGTGAACAGCATATACCAGGCCAACTTCTCACATTGGTGGGCAGCGTGTGGGATTCCAGCTTGCCATTGTTTTACCAGAAAATCTCTATTTGAATTACTAACTGAAAACCATTATAGGTACTCAAGGTACATATAAAGTCAAGCTTAGTATCAATAAGTTCTACTGAACTTAGAGCTGTGTGCCAAGGGATAGCACACCCTTTCCACAGCTCAAGCTAGGATCAGTAGGCTACAAACTAGTGTAGGTAGTACAACACTGCACAACACTAGAATGTCCTTAAGGGGTGGACCCAGTGGATCCACTCAGCCTCAGTATAAGGACATGGCTTTCTCTGACTTGAGAGCCATGTGTGTTGACAGACACCTGAGGCTAGGACAGAGTCCCTCAACACTACACCTGATAGATCTGCTGACAGCAGATGACCTTAGATTGGCTCTAGGAGCTAAAGGGTTTGAATCAGTGGGTGGGTCAGTCATAGTATCTGGGCTCAGATGATGAAAATCAGAATGACCAAGACTCTGTGATTGAAGGGCCAGGCTCCAAGGGGCCTGAAAAGGACAGAGGAATTCTCCCTAAGAGAACTGACAGAGAGGAGGAGAGGCACAGATCCCCTTCCAGGGAATCTGACCACTCTTATCACTCTGGCAGAGAATTTGTCCAGCAGAGGAGCTCATACTTTTCCTTAAGAGAGACCTCCTCTGAGAGAAGGTGCAAACTGCTCCAGTATGAGGAAGCCAGAGTGGCCCTCAGAACCAAGCAGTTGGCACTGGATAGGGAAGCCCTGGAGATCCAGAGAGCTTCTAGAAAAGAGGGGTTAGAACCCCCTGGTGGCAGCAACAGTGTCCCTAGAGGCAGAGAATATATTCCTGACCATAGGAACCTGAGCAAGGTTGTTCCTCCCTACCAGAGTGGGGATGATATCCACAAGTGGATAACTGCTATGGAGAGGGCCTGTAGAGTACAGCAGGTCCCCCAAAAGCAGTGGGCAGCAATCTTGTGGCTCTCCTTTTCAGATAAAGGAAGAGACAAGCTCCTCACTGTTAGAGAGGAGGATGCTGATGATTATGAGGTCCTGAAGAGTGCACTGATAGATGGGTTTGGCTTAACCACTGAAGAGTACAGGTTGAAGTTCAGAGATACCCAGAAGGCACAGACTCAGGACTGGACAGACTTTGTAGATTGTGCATCCAAGGCTCTGGAGGGTTGGCTGGTTGGCAGTAGGGTTACTGATTTCAAAGGATTTTATAATCTAATGATGAGAGAACAGATCCTTAATAATTGTCAAAACCAGCTTTTACACCAGTACCTGGTGGACTCTGATCTGACCTCTCCCCAAGAATTGGGAAAGAAGGCAGACAAATGGGTCAGAACCAGAGTAAGGCCTAAGAATCAGGGTGGTGACCACAAGAAAGATTCTACCAAGTCCCAAGAGAAAGGTGGGGATAAATCTAAGGATAAGTCCACTACAGGGCCCCAAAAGTCCTCTTCTGGGGGTGGGTCCCAAACTCCTTCCTCTCCTGAAAAGAAACCCTATTGCCATGTCTGTAAAAAGCCTGGGCACTGGAAATCTGATCCCAGTTGTCCCAGGATTGGCAATAAAGAAAATGTTCCTCCAACAACTACTACCACCCCTCCTGGTACTACCAGTAGTAATCCTCCAGTTGGGAGTAGTGCACCCAAAAAGTTAGGTGCTTTTGCAAGAGGAACAGAGGTGGGCCCTAGTTCAGACAGGACCCCCTCAACAGACTCCTCAGATTCTGATGGTGGTATAGGATTTGCCACCTTTACCGTGGGTCCCACAGCATTGGGCAGGTACAGACTGGAGCCAATAATTAATGGTCAGAAAGCTGTGGCATTTAGGGACACAGGGGCTAGTGTCACCATGGTGGCAGGGAAACTAGTCCTCCCTCACCAGCTTTTACCTGAGTTTAAATACCAGGTGACCAACATTGATGGTGTCAGAACAGAGCACCCCATGGCCATAGTCAATCTCAGCTGGGAGGGGGTCACAGGCCCAAAAAGAGTGGCAGTGTCCCCAACCTTACCTGTAGATTGCCTGATGGGCAATGATCTGGAAATTTCAGCCTGGGCTGAAATTGAACACCAAACCCATCTGAGGATGTTGGGTGTCCCTGTAAAGGTTAGTGGGGCTGTGATGGCCACAGCCCCAGCCCAAGATTTTGGAGAGATGGAGCCTGGAAGAATGGCCCACTCTCCCCCAGAAGAGAGCACAAGGGTTGAAGAAAAGTCTTCTTCCCTCCAGACAGTAGGTAAGGGTCAGCCTCCTCAGGGAACTGACCCTACCCCTAGTGAAGGAACTGCCACAGAGGTAGTCAGGCCTGGCCTGGCCCCACCCCTGATGGCAGAGGACCCTTCCAAGGTGGTACCCAGTCTGGAGCAGGTAAACTGCCCCTCTCTACCCTGCCTCAGTCAGCCCAGGGCTGCAGAGGTCAGGGAGGTCAGTGGACCCCCAGGGCCCCCTGTCCAGAGGAACCCCCATCAGCAGATTAGGGGCACCCAGTCTAGTAGCCCTAGCCAGGTGAAAATTCCTCAACCCACTGAGGGATCCCCCATACCTTTATGTAGGGACCACCCCCAGAAGGACTCTGTTAGGCAAGGGCAAACCTGGAACCAAAAGGTTCCAAACACGCCATGTCCCTCCAGTGTTCCACCCAAAGGGACCCAACCCCCAGCTGTAGGCAGTCAAAGGTTGACCCTTAGAGCAAAGTGCAACTCAGTCATGGTAAGACAGGCATACATGGTGACCAGTGATCTGAGGAAGCTGAGGCCAACCTTCCTAGGGCCTCACTTCCCTACTCAGACACCCCACCAGCCTTGTACTTTACCAAAGCACACCAGAGGTAGTGATTCCCCATGGTGGAGACCCTCTCATACCCTTAGGGTGAGGGATTGCTTAGGGGACCATAAGACAGGGGGCAACCATGCTAGTGCAGGTGCTTCCTTATATGGCCACTTAATCAATAAAGGCTCAACTGGTCAAGGTTAGCCTTATCTCCTTTCGTTTGGGGGGTTATGTAGGAAGGTGGAATCTGACTATATGGTTGCCCCCACTTTTTTCCTGGTGTTTTGCTGGTTTATGACTTAGTTGGACTGGGACCCTGCTATTCAGGGCCCCAGTCTATCTGCTCTCTCTAAACGACATGGAGTGCACTCTAGGTGCACTAGTGATTGGATACTGTGGTGCCTTATGAGTCCCTAGTATATGGTACCTTAGGTGCCAAGGGCATAGGTACTTCACAGGCCTACCAGGGGCTGCAGCATGTATTATGCCACCCCTGGGAAGCAGACTAAATCTGACACCACAGGCCTGCTACTGCAGCCTGGGTGAGGTGGTGCTAGCACCCCTCACTGAGATATAGGTTTCCTATATCTCTCCTGCACACACATATAAACCTATCAGTCACCCCTAAGGCAGGCCCTATCAATCCTGAGGGCAGGGTGCTTGGCTTCTATGTGAGGGGGTGCCTCTGCCTGAGCAGGGCCCCTCTGCAGCTCTCAGAGTCTATTCTCTGGTGCTGTTTGTGGATGCGGTTAAACCATATACTATTAAGTGCATTATATCCTCGCGGTAAATGCTAACTTTGGAATGGCTGCATCAAAACATGTCGTGTTTGGTGTCAAACATCTTGGAATACTACCCCCCCGCCAATCTTGGCGGCGGGGGTAGCATTCCACCCTTCTAGAGGGATAAGACATGTACCTGCTGTGGAAACGCGGTAGAATCCTAAAGAGCCCTGGCATCACAAAATGGATGCCACCAGTCACAGACACTGGGCTGCCCTCCTGCTGATGACCAAAACTCACAGTGGAGGAAGCCCAACAATAGGCATCCTGTCACAGGGAGGTGTAACCACCTCCCAGACAGGGTTTAGTGTATTGGGGCTGGGTGGGTGCACTCTTAGAGTGCTTTGAAGTCCTGCACTGGGGGAGCAGAAGGCTCCTCTGTGCATATGCCAGTTCAAACCAGCTCAGGGGCTACCTGCCCCTGCTCTGGTGCGAAACTGGACAAAGGGAAGTGGGTGTAGCCACCCCTCCCTTGACCCTCCCATAGGTGGGGTCATAGAGCTAGTCCATCCCCTCTTTTTAGTATAAGAGGGGGAACCTTGCCATTGCAAAGCAGATAACCCCTGGACGACGCTCTACAGAAGAATCCTGGCCCTTCGACGTTCCACTACCTTTGGAAGACAGAAGAATCTCCCTTGGAGTCAAGGAGTGACTCCCCTGCTTGGCAGGCACCAAAAACGACAACGACGGTCGCAAACTACGCCGCTCCCGCCGGAGTCCGAAGTCCCTGCAGCCCAGGAAGTGGATTTCCTGACCTCTCCCAGGCCATCGTGAGTCCCCAGCGAAGCTGAGGCAAGTGGACCCCACGAGTAATGAGGAACCGTGACCCCTGGGTACCGTGCACTATTGTCAAGTGCAACCCCTTCACAACGTTCTACGAACCTGTGCTTTGGACCACGTGTGGTCCCGACCTCCAGCAGGAATCCCTCCGAAGATCAGAGGCCTACACCATCCCGAGTGACCGTGGGCCCCTGTTGAGTGATTCCGCCCGAGGTGTCTTTGCGATCCCTTGCCCGCTGGCTTGTGGGTCCCCAGAAGACTTCTTAAAGAAACCAAAGGGCTCCCCTGGTTGCTCCAGGCCTGCCCTGACTTACCCTTGCTGGGTGAGTTCCACAGACCTTGCTGGTCTGCGCCATCGACTTTTCTTCATCTCCCCGAGACTTGCGGCTGCCAAGGCTTGTTGGCTCCGATCGAGTTGCCGACACCGCAGTCAGCTGCAGACGTCGAGGGACACACCGAATCCAGCTCCTGGTTGTCGTCGACACCTCCTGGACCACGTGGCTGAAGAGTCAAGGCACCCGCAACCGACCTGAATCAACCGACGACGGTGGGCATCCATCTTCCTTGCCCCGGGTCACTGCCAAGTGACTTTGAACACTGTCCCCTCTGCTTTCAGGTCATCCTTCTTCAGAATCCAGGCTTGGATTCCACCGGACACTTCTTCAGCTCCCGCAAGCAGCAAGTCTTCTTTGTTCGCCATTGAAAACGACGCCGCGACCCGACACCAAAGGACACCTGTGCACCCGGCTTCCCTGGGTGAGGTAACTCCAGCACTACGGTGCTCCTGTGGGTGTGGGCCCTAGAACTACTTACCCTGTAAGTGACTTGCTTGTAGGTTCTCCCGAAGTATCCTAAAACTCTTTATTTCCAACCGCGACTTGCCCCATTGAAGTCAACGGCGATCCGCGCCTGTGTATCCACACTGCACGCGTCCCCCGTGGGTCCTTTACTTACCTGCCTTGGGTGGTTTTGTGAGGCCCCAGCACTTCTGAAGGCCCTAGGCCTTGTCTCCCTGCAAGTCGTTGTCCCTAAGTCTCTTACTTAGTATATGGTCTGGTACGCCCCTAGGGCCCCAGCCATATTTTGTGCTTAACTTATTGTGAAACGTTGATTTGTGCATATGTTTGTCTTCTAATCTCATAAAGAGATTAGTAGAGAGTTATTTAGAAATAAATACATATATATTTGATATATATACCTGTGTGGTGTCTTTTCATTTGGTGATTCAAGAGATTATATGGTAAAACAAGCTGCTTTACATTCCTCCGAGACTTAGCCTGAAGGCTGCTCTCCACAGCTACCACTAGGATAGCTTTCTTTAAAAGGTTGTCTTAAACCTATCTACCATAAGAGTCGATTTGCCCTGGTGCAAGGTGTCCACTTTAATTAGTGAACAGCATATACCAGGCCAACTTCTCACAGTATTCATTAAAATACCATTTGGATATCATTTTATAGATTGATTTCTGGGTTTCCCTTCTACATATAATAGTGCATCCTACAGTATAGCCAAAATGCCCTTGATAGAAGGCCCCACTTTGTTTTTTAACACGGCAACATGTCTTTTGTTCTAAAATTCTACATTTTTATTAAGTACTGTTCTCATTTTTTTGCTGTAGACAACCAAACAGTATAGTACAGTATAGTCCAGTCCGAGGGAGAGGTGGCCTATTAACTAGCAAATTGGAGCTGAAGGTTTAGGAACTTTGAAACTGGTATGCTCATGTCAAGCCTGGCCTTGGGTACTATGATGGACTCCTTCTTAAGGATAAAAGACTTTTATGAGACTGAGGAGTTCTTAGATGAAGTTAAAGCAAACCTGGCACAACTAGGGTTAGTGAGTTCCAGGCAGTGATCGGGCAAGAGGACAATGGGACAGTGGTGTGATTTTGAGGTGTTATGAATTCAAATTACCATATTAACACAATTATAGACCAGTAATTTGAAAGATATAGAACAATGACACCCTGATACTATTTAACCAAGAAAGTGTTTTACTAGAGAACTTCAGATTTAATGTTGAAAATGTACAACATATAGAATAATTGAGCTTTTTCTCCACTCACTTCTGCCACACAGTTTTGGCCTAAATATTGCTTGCACACCATTCATCAGGACAAGTGCATACTTCTGCGTTTAATCTGTGGCCCGCCCCAGGTTCCAGTAATTCAAAGGCAATTGTACTTTTTCCTTGCATCAATAAGAATCATATTTTCATGTGACATGTATTAAAACTATAAACGACTTATATATCTTCTCTACGTACAAACGCTTTCTAAGAAGCACCCTCGTGTTCTATTTAAAATTAAATCTCATGATTATTTTTTTAATTTAAAATGATCAATGCAAGCATTTCACTTGGCATAGTAGTTGGTTTTTTTTTAATCTCCTTTTCATTTTTGTGACATTTGCTTGTGATGAAAAATCAAATCCAGATCTATTTGTTTTTCAAATGTTTGTTTTTCTATGTTGTAATTTCCACTTAGATTTTCAAACGTATATTACCCTAACGGGGTCTACTCGAAAGGATGTGGAGGAAAAAATGAAGGGAGCTGGAAGGTAGAAATTAAGAAAGATACCATCTGCATCTTCAAAAAAGACCAGAAACCACGTAAAATTGCATACCCAGATTTATGTAATGGCACACAGATGCAAAAGGAAATCAATTACACGGTACAAGAAATTCCCATACCGATTATCAAGTGACCTGGTTTTCATAATTTTGAAATTCTCTGTTTGCTAAAACTAAACACAAAAAAACAATAAACTATTTTTGGGTTCCTGCTTCGTTACATCTGTATAAAGTTTCTCTTTTTGATATCTGGCAGCTTCAATGACAAATCCTACGAGGGAGAGGCGCTGGTACAGTTCTGTAGTCAGACTTGCTATCGGGAAGTTTTCGTTTTTTTTTGTGGAGGAGAAAAGAGAAAGAAATGCAGTGAAGGTGACAAAATACTCCCACGGGGCATTTAATTGAAATTGGACTTATGTCCTATTTTTCTTCCCTTGCACGGCCTGAAATCATCGTCGTGCCAGAAGCATCCAGATTCACGTTTACTTTAATTCTGATACCATAAACACCCTGCGTTTTTGCCTAAATTATATTTAGATCATGGAATGTTCTGGAGTCGTCAAGATGTCCTGATTTTCTCTTAAATTAGATCGCCCAGCATCTCTCAAGCAACAGCTTATCAATGTCAGCCTCTCATTAATGTTTCTTCGGCCCTGTAGCAACAATAAATAGTGTGAAAATTGGACATCCGCAAATTTGCAATTAAGCAGGATTCACAAAACTAGTTGGTTTACAGTTTGCACCCAGTTATGTGGGAATGCGAATAACATGCAACTAGTTCATGTTGTTCCCCCTCTCTCACAAACATTGCATTTATGTTATTTCCTCCTGCAATTTAGGTGAGACCCCACGCCCGAAAATAGCATGAGCAAACACCCACAATTTGTGCACCTATCATAATCCCAAATTTGCAGGCTGATCATGAGTGGGTTCAAAGTGTATGTTGTGGGAAACCCTGCACTCACGAGGCACTGCCCTGTGGCATTCCTGTCCATTGCTTATTCACCTTGAGGTGCACTTCTGGAAATACCTAAACAGCCTTGAAGGCTTTCCTCGTCCACCACCAGTGTGGACACTAGTGACTCCTTCCTGTGGGAACTGCCACTATCCTAGCCCTGAATGGAGGTTTCTTCAGCATCTCAAGATAGTGGAATTTCAGGGGGGTGGTTCACCTCCCCTGCCCTGCCCTAGGAGTGATGCAGGCTGAGGGGGGACCATCCTCCTCATCTAACTAATTTTTCCACCTTTCCTCCCACCAAAAGTGGAGCAGTAAAGGGGGCTTGGCCTCCCCCACTATCTGGGGGTTCCTGGGTTGGATTTCAAAGGCGTCCCGCCCGGGAAGACCATGCCCAGAGCAAGTATTGTTTCTGTCCTCTGAGAGCGCTGGCTCTGGCCCCATGAGGTCAGAAACATGTCTGGTGGTGGCTGGCTGGTGAGAACCAGCCAGAGACCCAACTAGTGTTTGTTTAGGTTTCTGGGGACCCTCTAAAAGGGTCTCCTGTGTGAATCTATTAATAAAACCAACACTGGCATCAGTGAGGATTTATTAAAACAAGGTGTTTGTTACAAACACCTTAGGAATCAGTGAAGCCATCATGGAGCTAGGAAACTCGTGTCAACAAGTATCCAGCCCATGCACTCCTTACAACATCAAAGAATGGACTGGACATTGTAGGAGCATATCTTCTCATGCTGATATGCCCACACATAGGATAGAGTGCATCCTGCCTTAGGGCTAAAGGCCTGCAGTAGGGGTGACTTACGTATATCTTATGCAGTGTGTGGGTGGCATGGCAGACAGGGCTGTGTGCCTTGTCGACTCTACAGGTTTTCCTGCACCAAGACACACAGCCTGCAATGGCAGAGTGCATAGCTTTACTGAGTGGGCCCTGGGGTGGCACAACCAGTGCTGCAGCCCTTGAGAACACTCTTCAGTACCCATCCCATAGGTTACCAGGTGTACCATCTACTAGGGACTTACAGGGGTAGCTGGAGGTGTGACAATCGTGGTACAGTGTTTTGGAAAAGAGATCTGATACTGGGGAACTGGTTAGCAGGGACCCGGTACACTTACATTTCGAAATCACATCTGCATCAGGCAAAAAGTGGGGGCTAACCATGCAAAAAGAGGCACTTTCCTACATGACCCCCCCCAAACGAAAGAGGATGAGACTAAGCTTTCCCTAGAGAGTCTTCATCATCTAAGTTGAAGAACCTGGAAAGGCCATCTGTGTTGGATTGGTCAGTCCCAGGTCAGTGTTCCACTGTAAAGTCCATTCCCGTAGGGATATGGACCACCTTAACAGTTTGGGGTCTTCTCCTTTCATTTGCATAAGCAGTTGGAGAGGTCTGTGGTTGGTTTGGACAAGGAAGTGAGAACCAAACAGGAATGGTCTCGGCTTCTTCAAGGAGCAATCAAAAGCAAAGGCTTCCCTCTCTATGGCACTTCAATGCTGCTCTCTGGTGAGGAGCCTCCTGCTTATGAAAGCAATAGGTTGGTCTTGGCCATCATCATTGTTCTGGGATAGGACCGCTCCTATCCCATGTTCAGAGGCATCTGAACACACTATGAACTGCTTGGAGTATTCTGGAGCTTTTAGAATGGGTGCTCAGCACATCGCTTCTTCCAAGGTGTCAAAAGCCTTTTGACAGCTCTCTGTCCAGTTTACCTTTTTGGGGATTTTCTTAGAGGTCGATTCCGTTAGGGGGGACACGATGGATCCATATCCCTGCACAAACCTCCTGTAGAACCCAGTCAAGCCAAGAAATGCCCTGACTTAGGTCTGGGTGGTTGGAGCTTCCCAATCCAGAATGGTCTGGATTTTGGGCTGTATTGGCTGAACTTGGCCTCCACCTACAAGGTGGCCCAAGTATACCACCTTGCCCTCTCCTATCTGGCACTTACTTGCCTTGAGAGTGAGGCCGGCTTGCGAACCTTTTAGAGGTGGATCAGGTGATCCTGCCAGGTCAAGCTAAAGACAGCAATATCATCAAGATAGGCTGCACTATAGGCCTCTAATCTAGCAAGGACTTTGTTCTCCAACCTCTGAAAGGTGGCAGAGGCATTCTTCAAACCAGCGGGCATCACAGTGATCTGGAAGTGCCCATCTGGAGTGGAAAATGCTGATTTTTCTTTGGCTTCAGGGGTCAGATCTATCTGCCAGTACCCTGATGCTAGATCAAAGGTACTCAGATATGTGGCTACTCATACCTGTCAATAAGCTCATCAGCTCTTGGGATTGGGTGTGCATCTGTTTTCGTGACTGCATTGAGGCCCCTATAGTCCATGCAAAACCGAATTTCTTTCTTTCCATCCTGGGAATGAGGCTTGGGGACTAACACAGGGGCTGTCTGAGGGTTCGGTGACACCTAACTCCATCATCTTGCTTATCTCAGCTTTGATGCTTTCTTTAACATGGTCAGACTGCCTGTAAATTTTGTTTTTGACAGGTAGGCTGCCACCAGTGTCTATGTCATATGTACACCAGTTAGTCTGACCAGGGGTCAAGGAAAAGAGCTCAGCAAACTGGCTGAGGACTTTCCTGCAATCAGTCTGCTGTTGGGCAGTGAGGGTGTCTGAAAAGACCACCCCGTCAACTGACCCATCTTTAGGGTTGTGAGATAGGAGATCAGGGAGTGGCTCACTCTCTGCCTCCGGGGCCTCACCTGTGACCATGAGCATGGTCACATCAGTCCTGTCATTGTAGGGTTTCAGGCAATTTACATGTATCACTTTCTTAGGGTTTCTATATGTGCCAAGGTCAACTAAGTAGGTGACCTCCCCTTTTCTCTCAAGGATACGGTAGGGCCCACTCCATTTGTCCTGGAGGGCCCTAGGTACCACAGATTACAACACTCACCCTCCTGCCCTGGTGGAACTCCACCATGGCAGCCTTTTGGGAATACCAGAGCTTCTGGAGCTCTTGGTTGGCCTCAAGGTTTTCATGTACTCTGCCATCCTGGAATGAAGGCCAATCACATAATCCACAATGTCCTGTTTTGGTTCCTGGTGGGGCCTCTTCCATCCTTTCTTGACAAGACAGAGGGATCCTCTTACAGAGTGTCCAAACAAAAGTTCTGAGGAGAAAAATCCTACTTCATTTTGTGGCACCTCTCTGTAAGTCAAAAAGCAGGCATGGTAGTAGAACATCCCATCTCCTTCTGAGTTTTTCAGGGAGCCCTCCAATCATGCCTTTTAGGGTCTTCTTAAATCTTTCAACAAGCCCATTTGTTTGTGGGTGGTATGGTGCAGTGAACCTACAGGTCACCCCACACTCAGCCCACATGTATTTCAAGTATTCAGACATGAGGTTGGTACCTCTGTCTGATACTACCTCCTTAGGAAAGCCAACCCTAGTAAAAATACCAAGGATGGACCTGGCCACTGCAGGTGCACTGGTAGTCCTTAGGGGAATGGCTTCAGGGTACCTGGTGGTATGATCAACTACCACCAGAATAAATGTATTCCCTGATGCTGTTGGAAGGTCAAGGGAACCAACAATGTCAATCCCTACCCTTTCAAAGGGTACCCCAACCACTGGAAGTGGAATTAAGGGGGCCTTCACATGGCTACCTGCCTTGCCACTAGCTTGACAGGTGGCACATGAGTTGCAAAACTCTTTCACATTCTGGGACATTCCTGGCCAGTAGAAATGGTTTACTAACAGATTCCAAGTTTTGGTCTGGCCAAGATGCACAGCTGGGGGAATGTGATGGACCAATGTTAGGAGAAACTCTCTAAACTTCTAAGGCACTACCACTCTCCTACTTACACCAGGTTTGGGATCTCTGGCCTCAGTGTATAGGAGTCCCTCCTTCCAATAGGTCCTGTGGGAACCACTGACACTTCACTTTTCCTGATCAGCAGCTTGCTGTCTCAGGCTTTCAAGAGTGGGACAGGTTTTTGTTCCTGGCACAGATCTTCCCTAGAGGGCCCCCCCGGTCCTAAGAGGTCTGCTGTGTAAGGTCCAAGCTTCTGAGGCTCAGTTCCCTCTTGGGCTGACATGTCTTCTCCTGAGGAGAGGGGACTTGATCTGGTGTCTGTTTTGAAGCTAGTTCCCCAGTCATCCTGCCTTTTCTCTTGGAAGAGTGGTCCATCCTTTCAGGCTCCAACATGTCGTTTTCACATTGGGTTTTGCTTTGTGCCCTTGTTTTTACACACACCTATCCAGGTATTTTCAGCATCGCTGCATGGGTTTTCATCTCTACCTCAGCCCATGCTGAGTACTCCAAATTATTTCCAAGCAGACACTGTACAGGGATAGCAGAAGACACCACTAACCTTTTAAGGCCACTAACCCCTCTCCAATCTAAGGTCACCACGGCCATAGGATGTCCCTTAGCCTGATTATTAGTGCTGGGGATTGTATAGGTCTGTTCTAGGATATATTGTTCTGGGGACACCAGTGGCTCAGCCACCTTGGTAATGCTGGCACCAGTGCCCCTGAGGGCTTCCACCCTAATTCCATTAAAATGTGGCTCTTGTCTGTAACGCTCCAGGTTACTGGGCCTAACAGCCAGGGTAGCTACATCCACTCTCCCTGTGAGACTAGAGTTGCCTCAGTGAGCTCCTTTACCTGGTCTGGGCTAACCAGTGATCCCATCTAGAGACTCACAACTGCATTTGTTGCAGGTGGACTAGAGGCATTTATTTTGTTTTTACAGCTAGGGTCTCCAGTTTGGTGTCCAGTTGTCTTGCAATAAAAACACCAAGCCTTGGGATCCCAGTTTTTACCCTGGTACCCACCCTTGTGCTGTGATGAGTTTCATGTCCCACCCTCCTGAACAGGTTTTTGAGTGCCTGAAGAAGACTTATTTTTGTTTTTATCTTTTTGGTTACCATCTATCCCTTGGGGGTCTTTTAGGCCTCTTTCTTTTGGTCACCCCCACCAGTGGTAGCCTTGGTCACCCTTACTTTGACCCAGTGGTCTGCCTTCTTCCCCAAATCTAGAGCAGAAAGTGGACCTAGGTCTACCAGATGCTGATGTAACCTCATTGTAACAATTGCTCAAAAGATGCTCCTTCATAAATAAATGGTAAAGCCCTTCAAAGTCATTGACATTGTTATCTGTTAACCAACCACCTAGTGTTTTCACTGAAAAGTCAACAAATTCCACCCAGAACTGACTCTGGGTTTTTCAAGTCTCCCTGAGTTTCATCCTATACTCATGACCTCTTCATGAGGTCATAAGACTCAGCATCTTTTTCAGGCAATGTCAGGAGTTTATCCCTGAATTTTCCTGAGATTAGTTCTCACAAGAGAGGAGCCCAATTTCTTCTGGCTACTTTCCTACCTATGCAGGCTCTCTCGAATGCAGTGCACCATTTGGTGATGTCATCACCATCTGTGTATTTATGGACAATCCCTTTGGGGAGTTTAGAGTCATAAAAACCTTCACTCTCCCAATTTATTTGTATGCTGCCACCAGAGATCGGTCCTAGGCCCATCTCTTCACTTTGTCGTTTTATTTTCAGGAGCTGAGCTTCTAAGTTCAGTCTCCTGGCCAACCTTTCTAGCATGAGGTTCTTGTCTGAGGGACTCTCAGCTGTATTTCAGGGGACTGACTCAAGTCCATCTTCAACACCATTATCATTGATATTGTCTTCATCCTCAGACTGGTCTACCAGTTCCGGGTGAACTGAGCTATCAGTTCTTTGAGCTATTCCTTTTTGGGGCTTTTGCCTGGTTTGATTCCATAGCTCTTACAAAGGCCTCTCAGATGAGCATGGCTCAGGTCCATGTAAGGGGTCAGGTCGAGCTCCTGAACCTGGCTACTGGTTTCATGCATTATTTTACTAAAGTTGTGACCTTTTTAGGAAGTTAAAAAAAATAACTATACACTAAAATACTTTGTCCTAACGGAAGTACAGATTTTTTAATTTCTAAGCAGTTTGTTTCAGGGACTTAACTAAGGCCCTATTAGTTAATTTTAGAAATTTAGAGAAATAGACCAATCAAAAATTTGACTAGCTAATGACAATTTTTAGATTTACTCATGTGGTCAAATATTGACACAGTGGTTCCAGCAAATGCAAAGTCTTCTATCCCACCGCTGAACCACAAAATGTGGGACGCTGGCTCTCTTTATAGTGCACTAAAATGAAGTACATTGTGCATAGAGTCCAGTGGATCCCCAATAGGTGTGCAAAGGTAAAAGCAGATAATTCTAAAACTATTTTTGTGGTAGTGTGGGTGAGCAGTGAGGATTATCAGAGGGTAGTGCTAAGTTGTCACAGACGGAGGCAATAAATGAGACACACACTCGAGAATAAATCTGACACCAATTAGGAGAAATAAAATTGTATCTTTATATATATTTTTGGAAAACAAGAACTATGTTCGGCAGTTAATAAATGCTTTGTATGTCGATTGTTTAACCGAATGCAGTTCAAGACACTAATGCGTAGAGGAGTTAAGCAACAGTCGGTAATACCATCAGGCAGAGAACGTCGTGGTCAAGGAGAAAAAAGCATAGGGTTAGATAGCAGAGTACCGCCAACACCTTTACCGGCGCAGTCCATGGAAGCAACACTCCGCCATGGAGTTTTGAGGGGACAATGGTTGCCCAGAATTTGGGGGAAGTTTTACTTCAGGGGAGTCAGAGTTTTGGAAGTCCCAAGGTTCAGGCACAGCAGGCAGTTCTGGGTTACCTGGGCAGTGGTGGTTTCCTCATTTGGGCGTTGGAGAGTCGCCCCCCTGTTTGTTTGCCCCATATTAAATCATGTTTGCTGACTTTACTGTGTTCAATTTTTTTTAGCTTCAGTGCAAGGCGCAGCTTCACCCGGGCAAAGTTTTCCTTTTCAGGAGAGTGAGGTGAGGGGGAGGGGAGGGGGACTGGGAGCTTGAGTAATTGAGAGAGCAGGTGCCTGGCCTCCTTGGGGTGAAGTGCTCATGTCGGGTCGGATGGGTGCCTTGCTCTGCTCAGCCCGACATGCGCACTTGATCCCTCACATATAAGCACAATGTAGGGAGCCTCGGGGATTGTTGCCATAGCCCCCAAGTCTTCTTTGGAGCGTTGGCAGTGCCTGACAAAGCCAATCCTCGCGCTGCTCTAATGCTGTTTCCTAACGTGAACAGAAAGGTGCAGCGCCTTAATTGACTGAGGAGTTGCGGGGTGTGACTAAGGGCCGAGCTGGTGGTCACAGTCACAAGTTCGATGCACACCTGGAGGACTCCACGAGTGTTCTTTGCTGTCTCTGACTGACGGTCCAGGCCGAGACCACCAGTCGGTGAGTGACTGTGAATGTGGGCATTAAATAACTTTGGTACAGTGGCACTGCCAGCATTGATCAGAGAAGCTGGTCAAGCGGTTCTAAAGGTCGGATTCCTTTTTCTGCGCTGCCGCGCATGCACCGCCCTCAACGATCTGTGAGCAAACAGTACTTGGTGATACTATACAGGGCCTTGTGATACTGTGAGTACAGCATTCCTCGTGATGCTGTGAGCACACAATGCCTGGTGACACTGCGAGTCACACAGTGCCTGGTAATACTGTACAGTGCCTCGTGATTCTGTGAGCACGCAGAGCCTGGTGACACTGATACTGCAAGCACACAGTGTCAGGTGATACTTCGAGTATATGGTGCCTGCCTGGGGATACTGTGAGCTACGGTGCCTGCTAAACAGTTCCTGGTGATACTGTGAGCACAACGTACCAGGTGGTACTCTGAGCACAATGTGCTTGCTACTACTGTACAGTGTATTGTGGTACTGTGCATACTTGGTACTAGTGATACCACACAGTGGCTCATTATACTGCATGCACGGTGCCTCGTGATACTGCATGCACAGTGCCTGGTGAAATTGCGAACACACGGTGCATGGTGATACTGTACAGCGCCTCGTGATACTGTGAGCACACTGAGCCTGGTGATACTGTAGAGTGCGCTGTGTTAGTGCGAATACAGAGTGCCTCATTACACTGTGAGTACTCAGTGCCTCGTGAGATTGCGTGCACAGTGCCTGGTGATACAGTACAGTGCCTTGGGTTAGTGCGAGTACACAGTGCCTCAGTGATACTGGTGATGCTATCATCTGGAATGATGACTCAGCGCCAGAAGCATTCTGCAATTCATCTGCTGATCCGAAACCCCGCTGCCCCGGCCATATGACATCACTTGCTATTATGAATCCTAGTTAAAAACAGGAACCAGCATATCCTCAGTATCATAAACATAAATATAAAACATTGTTTGTTGTTCCCCTCGCGCCCTCAGGGGAAGTCAGCAACTGGAGTCAGTTTTAAAGTCACAGATCTAAGGAAGCGATAAGGGGAGGAGGGTGAGGAGAAATGGATGAGAGGTGGCGAGGATGAAGTGTGAATAAAGAGAGAAGGAAGAAGAATGGAGGAAAGGGACAAAGTAGGTTGTGAGAGAAAGAGAGAACGAAAGAGGGCAGGAGGAAAGACAGTGACTGCTGCTCTTTTGTGACAGACAGCGGTAAAAGGGGGAAGGAAGCGACATCGGTGAGAGGTAAGGGAAGCAATAGAGGAGAGAGGGATGGAAGCAACAGCGGTGAGGGCACGAAAGTGACAGCGGTGAGAGGGAAGAAACAACGGTGAGAGGGAAGGAAGTGACTGAGGTGAGAGGGAAGGAAGCGACAGCGGTGAGAGGTAAGGGAAACGATAGAGGTGAGAGAGAATAAAGCACCAGCAGTGAGAGGGAAGTGACAGTGGTGAGAGGGGAAGCAACAGCGGTGAGAGGGAAGGAAGTGACAGCAGTAAGAGGAAAGGGAAGTGACAGTGGTGAGAGGGAAGAGACAGCAGTGAAAGGGAAGAGACAGCAGTGAGAGGGAAGGAAGCGACAGCGGTGAGAGGTAAGGGAAGCGATAGAGGTGAGAAAGAATGAAGCACCAGCAGTGAGAGGGAAGGGAAGTGACAGTGGTGAAAGGGGAAGTGACAGATGTGAGAGGGAAGGAAGCAACAGCGGTGAGAGGAAAGGAAGCGACAGCAGTAAGAGGAAAGGAAGCGACAGCAGTAAGAGGAAAGGGAAGTGACAGTGGTGAGAGGGAAGAGACAGCAGTGAAAGGGAAGAGACACCAGTAAGAGGGAAGGAAGCGACAGCGGTGAGAGGTAAGGGAAGCGATAGAGGTGAGAGAGAATGAAGCACCAGCAGTGAGAGAGAAGGGAAGTGACAGTAGTGAGAGGGGAAGCAACAGTGGTGAGAGGGAAGGAAGCGACAGCAGTAAGAGGAAAGGGAAGTGACAGTGGTGAGAGGGAAGGAACAGTGGTGCGAGGGAAGGGAAGTGACAGCGGTGAGAGGGAAGAGACAGCAGTGAAAGGGAAGAGACAGCAGTGAGAGGGAAGGAAGCGACAGCGGTGAGTGGTAAGGAAAGCGATAGAGGTGAGAGAGAATGAAGCACCAGCAGTGAAAGGGAAGGGAAGTGACAGTGGTGAGAGGGAAGGAACAGTGGTGAGAGGGAAGGGAAGTGACAGCGGTGAGAGGGAAGAGACAGCAGTGAAAGGGAAGAGACAGCAGTGAGAGGGAAGGAAGCGCCAGCAGTGAAAGGGAAGGGAAGTGACAGTGGTGAGAGGGGAAGCACAGTGGTGAGAGGGAAGGAAGCGACAGAAGTAAGAGGAAAGGGAAGTGACAGTGGTGAGAGGGAAGGAACAGTGGTGAGAGGGAAGGGAAGTGACAGCGGTGAGAGGGAAGAGACAGCAGTGAAAGGGAAGAGACAGCAGTGAGAGGGAAGGAAGCGCCAGCAGTGAAAGGGAAGGGAAGTGACAGTGGTGAGAGGGGAAGCACAGTGGTGAGAGGGAAGGAAGCGACAGCAGTAAGAGGAAAGGGAAGTGACAGTGGTGAGAGGGAAGGAACAGTGGTGAGAGGGAAGGGAAGTGACAGCGGTGAGAGGGAAGAGACAGCAGTGAAAGGGAAGAGACAGCAGTGAGAGGGAAGGAAGCGCCAGCAGTGAAAGGGAAGGGAAGTGACAGTGGTGAGAGGGGAAGCACAGTGGTGAAAGGGAAGGAAGCGACAGCAGTAAGAGGAAAGGGAAGTGACAGTGGTGAGAGGGAAGGAACAGTGGTGAGAGGGAAGGGAAGTGACAGCGGTGAGAGGGAAGAGACAGCAGTGAAAGGGAAGAGACAGCAGTGAGAGGGAAGGAAGCGACAGCGGTGAGAGGTAAGGAAAGCGATAGAGGTGAGAGAGAATGAAGCACCAGCAGTGAAAGGGAAGGGAAGTGACAGCGGTGAGAGGGAAGGAACAGTGGTGAGAGGGAAGGGAAGTGACAGTGGTGAGATGGAAGAGACAGCAGTGAAAGGGAAGAGACAGCAGTGAGAGGGAAGGAAGCGCCAGCAGTGAAAGGGAAGCATGGATGCAGGCCCGACTGAAACTTACTGGAAAAGATTGAGTTTATGTTTGCCCTTATAAGAAACCTTTAATAACTCACTCGGGTTCAAGCTTTTATGAGCTATAACCAGTATAGCTAATTTTCACTCCAAGCATAGCCATAGACGCTCCTGAGTCTAGGTTACTGGGCTTGCCATTATGCTTTTTAAAATTGCTTTTACAGTGAGTGGTGAAGTATTGTGAGGACCGATTGATCCATAGGCAGGCTCTTAGCACCATGCCTTATATATTACCCATTAAAGTGGTCTTTATGAATGGCATATGGGCCGAGCACGAGTACTACTTGCAAACATTTCACCATTGTGATTAGATTTGTATCACCATCATGTCCTTCACTAGCGCTGTGTCTGTGCTGTACTTGTAAAAACCTGTATTCTTCCTGGGTACAAGGTCTTGTCTGACCGTTCACCACCCCAGGGGCCCTTGCTCACTCTTTCCCCTCAGATGTGCGCCAGCTACATCTTTTTCAAGCGGCGACATATTCGATAATACATATTTATCTAATATTACACAGTACGCTTTGTATTTAAATGCACGGTTATGTCTGTCGCACTGAGGGCCATGTTTGTTGAAGACCACATTTTCGTAGAATCGAGAGCTCGCTTAAACAACAGTGAGCCTTCACAGATTATTTTAAAGGGTTAACATGTCTGCACCTTTGCATTCTGGGACTTGTAGTTCTTGTAATGCAGTCTCCAGAACACAAAGAAAACTGTACCCTAGCTACTCTGGGATGGATCTGGAAACCTATTTCATTGGTATGAAAGGCTATCATTCGGCACAGGGACCCAGACTCTCACAAGTACACTTATGATGATACATAGGGTAGAAGGTTTTTTTGCTCAGGTGAAAACACACTGCATTCACGTCGTGCCAGGGAGGTATATTTAATAGCAGATTGAACTTGACATTCATACTAGTAGGAGCTGAGATCTGAGTGCTCCGATGGAGGAATGCCGCTGACAGATGGGCCAGTGCACTACTTGCCTTGCCATACCTGCCTGCATCTTTTGCAAAGTGCAGCTGTGACCATGTGACGTGATCTGCACGTATCGGTCTCTCTAGATACATATAGTGATGATACATAATTCAGCGGAGGACTGAATCTGGGTGTCTGTTTATGATGCTGCTGAGGATGAAATAAAAAAAAAAACGGGACTGTGATTATCAGCAGTGCTACTTAGCAGAATGTACATAATCTAAAATCGGCCGTGGGTGCCACCACATCTTGTGATGTAAGGCAGCGTGAACCACGTCAACAGCATGAAACTCAGCTCTCTGTTTGTCTGGACCGGGCTCTGTGACTGCATTTGCCTGGCCTCTGTGTGCAGGTGGCAATGCTGGAGACCAACACAGTCAGCACGTACCATGATGTACACTCACAGTGATTCACTGCAGGAAGCCATGTTATGCTCCCATACATCCCAACGGAGGCACCAGTTGTAATTTCTTCATTAAAGGGGCTCAGTTAGCATTTTGCACTGGCCCACTCATTATTAAATTCATGTGTTCAAATACGTCTGACTGCACTCGCAGCATAGGTCATGTTAACTTTCCACACACTGTTCAAGAACACATGTACGTCAGCAGCACGCCAAACAAACAGCTAAGGAGATGGTGCCAGCTTCATTACATGATTTGCGTTGTTGGTGCTGCCCTTACACTACAGAATTGATATTGCAGAAGAGGCATACAGCCACCTTATAAATCAGTAAACTCAACATCCCAGGCCAGAACACATTGGAGCAGTTTTTCATTCCTGATCACTGATCCTTTGAACCAAGTCGCAACAGCAGCACTACGTGTTTATGCCGCAATTGAGAGCCCCGGAGCTGAGGCTGAAGGCACTGCGAGTTTTTCCCAGTGAGTGCCAGTCAGTCAAAAACATGTTCAGAATACATGGCCAGCCAATCCTTGGCCTCTACAGTGAGCACAGGGTAGTGGTCATGTACTCCTGTTGTAATTGTGATTCTGTGCAAATGGGTGTGTGGGACCCCCATTATGGGGGTACACAGTCTTCAAAATAATAAGAAGGCGAAATTAAATGAAAATGCAGTGCTTGCGCGCTACTCAGAAGTCATCCCTAACTTTTACGCCTCACCACTTTCAAATGTCAACAGCCACCACTGTACATGGGTCAGAGGTGCCGGAGGTCTTGAGATGCAGAATTTATTCTTTACCGGTGGCGTTCAGCTACAGGTGCAGTGTGTGCAGTCCATTCCAGTTGAGGCGGTTATGCCCAAGTTGCTGCTTTCACGCAGTCGACGCCACCAGAAAGCGGATACAAGCTCACAGGTACTGTGAGGATTCCTCTGGCTGGTGGATGCGTTGAAGGGGTTGGTTACTGGACTGGTGACCAATAGCCTTGGATGCTGCAACTTTTGGTTGACGAGGTGAATTGCGTCGACACGGTCTGCGCTGGTCTTTACCTTGTGGCTGTCTTTACCGGTGGTATGACGGGGACTAGTACCACTAGTTCAAAGAGAGGTACCAGGCAATTGGCATAGGCTTGCTGGGCTCCGGGGTTCTTGAAGGCTGCACAGGTTTCAGGTAGGTAAGGCAGACCACAGTTGTTGAGTCCTTTCGCAGTTGACATGGTTTGGCGTCGGTTCTTTTTCAGCAGGGCTCAGTTCCTGGTTCAGCAGCACACCTTCTTCCTATGTCTTCTTCTGGTCCGAGGAATCTGAAGTCAAGGTCTATTGGAGCCACCAAAATACCGAATTTAGGGGTGTGACAAGAGGAGACATGTAGTAGCCAATGGACTACTTACCATTAGGGTGTCTAGACCCTCTAGTGACTACTTTCTGTGGGAAGAGCTACTACCCGATTGGAGATTTTCTCACCATATATTCACTGTAACGCAATAGTTAATGGTCAGTTATGGTTCACCTAACACAAAACCAAAAAGCACACAATTCACGAGTTTTGGTGTGAAAAGTACAATGCACACTGTAATTTATGCTAATCCCAGGTTTGGCATTTGCCAAAAATTGTGCGATTTTTTGCAAATTACTCAAAATGCATGTGCCTAAGATTGGAACAAACATAAACATGATGTAATACAATTGTAAATTTGTAGTTCAAATTTGTAACATCCTCAGTTAAGGTACATATAATCTTGTATAATCGCCTAACCCCTGGATTAACGCACAGCGTTCTGCTGTTTCCGTTCTACGTTTAGAATCTATAAATATCAATATACAACACAGTACATCAGTGCTTCTTTGTAAATGTAAAATAAAACAAACGCACAACTTTACACTTGTCTCTACTGAATCTTAATCATTACGTCACTGATCACTCAAACAACTTTTTTAATCACGTCCCATTTTTACAGTCCCCTAAATCTATAACACAGACTTATCTAATTGATTGCATTTTCAGTCTGGCTTGGAAGTGCAGCTGTTTGTTAACCTGTTATCAATTATTTTAAATGCACATACAGCGGGGTTTGGCTCTACCCAGAGGAGTATTTTTCTCTTGCATAGTGCTATTGGCGGGTTGGTGTATCATTCTCCCTGCTATGAAGCGCTTTTATTGGAATGTGTGAGGGACTTTTTTTACATCTCAGAGTACACTGAATCATAACACATTAAATTATTACATATATGCATTGTAGGCAGAAAAGAATGCTTTTGGATTTTTTTGTCACTTCAGCAGACATTTTTAGTAATATTCTAGTCAGAACTCAAAAGGACATTTTGGCCTTGCTTGTTAGTATAAGGGTCTTATATTGGGAAGGGTTTATATGAAGTGCAACACTGATATATGACATTGGCTTAGGTATTTTTTTATAGAATATAGACAAAAGAACCAGCTGAGATGGTTAGGAGCACATTCAATGAATCATTTGTTCCAGCAAGAACATTTGTACTATAATTTTAACACATACGGTTGTAAATGTTTTGTGCTTAATGATTGCATTCTATTTTAAGGCAATTTTCACACATTTTGTGTTACTGGTTTTCTTGATTGTCATCATTACCTATCTACTACTGGATAGGTATTTTACATAGGTATCAGACCTGTCTATATCACGTGTCAAAAAACATTAACGACTTTTAAACTTCAAATTTGTGACACAGATTGGTCATGGTTCAGTTATATGTATAATCTATGGCGTTCTTTTCTATATGCCATACTTATGTTTTGTCTAGGGGAGGGCTAAATCACCATTATGTGGCAGTCCACCATTCTTTGTGATCACGCATATTTACCTGTAAGTAGCTGTATTAAGCAGATTATCATCTGGTTTATTTTAGGTTAATTTCTATATCATGTACGTTCCCTACTTCCATTTCTATCACTTTCATGGCTGCTTTGCTGACAAGGCGAATTTTGCAGAATGTATCCTAAAGTATGCTCTTATTACATTTTCCAAGAGTGGCCCATGTCTATAGATTCACTCCTCTTGGGTTTTCTCCTCACTGTCCCTTCCGCTTAATGCCTTAATCCAGTGGTTCCCAAACTGTGCGCCGCGGCACCCCGGTGCGCCGTTAGGAGTAGCCAGGGGCGCCGCACACGATGTGGGAAAAAGCTTGTAATCATGTTGAGAGAATGCATCTGAGCAATTAAAAAATGATGCGTTGTTTGCCTGAAGGTAGCAAGTGAAGCTTATTTAAATGACACCCAGCCGCAGCGCAACACACAGGGAAGTTACAAATGCCACCTGTATAATCCAGAATCATCGTTTGTCCCAAGAGCCCACGGCCGCCATACGCGCACTTTCATGTAGCCTCCGCATATGGCCGCCATACGCAGCAATGTCTGTTGAGCGTTATTGGTGCTGGTGTTCTGCTGCGCCTCCGGGGACCCTCTTCACAAGTTAAAAGTAGGTAACAGGTTGGTTGCACACTAGAATACTCCTTGCTTTAAAGTTTAACTGTAAAGAAGGGGAACATGACAAACTTGTGACCCCCAAGCCTGTGTATTATTTATATGCAGGCTGCTATTACTGCACTTCTTTCGTGTGAAGAAACGCCGCGCCGGAATTTACAAGCCAGTGCATTCTGAGTGGTCTGGCGTGGTTATTTCTGCTTAATTTGTCGGTTAATTACTGCTGCACAATTACCATCTTTACACGATTGTCAAGTTAAAAAACAATGAAACAAAGTGTATTTCTGCTCACATTTTTCACTTGCTGAAAGCAAGTGGGAAATATAAACAGAGAAGTACCTGGACTTCAAGGATTGCAGGAGTTGAATATCCTGGTGATTCTGAAACTGACTTTATTCCCCATTGTGGCCCAAAACTCCGTAATGCCCGATAATTGAGCTCGTGCCAACGGCCAGAGTTGGTAACCCTGGGCCTGCAGCTTTTAGTCAGTTATATAAAAAATGGCAGGTCACCTCTGTAGAGAAAAACAGGCGTTTCTTCAAGCACGTTTACCCCTCCATGCATATTCACCTATTAATTATTCAATTGTTCCATTCTCCGCTTCATACACATACAAAAAAATGTGTATGGGATATAAAAACTTCAACCGCTTTTGAAATTCATATGTTTACATTTTAATCAATGATACCAAATATTTCAGATAGAACAATGCTAATATCTGAAGAAGCACAGCCAACTAAAAGACCAGCTTGCATTGTTAATAGGTAAAAATAATTGATTTCTAGGAACATTTTACGTTAAAAAAAATTAGAGGGCACAGCTGTTAAAAATCTATTAACTATGATTGTGCTCTCAGATCGCCCCAGCTGTTTTGAGTTGAAGCTGTGGCTCTGCATTATTATTTGCTATTTTATATAGTGCGGACATGGCCCGTAGGTATCAGAGCGCTTTACGAGAGTAGCATGATACAAGGGTACAGCAAGTTACTGTTACAATAATTATGTTCAGACATTGTCGCTGCTGAAAAGGTGAACAGCCTCAAACACGCCTGTTACTTTCCTCTTGGACCAAATAAGGCCTCTCTAATTGTATTGTAATTGCATGGATATAGTGCTTACTACCTCGGACAAGACATCACAGCGCTGATATGCAAGTTTAGCTCAAACTGCAGCAACCTGGGCGTCGGAGAGGCTGTTAATTCAGGAGGAGTGCGACAGAGGTATGAGAGAAATACAGGAAACTAAAAGTGACACCAAGACTTTCAGTCTGAGAAAACAAGGGCAAGCCCCCAGGTGGAAGATGGAATACACAGGGTAAAACAAAGTGTGAAAGATTCAAAGAGGAAGAGAAGGAAAGCAGGACATAAAGGCAGAGAGAGGGAGAAAAAGAATGTCTGAAGAGGAAAGGCTTCGACAAGAGGTGGAGAAACGAAAAGGATGAGGGAATAGAAGACGCTTTAGCTTTTTCATAACTGAAAGTTTCATCATTAACTGACCATAAACAGAATGCAAGCTTCCTTATTGGTGGTTAAAAAGGTTAAGTCATGGAAACATATTTGGCAATTAATATTGTATAGTTTCTCACTTAAACAATTAAAGTTCTTATTAAATGACTGTTATATTTTAATTTTGTTACAAATATGATTATAATACCTTCATCAGCTCCATCCCAATTAATTTCAGGGAGAAAACGGGAAGTACTCCCGAGGTCGGGCTTACATCCCCCAGCAATAAAAAAAAAAAAGTGACATAATGGGGAGCCACGGCCAACTGCCAATTTGGTCAAGGGAGCCACAGGTCAAAAAAGTTTGGGAACCACTGCATCACTGGCCCAATATATTTCGCTCTCTGCATTTCCGCTGGTACATTCCATATGTAGGATCATACTCTCTGCTTCTGCATATTAAATAAGATCCTTTTCCCATCTCTCAATCAGGGAGCATTGGTTAATTTCCATGTCATTGCTGTTCTACATTCGGCCAGACCTAATGCCAAATCAGTGAATTTAGTGCTGACTTGCTGCTTCCTGGGACATGGAGTGAGATCTAAGAAACTTTTTTTTCGGATATAGCATGTGTGACTCCTTCAACAATCATAATGTTTCCCCGAGATTAAAATGATCAGACAAAGCCATTCCATGTGATAAAAACCTGCCTCCCCTTCTCCGTATCTCAGACAAGAATAAGCAGCACCCATATTTATCTAACCTATTCGGAGATGTTGACACCAAGAGAAATAACTGAATATCAAATTTCAGTCCTCCTCACGAAGATCACTATTCAACTCTCCAACCCTTTTGTTCCCTACATATTCAAAATCTCCCTTGGTTGCTTCTATTAACGCCTGGTATATTATTCCAACAGTTTCATAATGTTCCTTATCTCCAACAAGGTGTGTAATAATATATTTATTGGTGGTTCTATGGTCTCCTTCCTGCAGATTAACATGTACTATCGTTATTATTTTCCCATACTTAATGAATTCCCATATGGGCACTTCATTTGTTTGTATTAGTTCTTGGAAAGGTCGGTGTGACTGCTTCATACAAGCCCAATAGAGTCCTGATCCCCACCTCATCCCAGATCTGTAAACTCTGTCTCTGTTCCATGCCATTTAATCAGGGTACTTCGGAATGTGTGATGTGCATGGTGCATCTGGCAATCTGGCATAGCTTTCTTCAACCCAGCGATTTCAGGCTGAGCTTATTAGTTTTAATGTTGGCCTTAGGAGCAGGTTCAGTAGTTCCCCTTCAGTGTGTTCTGCCAAGACAAACTTTGTTTCCTGAAAAGGTCAGTTAGATAATCAATTAACCACCCACTGTAACTGTTCTGCTATATAATAGAGTTTATAATCCGGTGTATCTCAGACTCCTCATGATATCAGCAATCTGAGCCTACGTTAGGCTACTCTGTGCATGTCGTTATTCCAAATTATTGATTATGGAATTCATTCTATCTCTTTGACTATCTTGGAGGGTAATCTCATAGGTAAATTAGCGAAAACATATAGAATTCTTGGTAATGCTACCATTTTTGACAGAGCTATTCTTCCACTCGTTGGCAGGGGCAGCAACCACGAAATGTCACATTACTCGTGAGAACTGTCAGCCCCTTACCAATATTGCCATCAATATTGTGGGCCCCAGTGTGGTACCCTTCTATTTCTAGCTACCTGAAAGTATGCTTTTTCATTTCAATGAATGATGGGCTTGGGGTGAAGTTAACTCATCCTATTTCTACCATTATTGGGAATGCTACTCACAAAAGCGGGGCCTGATCACCACCCTGCCTATGCAAATACACAGGAAACAACAAGGTGTAATAAGTCTATGTCATAGCATGTGAGAACTTACTAAACCAACAATGCTGAACTATGGAGGGTTCTTATTTAAAAGAACGCAAAACCCTCATCTAATCATGCTTCCTCATGGGTTTTTTCTCCTCACTATAGATATAGATTGTGTCCAGAGTGGGCTCTCTTTTGTCAGGAGTTTTTTTATCTCTTCCTTGATTGACTGTTGTTTACAGAACTGAGTGTAGATGGTTCATTCTGTTGTTATGAAGAGCTATATATTTAAAATGTCTGTAAGGTAGACTAATACCTTTTTTATTTGTGTGTCCCTTCAGAAAATTTAAAAACAAGAGAGTTGTTCATCGCCCTTCATGTTGTTACTATCGGTGAATGCAATGTCAATGTATGCCACAATATATATACACACAACAATGTAAATACCGGTAAATACGATGTCGATGTACATCATGACGAATATATGCATAATAATGAGAATGTCGGTAAACGTGATATCAATGACCGCCATGTTATATGTACACATAATAAGGAACTCGTATCATTGCTCTCAAAGTCACCAGACCTCCCCATCAACCCTGAGTCAGAGATATGTGGTCAGACAGACTCTACGACCCAAACCCAAGCCTACCGTTTGATAGGTCACAGGTGGGTTACACTTAGCCCGAAGACAAACGCACAAACAGGGAAAACCAGATCGATCCCACAGATAGGCAGCTACACCACAAAAGCAGATTGCCCCAATAAAACACATTTGGCCAAAGTGGCGTGCGTTCCCAAAATACCACAAAGTCAGATGCCACATGTAGTTAGAAACACTCAGCCAATCAGAACACAGCATGCACACTACATGCAGTGATCACGCGCTACCCATGCTGGACATCGGGACACATACACACTGGCCCTCATTGAGTCTCCACAAAGTCGAGAACCACCTGTGCCCCCGTATCAGATGGTTGAATTTATAGTTCATGACTAGGCTCGGATTTACATGCCCTACAAGAATGTGTAATCAGTTTATTGTACTTCAAGAACTGTATATAATGCCGGCCAAAACCACTGTACAGTGAGACAGTGTTCAGATACGACTCTTGCTGTGGTCCTTGCCGCTTTGTTAAATTAAACCAACTGGTTCCTGTTTTACCAAACACCTCTTGTCTTTTCATTTTTTCAAGGTAAATTCATATCCGAGAAACAGTGCTTTCTAAGTCTATATTTTTTTGCCTTCACGAGCAATTCTTCAGGACAACAGCTCTCTATTACCTGCACCATCTTACGCTACCTCTTGTTACCAGCATTTGAGTGCGTGTGTAGGCATGAAACGTGTTTGAAACTAGCAACAACTATTTTTACTTATCAAACACCTAGAAATTCCCTTCTGACTACAACTGGATTTGTACCTGTTAGAGAGTACAGAAGAATACAGCATATAAAGTTTTTCAGCTATCAGGTTTTTGCGGCAAAAAACCTTTTCTGTTTGCTCAGACGTTTTTCTTTTGGAACTAGCAAGCCAACAAGGGTCTCTTTGTCAACTTTACTGGTAGTAGTCAAATTTTCTTGTTACACGTCCTAATCACACATCAAGCAATGTCTTAAAAGGTGATGATTCTAGCCATATGTACTGGCTTCTTACCCAATTTGTGATATTGCTTTATATAATGAGGCCGACCCGAGACCTACTTAGGGGGAAAAGACTGTAGTGAAAGGAGAATCAGACTGTTAGATACTGACTCATTTATCTACTGCCTATCTGAATGTTGCCATATTGGTCGACCAATAAAGACGCCTGCAGTTGGTTGTCCAGACGCGACCCTTCGTGCATTCAGTGAGTTGCAAACCTTTTAGCCAATTTGGTCAACCGATAAAGGCACCTATGGCTGGTTGTCCCGAAGGGATCCCGCGTGCATTCAGTGAGTTGCAAACATTTTACCCATTTTGGTCGACCAATAAAGACGTCTACGGTTGGTTGTCCAGAAGCGATCCTTCTTGTATTCAGTATGTTGCAAACATTTTAATGGTTGATCATTTCATGTGCAAAGATTTCCAGCTGGAAATTTTTTTCCTTGCCCCAAGGCATGGAAAACACTTTTCTAAAAATTAGGAAGTTTCTAAAGACACATTTATACTTGGCTTTTGGTCTTCACTTCAGCCCACAGCTCTTACTTCAAATACCTTTTGACCTAACTGTATTTATTAAGTCAGCTGCTTATTCCACTACTGTTAATTGAAGCTTTGAGGAAGAAAAACGCAATAGGTTCAAGGCTATGTCATTGAGACTTCATGTTCCTTATTTTAGAAAAATGTTACTCAATGGGATGGTTGCTTAAAACCAGATTATAGTTAGTATATTTCCAGTTTTTTATGAAAATGGCTTTTAATGAGTGTTGCGTCATGGACAAAACTTGGATGAAACACATCTTATAACGACCTTGTAATGCACAAACCAGGGCAACTTGTTTTGCACATGCAATCATAAGTTAACTTGTTAGCACCTTGAAGAAGCTCTAAGGAATATGCTTGTCAATCAAATCAGGTATTGGCTGGGAGTCAATAAGACTTCGATTTATTAATAACATTCTGCACTAAGGGCTTGAAATATAGTAACCATAAACTGGTTTTAATCCATCGACAGTGATTTATCTTGAATAATTTCAACTGTAGTTCGTAATTATCTTATAATAATGATGCTGTAATTCTTGTTCTTCTCTTGTTCCTTTATTTCTTTTTTTCTTTATAGTCTTGCGCCAACGCGTTTCGTCGTAGCGGGAATGTATCCCTTACGACTTCCTCAGGGCTTCTAGGCTTTAGGTGCTAAACACCTGGAACCCTCCTGCCCTCGTATACAAAGAAGGAGGGAAACCTGCCCGCTGTTGTGCTCCAAATATTTCTGTTCTTTTACTTCTAATAATCTCTGCAATTCCCAACGAGGTATCCACTAATGCAAGTACCGTGTTTGGTACTTCTCACGATCCTCTTCTCACATTAAATTGCTGCTAGGCGGGGGAGCTAATAACTTCCTCCCAGTGCACGATCCTGCTGCCATGAGTGTAACCGGCTCCTACAATGTAACGCGTCCTCGGCCCGAATACAGGTCTAATAATTCTGGAATATCACTGAGGAGGTGTGTCACTCACAGAGAAACATTTACACCGACTCTTATACAATTTTTAATGACAGAGATGCTTAAGCCACTCACACATGCATCTTAATTCACAACCAGCTGTAAGTAATGTCCTTACCTTCAAAGTGCTCTGCATCAATCTCTGGATTGCTGTTGCACAAATCAAAATTTTTAACTAAATAAAAATATGATTAAGGTAAGCACTCACTGAATCTGGTTATGCGGGATGTTTCACATGTTGACCTCTTTTTGAAGCCTACATACTTTCTAAAATGCAGATAGCTGTTGTAGGATCTGATTCATAGTGGTTGTTGAACCCCAACACAGGTCATGATACAGAGAATTGTCTGCTTCCACTGGAACTCAGAAATACTATTAGACTATGAGCATGGGCATCAATTTACCAGACTTCCGAGGGTAGCAGAAGTGACATTACATAATTTCCCTTTGGCCTAGTCACATCACAGGAAGTGAAATCATATGATCAGACACTGAATCCTCCCAGGAAGTGATATTTACATTGCACTGCAGTATACCTATTTTTTATCATGTTAAGAGCATCACAAGATCATGGACAGAGTGCTGAAACTTTTCAACCACTCACCCCTAGTCAAGAGATCTGGGTTTAATCGATCGTTCTTTTGCTCACTATGCCACCCCAGTTTGGACTCAACCATATGCAAATCAGTCTTGACCCTGCTCCTCATGAGAACAGTCCAGCCTGAACTGCCAGGCCAGGTCCTCCCTGGACCGGAAACAAGCATCCTGGGACGGGTTTCGGGGTATCACCCCTCTCAGCCAGGCTAGCTTGAATCCAAGGGCACAGTGAAAAGAAAAAAAAAAAAAGGGGGGGGGGTGTTTGTGGGGGGGGGATTTTGTTTGTTTTTTCTTTCTTTCTTTCCCCCTTTTTCTAAATTTCTTTCTAACAGATCGTCTATACGAATTAGCATGTTGAGCATAAACATCTGGGTGTTTTTCAGGGACTATACTCTCTGATATGTGTATACTTTCAAACAAGCGTCAATAGTGCTAAACATGACGTACCTTTTTAGACACTTTTGTGATATATTTAGCATGGAATTTTAGTTTTAGTATTTTAATCAATGGGCACCCAATTTCAAATTTTAATAATGTGACTATGTGTTTTCATTCAGTGACTCGTTGAGACGGAACCCTGATGAAGGCTATGCCGAAACGCGCGTAGTGTGTAAGAACATACCGTCAGTCCCTGATCATTGTGTCTATCTGTAAATAAATTGTCTTATAACTGAGAATGTATATAATATGAATATATTGTCCCTGACATTGTCTCATTTGTCAACACACTGAATGTCCTTTTTGAAAAAGAAAAAATTGTCTATTTTTATGTATAAAAAGTAAATACTCAATAGATCAATTAGTTTGACTATAAAAAATGAAATAATAACAAAAAAATACATCTATATAAAGGATACAAAAAAGGTTTTTTATGTATATACCTATTAAATAAATATCTATTTTTTAACATAATGTTTGGTGAGTGATTGTCATTTGTTTAGTCACATTGAAATTGTGTTGCCCGTATTTGTTGTTATTAACCTTGCCCAGGTTTCTTTTTTTTTCATAAAATAAAAGCACATCACCATTAAACTTCCTTTCTCTTCTTGGCATTGCCTTTGCCACTCTCTGAGGCCAGGGGTCACAAAGGTTGTGTCAGGAGTCGCAAGGAGCAAGCCATGGGTCACAGCTGCGACCACTGATGACCCCTAAAGATGTCCATGGATATGAGTGTGTCTATTCCCTAGCCTTTAAAAACCCTTTTCTGCTTCACCTGTGAAAGGATGAAAGGGAAACAGGTAGAAGACTGACTCTTGAGGTCGCCTACCTCCAATCTATTCTCAAGTTCATATCTCAGTTTACCTCCCTGGTGCAACCGCTCTTCTCAGACAGAAATGACCTGAGGTGTGTTATCCTTCCAAGATCCAAAGAGGGAAGGTGGAAGGCAGTGTCAAACAACAGCACACAGATGATTTCCTGACCAAGCCAGTAGTTCTCAGGTGAGAAAGGTGGGGGGCTGGAACTACCAGATTCTATTAAGGAGAGCATCCAAACAAAGAGACCCCATCAGAGAGAAAAGTTATTTCTCTAAGGAAGTTCCTCTTTCACTGCAGGGGAATCTTGAGCTTCAAAGTAAAGGTGAACTGCTAATGGTCAATTAATCCATTCTCTTTTAAGGTAGCAGAAGATATGCTACAAAGTCTACATAACAACGAAGCAAATATTCCACAGCGCTTGCACCACACATGCCACAGACTGCTCAGACCACAATCCCAAAAACGCAAAATAAATTACCCACAAAGGATGCACACGCACTTAAAGCATACAAATCCACAACGAACAGCACAACACTACATGCAACACCAGACACACAACACCACACACAAAGTGTTAAACGATATCAAAGAATTTGACATAACACAGCACATTACTGCATATCACAGCATAAAATACACGAAAACGTAGCATACGACATATGACACAAAGTAGAGCACAAAAGATGAGTGTCATTTTACAAAGTTTGTTCAAGACTCGTTGGAAATTCCTGGGGACAGTTACCTTCAAAGGACAGACGCAGGGGCGTAATGTAGCCCTCTGCAGCCACAGGGGGGCATCCAACCCTTCAAGGCCCCTCGTAAACCATGTAGGCGGACCGAATTCAGCTCAAAGCCAGTGAATATTTGTGAGATATGGCAGACACAGGGGTCTTTCTTCACATTCCGTAGGGCTGCCGCATCATTTTGCACTACTCCGCTGGACATACATACCATGAACAACATTATCAAGAAAAACGTTGCTTACTTCAGCAGAGCCCCAATCAGAGGCAAAATGATGGGAGAGCGAAAACAGAGCCTGAATTTTCGATGTCAGTTTTGCGACGGACACATGTTTATTCATTCTTAGCAAGTCAACAGTTAAAAAGATTAACAAAGGGACCAACTCGACTTAGCTACACATTGGAACAACAGCGACTCACCCGTTCTCAGCTCAGATGTTGCACAGATTATCCAGTAAGAGTATCTCTAATGAGACAACTTCTCTCCATTGCAAAATTCGAGTGAAAAAGAAAAGCAGCCTCAGAACCGTTCAAGTCCGTCGAACCCTGGGTTACCAATGGTCTAGACTCTGACAAGGACGCACTTGAAGGAAGCTACTCGGTGAACGCGGACCCGGCAATCTCTGGACCTCGTCGAGTCCCACAGACGAATTAATCAACGCGCGAACTTTCCCCTTCCTACTCCAGACTGTCTTCCAAAAAAAACAAAATGTGTGTTTTTATTTGCACTTGAATAAAAGGATTCTGAATGAGCAGCTATTTGCCACAGATAAACGTTTGCCTGACACGAACGGGACAGTGACAGAAATGTTACACATGCATGACATGCTTTACAGCCCTCGGGGAGTGCTGGGGCTTTAAGAGGAGGGGGACCAGAAGGGGACACAGGATTTCTCATTAGTTCAGCTTGTTTTCTTTCCTCGCGTACTGGGAGGGAAACGGCAGCAGCAGGGGCTCCCACGAAATACAGCTGCGGGATGCACTGAGGCGAACGCGCTCCCTCGCGTCTAAATGAGTTCGTGCAATCTGTCGGACGTCACGCGCAGTGCAGTCACGTCAAAGATGTAACCGCTGCAACTCCCCCGGCAAGCAACCTTAACCTGGAGCCGAAATATTACTGGCATGGCCCAAAGGACGTGTTCGTCAATATACTACATTAATGAGCATTTGCGCGAGACTGGCACCTGTGGGTACTACCAGCAGACTCCTTGGTGGGTTCAAAGGCCACTCGTGTTACATTTTGTGATCTGCATGTCACGGGTTCGAATACCCCCCTATCCGGCTCACCATCCTCTGAGGTCGATTAATTGTTATTAAATGTGACTGCTCTATTCAAATACACACAGCTCACATTGTACATTTTACAACATTAAAACAAATGCCAAGTCCTTACCATGCATTATCTGCACATTCTATATTTCTTGACAATGTCCTCACCAAACAAGCTCTGGCAGAGCCAAATAGGTCTCACCTTTTTGAGATCTATTGGCTTTGTCAATGTTTTTTTTAGCCATGCTGTACAGCAGTGTGGTTTGCCGCATCATACTGCTTTTTGGGAGGAGGTTGAAAGGGGGCACTAAGGTGGGTGGGTGAAAGAAACAATGTGAGAGGAGGGGTTGGGGGAGAAATGGCCTGCAAACATATGCATTCTTGTGGAGTGCTGCCACTAAAAAGTAAAAAGTAGCTTAGAAAGAGGAGCAGTGGAAGGGCACTGGCAAAAGAAGCAGTACTTGGGCCATGCTCCAGTGGAGGGACAAACACACCAGAGGAAATGAAGCCGGCAATCGCTGACCAAAGTGAAGCAAGTGAGTGAGAGTGACGATTAAGCCAACCAATGGTAAGAAATGGGTGGGCTCTAAGCCCCCTGTAAGTAAACAGAATGTCTTACAAGCGACTGCGATTGTGCTGTCTCAGGTGAGACCTAAAATGATAATAATTACAGCTGTTATTGTGCAATATAGATTTCTATATGAATAATAAAATATTTTTATTTTGTACTTTATTTATTTATTCTCTCCACTTTTACAACCTATTATCATCTGTAAGATAATTGCCTGTAGGTACTGTAACATGTTTCACTGAACTAGTGAGAATGCATTGTTGGACCTGGCATCCTTGGCGTGGTTTTCCCCAACTTTTTGTCTTCCATCCTCCTGTTTTTTTCTGGCATCGTTTTTGCTGGCTTTAGGACTCTGCACATTTTACCTCTACTAAAAAGTGCTAAAGTGCTTGTGCTCCCTCCATTAAACATGGTATCATTAGCTTACACCCAATTGGCGCTTTTAATTTACTTGTAAGTCCCTAGTAAAGTGGTACTACATATACCCAGAGTCAGTAAATTAAACGCTACTAGTGGGCCTGCAGCCCTTACTATGCCACCCACTTAAGTAGCCTTTTAAACATGCTTCGGGCCTGCTATTGCAACCTGTGTTCAGTTTAAACTGCCATTTCAACCTGGAAAAATAAACATTTTGCCAGGCCTGAACCTTCCTTTTTAGGTCTCGCCTGAGCCAGCGCATGCGTTGCTCTGGCGAGAGTTTTAGTAAGCGGGTTTTGGAAGTGCAAACAGCAGTGGCTTTTGCTGGCGACCAGCTTGCGTTCACGCGAGCGTGCACGCGCGATCAGGCGCCATATGGCTTCCCTCGCCGTCTGGCTTCCTCGCGATTACTTTCACGGCCGCGCGGCCATTGCTTGTTATAGTGCTGATGCGCTCAGTAAACGTATGGCTGGCTATCGCCTTATACCTCCCTCGCGATTACTTTCACGGCCGCGCGGCCGTGTCAGTTTCACGGCCGCGCGGCCATTGTTATAGTGCTGATGCGCTCAGTAAACGTATGGCTGGCTATACGCCTTATACCCCTGTCACATGGCCAACCACTTCAAAGCAGTACACGTCTGCCCGTGTTGATATTTCTGCTTAGTTTGTGAGATCTAAATATTCCCAGGTTCATGCGTGGGTGGTTATCCCACTCCAATTTTTTCTTTGCGTTCTGGTAGTTACTTGTATTACTTTACAATGGAGCAGACAGGCTGCAGGCCCCAGAATGCAAACGTTAAACGGATTCAGTGAGCTACTCGCGCGTAGACCTGAAAAAAGTGTACTCGCCAGCTGTATTCAGTGCGTCCAACACCACAAAGTACCGGGCAATGTGACTGTACTGCTCCGTGTTACAGTCATGTGTGTAAACATTAATGCCACGAAGACTGCCTCACAGCACTCGCTAGGACAAATGCCCGCATCCCAGGGAGGAAATAAAATCATCATCCCGAGTCAGAGGGAATTACCTTCTTCCAGAGGCTCGAGAGGTTTCCCATACGGAACGAAGTCCTCTTCTTCTGCATCACTGTCCTGCGCCGCCATCTTTCCCCGGGTACAGGAAGCGAACGGGGAGTCGGGAACAAACTTCTTCCGCTACAGTTCAAAACGCGTTCACAACAGAGTATCTCTCCTGAATTGAACATGTTGCTGCAGCACGGTTTTCTCTCTCCTGCAGTTCCATCTTTTTTTTGTTTAATGTTTATTAGAGCGAACCCGAGCGGAGGGTACTAGAATGCTTTACATGAGAACCAGTTACATTACACAAGGACGCATTCATTTTTGGGAGCCACGGAGAGATTAAGTGATTTGCCTAGAATCACACGCTGTTGAGCCAACGCCGAGACACGAACCCGGTTCCCTGGTTCTAAACTCGGCAGCTCTGGTGTTTACGCCACACCTTCGCATTGCCAAATCCTCATCTTCCCTTTTAAAATCGCCTGGAAGAGCTGCTGCTCTTTCCTGCAAAGTGCTCTTCTCCCTCTCTCTTTACATTCCCCTAATGCTCTTTCCTGCACTGACTCTGCTACCCGAGCCACGGTCTTTATAGCTGGCAGCAGTTAGGACCCAGAAGAAAGCCTTCTGCCCTCTGTCGGCTTGTCCCTTGGCATCATATTATCCAGGCAGATTCGCTCTGAAGCAAATACATTGGTTTCACGCGGCCAATCAGAATACTTCATGCTAAAACAAGCATTGGCATAGCCAATAGGTCTCGCCTTTGGGACCTTATAAGTGTTTAGCCATGCAACAATTGTGCTGCATAACTAAATACTTATAAGGTCCCAAAGGCGAGACCTACTGGCTATGCCAATGCTTGTTAATACATATAAGTCATCTCTAGGGTAGGCCCTAATTATCTCAGAGGGAAGGGGTCAGTGTATTTAAAAAGTTGGACATGTTCTTTAAAAATTTGTATGCCCTGGTAGTGAAAAACTCTTAAATTCATCTTTCACTACTGCACGGCCTTCTTCTCCCATAGGAAAACATTAGGTTACTTTATTCCATTTAATAAAGGATAACTTTCAGTTGGGAGCACGTAGGAATGTCGAGTTTGGTCATTATAAAATTGTAATTTAAAATGCTCTTTAATGGTAAAATTGAATTTTATGTCTGAATTCCCCTTTCAGAAAGTTGGCATTTTTTTGTCCCAACCATTTGGTGCCTGCAGCCTGTATCCTGGGTCACATGATTAGGTGTAGCTGGCAGTTGGTCTTTGTGTATTGCTCACAGACAGTGAGACAATGGGGAACTAGGTGTTGGCAGTATGGACCATTTCTGACTTGATAGGGGGACGGAGGCATCACCTACCACACTTGTATGTCACAAAAGCTCTTCCTGAGCAAACACACAGAAGGTTTGACACTAGTCTTTTGTGTTCCCGTTAAGCTGAGGCCTGGGCAGGGAGGCAGGAAACTCCAAGCACCTCTGGGGGTGGAAACCTCTAGAAGCTTCTCCTGCTTCAAAGCTGGCACCAGGTATAAATATTGGACTCTCAGACCCACATCTTCCATACACTTGTGGACCTGTGGAAAACTCAGAAGGACTGCTGTGCTGCTCTGCAAGAAGGACTGACACTGTTGCCTTGCTGGACTGCTGCCTGAGTGAGAAGAAATTGACCTGCATTTTGGACTCAGGACTACCAGAGTGACTTCAAGGGCTAGTTGGCTGGCCTACTGATTAGAGCATCTGGGACAGAAAAGGCTCCAACCATCTTGAACCCAGCACCTGCTCTCTACCGGCTGTGAGTCCTGCCCCTCCAAGTGGTGCCATCCCAGTCCTGGACCCTTGGAATTGGGCCTAAAGGTGCTCTGCCAGCCCAGCTACGGTCTCTTGGGCAGAACTGATGCAGTGCGATGCATCTCCTAGCAGACAATCTGCTTTTTTGTGGACAAAATAAAGAAATCATGAAAAATAGAAAGCTCCTACTTGGGAACACAATCTATATACTTTCATAACATACCTACTCAATCTTTGTTGGCACAATGGGTGTTTTTTCAAGTTAAATAAAGCTGATATTTTTATGAGAATACATGACGATTAAGGTATAACTTGTGCGGAGATATCTCATGATGTACTTTGATAAGTTTTCATGACCTTCTGATGGCATTTCACTTCTGTATGAGGTCTGAGCCTTAAAGAATGGGTTCACATCAGATATATGTCTGTGGTCTAAACCTATAAGATATTTGTTTCCTAAATTCTGGATCTATTGTCTCAGCCTGTAACATTTCACTAACTTCAAAGATTACTCTGTTGTCTTAGAAGTTGAAGTTGTGCATCCAAATAATGTTCGTTTGAAGATCGCCAGCCACTGCAGTTTATTTTTCTACATTCTTGGTTCCTGATAAGATCTCCCTTCCCTTGTGACCTCTGCCCTCACCTGATATCATTGCCCCTTACTCAGGCAAATAATCCCAAAGCCCTCTCTGGTGTGCAAATTGACCTTCATTAGGTCACTAGCTTCTGCTTCCAGCTACTGAACATATGAAAGATCTGTGCTTATCGCCCTGATGATTCGCTTTATTTGTATTATGTTTATATATGCCAGTTTGTGTTTTTTCATGGGTAAATTTGATCCAATATTTGATGACGATTCTCTCTTCTAACGACCTGCTAAACAACCCCATTCTCAGTGAGAAGGATTGCTATGAAAGCGTCAACCACAACTGACTGCAGTTCTCCTTTTTACCTTTCAGAGATGTCTCCCACATCAATGCTTAAGCCTTTTAAGACCCCCCCACCCACAACCCTCCTCATTTACTTCTTTAAACACAAAATAGTCCATACAAATTTCCCAAGTATTCACAGTGGTGCACCACATCTCACACCCACCCCTTTGCCTAGCCCAATGCATCTCTTCGTACACCTCACCTCCTCTCTCTGCTTCTACACTTAAACCGGCCCTAGTGCTCCAAAATATATTTTTGTCACCTCCATGGTATGTTCGTCGGTCCTCATGGTCTCTGTTCCAGTTTAAAAAGGAGTGTATGTATCCCTCTCTCCTTCCAAAGCAGCTCCCAAGACCCATCTCTCCAACGTGAAGGGGCCGAATTACCTATCAGGTCATCGTACTCATAAGCGTCAACTCTGGTGGCTCTGTAAACCCGAGTCTAATTTATAAAATTGAATGTACCAATATGTATTTACAATTTTGTACTGTGTTGCCTGACGTAGCAGCCTTAATTGATTGATTTCCTCGAATTGGGGTTTTCATGTAGCACTCACTCATCTTGTGGATCACTTTTCAAGACTCGTGTCTAGATTATTTAGGGTGGAAATGTTGAATAAAACTGTAAGAATAAATAAGTGTGGTTATTAAACATCCCTTATTGCTCCAAAATATTATGTCTGAGAAGAAAATATTTTAGCAGACGTGAGCCTTCTCCAAATGCATTGACACTAACTGCACTCTGTTTCAGCCCATCAGGACTTGTACTTCACTTTTTAAAATGGATGCTGCTGTGTTTTCAGCCATCAGTGTCCCAGCAGCGCTCTGCTCTTTCTCTGGCAGCCAGAGTTTGTAGTTCACTTACATTCCCCTCCCCTACGTTGGTCGTAGGCGTTATCTTTGTGAGAGGCAGCAAGTATTTGGCATGGCCATTTTTCTGAATGGAGGTCTACGTGTGAGAAAAATGAAATTGTGATAATGCAGGTTGCAAATATTTGAGAAAGAAGTGTGTTTTAAAGTATTTGTGATAGCCAAGTCATTTGTGCTGGACACAGTTGTTGGCAGCTAGAGGGTCCGATGCTATAGAGAGAACTGCAGTGTCTACCTTTTGAGCTAGAGGGTTTCTTCGTGGATATACAGTACATTTTAGTTAGAAAAAGGTTTGAATGCCAATAGGTATAGGGTCATATGTACAAGCACCTATCACCATGGGAATGTCACTTTTTCCGACATTACTGTGGCGATAGGGGCTTTGCCTTATTTACAAGGCAGCATTAAGCCACTTAACGTGGCTTAATGCTGCCTTGTAAATAAGACCCCCTTTCACACTATGCTTAGCGTGAAAGGGGTGGGTGTTAAGGTGGGCGTTCCACCGCAACACCCATTGATTTTGATGCTGCCCTTATCTACAAGGGTGGAGTAAATAGGAGGCAGTGCCAAAATTAAGACCAGTGAAAACCTGATCTTAACTTGGCAAAACGAGGAGAAATGCTTTATTTCTCCTCGTTTTTGCTTCAGCACACATGGAAAAAGCAAAACGCCTTGGATTGTTTATGTGTACCTGTTGTATTCCTCTTAGGGTGTCAGTATATAGGTTTTCCTGTATCATGTGATTATATAGGCACAATTCGCCCTGCCCTTATATAGGCATAAAATCCCAGTCCTTATTTAGGCATTAAACCGTGCACTCCAAATACAGGCATGGTCTCCGACATCCGTCCACCCTAACGTCACAACGAGTTCTTGAAGAACAGACCCTTAGGCTTCGGGAGTTTCCCTAGCACAGGACTATTGATTTCTTCAAGGACTCATCTATTATGCATGAACCATTATACCTTAGGGGTTCATTCATGACGTCTTCCGCTGTCCGATTCACGTCAATGCTAACATTCTGAGGTACCTCTCAGGTATAAATATACCTTCCCTAGCCCTTGTAAACTAGAGGAGACCTCGACTTCAGAGAGCACGTTTCCCGGCCTGACGCACTGAGAAGACGCTGTCATCCCTGCACGCAGAGAGTCCAGCTTCCAGTGATCTGACTTCCCTTGCGGGGTGTTGGAGTTCGAGTCTGGCAAGAGATTCCCACCTCTCTCATTCTTAAGGTATGGAGCTGACTAGAACCTAGAGGGACTCGGCATACTAGGCTGACTAGAACCTAGAGGGACTCTTGGCATACTAGGCATACTAGGCATACTAGGCATACTAGGCATACTAGAGAATACTTCACCTACTTCATACCTCTCCCTACACCTAGGTTAGGTTAGGTACACTGGGGTAGAACTAGCTTAGAGACGCATCGTATGAGTACTCGAATTTTTAGCTCATGTTATTTATGTATGTGAATATACGCTAAAAGATAATGCTAACGCAGTACTATTTATTTCTACTGCTTACTCTGTACATTATTTATCTTGCATACTGTCTTGTGATCGTAACAGCACATATCACCTACACGAGAAACAAGACTGTTCAATAAATCCTTTTATTGAAACGCCCGTCTATTCTTTCTGTGTAACGTTGAGGAAAACTAAGCATGCACGATTGAGCTGAGTGAAACGGTTATCTATTGTTTCCACGACTCTGGGACATGTTTTGATTCTAAAGGGAAACAAAGTTGTCATGTTTTGCGGCTGCCAGAAACTACTCCCTTCTTGTTATCCAAGGAGTTTCTAGTGGCCTCTGAGCTAGCTGGCACAAGTAATTAAGTTTAATATACTCGATAGGGACATACCGACCTTAGTCCTATGTCAAGCCTATAGGGTATATTATTCCAATGCGCAGAGCCTATTAGGGAAATAGGAGCTACACTACATGGCGCCCAACGGTTTGGTAAGGCGGTAATTTAACGTTAGATACTGAGTAACTCAATTGTGCTTTTTCTCTCAGAGACCCCTACCCATATACTCCAAAAGATGTCTGGAGTGGGCAGGGTTAAGTATCCACCTCGGCTACATAGGGAAACACCCTATATATTAGCTGTTTGGTTTGCTCAACGTTGAAGGATACAGTGTTCCAAAATATTGTGCACCTTATCTTTGTTTCCTTGAAACTTGTTTTACATTTTCAAAAAACAAATGCCTGACACCGAGAACGGTGGAGCTGCGGCTGACCCAGTCGTAACAGCTTTTAACATTACAGGTTTAAATGAAACCGAGGAGGGTGTTATAGACATCCATCCAAACTTAAGAAGAGCCATCACTCTAAAACTCATAAAACACGGCCTACCACCAAGAGGCGGTAGAGCAGTTTTCGTGATAGAGGCACACAAATCCTTTCAGACAGAGGTATTCTATTCATGGTTAGTATTCCCAGAATCCAATCCAGTTACAAAACTGTTTCACTTCTACAAGGAAGATGATCCACCAGAGGAATATATTCCTTTCGAGGATATTGAAATTCCATTAACATACCTGGAGCATCAGCTCTGGTTTAAAGGCGCCCTAAAACATCACAAAAACATTACCAGGCTCGGTACACTAGGTAGACCAGGAGCAACATGGCCGATTCTAGCCGGCTACACACCTCATCTTGACATTGAAGAGATGTCAGACGAGGAATTACTTACTCAACTTACAGAGTTAATAAAAATCTACAGACAATTGGTCCAATAAGTCATGCGGACTTTCACAGTCCAACCACCATTAACACTTCCAAATCAAACTCCTCAATCGGGGAATACACTAAAAATTACACCACAGACTCTAAACGCAGTCATGGGTAAAATGCCCACAAAACGTGAGCAAATTCCATTCTGGATAGCTCAAAAAATTACTCAAATCGAAGCAGTATTTCCAAATACTAGCCCGTATGAGAAACACAGAATACTAACAATCAGTTTACCAATGGGGATCACACCACAACTGGAAGACTGTACCACTTGGGGCTCAGTCTTTGCTGCCATCTATACAAAAACACATGGTATTCCATCAATTGCGGTAATACCTGATGTCCTGAAACAAATTCAAAACGAATACGGGGCAGAGCCTGCTCTGAATTTAGGTATGAAATTACTGAA